>CM014736.1:7597670-8797670 GCA_004329165.1 Spatholobus suberectus
TTCTGTTTGTTCATGGTTTGAATATGTTGGACAAATTCTCCTTGTTATCGTATATAGTTAGGTCTCTCTGTACCTTGACAATGATTTGTTTAATTGCAACGTGTACTAAATTTGGACGTGTGTTTGGACTAGCTTATTTTAAAGAATTACCACTTTTAATTGCAGCTTCTTAAGAGAGTTTTTGTTTTTGAAGCTATTATTTAGTGGAAAAAAACTGAACCAAAACACGGTAACGGAAGTTGCTCCTGAGCTTTGTTTTCTTGCATACTTTTAATCTGTTTTCTCCATAGGAAAGAGAAATATACTCAGTTGGTGTTTCGCATGAACTCTTTTCCTGTGCCTTGATTATTTACTACATTATATATGTAACAGATATAGATCATTCCACCTCTCTGTTTATTTTTTTTAGAGGATGAGGAATAGAAAAAAAGTATTATAGTAGCATAAAGAAATGAAATACCGTGGCCATAGAAACTACAAGAGACGTGCATTGGTGTACATATTCCTTAATTTTTCACAACCTTTTTTCTGTCATTCTTGGTTGCAGGTGTTGGAAAGAGTTGCCTTCTCTACGATTCTTGATGGCTCTTTCACAACTAGTTTATCATCACACCATAGGGTGAGTTTTCACAATTTAGGACTAAAATTGCAGATCTTGTGTGTCCAAAGTTTCCTTAACATCACAAGCTCTACCCTCCCGGTGCAGCATTGATTTTAAGATAAGAACCATTGAGCAGGATGGAAACCGGATCAAGCTCCAAATTTGGGATACTGCAGGTCAGGAGCGCTTCCGAACAATTACAAACCGGTAAGATTATGATCTTACAGGTTCTAGTGTATCCTTGAAAAGTAAAGAATCTCAACCATTGATGAAAAACCCACTATTAGTATGATGTATACATGTATAATAAATCATACATTTGCTAAATCTCTCTATTGATTTTCTCATTAACTGTTGAAGATACCATACTTTTCTCTCTAAAGTGAACTCCTCATTTTAGAAGAGTCAAATCCCATCTATGTTGCCTGTATGTAATGTGGAGAAAAACATTGCTTGGAGTCTGGTTAATGGCACTTCATGATGTAGGATGAAAAGGTAGAAGGAAAAGAGGAGAAACAATATGAAGGAAAAAGAAGAAGAGAGATGATAGAGAGAGAAAAAACAGAATAGAGAGGGGAAAGTAAGCACTTAGAAATACCATAATTATTATCAATATCAGAACTGGGGATTTTACTCTAAATTGAGGAGGGTGCATTTTAGGAGATAAAGTGTAGTTGTAGCTGTTGATTAAAAAATCAATAGTTGAGATTTTAACACCTTCACTCTGTTATACATGTGCATGCATTTAATTAGAATTTCAACTGTTGATGTGCAACTCCTCACTTGTTCAGAGCCAAATCCCAAAATGATGTGACAGACTATAATGGGCAGTTCTGAGTTCAAATTCAAAGATAATTCTAAATCCAACAATTAAGGCAAAAATCAAATCCCCAAATTTTTTCCATGCCTAAGCCTAAAATAAATAGTCTTCACTTTCTGTTTGGGTTTCCATTGTCTCATTGCCAACCATGTAAAATTTATAACGAAATAGTTTTTGGGAAAGTCTACCTTGTGGAATTTTTTTTCTCTAATTCAAAATTGATCAGTGATTAATGTGATGATCACTAGTGAGCCTCTTTTTGCATTATCTAAAATGAACTTTCACTCACCTTCTGTTTTTCTGTTTGATGTGTCATGAGTTAAATTCCATATCCATTTGAATGGATACTGTTTCATTGCTGTAACTCTAAGTTCTTTTATTCTTCATTGATTTTCAAGCTTTGTGCCAATTTGAGTATCTGTCAAGTAGTATATTTTGTGCCAACCCTTCACTGAATTCCATTTTTCTTCAGCTTACTATCGTGGTGCTATGGGCATATTGCTAGTCTATGACGTTACAGACGAATCTTCATTTAACAGTAAAGTTTCCATCTGTTGATTTGGTTTAAAATTTGGACATATGTGTTTTTTCTTCTCGTCTGGAATATTCACCTAGCTTATGCCAATTTCAGATATCAGGAATTGGATTCGTAACATTGAGCAACATGCTTCAGACAATGTAATAAAATACTGGTGGGGAACAAAGCCGACATGGATGAAAGCAAAAGGGTATGCTAACATCTGGGACCTTTCTCTTTATGAGGTATCTAGGACCTTCGATGCACCTATTTTGTGCAGATCTAAGTCAAGCTCAGGAAATGAGCCATTATTGTCGTCAAATATACTTTCTTTTTCTTTCTTACTATTATGCAAGACTTAGTCTTGGTTCATACTTGTTTGAGATTCAACACGACACACCAAATCACGTTTGCACACTTAACCATGTGCTTTTGAAACAACTTTTAGTTGAGACTAGTTTCTTCCTCCTCTTAACATCTGTTCACCAATCCAAAATCTTAAACAAGCATGCTTCATGATGTTAGAGGAACCATGTGTAGACCATTAGTGAATGAAGCATTTTTGTTTTGAGCTTTGTCCAAAGTGGTTAACGGGATTGAGTTCTGATTTGATGCCATTTATTGAATTAGTAACATCTTGGATCCCCTCTTTCCCAAATGTTTGTCAAATTTGAGATTTTTTGGATCATATATATATGCCTTTGCCTTTCTTTCTAGGCTGTGCCTACCTCCAAGGGCCAAGCACTGGCCGATGAGTATGGAATCAATTCTTTGAAACAGTAAGTGATGTATACATTAAAATGTGGAAACTTCCTTAAGTTTTTTTGTTATTATTGCGTACTGAAATTTTTTTTGTTGCAGAGTGCAAAGACAATCTAAATGTGGAGGAAGTTTTCTTCTCGATTGCAAGAGATATAAACAAAGGCTTGCTGACACAGACTCTAAGGCCGAGGTATTTGAATTTCGTTTGCCTTGAATTCAAGGACAAGTTTAGTTGTATTAATAGCTTTCTCTCCATCATGTTGAATGTCTCACCATATTTTCTTTGCAGCCAGCAGGAATTAAAATCAACCAACAAGATCAGGCAACGGGCGGGCAAGTTGCACAAAAGTCAGCTTGCTGTGGTTGAGGAGGGAACATTATTGTCCAAGAACAAGAAGGAAGGAGGAAAAATACATGTATGATGATAAATTGATGATGATTCGTGCTTTGCATTTTATGCTGTCATTCTTTCATAGTTTCTTTCCTAGATGTTATATATTAATTCAAAGCTAGATATGATTGTGTCATTGCCCCTTGTGTTGTTTGGTTGGGACACAAATCCATTGATCGTTGATATTTTGAATGGTTAATTGCATTGACATTCTTTAAACCGTAATAAAATTACATTGGCCACATTTTTAGTTTAAAAAATTACACCAGTTATGTCATGTTAAATAGCAAATATTTCTTGCTCTTTATATTTCAAATACATATATCTACTCTGAACAAAATTTATATTTCATGTAAGTACAAATTATGCCGAACTTATTTATAAAAATATTGATAAAAACTAAAATTTACCATAAAAGAGTGTGGACGAGACCAAATCCTTAGCATCAGAGGTAGCCTTCTATACAGATCACAAGTAGCAATACACAAACAGAAAAGTGCATTTGATACACTTTAGTCATCTTCTATTGTCAAGTCATTTAAATAATTATGTCAATCATAACAACGGGGTCCAGCCAGCCACATTTCATATATATGTATCAGTTTCCTATTCAATTGGATATTTGGATAGATAATGATTAGTCAGCTAGTGTTGTAGTTATGTTTTTGTTATATCATTAAATTAGGTTGGCACATGTGTGTGGGATTGGCCAAACAATTTTGATTATATGATAGTGTTTTTATCTTAGAATACCTAAGTCTTTGGTTGTAGTGTTTTATTATTAAGGTTTTTATTTTATATTAAGTATATATTAAATTCATACAATATATTTAAGGCTTATTTTTTTTTCGTGCTTGCAAATATATATATATATATTTTCTTTTAGTCAATGTAATTTTTTTCATTTTTGTCTTTGTAATTTATTTTTCATTTTTAGTCCTTGTAATTTTTTTTTTCATTTTTAATCCCTCTACAGTAATGATGACGTGACACTATTGTTGATATGACACTGTTGCTAATGTGACAGTGATGACATGTCATTTATATTGATGTGTCATATGATGAAGTCATTTGTCGATGTGTCATGTGCTGATATCACGCTAACGTCGACAATTTAACTTTTTGTAATGGAGTAGGATGACAGGGACGAAAAATGAAAAAGCGCTAAAGTATAGGGACGAAATCATATTTGAGCCTTATTTTTACTAAAAACAAATTGGATATTGTAATTTAATGGTGCTTTTATCTCATAAAAAACTTGTTATTAAGCTTGGAGATAACCAAAATGCAATCAAGTTGGAAGAATTCTTTCTATAATGAGTAAACCATCAATTTTGTCCCTGAAATTGGCAGGCGCTGACAAATTAGTCCCTGAAATTAGAGAAACAAATAAAACATCCCTAAAATTAAAATTCGTTTGTCATAGTAGTCCCTCTATTAGTCAAAGTTAATTAACTTTAACAGAATAACCACGCTGGCATGTTAAGTGCCTATGTGGTACAAATGTGAACAAATTTATTATCATAGGGACCAAATTGACAGTGGTGTATAGGGACTAATTTGACAGTTTAATGTATTTTTTAGGGATGAATTTGACAAATAGGGAACCAATCTGATAGGGACCAAAATGATCAAAGAATGCTCATCTTCTTTGTCTCTCTTTTAAAGCATTTGGTTCCTGCAAAACATAAACTCCATTATTCCATTCACGACTGTTGAGTTACATGATTTCAGACTTTGTGGCCTTTTACATCGGTAAGTCTATCACTAGACAGTTAAATTCCACCTGCTACTAAACTTAAACTAAAGTGCATTTCCCCACCAAAACTAAATTCCATTAGTAAATCAATTCAACACACTTAGAGAAAAACTAAAACTAAAGTACTAGACAATTAAAAAAGAAGAAGCAAAGAGAGTATTTCATTTCCCCACCAAAATGGTGTCTAAAGTGCATTTACAATAAGCACATCACTTCCATGGTGCATTTGCAGCATGTTCAAAACAACAAAAAGATTCAAAATATAAGCACTTTCTGTGTGCATTTACATCATTTAATGTGAAAAACATGCAAAAAAAAAAAAACAGTCTTCAAGCTATGATGTTGCTGCGAATTCATTGAATTTCAAGCTTGATTTGGTCCATAAGGTGGCAACCTCGGAGTTGGGATGAAGTTCATGAAACGTGGTTGTGTGTTGAATGATCCAGAAGGTGTAGGTGGAAATGGAATAGAACCAATTGGGGAAGATCTAACTTGCGGAGCATGTGTCTTGCCTTTGATTGGTGGTGGTCTAAAAGCAATTGCATTAATGGTTGAATTGGAAGGGGCAAATTGTGCACAACCTTACGGTTTCACATCTACTAATTAATATATGTAAGAAAAAAAATTAGTGTTTTCTTTCACTAAATTAGTGTTTTCTCTCTAAAATCAGTGTTGTTACCTAAAATCTAGTTACATGGATACTTGTACCAACTGAAGTGGGTTATGGTGGTGCTTCAAAATTACTTGGTATTAGTCCTTATAAAATAAAAATATGGTCAGGTAACACATGGAAACACAATTTGTAAGTAATTTTCTATTGACTTTTGAATTAAACAAAAATTATATACAATTGTGGTTGACTCTTGGGATTAGACTAGCTAAGATGATGGAGCAGATTGACAAGTCAAATTCAGTCTATGCATTCACATTATGTTTTGGCTCTGATGTCCAATTTTTAGGTCTTAGTGGTACACTGTCGTTTAGACAACCCTTACTATTGTGACCCACTATACCACACCTTGTGCATGTGCACTACACCATACAACAAATGCACACACCAACAGTATGTAACACTAGCAAAAAGAAGCCATTACATCCTACTCAAAATAATAATAATAATAATAACAACACATAGTGAATGGAAAAAATAGGGACCACACCATGTAAATAGGGACCACTTATGACTTAATGGTTACATTTTAAAAACCATTCTCAAACAATCATTGTTTCCAAACCTGTACAAATAGGGATTGAAAGCAACGTTCTTGGCTTTGTTACTTCAGATAAGAAGCACCGTTCTCCCTCTTGGAGTAGCAAGCAACGTCAACGATAGTCTAATGGCGGGAAGAAATTTTATGTCTTTACAAACTTATGCTACGATAGATTTTTGGGGGGGGGGGGGGGGGGGGGAGAAATGAAGGGTCTTCTTTTTTACATTGCCAAGCATCTGTCCATCCATCTTTTCCTCCTTTCAAATTGGTCCCTAATTAATATATTTAATTGCCATTTTAGCCCCTATTACCTACTAGTCATTTAAGCACTATTGCCTCCTATGAATTTCATCCCTAAAAAATACATTAAATTGTCACGTTACTAACACATAAGCATTTAAAGTGCCAATGTGGTCATTTTGTTAAAGTTAATTAATTTTGACTAACAGAGGGACTATTGTGATGAACAGATTTTAATTTCAAGGATGCTTTTTTTGTTTCTCTAATTTTAGGGACTAATTTGTCAACACTTGTCAATTTTAGGGATGAATTTGGTAGTTTACTCTTCTATAATAGTATAAAATATAAGTGATTTTTACAGTAGAGAAGCATATCAAATAGTCCACTAGTGGTCCAACATTGTGAACCATTAGATATAAAATTAAAATAATGAACAGTGTAGATGAATTGATCTTTTATTTAAATAAATATTTTAAAAAAATAAAAAATAAAAAATGTTTATTTTATAAAAATAAAGATATTTATTTTTTAAAAATGAAAAAATATTTATTTTATAAAAAATAACAAAGATATTTATTTTTAAAAAAATAAAAATATTTATTTTTAAAAATAAAACATATTCATTTTTAAAATAAAAAATAAAACAAAAAATATTTTTTACAAAATAAAAAAATATTTATTTTCAAAAAAAATAAAATTTAAAAATAGAAATAAAATATTTTTTTTATTGGTTCACTGGTGAACTACATGCTTTATGAGTTCACCGTAAAAATTGCCTAAAATATATATATGTAGTGCGTGAATTAAAAGCCCAATTAATTGTAAAAGGCTTCGTAGTTCAAACTCCAAACGACATAACATTATGATTGTATTAAACTAATTATGCATTTTGTCCTAATACATTGATATTTGACAAAAAATGAATGAATCGTGAAGAAAAATATGAAAAAGACAGATGTGTGATGCAAGCTGGCCTACTTGAAGCTAACAATTAGATCATCACGTATATATATTAAGGGGAGGGAATCAATCCTCTCATGTTGAATTTTTATATGACTTTGTTACATTGTATTTATCTTTCTCTTTAATTGTAGGTATTAAATAGGTAAAATTTTATTAATATTTGTGAATATTTATAAAGAGAGAAATAGACATAATTTTTACACAAATTATCTCATTAAGAGAATACTTGAAAGAGTTTTTATAGAATTAATTTGGAGACAGATTATAGCATGGGGGACCAAATCATATCCCCTGCGGTGGGAAAGTTACTTAAACCGTCAGATTTCCTTTTATTAGTTTTAACAGTAGGGGTGTGTAACCAGATGGAATTGTACATCTAAGAGTGAAATTGTAAATTATATATGTGTGTATGTTACACGTGGGATTGATGTTGATTTTTTTTATTTTTTTTAAAAAGTAACCCTCTTTCCCCTAAGCTTTTCTAAAGACTATTCCCATGGTGCTCTCGGTGCGATGTTGTCCCCGTCGCACGGTTTGAAGTGTACCTATGACAAGACCATAGTTGTTAAATGAGTGGTGTCGAATGTACGTGGTTGATCTTTATCGTTGTCTGGATGCGACTATTTCGGTGGAGGCATTAGCTAACAACCATTTAGGTTTCCCTTTCCTCATTTCTTAAGTTTTGGTTGGGAACTCTTTCGTTGTGTGCTAAGTTGTTGTGTTGTTGTTGTTCGTTTGCCAATGTTTAATGCTGCTGTGTTTGTGTGTTGGTAACCCCTTTGTGATTGTGTCCTTCCATTTTTAATTGAAGATGATGATATGTGGCCAGTAAACGGTGTGGTTTATTTAAAAAAAAAAGGAAAAAAGAAAAGGACCTAAACAATTTGCCAGACTCATATATGGAGGAAATGGTGCTTATAATTATTATATATGTGCATGAAATAGGTATGGAGTGGTTACGGGTGGTAGTTTGTATCAGAATTTTCGTTGAAGTCATGTAACAGAAGTGTGCAATCAGCATGTTAATGTATACTGAATTTTGTTGTTTCATATTGACCACCTTATTTTGTGAATGATTGGGACAAAGTGATGAGATCATTAGCTACATAAATTTTTGTTGGCTGCGTTAGTGTTGAGGTAATAGGTGAGGACATTGTTCTTCTTGTTGTTTTATGTTCGTATCCCTTACCTGTGCATTGGTTAGTTTTTATTATTACATTTAGATGAAATAATTTTATAAAATAAATGTACAAGTTATGTAATTTTATTAAAAAAAATTGTGATTAGGGTTTAGGCCTTTGTAGAAGGAACAATGAGGGCCAACGGATAGTATCCATATCCATAAAAAAAATGGACATGGTAAACAATTGTAAATCAGCCCAAAGGAGAAAAGACATGCAATCCTATGACACAAACCAGTAAGAAATAAACTTCTAAATTGTAGGATGTGAAAATAAATATAGAGTATGCCTTGTTTAAAAATGTTAATGAATCAGGTGCTTCATTTGATTACGTGGATAATACTCATGGTAAATTTGATGGTGGGCCTTTTTCCTTGGCGAATTTATGCGACGAGCGCATATGTTCGAAACGGAGGTCGGGAACAAATCAAAAAATGACCTTTTGCGCAAGGGAGCAGAACTAGCCTTAGCTTAATAGGAGATTGGATGCCGCCGATTGACATAACTTCCACACGGAGTCCAGGAGAAAACACAAAACGATACTGTTCGCCAGGGACAACATCACTTAGGGCATATCGTCGGAAACATGTTCAGAAAAGCTTAGGGGAAAGAAGATCACTTTTTTTCTTAAAAAAAAAATATCAACATCAGTCCCACTTGTAATGTACATACATATATATTTTAAAATTTCAGTTTGGGATATTGAATTCCATCTGGTTACACATACCTTTACCCATACCTTCATCCCTACCGTTGAAACTAATAAAAAGAAATCTTACGGTCTAGGTAACTTTCCCACCGTGGGGGATATGATTTGGTCCCCCACGCTAGAATCCGTCTTAATTTGGATTTATGTTATCACATATAAATACTTAAACTAAAAAAGACATCTATATAATTAAACTTGTGTAAATCATTTATGATTTTCTTTTGCTAATTTATTTTAATAAGTTTCATGGAAAATATTATTGAAATAAATTTATTTCAATAGCCCTCTCGATTACGACAGTTCACTTCATATTTTTAGTGCTTATAACAAACTGTTTTTATGATAAATTTATGTTAAATAAAGAGATTAATTAAGTTATTTATCAATCAGTCCTAATCCTCTTTCTATATAAATTAGAACAATTATCTTGCACGAGAGTGTTTTTAGCAGTCATTCTTCAACAAGAGTGTTTTTAACAGTCATTCTTCAATAAGAGTGTTTTTAGTTGTCATTCTTTAATGAGAGTGTTTTTAAGGATTTTTTTAACCTCTCATATATTTTAATTTATCATTTTCAATATCTTTAGTTCTAAATTGAATTTTAATATTTTTTAAAAGAAATTATCAATAATTAAAATGACATTGCATCACGATAAAAATTATATATTATAAATTTAAAATATAGTCTATATGTTCAAAAATATTTATTTATTACAAATTTTAATTATAATATAATTTATCTTATATATTCAGAAGTATTTATTTATTATAAATTTATGTTATATAAAACAAATGTTTATTTTGTGCAATGCACAAGTTAGAATACTAGTTGCTTTTCTATGTGCAAGATTGGACACGTATGTTCATATATGCATGAGCATATGTTTGAACTGGATGCCAAATTATCAATTTTTTAAAACAGGTCGGCAAGAATTAGAAAATATAAGCACAAAAAATAATTATATTTAAACAATATTTTCTTACAACACTTTTTTATAATATTTTTTTTCTGCGGCTCTCTATCACGTGATTTATCTTATCACACCCTTTTTATTTTTGAGAAAAAATGACATGCACTAATAGTGTAAAATAGTTTTATATTGTTATCCAATCACAAATCACCATGTATGATAAGTTTATTGACTTTTATAATAATTACCTTAAGGTTGTATTTGGATGAGGAATTTTAAATTTTCAAAGAATTTGAAATGCTTGAAATTTAAATTGCTTTAATTTAAATTTCCTTCATTTATTAAATGCTTTGATTGGATAAATCAATTCAAGTTTTTTAAATTTCAAATTCTAAGTTTGGATATGACATTTTAATTTTCACCATATACAAAATTTAATTTTTAAATATATACTTAAAAATTGAAATTTTAATATTAAGCATTTCCAAAAATAAACATTACTCAATTTTTAAATATTTAATAATTCACAAATAATTTTACTATTAAATAATATTTAATAATTCAAAAATATAAATATTAATATTTTTTACGTCAATATTGATAAAGAGAAGAGAAAAAGAAAAAGAAAAGAAGAGAGAGATGGAAGAGAGAGGAGAGGGAAATGAGACAGAGGAGAGAGAGAGAGAGAGAGAAAGAAGTGGGAGAAGAGAGAAGAAAGAGAGTGAAGGAGAGGGAGATAAAAGAGAGAGGAGAGAAAAAATAAATAGAAGTGAGAGTAAGTAAGTATGAAGAATTTTAAATCCTTATTTTTTTTGGTGAAATTTGAAATTCTACAATTTGGGTAATTAAAATACCTTCATAAATTACTAAAATTTCAATTTCTTACTAAATTTTCCATCCAAACAACAAATTTCACCACAAAGTATTTTAAATTTCCTATAAAAATGAATTACCCTCTTAAAATTCCTCATCCAAACACAAGGTAAAAGTCATATTAATAGTAATTTTTGATTGGTTGACAGTGTAAAAGTTTTTACACTGACAGTGCATAGTCATTAAACTTTTTATTTATTCTCTTCCTATATTTTTCCTTGATGTAAAATTATCGTCAAAATTTTTGTTAGAATAGCATTAATCAAAAACAAAAAAAGGAGGAAACAATTATTTGACGATAAAAAAAAAGTTATTATTAGGTAGATTCTACATATTTTAATGGATATCGGTACTTTTTCTTAGTAGAACAATGAATAATAAACACATAATAACATGAAATTGATAATATGATTTATTGTTTAGGATTTTGTTATTTTTTAATTACTATATGGCTCTTAAGTTTACTTGTGTTTTCTATTCCATTTATACTTGCATATTTTTTATGTTTAATGTTAAATTTTAAAAAATTAAAATAAATCTCAATTGATGAAATTTTTTATAATTATAAAATTTAAAATACCATTAAAATTAAATTCTAACTAATTTATGATGTGATTTTAATATATAGATAATTGTTTTTTATTATTTCAATATAAAAAAATATCAGTATCCTTTTAAAATACAAGGTACTGAAGCAATCACTTTATTATTATCATTGATACCGTCATGGTATCACATTTTATCTTTTCCATATACCCTACCCACGTCTCAAAATCAAATGGAATACTTTTTATTATTCCATTTTTTGGGTTAAAAAACATTTTCCGGGAAACAACTATTATGTGCAGTAGCCCGTCAATCAGCAAAATGGATAAGAACTAAGTAGTTTCATATAAACACAACACGACTACAAAATGAACTACATACGTGCGTACGTATGTCTCACTCCGATGAGACGTACGCATAATAAATTACAAAAAATAGACAAATGAAAAAAAAAAAAAAAAAAAGAATCTCGCGGGATACAAAATTTCCAATCAAATGAAACAATTCAGGACGGGCGTCCTTAGGTTGAGCTTAAGATCATCATTCTCCAATGGCGTCAAGTTCAAGTCCAAGCACAAATTCAACCTTTCAGCATCTTTCGATTTCTTCAAGATGGACAACGAAGCTTTACGACTGAGCAAACCATCGTTAATAGCACTTCTATGCTTTCTCATGTGCCCTCCCAAAGCCTGTCCAATAGCAAACTCAAGCCCACAAATCGGACACGGGTGCGTCCTAGGTTTCGTGGTTGGACTCGGCAACTGGTGATGGCACGAAAGATCTGTGACCATGAGCTTCGGTTTCTTGTGACTTGCTCTGTGGCCACCAAGGGCTTGAAAAGAAGAGAACCTTCTATTGCAGGTTTTGCACTTGAAATCACCAATATCCCTCAACTCTATACCCTTTGATGGGTTGGTTTCACTCTCACCAACTTTGGTCAATAGCATCAAACAATTAGCCATGTTTAACGCACCCTCTTCCCTGCCTCTCTTCATGGCTACGTGGGTCGGTTTAATGGTTTACTATAACAAGAAGTGCACTACGAAAGTTGTTGAGACTTGAGAACTACCCTAGTGTCCAAGTAATGAGATTATGAGAATTTGAAGGCACTGCACTCTTAAATAGTTAAATATACATACGGTTCTCGAATGTGTGAGGAAGGTGCATGTAGCTACGACTATGACTCTCGGAATTACGCGGATAAAGTGGCATAATTACCCTTGTATTTTCCTTCGCAATTAAGGATCGAAGAGTGGTGGCAATATGTGTAAATATATCAAGTCGAGGGACCAAACCATTTTTTGTACGTACTTGGTTGGTACTTGCTAGTTGCTAGCTAAGTTTGCGTGACCGCGTATCCGAAGGGGCGGATACCTATCCGTCTATGCTGAATAATTAAGAATATCTAGATGAAATTACTAGTCATGTAACTATGCAAATTCCCCCATTATATTCTCTAGAAGTTTTGAAGAAAAATAACGCCAAGTGCGTCACATGAGTCTTGTTTTGGTCCCACTATGTTTTGTTTAATATGATTACCACATTTTATTTTATTTTTGATAAAATGATTACCACTTCTCTTTTATGCATGTACGTATTGAAAATATTATGTTAGAACTGAGTTTTCATGTTAAGATATTAGACTACATGCGGTCTGAAATGGAGAAAGAATATTTATTCAAGAGTGAAATTATGTATCAATTTCAACGAAAATAAAGTTTTTGAAATGGAATAAAGAATAATGGGAAATAACAGGCCCGTTGAGCGTGGCGTGTGGGCCTAGCCAAATTTGGTGTGTATGAAAGGAAGAAGCAGAAAAGGGTAGATTAAGCAGAAACAAAATATAACGCTGTAGCTGTCGAGGATTCGTCACACGACGAATTACAAGTGCAAACGTGTGTCACAGGCACTCATCAAAAGTACGGCGTTGTGCATCGAGTCAATCAAACAACGTACGCGGTGCGTCCGTCCACACTTGTGCGCGTGAATTTGTTAAGAATCTTACATCGAGGAAAATAAAGAAGGAATTGGATTCTCACCGATAAAATTATTATTGGACGAAATCTCAACCTTTAATTTATTTTAATATTTAATAAATTTAATATATAAAATACATGGTAAATATTAAAAATTAGACACCCTTTATTTTTTTTAAACTGAAAAGGATCTATTTTCAAATAAAAAATTTGATGTGATATTTAAATCAAGACACTTTCTCACCTAATAAACTAAGTTTTTAGGTTGGACTTTCCTTTTACATTTGAGTTCTAACAGAATTCCTTTCTCATATACTCGGCTGCCTAATGAAGTCCAATCATATTATCAAGAACATGAATCAACCAACATAAAATTATTTTAGTTTAACTAATAATTTTGAATTTAGATATATAACTAAGTTAAATATTTTAAAAGAGAACTTTGTCATCTGTAATAATTTTATTTGACTGAAGCATGTTTGTCTTTGATAGAAGATACCATAGTATCTTACAAAAATAAATAAATAAATAAAATTTAATAATTAGATTAAATTGTGCGTCATTTCACCAATCTAGAATCCACCTTTTTTCTGGTTCATTGGTTCCTACTAAGGTTTTCAGTCGGGATAAGAAGAGAGTTTCAATAATTTTTGTCACTAGCTGAGTAGCTGATGCACAAGAATAAAACCTTGCTACCAAGTTTTCTTAATTTGACTAAGAAAATTGATATATGTTTCATTTTGTTTTTTTTCATGGAAATGAAGGAGAAGAAAATACAATAACCAAAAAAAAAAGAGAGAGAGAGAAGAAAATAGAATGAAAATACTGTTTGTTTGTGATAAGCGTTAAGGAAGAAAGAATTCTTTTTTGAGACCCAAAACTTCCCTTACAGGGAAAAGGTGTGAGAGTGAAGTTTTTTTTTTTTTTAATTTTCTTAAAAATTGAATAATATTTTTGTAACATAAATATAAATAAATAATATATAACTTTGTGATAAGAAAAGATAATATAATAATTTTTTAATTATTTTAGTTAAATTTAATTTTTTTAATTAGCATATTTTTATGTAATTTATTTATTTATTTTTCCATTCTTTTACTCATTCAAATAAATATAGAAAAAGTTTTATTTTCTTTCTTTCTTATTTTTATACATTCAAATTTCAAACAACATATTTTTCTATTTTATTTTCCTTTTACTTTTGTCCTATCTATTTTTTCCTTTTATATTTTTTCCTATGAAAAATGATAAACAGTACGAATTCGTGTCATACAAAAATTGTATATATGGTAACCGCCGTGATTTTTGTCAAACTTTTTTTTTAATTTAATATTTATTCAATAATATATAAACATGTGGATTCGTATTCTTTTGTGTAAAATAGGTTCGTACCATATAGCATTACTGTTATAAAAAAATAGTTTGTCAGTGAGATTTATTTTTTATTTACTTTTTATTTGATCATGGTGAGAACTATATATCTAACTTTCTTTGTTTTTTTTTTATTATTATTGCATTTGAGAATACATAAGAGAATACCCTTGTCAAGTTAAAAAATATTTTCACAATTTTTTATTTAAAAAATAATTAAATATTCATTTTAACTAATAAAAATTCTTATAATAAATAAAAGATATTAAAAACTTTACATAGTAAAATTTTAAAGTAGTGTAATGGTGGTGTGGAAGGATATCATTAAGGTAGATACAGTGGGACATGGAGAGATATGGATATTGTGAAGGTTAAGGTGAGGGTTTTCCCTAAATTAAGAGGGGGTAAAGGAGAAATTTTATTACAATATTAAGGATAAAAATGGAAAAATAATAATAATAAATTATAAACTACAAACTCAAATTCTATCTCAAGTAGTGTTTGATAAAATACTATAAATTAGTGAAATAAATATTTTTAAGTAATTATAATTTTAGGATTTTTGATTAATTTTACACTTTTATTAGTTTTTGTTTAAAGATCAAATATTTTATTAAAATTAAAATAAATAGTGCAATGGTGGTGTGGAAAGATATCATTAAGGTAGGTATAGTGGGACATGGAGAGATACGGATATTTTGAAGGTTAGGGTGAGAGTTTTAACTAAGGATAAAGGAGAAATTTCATTAAAATATTAATGACAAAAGAGAAATAAGTAGTGTTTGATAAAATACTACAAGTTAGTGAAATAAATTTGTTTATTAAACACATTTTTTTAGTTAAACAAACTTATATGTTAATTAAATAAGTTGTAAGTTAAGTAAAATAAATAGGCAAACACGATCACAATCAATTTTAAGTTCTTGTCTAATACTTCTTCCGTCTTAAAATAAGTGTCATGTAAAAAGAAAAAATAAGTATCAAAATAAGCGTTATTTTAACTTTTCGATGTAGTATTAATTATTTTTTCCACCTATACCCCTCATAATAATGATGATGACTTTTTAATTAAAAAGTTGATGTGATTTATTTAATAAATCAACTTAAGTAATACGAATCAGATCATAAGTATTGATAAATTATCTTATATTTCCGTACCTAATTATGATGGTATAAAATATAATAGAGGAGTGCTATTAAGTACGAATAGCTTCAGCGTGAAATGCATACGTGTCATAATATTGCTTTTTATAAAATAAATATTAATTAAAAAATATAAAACACTTGACAAAAAACACAGTCATGCGTATTTTATGAAATTACTTTTGTAGTCATGTGTTAAATATTTGAAGAGAGAGTTTTATCACCTATAGTGGTTTTATTTATCTTGAACAAGATTGCTTCCAATAGAAGATACTTGTGATTTCTACAAAAAAAAAAAAAAAACTGTTTTTCTAATTTTGAAAAGTTGAAAATGATCAAATTGTCATAACTCACACATTGTCCAAAATACGATATTTTTGCAACAATTAAGAAGTGGATCTAAAATAATTATTACTAACAATCTATTTTTAAAAATTATTTAATTTTAATAAGATGATAATTAAATTGATTTAAAATAATTAAATTTATGTAAATTTATTTTCATTTCTTATGTAAATCATTTAAATTTTATTATTACCAATTTTGTTTAAATTATTTATACAGATCATGCGTAAAAAAATATTTATATAGATAATAATATTTTAAAATAATTTATTATTATTTTATTGTATGGAAAATAAGATAATTTTTAAAAGTTATTTTAATCAAATTACAAGTTTGGATAAGTTTTATTGTAAAAATATTTTTCATATGATTTTAAAACTAAAAATTAAGTTGGTTTGATTATTAATATTTTTTTACTTGGTTTTTAACATCACATAATTTTCCATTCTTTTTACTTTAGATTTTTTTTACGGTTTCTACTAAAATATTTCTTGAATATTGTAATAATAATATTCTTAAATGATTTGTTAATGAGCTCTTTGATGATTTTTAAATAATAAAAAAATAAAAGTTATTTAAAAAGTATATATTTAATATATTAAAAAAGTTAAAACTATATGTTTTATAAAATCATTTTATTTTTAAAATTATAATAAGTATATTGAGAATATTTTTTAGTATTTTTTATTCTTAAATATAATTCTTTATTATATTTAATAAGAAAATATTTCAAAATTTTACACAAGTGTATTAGGTAAACAAATAAAAGTATTGTAGTCTTTTCATATCATTAAATTTTTCTTTTGACTCCAAAAAGTTGGATTCTCACCTCTTTTTATGAGAACAGTTTTGTGAAAAACATGAATAAAAAAATTCTTGAAAATCAATATTTTTTGACAATGTTATTTTTTTTAATTGTATACCAAATATAAAAAACTAACATTTCTAACCTTAAATTTGTGAGAAACAAAAAATTTCTCCCATCAAACGTCCCTTTGGGGTTATTGCTCTCGATGACAAAAATTTGTTGGTATTGATGAAAGATAGGTACTGGGCATGGATTAGAGCAAGGTTCCACGAATTTTCTTGTTGAGTTTTTGGATTAAATGAGGGGACCTTTCATCTATTTGAAATAATTGTAAATAAGTATTTTGAGCTAGTTGCAAGGATTGAGGTGCCTTTTGTACCCTTTTCCAATTATTATTTTTTGCTGATAAAAAATTGACATAAATTATAGTTTAATTTGAGAATAGAAAATAAATACAAATCAATAAATATAACGACAAAATTTACCTAACATTGATGATTGTTAGGTCGATTTTTTTTTCAACGACTAAGATAAGCATTAATATACACTCGGAAATTTAAGGTGAATTTATGGTTAATATATGATAGCGAATATTTTGTTTATTGTGCAAGTTTTTTTTTTTAATTTAGATTAACTTTAAAAGATAGACTATAAAAATAATTATTTTAAATTAAGTAGAATATGAATAATTAAATGAGAATTAGATTTAAAACTTAAAAAAAATTAAGAAGCATATATTATTCTTTGAAAATTATTTTAATATAATAAATATGAATAGAAAGTTGTGCATGTCAAGATTTGAGTTGTCTGTAGAATCTCTTCTCCTATGGTGGTGTTATTTCTCTTTGGTGGTGCAAGTAATGAAGAGTTGGGGTTACTTAATACCCTCAAAAGCACTTTTAAAGGTTTAAGCTAGTATGAATAGGGAGAAAGTATACGTGTTACGTGTGTAACTTGAATGAAGCTATGCTATTTATAACGTAGAGATGTGGGCCAGTAAGGCACAAGTGGTGACGCGAATTGACCTGTATGTATGATCGTCGACTTGTCTCTAAGATGTGGGGAGCCTTTGGTTAATTTGAAGGCTCGATAGTGAAAGAGGCTGAAATATTCTACAACAATGACGCGGAATTTGGGTTGGATTGACTCACTTTGTTTCTGCAATGTGTTCAATCGGATTGGTCTAGAACAGTAATAACAATTGTTTTTAATTTTTAAAAATACTTTCAGCTCATGTAAGTTACTTGTTTTGTTCTGGCCACGTAAATTTCATTCGTCTGAATGGGCTATTCTTTTGCCATATTAGTTTATCCTTTTGCGAAACATTATATTCATTCATTTTATTTAGTTTTAATTTTCTGTTTCAGACAACCGTTTTCTATCTACGGATGGTATCACAATATTGTAACATGCATTTGTTTTCACAGCAAAAAGAAAAGTGCATCATTGTTTAATCATTTTAGCAAATAAATAAGGTTTTCGGAAATTCTCCAATCTATTCATTAATTCAAAGAAAAAGATTGAATATTATTATAGGTGAGGTAGTATTATTCGTTCTGTCTCCTCCATGAGTTGTACCTAATGGTTTATTTTGATCGTTGAAAGAAGCCGTAGTGGGACTCCCGTTTAATTATGAGCATTAAGACTCTTTTAACTTGATTGGATGTCACGTTTTCATTTTTTGTATATGTTTAGCTTATATAATTTGTATAAATTAAATTAATAAAATTTAGCATATCAATTTAATGTTTAAATATAGCATTTTTTTTTTATAAAATTCATAAAAAATTTATATGAATTATGATATTTCAATCTTTTATTAAGTTACCATAGATAACTTGTGTAAACTCTCTATTTTTAGATTTAATTATACTTTTTTTTTTGTGAACGGAAGGGAGCAAAAGGCCCCAATTAGATTTAATTATACTTTTAATTCATCTATTATAATTTATATATGATTTTGGTCTCAATATTTTTGAGCGAATTTAGTTGCTCATTTTTTTAATTATTATAAATAAATAAGTTCTTCCATCCCCTTCCTTCTATTTAAAATTCTCATATTCTTATTTTCGACATTGATTTAATTGTTTAAATCTTCTTTCAGATAAAACTAATCAATCAAAAAATTAAATTTCACCTAAAAAAATTAAAAATTTCATTATATATATATATATAATAGATCCTTCAAATTTAATCAAAATTTTACTAATATTTTTTACTTTTAAAAGTTTAAAATTATTTTGTATCTCAAATCCATTATATCCTCAACTATTTGAAAAGAAAACAAGACATCAATGGTTTTAAGTAGATGAAAAATGAAGAAAATTATGTTTATTTAAGGAAAATGTTAACCAGTACCTTCAAGGCACTGATTAAGGAATCAAAAGTAAAAAGTTTTTACTTTTTATTGAAAAGTATAGTAGTGCACTCTCTCATGATTTTTAATGCAATATTTTCAATAAAAATTTTATATTTATTGATTCTTTAACCAGTGCCCTTAGGACATTGGTCAACAAGATCTTTTATTTAATTATTAAAATTGAAAAAAAAACTTGATTTGTTGGAAAAAAAATTAAGAGATGAAAAGTGTACACGGTATAAATTAGATAGATCAAACTTATAAGTGGGTCCTAATTTTATCATAGTTGATTTGTATACAGATCAATCAACGAAAAACTAGTAAATTAAGTTTTCTTGCTGCTTACGACCTAATAATCCCGTGTCGAGAGCAAGTTACATGCGATCCTGATTTGAGGATGGACTAAGAAAGCTAACGAGGGAGTAGGGGTGTAAGTGGTTTGGATTAAGTCGAGTTTAACTTCATTTAAGACTCAACCTAATAAAATATAATCGGGTTGGGTTGGATTGAGTTTGCATATTTTTTGAAGTTAGGTCGAGTTGGGTGATCGAGTCGAATAAGTAAAATATTAATATAATTTTAGATATTAAAAAATCAATAAAATTCCAAAAAAATCAGAGAAATTAAGAAAAATAAAATGCCTAATTAGTTCAACTCATCTAGTACATGTATAAGTTTAACTATACAAATTCAACACTCACAAGAAAAATACAATACATGTTTCAAATGAAATAATATATTATATGTCCCAAACTACTCTAACAATTATTTGAATTACATAACAAAAATAAACAAACTAAAACTCAAAGTCAATATTAAATAAAATAATTCTCCTTTGCTAAGTGAATATGTAAATATTATAATATTTTAATTTTTTTATTAATAAAATAATAGATTAGATTGGGAATGCATTAAACCGTAACTCAACCCAATCTTAATTAAATCTGTTAAAATGAATCTAACTCAACTCATGACTTAACCCAATTAACTAAAATGTAGTTAAATTAGGTTGAGTTGGTCGGATTTGATGGTCAATCCAAACCCTGACCCTCTTACACCTTTACTAGGGAGAAATTCTCGGTGGAAACTAGGGAGTGGGAACTCTTTGACTATCGAGTATTGAAGAGTAAGACAAGAATGAATGGCCGTACCTTATACAAACGAGATCTGGTTTGTTTATTTTATTTATTTATTTTCACTAGAGTTTATGCAAACAGAGAAAAAAATGTACACTATAAACGTCAAAACCAACGTGAAATGATGAATGCATTTTCGACCTCGGAATGAGGGCCTCAAGCTATATCTTTGTTTGTTTTAGTTGAAAACAATTAAGGAAGAAAAGAAAACAAGGAAAATGTCACTCGTTTCACCTTTTCGAAGAGCGTACGGCGTAATGTAAGGAAGAATAAAAGTATGTACATGGGCCTTGCATATAACTGTGTTCCGTCTGAAATTGGACAGTAAAGAAAGGAATAAAAGGTGTGAGTATGTAAAGATAAAAATATATTTTTATATATAAGTTTTTTTTTTCATTTTACTTTTTAATACAATCAAATAATAGAAAAAAATATTTTTTCATTATTCCTTTTATTAAATAACTTAAAAAATCATCTCATTTTTTTTTTCTTTTCTTTCTCTTTTTTTCCTTCCTAAATTAAACATAGTCTCAAGGTAAACAACAGGAATGATAAGTAATTCTCAAGCTGTCAGCAGTAATGTGCACGGTTGCTAATTGCTACTGAGCTGGATTAACAATGTTTTGCTGTGATTAGCACTTTTTCTGGGAGGAGAAATGAAGCTTCGTTGGTGGTCCTACAATGTTTTACAATACACCCAAAACGTCGACATTCAATCATTTTAGAATTTAAAGATTTTATGAAAGTAAGTTGTTGATAATTGATAAAAAAAATTATAATTACGTGATTTATAGTTCTGTTTTATGTTATTTTTATTTAAAAAATATTTTTTCCAAAAAAAATATAATAAATCTTACGAGAGAAAAAATATGGGAAAATGAGACAGTGAAAAAGAAATGAAGGGTATTAAGGAAAAATATATTCAAACTTCAATTGTAAATGCTCTTGTGCCAAAAAAGTAAAAACATAATACTATTTATATATATTTTTAATCAAACAACTTAAACTTTTTAAGATGATACAAATCACCGAACTTGATATAATTAAAGTGGCACTTGACTATTTAGGAGGGTCAACAGTTGTGCTGACATCTGGTTAACTTAGGTCACGTGAAGCCGAATATTCATATGTCCTGTTCTGTGTTCGTCCCCTTTCGCTTGATTAGTTTAGCTGGGTGATAAATCCCGTGTATGCTATTTTTGCATGGGTATTACTTTGGTGCATGTTTTAATTAAGGAGTTTTAATGCTGTCTCTTACATTGTTTAATATTTGGACATGTGTCTTCACTTGTTATGTCAAATAATAATAATTTTTTTTTAATATTACATTTAAATATTAGGGACCTATTAGCAATTTTTGTTTTATTTTCATTAATTATGATACTAATTACCTTTTTTTAATAGTAATTAAATTAATTACAATACAAGTTGCCTTTTTTAATAGTAATTTAATTAATTATGATATAAATCATATTTTTTAATAATAATTAAAATAATTACTTAAAATAAAAATATTTTATGATTTTATAATTATTAATAAAAATAAAAATATTTTCAAAACTCACATATAGTCTTGTATTTTTTTTTCCTTTTTTCGTAAGCTAGCATTATTTTGTCCTTTTTAGGAATCTCTTTGCATTATCACCTTATTTATTTTATTTTATTATTTTATTGATTGGGTTTGTACTCATGTAAGAATTTTTCATCTAAAATTATTAGTATTACAATAGTACATCAATAATAAATTTTTTTTAACAATTTAACATTCTATGAAGAATTTACACTATTTTTAAACTTTAGAAGTAGGCAAAAAAGAAAAAAAGAAAGTTTAATATATGATTTTAGGATAACTTGAGATGAATTTATTATAGTCTTTATATTTTATTTTATTTTAGGATATTGTGTTGATGGGATAAATTGACGTGAGTTAATAAATAATTTTATTTTAAAAAGTTTGTTTTATGATACATTTTCTATAGTTAAACTCTATCAATGTACAGTTGATCCCAATCCCATTTTTTTTACATTGCAAGACTTGTAGTACATAGTTGACCAAAAAGTCAACAACAACCAATTGTAGAACTATTAATCAGGAGTTGACTTTAAAGTCAGCTTTCTCTATAGTTTTACTTTACTAATGCACAATTAACCTTGAACTTGTTTTCTTTACACTATAAAACTTGTAGTGTTGAATTGACCCTAAAGTCAACTTTGACCAACTGTAGAAGTAATAATATAGTTAACCCAAAAGTTAGTTTTCTTTACAATTTAATTCTACTAGTGCATAATTGAGCTCGAACCTATGTTTCATTACAATATAAGACTTCTAGTGTGAAATTGACACTAAAGTCAGCTTTGATCAACTCGTAGTTAACCCTAAAGTCAACTTTCTCTACAGTCTCAACTTTATTAAGGTACAATTGACCCTAAAACTGTGTTTTATTACAATATATAAGACTTGTAGTGTGGAATTATTTTTCATCACATCGTATAATATCACATCACATCAAACAACTCAATTTCTTTAGTAATTATTTTTTAATTTTAATTTATATTATATTTATTTATTGTGAGGTCTTAATTGTATATAAATTATTTATTTTAGAAAATTAAAAAATATTAATTGTTTTTAATTTTCATTATATGAAATAAAAAATATTTCTAAATTGAGTAAATAATATAGTTAAATAAAATTTTAACATTTTAAAATATTTATAATTTTTATTGTAAAATTTATTTTATATTTCAATTTTTAAATTTGAATTTGTTGTTAAGTTTTTTAATTGTTAATTACAAAAATATATTTATTAATTACTTTTTTGGTTTTATTAAGTATTTTTTTAATATATATTGACATTATTAAAATTTATTTAAATAAATTAATTTTTATATTCTATTAATATTATTTAACAATAATATAGAAGTTTTTAAATATTTTATCTTTTGTAATTAATACTTAATTTTATAAATCAACTTTGATTGTAGTTGATATAGAAGTTTTAAAATATTTTATCTTTAATGAAGATAATTATTGAATTAATTATAGTTAATTCGTATTAATCATATTTCCAAAATCTTTGACTTCACAATATTGGCCGATAAGTACACACAAGTATAATGTGTATCAATAACCTCAACAATAGTATATCATCTATAGTATAGATAAATCTAGTGTAACTTTTTACTGTAGCATTTTGTCAAATCTATCGACAATAACATCATTTAAAATAATATTATAATTACACTTTAATATAATAAAATGATTATTATAATGCTTTAAAATAATAAAATCCTAGTTTACATGAGATAGTTTCACGACTGCTGTATACAAGGATTGATATTGTAATATTATTATTATTATTATATAATAGTATCAACAAAAATAAATTATTATATAACAATGGATTAATAAAATACAATACGGAAAAAAATATAATAGTAAAGTAATGTTATAATCGTCAAAAACTTATAAACTAAATCATCAAAATTAGATATAAAAATGAATTATAAAATTTTTATTAAATAAAAGTAATAAAGTAATATTATAACAATGTAAATATTATATATTAAAATATCCACACTTAAATACTAATAATAAGTAATATTATATTAATACAAAAGTCAAATTATAATTGCTAAATTTTTTAAAATAAATTATCAAAATTAACATAAATATAAATTGTAAAGATACTAAAAATTAAAAAAATAGTTAAATATCATTGTAATCATTAAAAAAATTATAAAAAAAAGTTATTAAAATCAAAGAAATAAATTATAACAAATAAAAATTAATAATCAAAAAGCATAAATAAAATAATATTATAAACTAAAAACAATACCAAAAAAAAAATACTAAAGCTTTGTAATATTAAATAAGTTTTTTAAGGACAAAAATAAATTTTTATTTTTGAAAGGCTTATTTCATATATAATAAATCTTCAAAAGAAAAATGTTTAAAAGATTAAATGATAACTTAGTGTGAACACCCAATTTTGTCCGGGTAAATGAAAATAAAATATAAAAAAAAAGAAAAAAGAAATAAGAGAACTTTTGAAGAAAAAAGCTCTTTTTTTTTATGATAAATACCATGGAAAGACAATGTCGTATCTTGAGTTATACTTGTCCATTTGAGGTATTCTTTGCACCGTTGGAAAGCTTGTAGAAAAATCTACAACTCATCTCTCTATCTCAAAAACCAAAATCAACTTCTATCTTGATGAAAATCAACCCCGAAATGAGTCATTTAATCATAAAAAAAAACTCAAGTCTCACATTACCTTCCCTTCACTTAAAAGTCCCACATTGGACAATCTACATTCATGCATCTTCTCCTTCTCCTATATAAAGAGGTGCCTACCAAGCAATTAAGGGAGGCAAGAAAAACATCCATTAATTATGGGCTTAATGCAAAGCATGAAGCCTATGAAAGTTTAATCTTTTTTTATTATCTCTTTTATTTTTCTTCTCTTGGAGCTTTTATTAGAAGCTTGTGGTGGATTATTTTGTGTTCATCACAAATTATATCTTGAGGTAAATTTGCCTATCTTATCTTTTTTATATATATGTTTTATTTTCTTTTGTCATTATTGTTTTGTTAAATTTTATTCTTTGTATGTTCTTTTCAAATTAAAAATATTTTATATTTAATTAATTTTTTAGAGAAAAGATTAATTGGATGTGACATCTTTTTAATCCTAAGGTTTTAAGGCACAAGTTGTGACAACTTGATGTCTTTAAACTTCTCTCTAAAATTAGAAATGTTAAACTAAAATTAATTTGCTTCAATGGATTGACTTGGGTGTACACCTTTGTTGATTCTATTTTAGGACATATAAGCCGTGACGGTTTAAAAATCCTAAAATTTAATAAACAAAATAAAAAAAATAACAACACACAAATATTTTCTACAAAAGAACTACGTGAGTCTGATTCTCCATTGCACTGGGAGATACGTAGGAGCAGGGGCCCACTCTTGTCGATCTCAAAAATAATAAAATTTAAGATACAATAAAATTCTTTTTGCAATTATTTTAGGGTGAGATAAATATTTTAAAAGTCATTAATAATTTGCTTAATCAATTAGAGGTAACCGTCTTTATGACGGACGTTGTAGGATGCTAATACCTTCCCTACACGTAATTGACTCCCGAGCCTAAAATCTGGTTTCGTAGACCATTTTCTTTTAGGTTTTTCCAATGTTTTTCCTTAATAAATATTGGTGGCGACTCCCTATTTTTAGAACTCTTTACCGCCGTCCCGCTGCGACCCCGGTTGCGACACTTAGTATTTTATCATTATTTTTTATAGTTGTTTATTTTTCTTGTGTTTAATTTATTTTTTTATTTTTAATTCCCTTTTTATTTTAAAATTTTGGTACATAAAGAAATTAAATGGTTAATGGGTTTTTATTCTCCTCCATTACTTTTCATGATTTTGATTAAAATCAAAGTAAGTTGCTAATTACTTTTAGTTAATGTTGTTTTATAGTTATACACATATCATGTTTTACTTTTTAGGAACATGATATGATTTTAATTAATTCTTTTATAATTGTGGAAAATTCCTTTACCAATATTCTTTCACAACGTCAAATGTTCTTCACAAAGGAATTTTCCGTAATTTAATCTAAGTTGCTAATCACTTTTTAGTTGATATTGTTTTGTAGTTATACAATCTTGTTTTGCCTATGGTTTTTTCCCTTTTTAGAAATTTGAAGCATTTTACTTTTTGTAAAATCAATATTCAAATTTCATTTTGTTATGATTACAAGTATATGATTTTTAAATTTTATATCAAACACAACTTTTCTAGAACCTAAATTGTATTAGTAATCTTCATATTTAGATAATTAGACAATTATTTCATTCTCATTTTATATATTATATGTATACTAAAAATTTGTTTAAAATAATTTTCATGATAATACCGTGTCTTGTGCATCGCATAGGTACTAAAAGCATATAATAGTATATCATATATTTTATAAAAAAATAGTATATCATATTATATTTCTTTATAATAATATATTATATTTGGGGTGAGACATGTAGGTAGTGTAGATAAGTTGCATTGTATTAGGGCTTTTAGTTATAACTAGTATTAATATATAAATATATAATATATTAATATATAATACAATAATACATTACACATTATTTATAATATAGTAAGGATATAGGAAGAGTAATACATTATAAATTAATAAATAAACAATACATTTAAACAAGTAAACATATTTGAATATAAGAAGAATAAACAGACACATTTCACTCGAACAAAAAAAAGACACATTTTATATAATGAGGAGGTTAAAGGGTTTGACTCTATACAACCCATTTTCTATTTTTTCTTTTCATAAAGTCATTTTATTAATTCAATTATTATTAAAAAAATTAATTTGTTTCATAATTTAATTATTATTAAAAGTAATAATTTATATAATAATTAATTCAATTATTATAAAAAAGGTAACTTGTATCGTAATTAATTCAATTGTTATTATAAAAAGTAATTGGTATCATAATTAAGAAAATAATCAGTATCATAATTAATGAAATAAAACAAAAGTTGCTAATAGGCCCCTAGTGCTTAAATACAATATTAGAAAATAGTTGTTATTATCTAACATGACAAATGACAACACATGTCGAAATATCATCGAACAATGTGAGAGGGGGCATTGAAACCCCCTACTTAGAACATGCACCAAAGTAATATCCTTTTTGCATTAGAGTGAAATAGAATGGTGAGAAATAAAAAATAAATAAGAAAGATAAAAATAAAAGGGAAATTAAATAAAAATATGTATTATTTGAATAGATAAAAATAAGAAAGAAAAAGAATGCTTTTTTCTATTTATTTGGGTAAGTAAAAAACTGAAAATTAAAAATATTTTTATATTAATTAAAGAAATTAAATTTAGCCTACAAAAATTAACATTTTATTTCTTTATTTTTTAACATAAAATTATTTTTTATTTTTTAAAAATTATATTATAAAAATTTAATTTAATTTTTTAAGAAATCAAATAAAAAAGAGATTTTTTTTTCTCTCAAACATAAAATTTTGTATTTTTATCATATTTCTCTTTTTTCCATTTCTTTCCTCTTTGTTTCTGTTAGAATTAAGTATACGGGTCACCTGACTCGTGAGTCGTATGAAATGAGTCCAATTTAAAATATAGTCTTTTTCAATTTGATCTGCATAATTTGTTGACTAAATGTAGACCTTATTTTTAAAAGTTACATTAGGTACTACTTTTTAACTATTTTCTCTTTTTTATAAAAAATAAATTCCTTAATTTTTTAAAACTTTTTTTTAAATGTTTTTGACTGGACTTTACCTTTTAAAAAAATTATAAAAAAACTAAGTCAAATACTTCATGCGTGTCTGGTTCCGCGTTCTCAACTTGCGTCTATGCCAATTTTCATGCCAAATATTCGTAAAAAACGTGAAAGCTAGTTATTATTGCTTCGCTTTAACGTGTGTCCAATTTTTCAGACGCTGAAGCATACATAAGTTAAAGTGAATGCACAGAGGATGTTGACAACGAAATCTCGCTTGATTATATTTTTGTAAAAGAACTTATTTTAAATGAATAACTATTGAGAATCTTTATTATATAAATTATATCTAAAATATTATATTAATGAAAAATTATTTATACCTTGATAATATATATTAAAATTAATGTAGTATATAATTTTTGAAATTAATAAAAAATATTTATATAATTGTTTCATATTGTTACCTATTTTTTATAGAGTTTAATGGTCATGTGGTGTCAGTGTAAAAAGTTTACACTGTCATCCAATCAGAAATTACCATTAATATGATTTTAAAATATTTATTATAAAAGTCAACAAACTTACAATAAATGATAGTTTGTGATTGGATGACAGTGTAAAACTACTTTACACTGTCAGTGCATGGCTATTAAACTATTTTTTATATGTTTTAACATAAAAAATAATATATATATATATATATATATATATATATATATATATATATATATATAGTTAATATATAAAATATTGAAGCCATCACACTGATATAAATCAATTCCTCCTCTATTTTCATACTTTTATTCAGTAAAATAATTTTATGAAATGCGAAAAAAAAAATATATAGAATCAAAGATGCCCTGTTGTCTTCTTCTTCTGGGTTGTTCCGGTCTTTTTGCTGATTTTGATTCATTTCATAAACGACGCTAAAAAATTAGTAATTATTTTTGGTGAAAAAAAAGTAGTAATTTGGAATACTTATTCGAATATATATTTATATATATAAATTCTAATTATTATCTGAATATGCATATATTTATAATATATTATAAACTTTTTTATATCTTAATACTATATATTATTTTATACATTATATATATATAATAATAATAGTCACCAAAAAATAAATAATAATAATAATATATGTTTTTATTATAATTCTATATTTTATTTAAATATAAAAAATATTCTTCATAAAAAAATTAATTACTGATTTATTATTTCTTTCATTTTTTATTTTAAAGAAATGTATTCCATTTTTTCAATAAAAAACAGTGAAAAGGTTGGACTTGGTTATTGTATGTGATTTTTTTTTTTTGGTGGGATGGTTATTGTATTTGATCATAATTAGGGGTCTTTGAAACACATGTTACATTAATTCAACTCATCTATGGAAGTTAATATCAGCGAATTTAGATTTCAAAAATTAAATTTGAATAAAATTTGAACTGTTATAAGGATAATTTTAGTTTATATTTCAGATTATTTGTATCCAATCCAATGTTTTATATTCTTTTTAACTTTATATTTTATTTTTAATTATATACTAATAATAAGACTTAATTTAATTAATAATATCTTATATATAATAATATTATATTCTGTTGATATTATTTGCTTTAAATTATATATTATAAATTTATCATAGTTTTAATTTTATAACTAATTTATATATAATATTAAAATTTGTATATTATATCAAAACCTAATCTTATTCCAAATACTATCCTCTCTCTATATATAAATTAGAAAAAATATTTTAAATGAAAATGTCTTTAGAAATTATTCTTTAATGAGAATGTTTTTAGGAAAAAAAAAAAATTCAACAAGAGCATTTTTAAAAAATTTCTTAACTTTTTATTTTTTTCAATCTATCTTTTTTATTTTTATTTTTAAATTGAAATTTAATTTAAAATAAATTATTAATAATTAAAAATAGTATCACAATGCCAATAGGGGTTAGCAAATTTGGTCAAGTCTTTTGCTCATGCAATCTTTACAGAGGTTGTTAGTCTTTCTTAGTCTAATAAAGAGATGTGTCTTTAATCTAAACTTTTTGTAACAAAAAAATAGTATCACCATATAAATTAGTTATGATAAATCTAAAATATAATTTATATGTTCAAAAATATTTATTTATTATAATTTTTAATTATAATATAACTTATATATTTTAAAAAATATTTATTATAAATTTTAATTATCTAAATAAATATTTATCCTATATATTACACATGCTAAAATACTAGTTAAACTTTAATCTAGTTAGATTTAAATCCAAACAAATAAACATATTAAAATTTTGAATTAAATACGGATCAAGTTGAATCCGTCCCAACCCTTCTTATAATTATCACTGCAGATGATTTAATTTAGGGACATTCTCTTATTTTAATGTCATCTTGTCTCCTCTCTCTCATGATGTTCAGCTATTACATTGACTTGGAAAAAAATTTCGATGCTCCTATAATATATATTTTTTCCTTTAAATAATAGTATCCAATTTTGAATAAAGAAATTATCAAATATAAAAAACAATTACAAAAGAATAAACATTATAAAAATACCGAAAATTTACTCCTTAACTTTGTCATGCCACATCAGCTCTTAATCAGATGAGCTCACTTTGACATCATGACGTGGCTATAAGCGCATCTGGTAAATGGACTTGCTGGTTGAGATTCAGATGAGTTCCAATAGAGTACAAATCTTTAGTATGTAGTATACTAGTTATAGTACCTGTGCAACGCACAGGGACGTACAGCTAATAGCACTTAAGATTTTCAAGCACTTAACATTTCAACAATTTAAGATTCTGAATTTGGTTTAAGTGCACCATGGATAGCAGCTGATAGCAATCCTACCAACAAAAAATCATTAAACATATAACTTGCTAACAAAATCCAAACTAAATGTTTTGTCCATACAAATATTTCAACCATTCATGTCTTGCAAATTCATTAACAAACTGATAATACAGTCTTGCAAACTAACAAAGTATGTAACCAACTCTTAGCTTTTCACAACCAAATTTGCATGCAAATAACCATTCATGTCTTGATTACTAATTACAAAAGGCAGATTCCTACTAATGATTCTTTCAAATCATACACATAAAACCCCAAAAAGTTAATGTGCAAAAATGCAAATAAACACCACAAAAAGTATTTGTTCACAAATCTTCAGATAAACTAAGCATTTACTTTCTTAACGTTAGCTATATTATCGTCTTGATCCTCCTCAAATTCGAAAACGATTTCATCTCCCTCCTTTAAGCCACTTCGAGCACAGAACAACTTCCATCCCTTGCCGATTTTGATAGACTTGCGGGGAGATTTACGAATTAACAATGAACAACTTGTCACCCTTCAAACACCAAAATAAAGCCCCACGGTTTTGAATTGACGTTTTCTTAAAAATTTAGCAAACTTCGGTGGCAAATTCTGTAAAAAAGAAAAAAAAAAGACAAATAAATTCAAGCAAGAAGCAATTTCAGACATAGCAAATATGTATAAATCATAATACCAGCTGACTTCCAGTGGCTTTATAGCGGGTTAGTTTTACTTTGAAATCCCTCACCTCTTGGTTGCTGACATTATGAGGTTTCTTGTTCACATGATCATAACAATGCTGCATTTTGTGTTGGTTCCTCACATTGACAGAATGAGAATGCTTGCGTCTGCCTGATACTAGGGTTGGGGTTGATGCAATATAGTTGTCAGTTACTGGAAACAAAAAAAAAAAAAAAAACTACAACTCTTTAAAAATCCCACAACCTTCTTGTTCATTAGCACCATCTCCATAGAGAATGGAAATTTTTGCTTTGAGATGTCAGAAACCAACCAAAGACGAACTACCCTTGCCACAATGATCCAACTTTCTTTCTCAAGAGAAATTTCAGCAATACAATTAAATTTGGTAGACATTTTCACCCAAGCTCCACGCAGCTTAGTTCCAAAGTGAAAAGCCACCAACATGCACAGTATATATAGACAATAAACAAAACCCTAAGTAAGCAATTCGTGTAACTAAAAAAAATTTCAGTTTAAGGATTCAAATTCAAATTCAAATTTCGGATTCAAACCAAATAAAAGCAAATCCAAACCTTTTCCCAGCTATCTACTACCTCTGTAGTAGGTCAATAGCTTAAGGAGGAAAGAAAAAATACGTCAATAGCTGTTGAAGTAGTCAAAGTCGTGTAGTGCTTGTTAGTGTTTGTTTTTCAGTTACTATTTATTAGAGTCATGCAGTTTGTTTGTTTTAGTCTACAACTGGAATACCATGTTCATAGGAGTGTAAGACGTGGGTGGTTATTTGCACGTTTCTTTGTAAGGCTATATTAGCCAAAAACTTGCAGTGGATTAATGTGCGAGCGTAAAACATCAGCTATTGCAAATTATTCTCTTTCTTAGTTTAATGTTTTCAACAAATTTGGTATCAGAGCCTGGTTACAAGGGCCCTGATAGGAAAGGAAAGTGAGTGAAAGTGTGGACAAGTTATGGCTACAGAGAGTAATTTTGTTCAACCTGCAATTCCTAAGTTTGATGGCCATTATTATAATTGGTCGATGCTTATGGAAAACTTTATGTGATCCAAGGAATATTGGAGTTTAATTGAGAATGGAATACCTACAACATCCAGTGGAGTAGAGTTGACTGAGGCCCAACACAAACTAATCGAGGAACAGAAGTTAAAGGATCTCAAAGTTAAGAATTACTTGTTTCAGGCCATAGACAGGACAATTTTGGAAACTATCCTTGTCAAGGATACATTAAAGCAAATTTAGGATTCCATGAAGCAGAAATATCAAGGATCCACCAGGGTGAAGCAAGCATAATTGCAAGCATTGAGAAGAAAGTTTGAGGTCTTGCAGATGAAGGAAGGAGAAGAAGTAGACGAGTGCTTTGCTCGTACTCTCACCATTGCTAATAAGATGAAGATACATGGCAAAAGGATGGATCAAGTGATTATCATTGAGAAGATTTTAAGGTCCATGACCCCAAAATTTGACTATGTCGTTTGTTTAGTGGAAGAATCTAATGATTTGGACACTTTAACAATCGATGAGTTACAGAGCAGTCTTTTAGTTCATAAGAAAATGATGAAAGGGCATAGAAGTGAGGAACAAGCACTCAAAATTGCTTATGAGACATGTTTGGAGGTAGAGGAAGAGGATGAGGAGCACACAGAGGATGAGGTTGAGGTAGAGGAAGACAACCATTAACAAAGCAGTTGTGGAGTGTTACAAATGCCATAAATTAGGGCACTTTCAATATGAGTGTCCTAGTTGGGAAAAGAATGCAAACTATGCTGAGGTAAAGGAAGAAGATGAGATGTTACTAATGTCTTATGTGGAGCTACATGATTCTAGAAGGAAGGATGTGTGGTTCCTTGATTCAGGTTGTAGTAACCATATGAGTAGGAACAAGAAATGGTTTTCTCACCTTGATGGAAGTTTTGAACAATCTGTAAAGCTCGGGAATAATTCTAAGATGGCGGTCATGGGAAAAGGAAGCATAAGATTGGAGGTTAATGGGATTAAACATGTGATAACAGATGTGTTCTATATACTAGAGTTGAAGAACAATCTGCTTAGTATCGGACAACTTCAAGAAAAAGGTCTAGCTATCCTAATTCAGGGAGGACTGTGTAAGTTGTATCATCCAGATAGAGGCCTAATCATGGAGACAAGAATGTCTGCGAATCGAATGTTTGTTCTACTAGCTACAATGTTGCCTAATGACTTTACCTGCTTTCAAACTACTCCAGAGGATGAGTTATACTTATGGCATTGCAAGTATGGTCATCTAAATTTCAAGAGCTTGAAAACTTTGCAATTGAAGAAGATGGTGAAGGGATTGCTTGCACTTAAGACTCCTAACAAATTGTGTACAAATTGCTTAGTAGGGAAGCAACATCGAGACACTATTCCAAAGACAAGTTCATGACGGGCTTGCCAAAGGCTGCAACTAGTCCATGCTGACATTTGTGGACTAATAAAACCAATGTCAAACTCTAAAAGAAGGTATGTGATCAGTTTCATTGATGATTTTAGCAGGAAAATTTGGATTTATTTTTTGTGTGAAAAATCAGAAGCATTTGGTGTGTTTAAGATTTTTAAGCAGCTTGTTAAGAAGGAAACTGAGGATTTCATAAAATGTTTGCGTACAGATAGGGGAGGGGAATTTACTTCTTTTGACTTCAATCATTTCTGCAAGAAGAATGGCATTAAAAGGCAATTGACAGCAACATATACCTCTTAACAACATGGGGTGGTTGAGTAGAAGTATCGAACTATAATGAATATGGTTCGAAGTATGCTATCAGAAAATAATGTACCTAAGGTGTTTTGGCCAAAAGCTGTAAATTGGAGTGTGCATGTGTTGAATCGAAGTCCAACCATGGTAGTGAAGGATGTTACTCCAGAATGAAGCATGGAGTGGTATTAAGCCTGCAGTACATTATTTTCGAGTGTTTGGATGTGTTGCACATGTACATATACCAGACAAGAAAAGAGTAAAATTATATGATAAGAGCTTTCAATGTGTATTGTTGGGGGTGAGTGAAGAATCAAAGGCCTATAGGCTTTATGATTCTGCTTCTAAACGCATTGTTGTGAGCAGGGATGTTGTATTTGAGGAGAACATGAGCTGGGATTGGGGAAGAAATATAGAAGAAGTGAAGCTTGATATTTTAGAATGGGGAGATGAAGATGGACAGAATAAGTTCGATCAAGGTAATGAAGAAGATGGGAGTAGTGAGCATGAAGAAGAAGATGGTGGAATCAGTTCATCTTCAAGTGATTCCTTAGACCAAAGCTCACCAAGGTCAGATGACAAGAGAATAGAAGGCCTCCAATTTGGATGGAAGATTATGTCGGTGGTGAAAGGTTAGGTTTATCTGAAGAAGATGTTAACAACTTCGTCATGTTTGCTGTTGCTGATCCTATTACATTCCAAGAGGTTATCAAAAGTATGAAGTGGAGAAAGGATATGGATTTAGAAATAAGAGCCATTAAAAAGAATGAGACATGAGAGCTGACCACTTTACCTCTTGGAGCCAAGAAAATTGGTGTGAAATGGGTGTTTAAAACAAAGCTTAATGAACACGGGGCAGTGGACAAATGCAAAGCGCGTCTTGTGGCTAAGGGATATGCACAAAAGCATGGAGTTGACTACAATGAGGTGTTTGCTCTAGTTGCAAGATGGGACACAATCAGAATGGTGATTGCTCTTGCAATCCAAAAGGGTTGGAATATTTTCCAACTAGATGTAAAGAGTGCTTTCTTGCACGGTGAACTATTAGAGGATGTTTATGTGGAACAGCCACAAGTTTATGAGAGGAAAGGAGAAGATTATGAAGTCTACAAGCTTAAGAAGGCATTATACGGTCTTAAACAGGCTCTAAGGGCATGGTACAGCCGTATTGAATCTTATTTTATGAAAAAGGGTTTGAAAGATGTAGCTTTGAGCATACACTTTTCATTAAGTCTGAAATGGGAGGTAAACTTCTTATTGTTAGTTTATATGTTGATGACCTTATATTTACTGGTAATGATTTGGAGATGTTTGAGAAATTTAAAAATTCTATGATGTTGGAATTTGAAATGACTGATCTTAAGAAGATGAGGTATTTTCTTGGAGTTGAAGTTTTACAAAATGAACATGGGATCTATATTAGTCAAAAGAAATATGCTCGGCATATGTTGGACAGATTTGGAATGGGAAGAGTAATTCAATCAATAATCCTATTGTACCAGGTTCTAAATTGATGAAGGATGAGATGGCAGCGAAGGTTGATTGTAACACCCTCATTTTTACTTAATTAATTATTTTATTTATTTATTTATTTATTCTATATTTAATTCTGAAAAATTTGGAAGGAATCTTAACATTTTGATCCCCACGGTTAAATTTAGAATATCAAAAACTATCTAATCGTGATTTTTAATAATTTTTCCGAACCGAAGTCTGGAGAAATTAAGAAATGACGATTTTGTCCTTCTTTGTCAATATTAAGGGTTGACATAAGAAAAAAATTCAATTGATATTAAAATGTCAATTTGAGTTTAAAATCATGTCATATGTATTAAAATATAATTTTGAGAATTTTCTGGGAATTTTATGAAATTCTTGTGCAAAATGACCAAAATACCCGTAATTGTCAAATAACCAACTCAGTATTGGTGTGACATGAAAAAATGGTGAAAATAATATTTTTAGTACATTTCTAGGTAAAATATGTAATTTTATAATTTTCATAAAAATTTAAGCATTTATTGAATAAAATAGATTTAATATGAATTTTCTAAACTTAAAATATACAAAATATGCTTATATAATTCGAAAAAAATGATAAAAAATTAAAATTTATTTTTGATGAAAAATACTATATTTGTTCATATTTATATTTACATTAATTATTTTGATATTAAAAGTTAATTTATTCAAGTTTAGGTGATTTTATCGGTACCTGCTAATTAATTAACAGTTAAAAATTATATTGTAAATCTTTGGGACAGCTGCTATCCCACATTGTAGCTCTAGAAGGGAGGTGATTCACCACCTATATGTAATATTTGTCCCTAATTAAGCTAAAAAGAAAAATAAAATTTGAATTATTACATAATATATGATGTAATCAATATGGACACCTAAGCCTTTTTTTTTCCTATAAATAGTCATAACCTTGAATTGAATTTCTCATTCCTCTTCTCAGTCATGAGTCTCCATAGAGAAATTCTCTCCCTTTAGAATTTTTTTTCTTTTACTTTGTTTTTATGCTAAAATTCTACTAGTTTTCCAATAACTAGTAAAAATCCTCTTCCTAGGAGCTCTGCACCAACAACTTCACCAACTCTTTGAGATAATGGGGGGAGTGAGGTTGGTTCTAATTTTCAATTACTTTGCATGTTGGTAGGAAAGGTTTTCCCCTAAACCTTTCGATGTTTAAGTTTATTGAGTTTTATAAATATTATAATGTTTAGTATTAAATTCAAGCTTTTACTGAATTGTTATGTTGTTCAATTTTAGATAATTAAAACACATTTATTAAGTAGTTATACTGCTCAAATTTAGACAACTGTAGTATAATTATTAAGTTGTTATACTGCTCGAATTCAAACAATTATAGTACAATTACTAAGTTGTTATACTGCCCAAATTTAGAAAAAATATTTTTAGCTATTATAATAGATAATTAAATTATCATATTATCAAATTTTAGTAATACTCAATTAGTTTAGCAAAAATAGTAGAAGAAATAAACCATAAATCTCATAATATGAAACTAAGTATATAAATTATTTTATGAGCTATTTATGAATTTATTTTTAGAAAACTACTGTAGAAACTTTAGTTTAAGTTTTTATCATTTAGGTAAGGTCTAGACACACAAATAGACCATTTGTAAAAATTTCATAAATTTTAAAACTTATTTAGTACTTCTAATTGTGCTTTATAAGTGCTCGTGGACACATTTTTCTTAAAAGTACTAAATTTCAAAAAATTTGAAAAATTTCTAAAAATTCATGATAAAATTTTAATTATTTTTCTAAGCTTAAAAATTATTTTTATGAAAATTTTGACCATTCTATGATTTATTTCTTAATTATCGGTCTTTATTTTAATTTGTATGTCTTTATTTTTATTGAATTATTGATTATGTGCTTTAATTTGAATTATGAATTATGTGAATGATATGCATCGATCAAACCTCTGTAAATAAGGCAGAGATATTGGTATAAATTATACTGGTGGTCAAATTTTTGAGACCAGAGTGAACCTTTAGAAATTAATAGATTAGTGAGTAATGTAAAGCAAGGGACATGTAGTGGCATGACACCTTATTAGGAAAGTTATAGTTTGGTACTGCTAAGGAATGAAAGGTAGGGACCCATTTGGGAGGTCTCAAGGGTAGGCATCGAGTGGTGAAAGTCCTAATAGCCAGGGTAGCGCCCGTGAGCTAGGATATTCACCTGACCAAACTCGATAATCCCGACAACTGCTCAGTATTCTAGGGTTGGTTTGAGAGTATATCTCTATAAATGGACGTCCTGACTGATATGTATTTCTCATTGATAATGAGGATTGTACCATGTGATGATGTTGATGAGGTATATGTACTTCCAATCACTTTCCAGGTTCTGTTGAGAACTATTACTCACTAATGGAAAGTATGGATTCGTACCAAGTCAATGGTAGTGTAATATAACTTAGAATAAACCTAGGTTCCCTTCATTAATTGTATTTAAATTCCTACCATACATGTGAAAGTGATTTAGAACAAATCACCTCATTCCATTATTTTTGTTATGCATGTTCAATTGTGATTATTGAAGATGACAACAATGCCTGATGATGCTGAGGATGAGCCTAGAGGATACTCTCCAGATTTGTAGACCTAGTTTATAATATTTTTCTTACAGGATATGGATAGATAAATATTGTTCTGTATAGGATCTTTTTGATATATATATTGGGTAAGGTGGTATATATCTTTTAATGTACTTTGTTTTCTTTTTGACTATTATGTATTACTCAAACCATGATGTACAATTAGATATATATATATATATATATATATATTAATCATTTCACTTCTATTTCTAAATTCTGTTTTTCTAGTATAAAAAAAAATTACTCACTTTTTCATCAACTTAAATTAATAATTACATTTTTATGAATTATATTTAGAATTAAAGGAGTGTTACATTAATGCTACTGCCTTCAAGCAAATTGTTAGGAGTCTTATGTATTTAACTGTGACAAGGCTCGATTTGATGTTTGTTGTTAGTTTAATCAACAAATTTATGGGAAGTCCTACTAAATTACATTGGCAAGCTGCAAAAAGAGTTCTTAGATATATGAAAGGCACTGTGAATATGGGAATTCTGTACAAAAGGGATGAGAATGAGGATTTGCTTAGTTACGCTGACAGTGACTATGCAGGTGATTTAGATGATCGAAAAAGCACTTCTGGTTATGTGTTCTTGCTTGGAACTGGACCTGTAGCTTGGTCTTCAAAGAAACAACCTATTGTAACCTTATCCACCACTAAAGCAGAGTTTGTGGCTGTTGCCTCATGTGCTTGCCAAGGGGTCTGGATGAGAAGAGTATTAGAGAAGCTTGGTCATATTCAAGACAAGGGTACTAAGGTGTTTTGTGACAATAGCTCAACCATTAAGCTTTCAAAGAATCCTGTGTTGCATGGAAGAAGCAAACATATTGATGTAAGGTTTCACTTTCTTCAAGATCTTACTATAGATGGTGTTATTGAACTTACTCATTGTATTTTAAAGAATCAAGTTGCAGATATTATGACCAAACCTTTGAAGCTTTATATATTTTTGAAGCTTAGAGAACAGCTTGGTGTGCGTGCAGTACTAGAGTAAACTGTTTACAGAATGCAAATCAGTTTAAGGGAGGAAATTGTTGAAGTAGTCAAAGTCGTGTAGTGCTTGTTAGTGTTTGTTTTTCAGTTACTATTTATTAGAGTCCTGCTAGTTTGTTTGTTTTAGTCTACAATTGGAATACCACGTTCAGAGGAGTGTAAGACGTGGGTGGTTATTTTCAGTTTTCTTTGTAAGGCTATATTAGCCAGAAACTTGTAGTGGATTAATATGCGAGCATAAAACATCAGCTGTTGCAAATTATTCTCTTTCTTAATTTAAAGTTTTCAACAATAGCTTATTCTAGTTGTCTTTATGGTTGCACTTGAGACGAAAAAGGAAGCTCCTTCCTAGTTTACAACCTCCAGTTCCCATCTTCAAAACACAAAACTTTGTTGCTTTCACGTTTGGGGAAAAAAAGCGGGTTTGTGCATTTCAATAAAAAAAAGCACATACCACTCTTTCAATTATAAGTTTTGAACCCTTAAAATACCTGATAGCTTTTCCCTTTGTTTTTTGCATAAGCCCAATATAACATTTAGCCCAACATAACCACAACCAAGTAGCTTTTCCCAAAGTGGATAGTTTTTTAAACAGCAAAATTTTCCAGGAGCCTTCAAAAGTTGCCACGTGTAAAAACTTACCCTAAGAGTGGCTTCTAATTGTATATAGTATAGATATATTTTAAAACTTTTTAATGGAATGTTTTGTCAAGTGTCAAGAAAAAATTATTCCTATATACTATTAAGAACTTATTAAATTTGAAAAAAGCTTTTACTATTTATTTTATAGTGTAATTCTTTATATACCGCTTTTTTATATAATTTTTTGTTTTTAATATCCGATCATCATTTAATTTTTCTTTTAAAACTCAAGTCAAGTGTTTAATAATTCATTAGTGGATTTATAGATGTTTTAAAATTGCTAATAATCTAATACTGTACAATTAGGAGGAAGGGCACACATAAAGTTGAGAAGTTTCTTCTTATTTCTTTTTGAAAAAGAATGGAGAACTTTTTAACATTATATTCAATAAAATATTAAGATTCAAACGCTAATAATTTTTAAAAAAAGTTAGCTAAGTGTACAATAATTTTAACATCCAATCATAATTTAATTTTCTTTTTAAAACTCAAGCGTATAATAAATTTTACTATATAATACAAGATGTATAATAATTTTAATAATTGAAATAAATAGAAATTATTTATTTTATATAATTTTTTAGAAAACTAAAAATAAGAATTTTCAATTTGTATATTACTACAATTACACATATTTTAGCATCCAGTCATCATTTATCACTGGTATTATATTTGTTAAACTTGGAGTTTATTTTTTATATTTGTTATTATAATTCTCAATTTAATTACTATTATTTTATTTCATGCAGTATATTGCCATATAACATCTATATGTAATAAGTTGTTTTATTCCATGCATTGTATGAATTATTTTAATTTTACATATTATTTAATTCAATTACTTAGAAAAATAACAGTCATAATTATTTTAAACAGTATCTATAACTAATATTTGATTCAATAGTTTTCTTTTAATAAAAAAATATTTATTTTATATAATCTTTTAGAAAACTAAAAATAAGATTATTAAAATTGTATATTGCTATAATTACACATATTTTATCATCCAGTCATCATTTATCATAGGTATTATATTTGTTAAACTTGGAGTTTATTTTTTATAATTGTTATTATAATTCTCAACTTAAATACTATTATTTTATTTCATGTAGTATATTGTCATATAACATCTATATGTAATAAATTGTTTTATTCTATGCATTGTATGAATTATTTTAAATTCTACATATTATTTAACTCAATTACTTAACAAAATAAAGTAATAATTTGTTTTAAATAATATTTTTAACTAATATTGGATTCAATAGTTGGATTTTAATTTAATTATTTTTATACTATAAATATTCAAAGTATTGTTTAGAAACTTAAAATTTTATGAGAATAACAATTTATTTTTGTTTGAAATATCATTGTAAAATAATTAAATTATTTTATCAATTTATATTTCAAAATTAAAATAAAATTTAAATTTAAGTGTAATATTAAATTCAATATAATATATTTAATAATTTTAACATCTTATAATAATAGGTAAGTCATTTAAAATTCTAAATTGTTTATAGTATTTAAATTTATAGTTTTGTTATACTAAATATTTAAATTATATAAAAATAATTTATATTCATCATTATCTTGTAGAGTGAATATGTCACACCAAAATATTTTATAATTAATTCAAATAAATTTTCATTAAATGTAATATATTTTTTGCAATTAAATATATTAATAATGATATGTACTATATGTTTTAATATTTGTATGATATTAAAATGGTAAACATTTAAAATTGTAATATTTATTTCATACACAATTAATATAATACTCAGATGTATAATAATTTTCACCTATGTTTTGAAAATCGGACCGGACTGGTTGGTCGGATTAGAAAATCGGTAAATTGGTCACCTAACTGGTTCAAATAAACCACAAAACCGGCTTGAAGAAAAATCGGTCAAAAAATCGAAAATCGGTCAAAACCAGTAAAATTGGTCAAAATCAACCAAAAATCTATTCACAACGGGTCAATGAAAAATACTTAATACAACATTATTTTGATTTTTTTTTAAAGAAAAACCAACCTAAAGTATGCATCATTCTCTTTTTTATTTTAAATATAATTTTTTTTATTAATAAATATTAATGTGTATAGTTAAAACTTATATTTAAGTATCATGACATATTTGATTTGTAGGTATTGCAAATGTAAATAACCTATAAAATTATGTTTATTTTTAATTTTTAGTATTATAAAGTTATGATATTATATTTTTTTAATTTTATTTTATGTATTATTTAATTTATTATTATTATTATTATTAATACCGGTTCAACCACGGTTAAACCATTGAACCTAGAACTAGTGCCTTGACCGGTTCAATAACTGGTTTGATTTTAAAAACATTAATTATCACTATATGATGTAAAATATATAATATTTTATTATATAATTGAAATAAATGGAAAACATTTATTTTATATAAATTTTAAAAAATAAAAAAAAGATTATTAAGCACATGTATTGCTACAATTACACATATTATATTATATAGTATTATTCTTTTCCTTAAGATATATAATTTTGTCGTAACTTAAAATATTTTATTTGAAATTTAATTTCATTTTTGTCATGTTAATTTTAATATTTTATGGCATATAATATCAAATAATGTCATTATAAATCCTTAATAAAAAACCATTGAAATATTTGGACAAAAATACCAGTCTTTTAACTATTTATTACAACTAATATACTTTTCTATGATTAGCTAATGTTGCACGGTTATTTTAAGGAGAAAAAATATCTATATCAAAGAACTTAATAGTTAGCACATTTTTTTTCTCACAAGTAGAAGATTCTACAACAATTTATCTTACATAAGTTCTAATGAAATATAAATTATCTAGTAGAAATTAAAATAATAATTTATTTTAAGTAATAGTTGATTTCAATAGTTTGTATCTAATTTAATTAATTATATTTAAAATTATTTAAAATATTATTTACAAACTTCAAATATTATAAAATTTATAAATTTATTTTTATTTACAGTATAGTTGTAAAATAATTTAATTATTTTTTCATTGAACATTTCAATTACTTACAATTACACTGCCGGGGTAGAAACTAAAAAAGCCGTGCCTACTTTCGTAAATCAAGAAGATTATGTTGAATTAAAGAGCAGGTGCAGATCCTAGTGAATTAAGATTAAGCTAGAGGTGTTTACAGGTATAGGTGTCTGCGAACTCAAATCGATTCAACTTAATTCAAATATTTTGGTTCTTTTTTTTGGGTTGTTCAGGTGAAACCCAACCTATCTTAATCAAATATGTTGTTTTTCGAGTTAGGCATAGGATTTTATTGTTAAACCCACAAACCCAATTAAATCTGTTGACATGGTATTTTATTTTTTAATTTATTATGTATATATATATTTCTTTGATAATATCTCGAAATAAGAAAACAAAAATGAAAAAACAGTCAAACAAACACATGAGCTTACGATTTAGTCTCTCACCAATATCAAAATTCTCGTTTCTTGCTATGTTAATTCGGTTGATTGCTTTATTTAGCTGCAATTTGTAAATCGATTCACATGAAGTGAAATCAGTTTACATACTGTTTTATATAATAATAATAATAAAATAATAATAATTAAAATAAAAAATAATCTCAAAATTTTAAAATTTTTTTTATTTTTCTTCAACCAAATAACTTTAGCTTTCATCTTATTTTTTACCAATTTCTCTTTTCTTTTATTCTTTTTTTTTCTTTCTATTTCTTTTTTTTTACTAAACACACCCCTACCCTAAACTTCACGGCCTTTCAAACCGTCTTCGATCCTGTGGGCCATACATAGAAAATACACTTTTGCTTTGGCCGCGTAGAAGTGGCGGCTAGTCGGTCACACTCACACTTCGGCAACAACATCAACAACGACAGTACCATGTCCTTCAACCCCTTACCGATAGTGCCAACACCACTCCAAGTTCGGAGGCCAGGCATTGATGACGAGCACAATCCCACCATTTCAACGCCGACGGAATGGCAGATTGCGAGTACCTCACATTTTCGGCTTCCCGATGGTTGGGTCGTGGAGGAAAGGCCCCGTCCCTCTAACCCCTCTCACGTTGACAGAGTCGCTACCCTCTTTTCTTTCCCACCCATCAATTATTCATGCATTGCATGCATATGTCCATTCCATATACCCACGTCTCATAGTATTCAACGGTTACTGCTACCTTCTAAATTTTCACAAAACCACCATTCACACCACAGGGTCACACACTTCAAAGAGGAATTTTAGTTTTTTTTCCCCCCTTTACTATAAGTAACTCTCCCCTCCCTACATTGCCATTTAGTGCAAATAATGTTATTTCTTAGGTATCAACATGGTATGGTATGTATATGAAAAAAATCTGTCAAGAAAGGTTAAATTCTTGAATGAATCTCTATATCTCAAAAAATTAGTTTTTGACCCTAGGCTAGGTATATCTTAAGTTCACAAAAATAAAAAAAATGTGATTCTCTTAGGTAGACAAAGTTACACTTTTTCAACCATTTGATAATCAACACACAAAAGATAGGGAAGCAAGTTGTTTTCCTTTGCTGTGTTTCATTTCTACGGTTAGCATGTTTAGTATTTGGATTTTCTTCCCCCTCTTGCATGGATTTGATTTTATTTTTTTTTAATCTTATTTGTTCAGTATTACTATGAGCCACACACCGGAAGGCAATTTCGTTCTTTGTTATCTGTTCAGAGACATCTAGCAGGAGAAACAAGAGACTATGTTATTCCTAAGAGAATGATATCAGAAAATGAAAAAACTGTGAGTTCTAATTTCATATTTTGTATCTTTTGCAAGTGTGCCTTTTTTAATCAGTAGCATATGGAAATGAAATACAGTGGAATGAATTTGTCATTATGTTTGAAAAGACAACGAAATCTGTCTGAATACCCAGAAAGAAAATGGAGAGCAGAAACATTGAACATTTTCTTGTTTAGACATAATTATCATAATTCCCCAAACATGAAGCGCATATCTTCACTTGCGCACCAATACTGCTACACACAGAGGTCACCATGGAAAGCGCCTCATTCATTAAGCTAACTAATGATTGGATTGTTAAGGACAAAACCCTGTAACAATAATAAATAAGCTGAAGTTACAAACGGGGCATTTCTATTTTACACACACTGTTGTCTGGGGTACATTCTGATTTATAACTAATTTTTTTCTCAAAAGAAAATGTAACAATTTGGTTTATAAGGCTGTAGGAAAAAAAATGCATTTAATTATTCTGTTTCCTGATAATGAGCTAAATGTATATCCTCGGTGCAGTTTTTTCTTTAATATATATGATGGAAATTACATTCACTCTCGGTAAAAGTAAATAAATAAAAGGCAATATAAAACTCCTGTGTTTGTGATGCAGTAGCTTGAGTCCTATTATGACAAGGTTTGAGAAATGGGACTCCAACTTACAGTGGAAGCTTTCCCCTCTTATCAGCTAGGCTTTAGGAGCGGGTTCTGTACAACTTGTGGTATGAGAGCCCAGTTTGCTCATCACAGCTTAGTGTGGATGAACCACCCTTTCCTATCTAACCAGGTTGATGTAGGGGTGTGAATGCTGAATCGGCTGAATGTGAAAACTCAACTGTCATTCACAATGGAGGCTTTCACCTCTTATCACGCTGCTTATTAAGTTCTCCTCTACGTTTGTTAGGTTTCGGTTTGGATGTGGATTAAATAGAAGCATATTTTGCTCTTAGAAGACAGACAAATGGACAAGAATTTGATTAAACAATTTGCTATTGTTTTTTTAATTTACTTGTCTTTGATGCAATTAGCTCAATATTTGGCAATAATGATTTTCTGTGAACATGATTAAACTATCCTATCTCTGAAGTTTTGGTCTTTAATCGAATTGAATGACATTGTGTGATCCATGTAGCCAACCTCATTTAGTGGAATAAGACTTTTGTTGTTGTTGTTGTTGTATGGATAAACTATCCTCTCACTAGTTTATGAAAAGTGCCTTGGTTTCTAATTATGATTGCATACAAAATTTCCTCCGTTTTTGTCCTCTTAGACATTTTTTTTCCCTTTTCGCTTTTCCTTTTGGCAATTTTAAGCGAACATTTGCTGCTCTTAATTTGAAGCTGCAACACACACACACACACACAACTGTGTATAAAAAAGTTATGGTATGCGACCTGTCCCCCTACCCTACCCCAGTTGGTTGCACCTCCAATATACCTAAAAAATGTTAAGAAGTCACACAGGTGTAAGACTGTAAGATTATCTAGAGTCTAGACTTGTGGCTTAAAGTTCATTCAGTGACTTGATTTAAAGCTATATTTTCCGCAGAATTATATTGAGTCTGGGGCAGGACAGCAGTTCCGTTCCTTGAGAGCTGTTGAGAAATTCTTATCAGGAGAACATGCATGTACAGCAACACCCAAGGTGCTGAAGCCAAGCAAACAAGTTATTTTTGGTTTGACAATTAATAATGTGGTGGTATCAACATATATCTGCATGGTTTGTCGCTGTGTAAATTAGTTTATGCTTCTTTTTCAGTCGGCGGTAAAATCAGGCACTGGAGAGAAAAGAGCTTGTGGTGTGAGAAGTAGCCGAAAACCTGTCCATAAACGCTCTTCAGTAGCAGAAGACAAAAGCACTCCAAAGTCCTTGAAACACTCTATTCAATTTACGGTGAGTTTCAAAACTTGGACTTTATAATGATCAAGAACTGATCATGCATTCAGTATAACTAATTGAATGTCCCTTTAAGCATTCTAAGAAGCCGGATTCTCAGAAGAAAACCAAGTTGGAGGAGGACAACAGAGCTTCCATGCATAACTTAACTGCACCACCACCAGCAAAAGTAAGTTGGGTTCTGTCTGGTCCCGGGGGCTTCTGGAGCCCTTTCCTTGATGATTCTATTGTACCAGAATCTGAAAAGCTGAAATGGTCCGAAGCATTTGTACAATCCGTCCATGATGATGGTTATTAATGGACTTAATAGGTGAGGTAAGCTTGAAATAAGTTAATACTGCTTTCATGTGATTCAGGGCCTTCCAAAGCACTGAAAGCCACTTGTTGATTTCCATTCAGCTTTGCAGGGTTCACAACGGAAATGACTGGAAATTTTGGTGAGCATGTGCTGATACCATGTAGCTTAGATTGTAGATAGGATTATCCACGTGACTTATCTTAACCTATATGCAGATATTGTTCTATTTCACTGTTTAAAATGATGTAGGTTTATCACACTGGTTCCAGGAATAATTTTTTTATTTATGGGTTGCACAACACTGGTAAACTGGTTTAAGTTTTCACATCATCATCCCACTTAAATCTTTTGGCTGGGACTAGTGCCAACTGATATATAAGCCCGTTGACTGTAACAACTTCTGCACAAAGATAGATTACTATATGGTGATGAGGGCGTCTTCTATTTTGCTCGGGGTCCATGTGACTATATTTCATGCAGCCACGCTTATTAGCCTAAAACTAACAAAGTAAAACTAAAAGAAATGAAAGAGAAAAAAGAAAAAGTCTAGATTACAAAAATAAAGTCAAAGGCACCTGAAAAGAACGTGTCCGTTATTGATTGGTGCAAAAGTGGGTCGTCAAAATTATAGATCATGATGATAGCTTTGTTCATTGCGATGTGGTAGTGACAGTTGGGTGGGGTAGGACTCTAATTTTTTTTGACAACGGAGAGAATTAATTGAATCATTACTAGCTTAAACAGTGTTGGATACTGATGTTTTTAAGTTTATCGTCGGATCAGTTTTGCATTACATCATATTGGGAAGATTTTGATGTCCGCGGGTCAGTGTTTTTTACACACGAACTTTCCATTTCTAAAAGAGACCATAATAAAGATATAAATTTAATTAGAATGTATTAATAGTATAAAGATTATTAATACTATTATTTAGTTATGAATTATTGTATGATTAAAAATTATTATTTTTTATAATAATTATGTTAAATATCATATATGAAGTAATTTTTAATTGATGAATAGTTTAAAAACCTTAATATTAACAGTAAATCAAAATTAAACTTGTAGAAAGTTTTTCATTTTCCAAAGAGACTGACAAAAAACATTCCTGGAGGAGCAATGAAGGCGGGACCGAGGCAGTAATAAACCCCCGCACGTGGCTTCTGTCTTATATCCACATGGATATTTAATTTCTTATGTATTTACAAATTTCATGGATATTTATTAAATTATTGAAATATAAATTAATAGAAAGAAGTTTTATAACTTAAATAATGAAAGTTGATTTTTGTTTAAATAGTTAAGAATGTTTAAATAATTTTACATATTGTGGATGAGTATTTGAATATCTATTCCTGTTTCAATTAATAAATAGATGTAGAAAACAAAATTTGCTTCTGCCCATAAGGAAAAAGTCAGCTTGTAAAATTTTCTCAACGAGCATTTTAATATCTATTCCTGTTTCAATTAAATAAATGGGTGTAGAAAACAAAATTTGCTTCTGCCTATAAGGGAAAAGTCAGCTTGTAAAATTTTCTCACGTCAGTATTTAAATATGGGTACTCATGGATGAAGGATATATGATAATTTTGGCATCCCTACTATGTAAGATTGAAAGGCTTAGCTCACTCATCTAAACGGAGATTCGCTGCTATGAAACATGAAAGGCTATGATCTATAGTCATTGATAAATGGAGATTCGCTGCTATGATCTATGAACTTTACAAAAAGGAGGTTCTTTTTCTCTTTATGGTATTACTGTACAGACAGTATTTCATGCTGCCCTACCCCCACCTCTTTTCTTTCCTTTTTTTCAAGTTGTACTTTTATTTTTGTTTTTTTTTTCTTTTCTTAATTGTTTGGAGACAATAAAATTATAGAAATATGTAAATAAAATATTCTTTAATTTGATTTAATTTTTTATAGTATTTAAAATTTTGTATGTGAAAATTTTATAATATAATTTTTTTATTCAGATACAATAAAGATATATAAAAAATTTGAAATAAAATAAAATAGATGTTTAGATTATGTGAAAACAATGAATTTTTTTTTTAACTTGAGTGATAAAAATAAAGAAAAAATATAAACATAGAATAAGTTTTCTTCAATTATATTTTTTTATCATTATTTAAAAATTTTTGTATCAAAGAATTATTTGAAATAATTTTTTTGTCTACAAGATTATAACTATTTGTATTTCTTATTTATTTTAATTTTTCCATAAATAACGAAATCGTAAAAATATGTAAACAAAAATTTCTCCAACTTGATGAAAACCCGCTTTTTTCGGTTAAATGTATGGATCATAAATAAAATAAAAATAGAATAGTTCTAAAAGAACATCATATTTTTGAGCCAAAAACACATCCAATTCCTAAAAGCTTATAATATTAATATTTTATATTTAATAATGACACATGCAGGAGTGCATATTTTAAATAGTAAACTTTGTTAAAGCTTTACATTAAAAATAAGAGAAAATAGGCTATGTACTGACAATATAAAGTAGTTTTACACTATCATTCAATCACAAACCACCATTTATTATAAGTTTGTTAATTTTTATAACAAATACTTTAAAAGTCATATCAATGGTGAGTTCCAATTGGTTGACAATGTAAATTTTTTACACTGACGGTACATGACTATTAAACTCTAAAAATAAAATAAGTAAAAGTTTAATGATAATTTTTTATTTTAATAATCATTTTTTTTAAATGTGGCTACTCATGCGCAGAGTCGTACCATATAAATGATTTTTGTATATTAACATTTATTAATTTTTATATTCATCAATTTATATTAATTTGTGTGTATATATAAGAAATATATTATGCAAGAGCACGAGAATCGAGTAATAATAAAAGTTAATCTTAACCATAAATACAAGATTAAATGATGGGCTATCTCTTCTCTCTTCTCAAGTTCTGACTTGATATGCTCAACATTTTTTAAAGTTTAAGAAATTTTTGAGACAAATAACCATTTAATAAACCAATGATCCTCATGTTTGTCTAAAAATCAAGATACATTTGAATAAAAGGCTTAATTGTTTATTTAATGTGCTATTATTATACGATAGCGTATACTCTCTCTCTATTTCATATTGATTGATGTTTAAAGTTTTTTGCACAAAAAAGACAATAAATAAGTTAATTAGTAAAACAATTTTACTAAAATATCCTTGCTCCTCTTTTAAAAAATTGATTGGCACAACACTCAAAAATCATTAAGTTCATATATTTATTTAGGACAAATTTAGAATAAAAGTATTAATATTTCATTAAAAATTGAAAACATCAATCAATATGGAATTTTTTTTTTAATGCTAAAACATCAATCAATATGAAATGGAGGGAGTATTATAAGTATCTTGCTAACTAGTGCCCTTAAAAAATTCAAAATAGAAAGTTTTTATTGGAATACACATTGAAAATATATTGAAAATCACAATAAATGTGCATTAATGACATTTTTTAATGAAAATTTTCTATTTTTTATTCCTTAACCAGTGCCTTAAGTGCACTGGTTAGCATTTGCCATATTGTAAATTTAGTCATCACACTTATTGAAATAAACTATAAAAAATATTTCAATAAACTTCACTAAGAAGCTTAATAAAATAAATGAAAAGAGCTTATAAAGAGTTAAATGCCATTTTTCCCGACTCAAATAAGTTCCATAGAAACTCTACCAAATGCCCTTCCGAAGTGTTAATTATGCATTGCTTCATTTATGTTACACTTAACGCTACATAGAGTTCAATTATGATTTGCCATGAATGTAAAGTTGTTTTGTTATATTTCTTAACACCAAAGTTGCTTTTGTTATATTATATGATCATGAATAGCCACATTTTAAGAGTTTGATATTTTATAATTACTTGTTATCATAATCAAATGGTTTTACACGGAAAAGTTCATAATAGTTTGCAACTAACAATGTACTCATCAACTCCCTTTATTCCAGTAAAAAGAACTATGTCCATGTAGAATGTAGATGTGAATTTACCACTCACTCACCTTATCCTCAATCACAATTTGGTAACCCTTCAATGTTCACCCTGTCATGCACCATCCAAGTTATTTACAGTCTAGAAATTGGGGAGGAGCAACTATACCATAAGATATGTTTTCTGAGAAACTTCAACAATTTAGTAAATTCATTGAGCAACCACAAGCTAGTCATGGACAAAAATTTCATGAAGGCAACCTTCCAGTCAAGTAGTGAGACAAACTGTCTCTTAGTGCAACTCCCTTCTCGTCTACAGCTCCACAAACCAGTTGATGGTAACCTGAGTCATGATCATGAGACAAAGATAGTTCATCCTGCACTTCATCATTCAAGTCAATAACAATGTTGTGAAGTATGCAGCAAACGAGAATAATCCTTGGCAGACGGTGTTTGTCGGGTCTCCACATCATTCCATGAATGATTCTCCACATCTCCTTCAGCCTTGCCAGTGCTCTTTGTGCCACCATCCTTGTTGCCAAATGCTGCTTGTTAAACTGTGCTTTTGGTTCTGAGAGTTCTTTCCCTTCATAGGGGACAACAAGGAAAGGTAATAGAGGATAGCCTGAATCCCCAATTATATATTCTCTTATATCTGATCCTTCAGAGAGCTGTAATTTGTTTCCATTCAATCTCTCACCCTTTTCACAAAGTTTGTTGAAATTTGAACTCTCAAATATCGACCAGTCCTCCATTTTACCTGGCCAACCAGTGACTATGTCCCTGAACCTCATGTCAGGATCCACTATTACTTGCAAGACCATGCTATGATTCTTCTTATAATCAAGCCATACATTACAGGAAGGTTCAGATGCAGGTAAACACATTGTGATGTGAGTAACATCAATTACACCACAGCAATTGGGGAGGCCGCGCATTTTCTCAAATTTGGATTTGATTGCATTCATTTCCACTTCTGTAGAAGGCCATCGCAGATGATGAAGACCCCGTTCTTCCATGGATTCCACAAATCGCCAAGTGACTTGTGAAACAGTTGAGTGGTTTAGCCCAAATGAATCACCAATTGTGACCAGTGACTCACCAGATCCCAGTCTTCTCAGTGCCACTGCTACTTGTTCACATAAAGACATTGGCTTTCCATTTGTAAACACAAAATGTGCAGCTTTCATCATCATATCATCCTTAACAAGTGAACATATGTACTCAAATGTCTTTCTGGAAATCTTGAAAACAGATTTGAAGTTATCCAAACACTTTGATGGAGACTGCTGAAGACCTGCCAAGTAACATGAGTTATATCTTCCAATTCTAAATGTTAATAATGCAGGCTTTTCAGATATTTTTTAGATGGTCTTTCAGGTCATGCAGGATTGAAATGCCAAGGCATGGCAAATTTCCTTCACTGTCTCTTAAAAAAAAAGAGTCAGGGGAAGGATCTAATGCTATACACTATGTTTTGATTCGCGAGGGAAGAAGCCAGACAAACAGTTACAAAATTAATCATACTAAACTAATTGAGAAGCACGTAGCTTGTTTATTATATATAGACTAATTTATGAGTAATTTACCTCGGTACATATAATAAAACTGATGTATTCCAGTTTAACACAGAAATCACATAAAAATAGCATGTTTATACATGAATCTGAAGAAAATACATGTAACAAAAACATACCCAGTAACAAAAGTATTATCAAGGTTTAGGACAACAATCTGAGCACCAAAAATGCATTTCAATCATATTAAAATCATTAATTAGATCATACAATTAGAGATTAGCTGGGAAAAAACCATGTCTGGTCCTGGACTTCTATAAATGCTACAAATGCAAACCATGTTCTTAGCAAAAACATGATTCTAGAACACTGTAATTTCACAGCATAAATATCTGTCATTGTAAAAATATATAGTACCCACTTCATATCTGTTCTGTGTATTGAAACAAAGTGGATCGCATGGATGTCTACTAATACATTAATCAACTTAAAACAAGAACAAGACAAACTGACATCACTAATGATCCCACAGCAAAAAGCACCAAAGTTTATGAGATGTTCTGATTTATGTTAAAATATAGCTTAATATAATCAATCTACATAAAATGGTATTGACATCTTTTTTTATCACATTCTCTTGTTTGATTCTTATCCCACATTTTCACTAAAAAAATGAGGGCCAGAAGATGTTTCTACTTGCCTCAAAATTACGGCAAATCACAGTTAGTTTTAAAAGATTATTTTACCAAGATTCATATGTTGACTATGACTAGAACCCGTACAATCACCAACCTGCTTATTTATAATCTCAGGTTAACAGTTTACTGAAAAGAGACACAGGTCTCTGCAAAGTAATAGTATCATGTACAGAAGCTGATGCTACTTTCCAAATGTAGTTGTCAAACCTTTTGACAAATTCAGTTCAAGAAGAAAACTAATTACTGAAAGTTCTTTGAAATGTTGCAATTATGTCTTTAAGCAATCAGTCAACATTGACCAAAATCTGAGTTATCAATTTATCTAACATAAAACTTAACATTGGTTAAAAGAAATTATAAGCTTCAGCAATTGAATGCTGGTTGTGACATACTCAAGCAGCATAGATTGAACTAAATATCAAGTAATTCTACTTTAAAAAAAAAAAAAGAAGTAAATGTGATCTTGTTTCTGTAAATGGTTTGATTCCTCATATAATCACACATCACAAAGGTCCATTTCAAAACTATACTGAGGATGAATAGATATAGTTTATCTAAGAGTGTTGTACTAAAAGATCATAAACATAACATAGACAAGGTAAAATTTATAAGCAAATATCAAGCTTGTCGGGAACAGTTTATCTCATACTACAGCAAGTTGCCTACTCAGCAATAGCATACCTTGTCATCACAAAATTTGATGGTCATTATTCAATAACATTCTAATTCTACAAACCACAAAGATTGTTTAACTAAAGTATAGAACACCCCCCCAAGTAACAATCACACACTAGGCTCAATGTCTTGAAATTAACCAATCAAATCACAGCTGTAAAACTACAAACAGAAAGCAGCAGCTCCGCTGCTTTGCTGCCAAAAATTGTTTTTAAATACATCTTTGATATTTTTGGCTATGAACAGCAATTTTTGGTATATGATTTGTTAAAAAAGAAACTGACTCCACTAAAAATATTCTCTGTATAAAGGTTAGGAACACATTTCATAAGTTGCTTACTGATTGCTCAAATTTTCTAGAAACATATTTTTGCAAAAATCTAATGAGTATGCCTTCTCATTTTCTCCTTTCTTTAGTTCTTTAGCTTCAGGACATGATGAAAAAAATATTTTCTACTTCCTTCCTCATTTTAATTCCCCTTGTTTTCTATCCTTTCATTTTCTTTTCTTCCTTATTTTGTTTCCATCCTATATAATTCTTTAAAAAATAAACCAAAAGAAAAGGATATAACATCAAACAACATTAACTGTTTCGAAGAAACAGGCCAGAGAAGCATTAAGGGGATAGATAGTAGAAAATACAATGAAGATAACTGTTCTGTAATTCTTCCTGCATAACCCACATCCCCCATTTTTTGCCTATAGTTTCTTTCACTCAGTGAATCTAATAGTCTATGCATGCCAACTGCAAGCATCAGGCTGCAATAATTAGGGCTTCAATTAATCACTTGAGCAGAACATGAAAATAATACAATGAGCAGGCTAAAAAGCTTTAGGACCCAAAACACTGAATTTGAAGTATTGTGTCACTTAAATTAATTTATTGTAACTTGCCAATAGAATCTGTACACAACCATGTTCAAAACTAACAAAATTCAGGTCCCTTTTTTATAAGCAGGAAGTCCAGGGAATGGAAAGAGGAACTGCAATAAAGCAATACACAAAATATATTGTTACTTAACATCAACAGAAACATTTTCATTTGGTTTGAAAAAATTGAAAGGGGGAGAGGCTACCAATGCCAGTGCCACCAGTAGTAACTTTGTTTTTGTTTTGATGAAATTTTGAAGGTAAAAATAATAATGAAGTTCTGACTTCTGAAGCACCTTATTGGGGATCAGCATTCTTTCAATTGGTGACAGAGTAAAGGGAATACATATCTATCTGATACATGTGTTACACATGCTTTCTTTTATTTAATTTAAAAATCAAATTACAAATAATTAGCATGAAAAAGTTAGAAAACTCTGGAAATATGAAGCCTAATATCACACCTGAGATAAAACAGAAAGCAAGGACAGACTATGTGTGTTTTTGGAATTTGACGCACGTATACTGAAAAAACCGCATCAAATTGGGTCAATTACGCAGAATCTATAACTTAATTGCTTCTGATGGACGTGCCAAAAATCTGTGAAGATGTGGAAACAAACACGCTGTACAACCATTCCAGCAACAAGAAGAAAGTACCATTCTTCCTTGGAATTTCTCATACACCCCTAATGTACTATATGATATACACAAACCTGTTCAGGGTTAATTATAATGCTATTATATAATGTGATTAACCATTCCTTGATTGATAAGATAACACGATCAGAATGACAAGCAACTTGAAAGTCAAATTAGGGATCCTGAAGATATTTATCAAAATGCATTTGAGTGACAGAGTGTGCAAAGAATTTCAATGACAAAAGGAGCAAAACGCATATATTGTAAAATAGAGATGAAAAGCAAGGCATTCAGCATAGCAGGCCACGATTCATCAGTAAAAGCAACATCACACATAAAAAACGAAGAGTAAAGATGAAAAGGAATGATTGAACACAGTGAAACACAGAAAGAAATCTACCATTCATCCTCTTTGACAAGTCATCCCACCAATCTACAGGACCCTCTCTCTCGGGTGACCCAGAAGCAGCAGAACCATTTTTGTCATGCTTCTTCTCTGGCTTTCTTTTCTTCTTGAATCCTCTCACAGGACCCATCACAAGTCAATCGAATCACCAATACTCTCGAGATTCGGGGAGGCAAAGTCTGCAACAATTCACGGAGTAAAGGAGAAAATAAAAGCAAAAACAAAGAGAGGATTCATTACCATGATGATAGAGCAATAACACTCACCAGAGAATGATGATGGCAACAAGTTGTGAGAGCAGGAATAACGAATGGTTAGTTGCAGAACAAAGAGTGGTGTATGAGTGTTTGTTTAAAGCATGCAAGAAAGGAGTGAAAAGGGAAGGGAGAGGAAATAAAAGAAGGAAGGAAGGAAGGAAGTGTGCTAAATGCAAAACACAAAACAAGGGGTAAGGTTAAGGTAAGGTAACTGATGAAAAATCCAAGCAACACCAAAAACAGCACCAACACATGTGGGTTGGTTTAAGACAATGTGTCAACACTCACTCAGCGGAGACATAGATATGATATGGTATGGGCGGAGAGAAAGAAAAGAAAAGAGCATCACCATGCTATGTATTAGAATTAGAATTAGAATTAGAATTGGATAGATAAATGTCAATACAGACACAGATGCCTGATTCACTTCGACCTTTCCCACAGAAAATTTATGAGTAAAATGCTGTCTTGGTTATCATCATAAAAATTAAAAAGCGACTTCTCTCGATTTGAAAACTATGTGCATAACAAAACAAAATACAATAAATAACTAGCATAAAATGAATTTATTTATATCATTGTATAATTCTTCAACAAAAAAATCAATTACGAGTCAGAGACAAACCACAATATATGTACACATTATAGAATAAACAATATATACACCAACAATCTAAAAATGTCATTTAATCACAAATTGATATATATGATAAATTATTTACTTTTATAATAACTATTTTAAAAGTTATATCAATAATAATTTTTAATTGATAATAAATTTGTTGATTTTTACAATAATTACTTTAAAAATTATACCAATAATAATTTCTGATTAGTCAAAAGAATAAAACATTTACGCTAATACTACATGTTTGTTTGACTCATATAATATTTAAAATTTTAAAAGAATTAATAATATCATTGTAACGAAGGGGAAGGGAAAAATGATAAAATTAGTCTGGGGTGAATGTATCACATATATATTAAATATTAATATTTTTGCATTGAATATATACTTAATACACCAATAATTCTTTTGACTTTACTGGTGCGGTTATCTTCCAACTGTGATTCCGCCCCTTATAGATTATAATATTAAACGCCGAGCTCACTTAAAATATTTAAGAATCCATTTTTTTTTTAATATTTTGATATAGATTTAGACTAGTTTATCTTATATTATAAAAATGTATGATTATATTATTTTAATTAAAAATTCTATGTTTAAGAGTTTTTTATTTTGAAAAAAATATATAATATGTACTTAAATTATTCCTAAAAAGAGCGAGGATAAGAATTTTTTTTACCTTTATGAACTTGATTTCCTTTCTAATTTTTTTTTTAAGTTATCATATTATTGGTGCAAAGTATTCATCAGTTTTAACGATAACTAATCTTTGCTGGAAAACTTGACTAATTACCTTTAATAAAATCTTCCTTCCCAACCACCTCTTTTTTTTTCCATCTACAAGGCTTGAATCTAAAATTTTGATTAAGAGATATGAGCCTAGTTTTACTTGAACCAATGATATGTAACTATTAAATTAGTCCTTAAAGTTATAATTATTTATTATTTTAGTCTAAAATTAAAGATTTGTCAATTTAATTTTTAATTTTGTTAATTATAAGTCATTTTAATTTATGAGAAAAAAGGTCATACACTAATAGTGTAAAGTAGTTTTACATTATTATCCAATCACAAACCATTATGTATGGTAAATTTATTGACTTTTACAATGATAACTTTAAAAGTCATACCAACAGTGAATTTCAATTGGTTGACAGTGTAAAACTTTTTACACTGACATGTATGACCATTAAACTCTTAATTTATAATGTTAGTGCACATAAGTTAATTTGGGCCTCTAAATAAAAATTAAATTGATTGATGCTTATTAATTTAAATATTAAATTACCTGAAATTATAAACACTAATTACTTTAGTCTTTAATATTGAAGAAATAAATTAATAGATTTTATAATTTTAAGGAATTAATTGATTATTGATATCATTTTTATAGATTAAATTGATCGGTAATTATTAAAATTAGAAATTAAATTTATTCTTTTGTAATTTTGGGAATTAAAGAAACTGATATTTATAATTTTAAAAATTAATTTAATGCGTTACTCATTTGATGAGATTTTTTTGTTTAATGTTGGTTCTTATATTTGTTTTCTAAAATATCTTGTATTCATGTACGATCAACTATTGAATTTTACACTTGCCTCGTATTTATAACGATGAGTAACTATGTAGACCCCTTTTTCTTTCAACTCTTCTAAAATTGATGTCGATGATTTGATGCCATCTGTTTTTCAGAGGCAAACGTGGTATTGGACATTGGTAGGGTGGTTGTTTGTTGATATTATAATTTCAGATTTCAGTACAGCAGCTTTAGCATTTTGCCTTGTTATGTAGTAGTTTAATTTTTTTAATAATTATGGAACATTGGATTGCAGGAGGAACTAGAATAATAATTTTATTTGAACTATTTTATTTTTTAAAAAAATCTGTTTTACTAAAATATTTGGTTGAATTTTTCGCTTATATTAATTGTGACTTGGGTTCATTCTTAGATTTTTCCTATTAATAGGCGATATATAAATTTTACTATAAACTCATGCTAAGATTGGTGGTTTTCTTGACCTTACAAGAAAGCATGTCTTTACCTAATCTAAACTTTTATAAATAAAAAAGAGTTAAATATGTTTTTAGTCATTAAAAATTTTACTAAATTTTGTTTTAGTCCTTAAACTTTTTTTCATTGGTTTAAGTCCTTGAATTTTTTAAAATAGGTGAAATTGATCCCTCACACTAACTCCATTAACATTTTTGTTGATGTGACTAAAGACCGCATATTACATCCATGTTGTTAGCCACATGGATGCCATGTGGCATCAGGGACCAATTTCATCTATTTTCAAAAATTCAAGGACCCAAAACCACAATTTTTTAAAAATGTAAGGACTAAAACCAAGTTTAACCAAATCTTCAAGGATCAAAAACATATTTTACTATATTAATTATTATTATTATTTAACTTATTTAATTATTATAATAATTAATTTACATATCTAATAATTATAAAGAGTTAGAAATGATGATAGATGATGGTGATTCCATTGATTATTCAAGCTCTTCTTCCAAGGATTGCTTCTTCAATGGTGGAAATGGAGAAATCTCAAAGATAAAATGAGATGAGTGTAGTGAGAAGTTGTCTCCTAACACATTTTGAGTAATGACCCTTGTAAAATGACTTTTATAGTAGCTAGAATGGGTCCAAACACGTAACAAAATCAGTTATAGCACACAAATATTTTAGTCGTTAGTGTCTAACGATGGTCAGGCATGTCAAACATTAGACTTAGAATATCTGAAAAGATCTCAAAATTAGACGTCGGTATAGTGTCTCAGACGTTGATTATTTAGTAAAAATCTCGTAACCTGGCCTTGCATCTAGTGTGGATTCATTTTTGGCATCTCTAACCCAGACCTTCCGATGAAAATCAACAATTCTTGACATTAGATCGTACTGTAGGAGCTCGGGATCAGTGTGGCATGCTAAGTCTCTAGTAGAAAAATCATGCTTCCTTCAATAGAGCGTGGGACACCATTTCAACACTTTAAACATTGCACTTATTTGCAAGTATTTTGTTTTATTTTCCTACAAAAATAAAAGGAATTTCTCATGAAAATATATTAAAAATGTGTTTTATTTTTCTTATTTTGTTTCATTTTGACTAGTGTGTCAAGAAATCATTATTATTACAGTAAAATGTGGTTTTGGTTCATAAAAATTTGATCAAAATTGACCTTAATCCTTACATTTTTAAAGCTGTGTTTTGGTCCCTAAAAATTTGACCAAAATTGGTATTAGTCCCTGATTTTTTTAAAAATCATAGTTTTAGTCCCATATGCCACGTGGTGTCCACGTCACACGTGGCATCCATGTGGCTGACATGTGACAGCCGTTAGCCACGTTAGCAAAAATGATAACGGAGTTAGGGCAAGAGACCAATTCCACCTATTTTCAAAAATTTGAGGCCTTAAACCAATTAAAAAAAGTTTAAGGACTACAACCAAATTTAATGAATTTTTCAAGAACCAAAAACATATTTAACTCAATAAAAAAAGTGAAATCAACATGCACGCAAGGATACTTTTTCAATGTTATTTTTAAACTAAATTGTAAAGTGAAATGATATTGTTAGAATTCATGGTTTAGCTCTAGAAGAGAAGAGAGAGTTGGGAAAAATGTAATAAACTGAAAATATGATTGTATTGATTATGAGAAAGGTTGAGTATGAGATACCCACAACCTTTATATAGGCAACAAACTAGTAACTCTCTACGAACAAACTCCTAATCAATCTTATCTCTAATAACCCTATGCAAGCTGAAATGTGTTCACAACACTTCAAGTTTAGGATGAGCAATAAAAGTAGCAAATCAAAGCAAAATACAATGAATCATGTTGAAAATACATCGACCAAAAAGGTATGCAAAGACTATAAATATCAAAAGCCAATAGACAAAAGCTTAACCATTAAGCAAAAGTCATAACTCAAGGCTTAACTTAACAGAAGCAAATATGCTTAACCACCTAAAAGGCATAAGCAAACCAAGGTTAAATGCTTAACCACCGTAAAGAGGAAAAAGCAAATCAACGCTTAACCATCAAGAGTAGAAGCTAAACATAAGATTTAACCACTTAAGACAGAAGCACACTAAGGTTTCAATGCTTAACCATCCATGGCAGAAGCTCGCATCAATGCTTAACCACCATGGACAGAAGCTTACATAAGAAAAACACAAACTAAAGCAATTCAACTCTGTCTTCAAAGAGCATTATAGACAAACATCTTTTGAGCATTGCATTAACTCACCAAAGTATCCAAATATTAAAACCAAAATTAGAATCCTGTAGTCAGACTTACAATTGAACCACACTGTGATCCTTAAACAAGAAATTGTCTTTAGAGAGGACTAAAACCAAACACCTTGTAAGCACAATTTTATCTTCCCAACCAAAAAAGAACAGAGACAGCAAAGTAACTAAAGAACACTAAAAACACAACAGCAAGACCTGCAAAAAAAGGAGACAAAGATGGACAGTAACATCACATCTGGAATCATAAGTACTGAGTCTTTACATCTTTGGGCTTTTCTGAACCAACTTCTAAAGCTATTACAGACACGAGCTTCCATCGTAGTGATGAAACTCCAATGTTCTGCAGTACATGAAGGAAGGCTTCAACGGCACGACAATGGTAACCACAGCGCAACAAAACAAAACGTAAAATAAGCGAGCAGAGAGATCCGACGAAAAACCTCGAGAAACGTAATTTCAATGATTCTGGAAGACGATTAAGAATCGAAGAATGCCTCCATTGAAAATAAGAAATCATATATGTGCTATCCGTAAATTTTGCTGGAAAGAAAAATCTAGACAAAACATTTCTTTACGAGGAACTTCCTCAGATTAAAGAGAAAACAATAGGTGTAGAGAGAGAACAAGCAAAATGGAAAGTTCAAGATATAGAAAGAAAATGAGAAAAAAAAAATGTTTGTTGCAGCGAACTGAAAAAGTTCTCTTCAAGGGGGATGATATTGCTATAATACCGTGTTAAAATCCATCGTTCAGTTCTAGAAGAGAAGAAAGAATTAGGAAAAATATAATAAACTGAAAATATGATTGTATTAATAATGAAAAAGATTAAGTACAATGAAATTACTTATGACCTTTTATATAAACAACAAACTAATAATTTTCTATAAACAAACTCCTAACGAATCTTACCTCTAATAATAATTTTTTAGAGGTAGCATTGATCTTTTCTAACTCAATGTTTCATTTAGAATACTTTATTATTAAAACTGTTACTTTTTTTTCCTTCTATTTTTATTTTTTGTGAGAATAATGACAATCATAAGCAACTAATCCATTAGTGATTGATGATGTTGAAATTTGATTAAAAATTTATCATCTTTCATTCCTTATGTTCTTAATATTTTTCCATGTTAATTAATGTTATCTCATTGAAAATTTAATTGGAATAATTTTATTAATTCCTTAAATTAAAATAATCATAAAATATATTTTAATATTATAAATTAGAATATACAAATTGGAGAATGAGACTCACTATCTCCATTCCATCAATTAGACATTTCCAATATTTTGTCCCTTCTCTTTTTTTGGATGTCCATTTCATACATCATATTTGCAACTAGTAAAAAATATTCTCGCTCAATTTTGTTAAACTATTTTTTTTATCTTTATTTGCATATTTGATCTTTTTAATTGTCTATCTCCTTTAATCTAACATCTTTTATTTTTATCTTTAAATTGAATTTTAATAATTTTTTAAAATAAATAATTATTAATACTTAAAAATAACTTTGTATCACAATTTAAATTATTTATTACAAACCTAAATGATAATTTATATATTCAAAAATATTTATTTATTATGAATTTTTATTCTAATATAATTTCTATACTTTAAAATATTTATTTATTATAAATTTTAATTATATATAAAAAATACATATAATTTGTAATATACATACTAAAATACTAGTTTATAGTAATTATCGTAATATTTTTTTAACACTGTTAAGGTGGTGTCTGAAAGATTTTTATGAAGGACCTAAGGAAACAATAACAAGAAGGGAAATGACAAAAAAAAAAAATGAAAGAGAAGGCGTTAAATTTCATTTTAAAAAAAAATTACACGTCCTAATAAAATAAATTAGATTCATGAGATAAAATCGTTTTTTTTTTCTATAAAAGAAACACACAATACAATATTATTTGAGATATTTTAAATTAAAAATTGAGAGATAAAATTTATGGAAAGATAATAAATAAGATAAAAGCTATTTTTTCGTTCTCGCAGGTTAAAAGTGACAATAATGACTTAAAAAAAAAAAAAGATATACCTTATGTCTATTTTAAGATATGTTCTAGTTATAACTTGTTAACATATTCCAACTAAAAATCAACTGTGGGTACATTAGCAAATTTCACTAGCATTTGTTAATGTACACACTTTTTTTTTTTGAGTTGGAGTACGTTAGTAAACTATACTATAGGTGTATTTTAAGAAATATTGTAGTTATAACTTGCTAACGTACTCCAACTAAAAAACATGTGTGTGTGTGTGTGTGTGTGTGTGTGTGTGTGTGTGTATATATGTATATATATATATAGGTAATATTAACTGACAGCTAATATTAAATTTGACAAAATGATATTCTTAATATTTTTTATAAATAATTATATTTTATCTATTTAATTGTTATATCAAAAGTTTTCATGAAAATATATTGAGTTTACAAATTGTATATAGTTTACAAATTATATAAACTTAGTAAAATGATACATTTAACAACTTTTTAATTGATGGTAAGTTTTTTAATCAAATTGTTATATTAAAAAACTAGTATTTTAACTTGTAAATTGCACAAAATAAATATTTATTTTATATAAATTAAATTTATAATAAATAAATGCTTATGAATATACAAATTATATTATAATTAAAATTTGTAATAATAAATGTTTTTGAACATATAGATTATGTTTTAGATTTATAATAAACAATTATTTTAATACAATGTTGATTTTTAATTATTGATAATTTACTTTAAAAATATTAAAATTTCATTTAGAATTAAAAATATTGAAAATGATAGATTAAAAGAGATAAGAGGTCCAAAAATCCCTAAAAATGCTTTCATTGAAGAATGACAACTAAAAATACTTTTGTTGAAAAATAATAACTAAAAACACTCTTGTTCGAGATGGCGTTCTCATTTAATTTAATATATAGGGTGAATTGTCATGACATATATTAAGTATACAAATTACAAGATTTAATATAATTTAAAAGTAATCTACACATCATTGCTCCACTTTAATTTATTTTAATATCTAATATAATATTTAAAATATAAGTAAATTTTTATCGTTGGATAAAATATCTAAATTGTCTAAAAATTGGTATGTACGACTACCAAAATAATATTACATGATTTAATAGTTATATTGATAAAATTTAATACGTGAAAAAATTATTAAAAATATTATTTTACCAATGTAACATCTGATATCAATTGATAATGTCCCATAAAGGATGGATTGTTTTACAACAATACAAGTTACAATCGATCTTACATTATTTTATAAATTTTAGTGGATAATTTTATCTTCAAATCCATAGTTAGTTTAAATGTTTCTATCATATAGATCATGCTTAAAAATATTATGTTAATAAAAAAATTATCTATAATATTTCATCAATATATATTAAAATTGATATAATATATACTTTTAAAATATACTTATTATTATTTAATTGAGTTTAATTTTGATATATTATATTCTTATATTGTGTATAAATTAGAAATTACCATAATATAATTTTTAAAGTAATTATTACAAAAATTAACTATTTTATCATACATGACAATCTATAATTAAATGACTATATAAAAAACTTTTATACCATCAATATATTTTAACTAAATTCTATTTAATTTTAAAAAATTTGTTACAAACAATTAATGTGCGTGTGGAAGTGTATGTTGACTTAATGTAGCTTTAGGTTATTATTGGCTCAGCTTATTTTTTACTTAAAAATTATTTTAAAGTTAAAGCTCAAAATAAGAACTTTAAAAATAAAGTAGAAGTTGTTTGATAGTTCTTATTTTTTAGCTTTAACGCTCCCTTTAAGTTAAAAGTTGTTTGGTTAAAAAATTTAGAATTTTAAATTTACGTAAAACTAATTGTCTCACCCAATAGAATAAATATATATTGCTAAAATAAAAAATATAATGTAAAGTGAATTTTTAGTTACAATTATGTAAAATTAATTTAATCAACATAAATTTATTTTAATAATAATAAAAATACATAAAAGTAATCAAATATATAAATTTTTATTTTTAATTTTAAAATTTTCAAAAACTATTTTAATTAATAAAAGTTAATTTTAAATCTAATTTACAAATATTTTATTATATAAAATACTAATTACAAAAGTAATGTTTAAAAAATTTTGTGTTATTGTATAATAATATTTTCAGACGATAAAAAATAATTTATTTAAATGAAATTCAATAATGTCAATATATATTAAATAGTATTTAACAAATAATTTAAAAAATATTTCATAATACATTATTATAATTAAAAATGAAAAATCTTAACTCCAAATTAAAATTAAAAAAATCTAAAATCTAAATTAAATTTAAAGAATAAACATGATAAATATGTATAAATATAAAAATTTTATTTAACTACATTATTTACTCATTTTAGTAACATTTTTTATTTCATGTAATACAAATATTTAAAATTTTAATTTTAAAATTGTAAAAATAATTTAATAAACAAAATTAATTTTAAAGATAATTTACAAATATATTATTACATATAATATTACATAAATAAATTTAAGTATTAATTATAAAAATGAAAATGTTTTATATTATTGTTAAATAATATTTTTAAAAGATAAAAAATAATTTATATAAAAAAATTCAATAATGTCAATATATATTAAAAAGTATTTAATAAATAATTTAAAAAGTATTTAATAAATATATTGTTATAATTCAGAATTCAAAACTTAACTATAAATTAAAATTTTAAAAAAATATGGCATCTAAATTAGATTTAAAGAATAAAATTATAAATATTTTAAAGTATAAAAAATATTTAACTATATTATGAAGGTGAGAAAAAAAGTGCACAAGAAGGGAGGGTTGAATTGTGCGTTTAAAAAAAACAGATCAACAAGAAAGTTTTTACCCCCCCTTTTTTTATTATTGAACAAAGGATTAGAGAGAAGAAAAGCACAAAAGATTTTATCCTGGATCACTCAATCTGAGCTACGTCCAGTCCCTTCGCCCAAAAGATTTCTACTAACCAATCTTTGGTTACAAGTATTGTTCGTGTCCTCTTCAGGCTTTACAACACAATCTACCCAGATTGCTTAACCCAAGTATTCTTTTTACACTAAGCCTCTCCAGGCTTTCACAACGCTCAAAAAAATATTTTTGAGAAAAGATCGACTCACGTAGTGAGGATTTTAAAACTTAGACTCAGGATCACTTTGAGAATTATTACAAACAAAATGACTATCGTCCACTGGACGCTCTTGACAAAATATCACAAAAAAAAGTATATGTTGTTGTTTTAAACAAAAATCCACCTATCTTCATTCTTTATTTTACTTTTTGTTGATGCGCATATATATACGATCTTCAGGAAAGAGATCCGTTACAGATATCTTATCTCTTCACGTGATGAGGCGCGTGCAGACTATATTTTCAGAAAAGTCAGGCGTGGCAGTTGAAAACTTGCACTACAATAGAAGTTTCAGGGCTGCGCTGACAGTCTATTCTTCTGAACTTTCTTCATCTATCTTGTCGGCTTGATAAGTTGACTTGCTTTACCCATTTTGCTGTGCTTTTGTACTGACTTGATGTTGATGTTTCAAACCGTTTTGAACGTTAGCTCATTGGAGTGGTACTGTGTAGGTTTCAAGGCGGATAGACATGATTGATGTTCATAATGAAAAACTCAGTCGTTTGAATATATGAATACTGGAGATTTAGACGATCGCCTTCGGTCTGTTCATCTGGATGGTCTTTGATCGTGTCTACTGGACGGTCTTCAAAGTATCCACTAGACGGTCATTGTTGCATCAGCTGGACGGTCCTTCTTGGTGAGTCTTCGTCTTTCGCTGTGATAGGGTTAATTTATACACACAAATATAAACATTAATAAGCTTTGTTATCTTCAAAACATTGAGGGTTTAGACGCTTTTACGTCTTTGGTTCCAACATATTATTTACTCATTTCATTAATGACCTTTTATTTTATGTAAAAAAAAATTAAAAAGTTAAAAACAAATAATATTTTTTATTTTTTAAAAATAAATAAATTAAAAATAAATAAAAACCTTACATTAAATAAATATAATTCAAACTAAAGTAATATATGCAAGTATTATTCAACAGGAAAGCCAGTGAAACACTTAAATTGAAAAAACAGTGAAAATTTAAAAAGATGATAATTTTGGTCGTATTGGAATTCGAAGAGGGGACTACGAGAATAAGCTCTGTATAAGCTGGAAAAAAGCTCCCCCTACCAACTTAATTATAAGCTACTTTTTTTTCAAATTTTGTTCTATGAAAATAAGTAACTTATTTTTTATGAGCTTTTCATGAATGTGTTTGGCCTGACTTCTCCTTTTAAGGTGAAAATAAACTAAAAAAATCATTTAGAAAATTATTTTTAAGTTTTAGTCCTCATAAGTTTTAAAATTTTTCATAATGGTTTTTGTTACTATTTAGTGATTATGTGATTTAATATCATGCTTAAACCTACGCTTTAATGATTGAAGAAGATGTCAACAAACTACAAAGTCATGAGAAGAATTGATTTTAATGATGATGTGATTTGCATATAATGATGTTATGTCGCATTAAAATAATTGTTAATGAGACATTACTACTAAATGATAATAAAAACATTTATAAAAAATTTTAAAATTTGTGAGAATTAAAACCAACTATAAATTAGAAGGACTAAAATCAAATAAAATTATATTTATGAGAAATAAAAAAAATATAAAAAAACATATTTACACACACATACTTATCTAAGCTTTTGGTCTTCCGATCATATACAATTTTTTTTTTATTTGATCCCTCATTTTTTCAAACAATTCATTCACACAATATTTTTGTTATCAAACGTTCCTCCATTAGTCTTTTTCCCTTCATTTTTCTCATTTAACTCCTTTGAATATTATGAATATTTCATTTATTTCTTTAACGAAATGAAAATTCTATTATGTTTAAAGATACTAAATAAAAATTCATATTATTTAAAGAGATTAAAAAGTAAAAAAAAAAAAATCTGCCAAAAAAAACTAACAAATGAATTGTTTAAGAAATTTTTTTTAAGAGTGTCATTGAAAAAAAGTAATAAAGGATAAAAGGAAAATTTATAATTTTTCATGAGATTAAAATTTTAATTAAAATTATGGCTTGGTAAAAATGAAAAGAATAGATGTTTTCACAGATTTTGAAAAAATAAAATAAAAAATTTGAATTCACCTGGGAAAAAGAAAAGAATTGAAAATGTTCTAAAAGGCAAGGAAAAGCCAATTTTGTAATTTTGTTGATATTATAAAGAAAAAAGTTTATAGTGATGAAGAATGGAATTAAATTATAAGACATTCAGCAAAAGTACATACAGATTCCTGATGAATGAAGGCTTCATCAAGATTCGAGACAGCTCGGTGAAAACATCATATGCATGAAAAATATTCATGTAGACATTCATTCAGCTTCATCTCTGTGCAGACGAATGTCCAATTAGCGTTGAATTTATTTCAGCTATTCCAGCATAGCATTCCCATCGCTAATAATGTTTTTTTGGCTGGGTAGTAGTAACATCGCTTGCAATTTATCTATCTGTATCCTTCCTTTTTTATGTAATGGGGATTGCTAGAAAGACATTTTTTAATATACTTTTTCAAATGCATTCTTTATAATTAGTTAAGATTTATTGAAAATTATAAAATTATAAGTGAAATTTATTAAATAAGAAGTGAGATTCACAAAATTTTATAATTTTTAATAAATTTCAGTCAATAATAATAAATAATTTCAAAAGAGTGTATTGTACTTACAGGAGTTAGGTCTAGTCGAAATTGTTAGTCTTTAACAACGTAGTAAATTAAAATTTGAATTTTCACTGAGAGTAATACCCATGTTTAATAGTACCTCAAATAAGATTACCTCTTAAGAGGATACCTATGGGGAAAAAGAAAAGAAAAAAGAGAGTATGTTACTAAGCTTTCTCTTTATGTTATTATATATCGAATTTTCTTTTGCTGCTTGTCTGAGGGACTGGGTCTGATGCAAGTTGTCAATACCCTTTTCAATGTTTTGTCGCAGATAACAACAAATATTTGATATTCAGAGATGGGCCACAATCAAGCCCAAGGATTGTCCTCTTGTGTATCGTCTTTTGTCATTTGGACCGACTGTGCTGTCCTTAGACATGGTCCCAATCAAATATACTGATCGCACAAGAATCATACTAGAGTTCCAGACTGGTGCGTACACCACAACATACTTTGGATTACCCAAAAACAAAAAAGCCCACAGGCCACACCTGACCACAATACTTTGTAATTGAAATGAAGAAAATGAGGAAAAAGTCTGTATTAATTATTAAATATGTTAAAAAGGCTCTTTTAAAATAATTTCTTTAAATTAATAATTGAAGATAATATATCTTTAGATTAATAAAAACATATCATAGTTTATCTTATTAAATGACTTCAAAACATACGTAGAGTTTGCACCTCCGCATCCCTCTCAAGAATGGAGCAGGTTTAGGATCAAGTTTAGTAACAAGGAAAATGAAAATTTTAACTCAATTTCATATTTTGCAAAAAATGTCTTAATTTTTTTTATTTTAATATCCTAATATGTATTTTTAAATAAATTGTATATTGTATTATTAAGTTATTATTTATATTTTAATTTAAATAATGTATAAAAATTAATAAAAGAGATGAATTTTAAAATTAAATTATATTTTTACTCAAAATTTTAATTTTAATTATTATAATTTAACTTATTTAACTATTATAATTATTAATTTATATTTTCAATAATTATAAAAAATGAGCACATGAAAATAAAATTTCAACTTAAACTTACATAAGTTAAATTTATTTCTAAAAAATATTTCATAAGATAAAATTATTCTAAACAATATAAAAAATTAATAAATTTTTTACTATTAAATTCGTTAATAATTATTTTTGTTTAGTAATAACCTTTTCTAATAAATTTATTAATATGAAAAGTCATATATTTAATAAATATATATTATAATCAATAAATTTAATACATATATTATAATTATTAAATATAAAATCTAACAGTATTGTTTAAGTTAATTATATATTGTATTTAATAAATATTGTATTTAGTATTAGAGTTTAATAGTTATGTATTGTCAATATAAAATGTTTTACACTATAAACCAATCAAAAATCACCATTGATATGACTTTTAGAGTATTTATTACAAAAGTCAACAAACTTATAATAAATGATGGTTTGTGATTGAATGACGGTGTAAAACTACTTTATACTATTAGTACATGGCCTGTTTTTTCTTAGTATTGATGTATAGTTAATTTTATTTATATATATAAATAATCACTTGATAGTTGACGCGCATGTTTAATAAACATGAAAGAACATCAATTTTTTTCGTGGAATTGCAATCACCAACCCCAATTATTAAAACCAGAAACCACCTTTGGCTGCTTTCTAATTTTAGTTTCTTCATCCTCCCCGTCCGTATTCATAAACAACTCTCCCAAGAAACCTAACATAGCATCTCCTATCCAGATAATAAAGATAATCAAATCTCTTATTTTAGGCAACTCAATGCTCTATAAAAGGAGATATCGTTACCAGTACACAATTTTGATCTTTAGAATTTAATTCTCTCAAAATTTTACTCTACCTAATGTCATATTGCCTTTGCTGGAACAATAGCTCCCACTCTGCTGTCAACATTGCTATAGCATCTTTTGGCAACTTACGGATAAAGCTTCAAGTATCTAACTCTTACAAATTTAGGTTTTAAGTCCAACTTAACATCACAAAATCAGCTTGTAAGATGAGAATTGTTCTCCACTTATATACATTATTATTACTCGAACTGCTTGTAAGCTAAAAGGTTCTGATACCATCTTATAATTTGGGTTTGAGCTTATAGTAACTTCACAAAACTGACTTGTAAAGTGAGAATTGTCTCTCACTTATATACATTACTTTAGCCTTATTATTAATGGATGTAAAATCTTCCACACTAACCAAAGGCTTGATCAGTTCAACATGATCAAACTTTGATTATTGTATTTCTTTGAGCCATTAAATAGATTTTGTTAAGGAGTTATTTTTATCATGCTCCTTGTAATCAAAGTTGCAACAATCTAAAATAGATTTCTTAAGCTGTTTGTTCCCCCATCTCCATCCTCTCAATAGATCGTTCAAAACTGAGTAAAATAACAAATCATATTGTTATATATAAAGCTGTTGTTCGTAAGCCAAAAATGTCGAAAACTTATTGAAAATACAATTCTGGGGCATGAATCAAAGTCTTTATTTTTTCTTCTTTTGAAGACAAAAACCGAGAATTAAGGCCGTTGCCATTGATATTTTCCGGCTTATACCCAACGGTCAGAACATCAATATTCAAGGAGCTAGCGTCCAAATGGACCAAACAAAAAGGAGCAACCATCTACGATCTCTACTGAAACGTGGAGGATTAAGCCGCACTTTTTATCAGTCGTTGTTTTACTGCTATAAAAATTTAAGGATTGGCATAAATAATAATTTTGTGGAAACCCATATTACAAATAAAAAATGGAAACCGCGATGTCTTGTTAATTAAATTAATGTTGAAAAAAACAAAATAAGAAGGTAAAAAGAGAAGAAAAGTTGAGAAAGCTCAAAAGAAAGAAAAGAAAAAAGGTATTGTTGAAGACATTATTGGAGAGGTTAAGGAATCAGAAATCAAAGATAGATGATCACACCAAAGGGATGGGGCTAGAGAACTTGTTGTCACCGAGGTAGAGAGGTTGGAGGGGAATGGGAGGTGAGTGACATAATAAAAGAGTGTCAAAGTGGTGGAGTTCCATGAGGTTAAAAGTAGAGCTGTCAAAGTGAGTCAACTCGGCTCACCTAGGTTAACTCATCACGGGTTGGTGTAAAAATGAGCCAACCCAACCCGGCTCACTTTTTTGTTGAGCCAAAAAATATTCAACCCGGCTCAACCCACTACGGGTTGGTGGGTTATATGGGTTGGTTCACCTAAAATTAAAAAAATAAAAAAATAAAATACATAATTAAAAAAGTATCAAAAAATACAAAAATTAAATTAAAGTAATAAAAATTTTGATACGATTAATGAAAACCAAAGTATCAATAGGTTTATTATATTGTGTTTCATAATTTATATATATTAATGATTTGGAAAGTCATATTTACATTCTAATTCTATATTTATATATAAAAAGATAAATTAATATATTACTCCTTTATTATGATTGGAATAGAATTACATGATTGGGTTTATATATTACTCATTTTAATTATCTACAAAGTTAGTATAATAAGTTATATTAAAAAAAAAAAAAACTTCAACCCGCGAGCCAACCCGGCTCACCACGAGTTCAACCCGGATGAGCCGCGAGCCAAGTGAGCCAGGTTCAATTTGGCCCACCATTTAGGTGAGCCAAATTTTACCAACCCAACCCAGCTCGAACCCGTGGTGAGCCGGGTTGGCTCGCGGGTTGAAACCCATTTTGACAGCTCTAGTTAAAAGTGATGATGTATCAGTGGGTGTTGTAGGAATTAGGAAATATCAAACTGAGTTATTGTAAATATATATTTATTTTCTCTCTTTTTTTTTTATCGCATTACTATTTTTTTTCTCCTTCCTTTCTCTCCATCTACCCCAATCTACTCCAAAATTGGAGTGACGGATAATATTTTCCTTTTACAAACATGGTTGTGTCAAAAATTCATTTCCTGTTAATTGTCCATTGTCTATCATAAATATTCTTGTATTAGATTTAGATTATCTAATTGCTGTTATACAGGAAATGGTTGAAGGGATAGCAACGGACCTTTAAGTTCAAAACATTCTCAATGACTAGGTAGGCATCTATTTTTACAAAATCAAACATAACATTAAAGGGAGCACCTTAGGAAACACACGGCCCAATTAGATATTTCGGGCCATCGCTCCCATCCAAATACTGAAATGCCTCCTCAGTCTCCCTCTCGTTGGCCCAAAAAGCAAAGTCCTCCCCTTCACTTTATATTATTGACCCAACCCAACTGCTTTTATTTTCGGTATTTCTTTATTTTTTATATAATTAGCAACTGCTCGACAACCTTCACCTCTGACTTGACAATCTATGTACTGCATTGAATGATTCTCTTAAGAAAGTACATTTTTTTCTATCCATGTACAGTGGTGGATTTAGTTTCTTACATAACTTTCTGTATTCCCAAATCTTTTCTCATCGTCATTTATATTAGGAGTGTAGTTCGCCTATATGGGTCAGGTTCAGTTTTGTTGAAGACTCAATTCAATTAAACATAGGTTGGGTTGAGTTGGATTTGAGTTTTTTTTGAAACGATCTAACCCAACTAAACACGATCTTAATAGAGTTGGGCGAGTTAGATAATCAGGTTAAAAAAATAAAAATATTAATATAATTTTGGATATTTAAAAATTTCAAAAAAATAGAAAAAATAAGAAAAATAAAATACTTAATTAGTTTAACTTATCCGATACATGTTTAATTTAAAATACAAGTCTAATCACACAAATTTAACATTAAAAAAAATACAATATATGTAAATATTACAATTTTTTTATTAATAAAATAATAGGTTAAGTTGAGTTGGGTTCATTAGGTTAGGAATGTATCAACCTGTGATTCAACCCAATCTTAATTTGGTCAATGAAAATAAATCCAATCCAACCCACTAAAATATAGTCGAGTTGGGTCGGGGTTGCTTGAATTTGTTGGCTGATCGCGACCTACTTATACTCCTAATTTATATGTTAGGAAAAAAAACAAATGTAAGAGAAGACCATTTTTTCTATTAAAATAAATCCGGGTACTGTGAATATATACATATATGTGTGTGTGTGTGTGTGTGTGTCTAATTATTAGTCACCAATAAATTTGATATATCATGAAATTAATTTCAAATACTCCAAAAGGATCAAAAGTTTTTTTTTTCTTTTTTTTTTTCACAAAGGGACTGGCCAAAAAGGGAACAAGTAGGGGTCTTTAAAATCAAAATAGAAAATAAAAAATTAAATAATTAAAAAAATAAAATATATTAATTAGATTTTATTCATTTTCAGATTCAATTTTTTTAAAATAATATTATGCACACATATTAAATTCAATACTATTAATTTTTATCGTTTCTCAAATAAAGTTTAATCTCTTTCTTGAATTTGGAAATATATTATAAGAACAGTTTAATTTGTATTTATTTGTATTATCTTTGTTAATTAGTTTTTTTTGTATTTTAATGTAATTGATTTTTTATATTTTGACAAGTTTATATTTTTTTAATGAAAGTAATTAATATTTTAATATTTTCCTTACCAGCATTTGAACCCGGTCCCTTATGAAATTGTCTTCCAACAATTACCATACAGAACAAGTATGCCAGCAATTAATATTTTAATCTAAACCAATTTAAATTAAATTGAATTAATTTATATTTTAAAACCAAATTAACTTAGAGAATAATATTATAAAACAACCGATTCAATTGAATGGATTGATTCTTTTTTTCCCCCTCGTGCATCCAATATTCAATCGACAAGCATGCTTAATCTTATATGTCGGGACACTGGTGAGAGTATGGGCAATGGGCGTGAGTTATATCTGCTCAGTTGGTGTATGAATGCAGGCCACATGATGGACTTTAAAAAGAATAATGATATGCATGACTTATAAATCATATAAGCGGTTGTAATTTGCTTTTGCGTTTGTGATCCCCAAAGTGCAAGTGCCTCGTCACCGCAGCAGTCCCCGCATCGTTTCCTCTCCAACCAAATCCTTCCTATGTGAGCATTGCTGGAACAGTAACGTAACCAATCATGCTCACGCACGCATCAACATTGGAGAAGGGAGTAGGGCCCACTGGAAGAAAAATTGGGCTTCTAGAGTTGTCTTCAAAACAAATAATATTGATGATGACGATGATCAATAATCATGAATTCCTTCCTTTGTAAGCCCAAAAGGAAGCTTTATTCGGAATCCCATCCTTCCCATCTACACTAACGGACGAATATATTTAATAACTCTAATTAGCTTTTTAAGTTATGGTCACTTCATAAGTGGGACCAAAAGCAGAGAAGCTTATGAATTATGCTTTGTTGTCATGGAAACTTTTGCTACTTTATTTTTTGAGACGCACGACAATATTCCTCATCATGGTGAGACCGGGTCTTGATCTAAATTTGTGGCAGGGGTTCAATTTGATAAATATTTTCTTCAAAATAGCAGAATTTTTTTGATTGAATGTAAATCATTCTTTGTCCTTTGTTAATTAAACTGCAGATGCTTCAAGTGTGATTCCAGAAGCACATATATTCATCTACGATCGAATCACCCCAGAATCTATGAGGTGTAGATTCAGGGTATCAAAGATATCATGATGACATCGGAGATGTGGGTAAGTTAAAGGGCAACACTTCTATTTGATAAGCATTTAATTTCTTCAAGCACAAATTTTATATTAACTTTTCAAATTGATTTGTTTTGGAGATTAATTTAGGAACCTGCCACGAATGTTGTCCGTGATAAGTATGTGCTATCCACTAACGAAGAGCAATACAATATGGTTATGCGGTCGTGCTATATCCATTAATTAATTATATGATACGATCATCGGTCACATCCAATCTGCAGGAGGAAGATGACATCACGGTTATCTCGAGTGTTCTCTTTTCATCAAATGAACGGTGGACGCGCCATCCAGGTCTATGCTTTTCCTTCACCATTACATAAGCTATTGCAAAGTGCAAATGATAAATAAATCCACAGTACTATACTCCTGCAGTGTAAATCACATTTGTTGATCCTGGAAACGTTTGAAATTGGCAAATGGAGCCAGCTCGCTATTTCCCAGTTCGAAATGTCATCATGACACATAAGACATCAACTCGTGGAATTAATGGAGTACACAAGTATAGGGACAGATGTATATTTGAAACTTCAATCACGTCCGATTTGAAATTTATTCGTTGAGAAAATTTTTGACTGTCAATTTGTCATTTCGCCTCCAGGTGAGAGTTTAAGGACAGCGAACATGAAGAATAGACAACATGAATTCCTAATCAACACAAAGAATATATGACGCATACATCAGAGGTAAAAAATTATTTGAAAACAAAATAATCAATACACCGAATCTTAACTTTTTATTACGTGATATTATTCAACTTTCCATATAATTTTAAAAATTGAAAATTTTAAAAATATTATATAAGAATATTGTTAATATAATATACTTTCCAGTGAAAATGAGATGGTAAATGTATTAAAAAAAAAGTGATTATATGATACGTATATTTATACTAATCTTTTATTTTTCAAAAAAATTACATCTAACCGCTTTTTTCATTTTTTTCCCCTCGTGTAAGTCATTATGAGATTGGAATTAGTTTCCTTTGCTCCTTTTTTCTTTCTTTGCATTTATAATTAAAATGTAATAAGTTATTTGGTGTTCCAAGCCTTTAGTGGTTCTTCTATCATGCTAGATTTTTATTTTGATGATGGATTGACGGTGAGGGACAAGATATTGGTTTAGAGTTTTTATGGAAATGGTGTATATACATGTAGTAAAGATATTTCAATGTCCAAATCAATGTGTGAATTAATAAAAGAATAATATATAAAAAAATGTATGGACTTAGTAGTTAGTAGTATTGGAAAGACTTTATTTATACTACTCAAATATAAATGAATCACATAGCACCTAAGAACACTTACAAGATAATCTTAATGAAATGTGAATCCCTTTAATCGCTAAACATTCTAGAACCCTAACATAAGAATGTAAGCAAGTGTTAGATGATTCTCGAATTTAAGGGTAAGAAACACTATGTGATATAGACTTGAGTAGTGCAATGGGTATTAAATGGGTCTTTGGCCCATCAAAGAACACTACTTAACTTGGTTTGTCTCTAAATTTTATGGTGAATTAGGTTTCATCGTATTGAGCCAAAACATTACCAAAATAAAACTTGTAAATAATAAAATCTTTTTAATCATCACGATTTTTTGAGAAAAAATACATTTTTATTAGAGATAAGAAAAGAGACATATAATTTTGATTCCGTCACTATGTTGTCTTACAACATATTCTCGAAGTTGTAGTGTTAATTGTGTTTTGGAGTGGACAAATGCAAGTCCAATCCATGAGAGCTAGTCCACCTCAACCCAGAACACACCAATCCATAAATCCCTAGGAGAAAATTGGCCAAAGTTCATAGCAAGACCAAATTACAAGACAAATTCAATGCACCCTAGAACAAAGAAGCATACCTTAGCTTTGGGAGTAAAACATATTAGTTCCAAACAAGTAAAAAAATTCCCAATAGGAGCTTTAGGTCTTGCATAATCCACCTTAACCCACCTTAAGATATCCTTATAGACTATCGTCAACAGTGTCAAGTATGTATCTATAATACTCATTGTCACTCTACCAAAATTCTTACTAACTTGAATGTTAAAGTGTCTTTACAAGTACTCCAACCCATCACGGCTAATCTCAATTGTGCTTGAGGGGAGAACCACTACAAGAACATCTCAAAGCTCAATTAAAATCAAAGTTGGACATTTGAGACGAGTTTAAATTGTATTGGTTGGAACTTAGAAGATCCATAATCATAAAAACAACTAATTAACAACCATCACTTGAATCCTCTATTTATTTCAAAAATAATTGAAAGAAAAATTTAATGTTTAAATTGATAAAATAAAAAAATGTTTTAAATTTTTATTTCTAATTTTTTCTTTTATTTTTTATTCTCTTATTGATTAAGTAAAAAATATTATTATTTGTATTTTCTTTCTTTTAACTTTTTAACTCATACAAACATACTAGAAAAAATATAAAAAAAGAGAGGAGAGGAAATAGGAAAAGTTCTAAGTTGGTTTTTGAAAAACTTTATATATGACCATCGATCAAAGTTGATATGCCTTTCCTCAGATCAATAATGAGTGGTTCCCTGCTATAAAAAAAAAAAAGAAAAAAAAAGTAATGAGTGGTTCCCAATTCTCAAAAGAAAAAAAAAGATCAGCAATGAGTGGCCACCCTGGGCAATAGATGTCCGGATGTGTACTACTGTACTTTGATACATGTGTGCGAGTACCAGGCATCCGTAGAATCAGTTGACAATCGACAAATAATGCGTTTCCCGTTCCCCGTTTCCAAACGTGAAATATTATTTATATATTAATATTATAATACATTTCTTGAAATTTTTTTAAATCGTATATAATTATTTTGTTTTTTTTATCATTTACAATAATATTTTTTATAAAGATATACGATATAATATTTTTTCAAACAATTAAGATGTTTAGTATAATATATAAAGAATGTTAATGTAATATTTTTCAAACAATTAAGATTGTTAGTATAGAGATACAAAAACGAAGAATATCGTATACAATTTGAAAAAATTTTAAGAAATATCAGTGTAATTTATTCTAATATGTTTTAGTAGATCAAAGAGAGAAAAATATATAAAATAAAATGAGTAAATAAAATGAATGATATCATAAAGATATTAAAAACAATTATATAAATAATATTTCCCTTTCCAAAGTAGCAATTACCAACCTAATTAGGGTAAACCAATCATAGGATGAAAAAGGCACACACAGCACCATCCAAAGGTCAGTGGTTCTTTCCTTAATTCTGTGTCATACCTAAAATAAAATGAATGATATCATAAAGAAATTAAAAACATTTTATCGAAAAAAAAAAGAAATTAGAAACAAGTATATTAATAATATTTCTCTTTCCAAAGTAGCAATTACCAACCTAATTAGGGCAAACCAATCAAAGCATGAAAAAGGCACATACAGCACCATCCAAAGGTCAGGGGTTCTTTCCTTAATTCTATGTGCCACACCTAAAAAGACCAAAATTGAGTCATTTTCTTCATCGAGATTAGAGAAAGCCAACACAATAACATTATCAAGTCATATTTTATTATCGTGCCATTAAATCAAGGTAAGCTGAGCCCCGAGAGAAGATGGTTGATATATATCCTGTACACGGCATCTCGTTATTGTTGTAACGTTAGAACATCTAAGTCCAGGCCACATGCAAATAAAATAAAGAGAATCATAATCTGAGACCATTGTTCATTCAGTAATTAACAGTTTGTGTTTATATAAGAAGATTATCAATGTTCAATTTTCTTTGCACATTGTCGTCGACTCGTCGTTACTCGGTCATTTAGTTTATTTACAAGAGTACACGGGACCACTTCCATTATCTTTTAATAAACCCCGAAGGCAGAGAATGCCGAGTGCCCAAGAAGATAAAATTAAGTGCTCTGCCCACAAAATGGTGGCATCCACGTCACTAACAGATATTTTTTTCCTACTCTGAACGTTCAATTCGGTCAAAACCAGTCACAATTGTTTATTCCAATCCTATGCTCCAAATTGTCTACCTTTTCCAAATGGAATTGAGTTAAAATAAAAATCATGGGTTTGAATTTAAAAGTTAGATTGTTTATTCTCGTCTTATATTCTCAATGATGTCGTAAGTACTGTTAATTTTTTATGATATAATCTTATCTTTATCTTAAAAAAATGATGCCCACAGCATTCACCACCACGAATATAGTGAGTGGTGTTAGTATAAACGCAGACAAATGATGCAATATTCCACTCTTCATATCTACTTATCATGTTGTGAATTGTGGTTCACGAATAATATACTGTCCTCAATATCATATCTGTAGCACCTTTCAATCACATAGAAGCAGGCCGGCAGGCCTGAATTCAATACCCAATTAGAATTTAATGATTTCCTTGTTAGTTAGTTTTCTCTTCCACTGAGACCCTGAATGCGACCTATTCTGGATTTTTTAGAAAATAATGTTCACTAAAATTTTGCCTGGAATAATCTCACCAAAGCCAAAAAGCATATCGGGCTATGCTGACTTATTCACATGAATAGTTGGATTGAATGATTGATTATCAAGTGTCAAATGCCAAAATCATGGTTTTCGGTTTCGAAATTTCAAGCAAATATATTTACTTGAATCTTTGAAATGTATGGTGAAGGCAAAGACCTTGACAAAACCGCCCCACTACTTACAATGAAATTTTTAACAGATCAATTCTAAGTGGTGCAGTACACGAAATTGAATTAATTAATTGTCGAATTACGTAATCATTTATTTATATATCGTTATTATAAATTTATTAATTATTTATCAATTGATTTATCCATTCACTAAAAAATAAAAATGATGTAACTAACTATGTTTTATATGTTGATGAGAATGGATTTTTGAAAGGTAAAAAAATTGAGATAAAAGAGAGTGCAAACAATATTTTCAAGGCATATATAAACAATTTCTTCTAGGCTTAATTTGTTCCTGCCAATATCACAATTTGGGTACAACGTAGGTAATTTTCTTAAGATATAACGAAGACTCTTGGAGCGTGGTTTGCACTCTCAAAACTCAAGTCGTGTCAATAATGTTTATAAAATAATAATTTTGCTTTTATCTCTTGTGTATCAAAGATAAGGGCAAATGAATTTATGAAAATGTGAGAAAGAATGAAGTAGGAATTAAGAGTGAGTTATGTAGGGGGAATATCCCTATTTTTAGATACACTGTGTTTATTCATAAAGAGTCATGTCAATTTAGTTGATGTTACTTCATGAGATATTGGACGATAAACACACATAATTAATACAAATAAAAAATTGGAATAAATAAAAAAACATAACAATAATTAAATTAAAAGTATAAGTTATTGGATGAAAAACAAAGTTGTAATATACAAGTTAAAAAAAAATATGCTAGAACTTCTAAAAAAAAGAATTTTAATATAAAAAATTGAAAATTGTCATGAATATCATTATTTTATATTATAGATGTCAATCATCTCTTGGATTTGCTTTAATACCTTCTTATAAAAATATAATTGATTTGATTTCTTTCCACAAGGACATGTCCCTTTTAAAAAAATATTATAAATAATTATAAAAGTAAGATTGTCTCTTATAAATTAACACTCTGTACTACCTCGATATGGTTGAACAGGCAAAAGACAGCCAATCGATAAAATCGATCAGCCATCCTGGCCAAACATCCTGCAAGTGGCCGATCGACCTCACCATGGAGCATCTTAAAACAAGAAAGTATGAAACTAATTTAATAAAGGAAATCAGGGTGACAAATCCGAGAATGAAGGCGAAGATACTTCGTAATATAGGTAATGGACATCTGACATTAAAAAAGGACAGATGCACACTTTCTTAACCTAAGCTCTCTATCCAAAACCCTGCACCCCTTCACAAGATCTGGATATCTGACTTGAGCGTCGGAGTGTCTTTGCAGGCACCTCCACCAATCTGCGTAAGGCTGTTTAATACACCGATAGGAAAGAGCACGACCGTGGGAGGTAGAGCCTAAGGAGGAGCAGATTTTCAGCAAGAACAATTGGCGCCTACTGTGGGGTGAGGTAAAAATTATCCCTCGACTACCATTGACAAAATATGGTACGAATTAGGAGCGTGACGGCTGTGGAGTACAACGATGGCGCAAGGCCATCCCTGGATAACCACCCCTTGATATAGGCCCTGTGCCAAGAGATTGCAGGACATGCAAAAGCGCAATGAGGAGGAGGTGGGTAGGTTGCGAAGGAAAAACGAAGAAATACGCTAGCAGTTAGAGAAAGAGAGCCAGATAGCGCCGACCATTTGCGAATAGATGGAGGAGTCACAAGCACCATACCCAGCCATCTCAAGCGGAGACCAGTTGTCAACTTATATTTTCACGATTGAGGACCCTAACAGAGTCTCGCTTCCATGCAGTAGGCACAACAATTCAAAGACACTTGTTTGTGGACGGCATCATGGAGACCCTTTGCCTCTAGGTGGAAAAACCTAAACCTGGACCGCTACGATGGAACTGACCGACCTCGACGAGCACATTAACGCTTACACCACTCAGGTAAACCTGTTTACAAATGATGATGCTATACTATGTCGAGTTTTTCCCACCTCTCTCAAAGGGACAACCTTGAACTGGTATACTAGGTTGCCGCTAAACTCGATTGACTCCTTTGCTACACTTGTTGCGAGGTTTGGGGCACAATACGCCACAAGTAGACCACACCACCTCACATCGGTTTCCTTAGTGAACCTCAGATAGGAGGATGATGAGCCCTTGCGAGCATTCATGGAGTGATTCGCAGCTGTTTCGGTGAAGATTAGAGATCTAAATTCGGAGGTTGCGCTGCACTCGATGATCATAGCCATGAAGCCGGGCCCTTTTTCTAACAGCCTCTGTAAGAAGCCCCCGTTGGATATGGATGAACTCAGGGTCCGAGCAGTAGGATATATCCAAATGGAGGAAATAGCCAAGTACAGAGACCAAGTTCGAGCAGGAATGTCAAAGAGAACCACCGACCACGAAAAGCCATAGTCAGGTCGGGAGAAGAAGCAGAGGGTGGAGCAGAATACCACCGGCCTGAAGTAAAACTATTATACCCCGCTTACTAATAGTAGAGCCCGTATCATGGAAGAAGCTTGCAGTGTAAAACTACTGTGGTTACCACCTAAAAGTTGCTCCCCGAAGGGGCGGACTGAGCTAAACACTGCCGGTATCATGGTAACTACAGACATTCAACGGAGGAGTGTTGGACCCTCTGTGATAAGATCGAGGAACTTATTTAGGCCGGGCACTTGCAAAACTGCATCTAGAAGGGTCAAGGTAGTCTAGATGGAGGACGAAGGGATAATAAACATCGAGGTCGTAGGGAGGAGCAGACGGAGCCCCAGCCTGCAAAGGAAGATGGACGGCAAAAACCTCCCCCTCTGAGAGAACGGACACCCGTTTGAAGGGAGTCATCAATACTATAGCTGGAGGGTTCGCAGGGGGAGGGTTCAACTCCTCCGCCAGGAAACGACACTTGAGAGCGGTACGATCGGTCAGTACGGTGGGAAAGGCCTTGAAGACGCACCCCCCAATAACATTTACGAATGCCGACTTTAGGGGGGTAGATCCCGAACAAGGCGACCCAGTCGTCATTATGGTGGAAGTTGCCAACTTCGTCGTGCAAAAAACACTGATCGACCAAGGAAATTCGACTGATATCCTGTACATGGACACCTTTCAAAAGTTGGAAATCCTGGAGCACTTGATTTAGCCGTACCCGGAGCAGTTAGTAGGATTTACGGGAGAACGAGTAGACACTCGCGGGTATATCGACCTGTTGACCACGTTCGAAGATAAAAGTGCTTCCAAACCATTATGGTAAGATATTTACTGGTGAATGCTTAACACCTCTTACAATATTCTAATTGGCCGGCCCGCCCTCAACCAACTCGGTGCCATAAGTATCGACCTTCCACCTAGTAATGAAATTCCCCACGGTAACTAGGCAGATAGTAATAGTTAATGCAGATCAAAGATGGCTCGGGAATGCTACGTAGAAAGCCTGAAGGTGAAAAGAGGGCCCAGGCCATAGGACCTGCCCCGTGTGCTCGACGCACCTTGAGTGCCGAATGAATCGGTCGAACTTGACCCTCGAGTTGAAGAGCTGAGAGCAGAACCTAACAAAGAGCCTGCAAAAGTTTTAGTTGGGCAGGCACCATGACCGATGTACTTGGGTCGGCCTTAACTTGCCAGAAGAAGTGTTAGCCAAAATCACCGGCGTCCTCAACAATAATGCAGACCTGTTTGCATGGACGGCGGCTGACATGCCCCGGGATTAATCCCAGTTTTCATTTCCATAAACTCGTCACGTGCCCGGAGGCACGGCCGATTGCTCAATGAAAGAGGAAGATGGGCAAAGAGAGAAGACAGGTGGTGGAAAAGGAGACGGCAAAGTTAGTGGAAGCAGGGTTCGTCTGGGAAGTAGAATACTCGACATGGCTAGCCAATGTGGTGTTGGTGAAAAAGGTGAACGATAAATGACAAATGTGCACAAATTACACTGACCTCAATAAAGCCTGCCCAAAGGATGCCTACCCGCTATTGAGTGTTGACCAGTTGGTCGACGGCGCTTCAGGGTGCAAGCTCCTGAGCTTTCTGGACTCTTATTCGGGGTACAACTAAATACCCATGTTCCCGTTGGACGAAGAAAAAACATCTTTCATGACGGATGGGTCGAACTATTGCTATATGGTAATACCTTTCGGTCTAAAAAATGCAGGGGCTATCTACCAACGCTTGATGGATAAGGTTTTTGCAGAACAAATAGGCCAAAACTTGGAGGCGTATGTGGGTGATATGGTGGTGAAATCTGGGGATGCAAATAAGCACGCTGAAGATTTGGAAGAAGTATTTGGTCAAGTCAGGTGGTATCATATGATGTTGAACCCGGAAAAATGCGTATTTGGGGTTCAAGGAGGCAAATTCCTGGGCTTTATGCTAACTCACAAGGGGATCAAAGCTAATCCTGACAAGTGTCAGGCCCTCGTAGAGATGAGAAGTCCCTATAATATCAAGAAGTGCAAAGGCTGACCGGAAGACTAGCGTCCCTTTCATGCTTCCTTTCTAGGGTGGCCGAGAAAGCACGTCCTTTTTTCGGCCTCCTAAAAAAGCCGAAAGCGTTTCACTAGGATGAGGAATGCGAGTCAGCATTCAGAAAACTCAAGACATTCTTGGCAACCCTCGCATCTTAACTCGACTAGTGTTGGGGCAAGACTTGTTGATTTACTTAGCGATATCCAATCAGGCCGTCAGCTCAGTCATCGTGTAAGAGGTAGAAGGCCAACAAGTCCTGATATATTATACCAACTGTGTGTTGAAAGGAGCGAAAATATGGTATTAGGTCATCGAGAAGCTAGCTTTAGCACTGGTAGCAGCCACCCGGAGACTACGACCGTACTTCTAAAGCCACCAAGTGATAGTAAAAACTGACTACCCCTATTCGGTAGGTGTAGAGAAAACCAAAACTAGAGGGAAGAATGATAGCCTAGTCGGTCGAATTATCGGAGTTTGGATTAAAATATGAAGTGAGGTGCCCGATCAAGGCACAATGTCTTGCCGACTTCATAGTTGAGCTATTGTTGCTAGCAGAACCGACTTCGTCACAGTGGATTCTGTACATGGATGGGTCATCCTAGAGGGACCCGGGGGGTCGTGTTGGAACAGTCTTTAAAGTTTGATTTTTTGGCCGTTAATAATCAAGCGGAGTATGAGGCACTTATTGCAGGATTGAAGTTAGTAGGAGAAATCGGGGCCAACAAAATTGTTTGCAAAAGTGACTTAAAGTTGGTAACTGGGCAAGTATCCAGTGTCTTCCAGATAAAGGACACCCAACTCCTAAAATACTACCACACAGCCGTCTAGTTGATAGTCGGATTGGAGGAATTTAAAATAGAGCACATTTCGAGGGAGGAAAATGGGAGAGCTGATCTCTTATCCAAATTGGCAATGAACACTAAGAAAATAGGGTAGCGGCGAACGATCATACCGAAAACCGTGACAAAACCCAACAACGAGGAGATTTTGAGTGTGGATAGAGATGAAGGTGGATGGATGGCCCTTATCATGAAATATCTCACAATCGACGAGTTACCGGTAGACAAAAACGCAGCAAAAAGGATCTGACAGAAGGCCAGCTACTATGTCATTGATGGTGCGAGCCTATACAAGAAAGGATTCAATGCCCCACTGCTCAAGTGTTTGGACCCCGACCGAGCCGAATATGTCATGAGTGAAATCCACCAAGGCATTTGTGGCATGCATACTAGAGGACGAACCATGACACATCGCGTCATCCGGGCCGGTTATTATTGGCCGACCATCCGAGCTGATTGCCTCAAGTACTCAAAAAAGTGCAAAGAATGCCAGAGATTCAGGAATTTGACCAATGCACCCCCAGAAGAGTTACACTTGATTTTATCCCTTTGGCCCTTCGTCGCATGGGGCCTAGACATACTCGGACCCTTCCCTGTTACCAAGGGCTAAGTGAAGTTTCTGTTGGTGGGAGTCAAATACATCACTAAATGGATAGAAGCCAAGCCCCTAGCCCGAATAACGGCCTTGAATGTGCAGAAGTTTGTGTGGAGAAACATCATTTGCTGGTATGGAATGCCGCATACCATCATCACAAACAATGGACGCCAGTTTATAGATGGGTCACTCGTAGAATTCTATAGAAGGCTTGGGATCCGACACTGGACAACTTCGGTGGAACACCCGCAAACTAATGGGCAAGCCGAGGCAGCAAACAAGGTAATCTTGGGGGAATTGAAGAAGCGAGTGAGGAAGGCAAAGGGAAATTGGCCTGAAGAACTGCCTGAGATCTTTTGGGCCTACCATTGGACACCACAATCGACAACCGGGAAACACCTTTCAGATTGGCTATACGAAACAGACGCCATGATTCCAGTGGAGTTAGGGGAATTATCCTTACGTTGCACCGTGTTCAACCTTGAAAGAAATGGCGAAGCACTTAAGGTAGAGTTAGATTTGGCAGAGGAACTAAGGGATAAGGTAAGAATACAAGAAGAAGCAGGAAAGCAGAGGGTTGCTCACAGGTACAACCAGAAAGTGAAGCCAAAAGATTTCAAACCTAGTAACTTGGTGTGGAGAAAACGGGGGGAAGCACGAAAAGAAGTTGGAGAAGGAAAGCTAGCTGCCAAGTGGGAAGGGCCGCTGCGAGTAGTTGAGCGGCTGGGAAGTAGAGCCTACCGATTGGAGCAATTCACAAGCAAAGAAGTCCTGCGCACATGGAACGCTTCCTACTTGAAGATGTATTTCAGTTGATAAATGTAACGACGATGTACTCTTTTTCCTACCTCGATTTTTTTTTCTTTCCTAAAATGGGTTTTTGCAGGGGAGGTTTTAACGAGGCACATCAATAATAGAAAGTAATAAAATTATTTCAAATCCACCTTGTTATCACTCCCAATCTGAATAACCAAGCACAAAGACTAGCAGGTTTCAACCTGCTGAAACCTGACCGAGCTGACCCATCGCGCTCGGAGACTTTACAGGTTTCAATCCACTTGAAACCTGACCGAGCCGACCCACCACGCTCGTAGACTTTACAAGTTTCGATCCACTGAAACCTGACCGAGTCGACCCACCGTGGTCGAAGACTATACAGGTTTCGACCCACAGAAACCTGACCGAGTCAACCTGCCGTGCTCAAAGACCTAACAGGTTTCGACCCACAGAAACCTTAACAAACCAAAATTAAAGTTAACACGTAGCGATCCACTAAAATTAAATCAAGCCGGTATGCAGAATTAAATTGGAATAGTAGCAACAAAAAACGACTGAATACGAAAAACAACTTGCATTAAAAAGCCTAGTACAAATTATGCTCCGAATACGGAGACCAAGTACATCTTTTGTTAACAAAATATCCTACGGATTAAAAACCCAAGGAGAAGAGCCATTGAGGAAGCATTCCAAGTTCAGGGAGCATAAAACGCCAAAGCTCATACAACGTTGTCATTATTATAAACCTGCTCGGCATACCTACCTCCCTGCACTTCTTCCTCCTCGTGGTCGAAGAGGTCGACCACGTCAACCAACACCCCCTCCTTGACATCTTTTTCTACGTCAAATACCGAGGTGTCGGTGTCGGGGAAGAAGTGTGAAAGTTGTCGCAATGCTTTTTAGAGGCCCTCGATGTGCTCCTCCATTATCAACCCCTTAGCTTCCTCCAGATCGACTTCGAGGCGTTTCATTTGTTCAATTACCCCCGACTGACTCGATTTCACATCGAAAATCCTGGCTTTGAGGAGTTCCACCTCAACCTCCAAGGTAGTAGCAGACTCTTCAGCTCGAACCAGCTCGACCCATTAGAGTCTCATTGCAAACCTTGGCATTTTTCAGCTCAACCCCCAAATTCTCGGCCGTCTTCCTCGCCTCGGCAGCCTCCAGGAGCAGTGTCTCGTTAGCGCAAGAAACTTCGGCCAGACCGATCCGTGCCTCTTCTACAGCGGCCTTTAGCCTTCGAATCTCAGCTTCCCTCGACTTCAATAATTGGGAAGAAGTTCGGGCGCTCTCCAGCTCTGTCGCCTAAAATTGGGCAATCGCCCAAGAGCGAGCTTGGAAGACAGATAATGCCTCCAAGCTCGCCTAGGGACCGGCCTCCCTTAGAGCGTGGCGGTCGACCTCTGATAGGGAGCCAAGGCCTAACACCTTGGCGGGATCAAAATCTCGACCCCAAATGGAGCCAAGCCCTTCAGCAACAACAAAAAAGGCTGGGTGGATGTCAGTAGATGAGGAATCCTCAGGCCGGCTCCGGGGTGGGAACAGTCCTTAGGCGCTTGGTAGGAGGACTATCTGAACGAACCACTACGACCGGAGTATCTGGAGGCGGAGCTAGTTATTGGCACGTGGCTGGAGAGTTGGGCCTTTGGAGGAGCGTGTGGGACAAGGGAAGTAGAAGCAACGCCCGCTTCGGCCCTCCTGGCCTTCTTTGCGCTCTCGGCACAAAGTTTGGCGAAGTTGAAGCGTCCCATTATCCTTACGAATGAAGCAAAGAAATGTAAGAAATGACAAGTGATTATTAAACGGAGACAAAAAGTACTCACGCTTCATGTCCCTCAATGGCTTCTTGGAGTTAATGAACCCTGGCATAGCTCGACATAGGAGTAGTCAGGGGAGCCGGTGCAAGTCGGCCATATCGTCTTATTTGGACGTCGACATGTCTTGTACTCACCAGACCGTATGCTTGTCCAGATTCCTGTCAGTAAAATGGAAACCTCAGATGGCCCCGGCTATCAAAAAAATTGCTCCTTTTGGCCGAACTCGGCCTAGCCCAGAAAAACCCCCTTTGAAATCCTTGTACGAGGAGGTAAAAGCAGGTGAAAAGAGAGATACCATTACCCGACAACAATACCTAACTACCTTTCTTCCTCTCCTTAGCTCCATAGTGATAAAGGAATTTTGGAGCGGTCGGCACCATGTGCAACATGTTGCAGAGGGCTCGGAAAGCAGTCATTGCCGCCAAAGCGATCAGGACTTCCAATTCGAACCCATCGAAAGGCATTGAAACTCCAAGGTTTCGGAGAAACGTCTCATATATATAAGTGAAATCCGTTCGCTCCATCGCAGCCAAGAGGTACACGTGCTCATCCGGTCCACACGGCTTCGCTATAACTCCGCCCTCATGGTCGAGGGCGTAGGAAGTGATGGACTTCATTAACTCGGTGACGGTGGAGGCCGACTAAAACTTGGAGTGGTAAACTCCAACCTTACCAGAGACCCAGTCATACCCAGGGCGGGTAACGGGAGAAAAAACCTCCTCAACCCTTCTCTTTCGTTGTACCACCAAGGGCTGCTCAGGAGTCCCCTCGGATGATTGGTCTGCCGCTTGAGCCGTCGGTGGACGTTCAACAGTAAGAACATCCGGTCGGACTACATTACTGATGAGTGTTTGTGGGGGGTGGAGATTACTGTCAAACCTTTCCAAATAGGAAGAATGCATAGACTGGCCAAATACCTAAGAGCAGCCGCCAATAGGCTTAATTTCTGGTGAGAGCATGACCCTAGGCTTAGAGTTAGGAGAACCCCCGAATTTGTGACTTGAAGCCATTGAGGGAGAAGAAAGCTAGAAGTGAGGGGGCGTACCTGCGAGGTTAGCAGAGGAGAAAGGAAGAGAGATGGCGGTAGCAACCACAGAAGATGCTCCGGCATGACGAAAGCAGGAGGAAAAAGAGGCACAATGAGGAGATAAGTGGCAAGGAAGGAAGGAGAAGCACGGGAGATGCGCCACCGCTTCCTTCTTAAAAGGTTGGAGGGTGGCATACGACCCAAAGGCCCAAGATCTTCCTGCCATCAAATCTTGAACCATCATCAACGAGCCAATGGCTCGGATGAAACGACGGTTGGGGGTTTTAGGCCATTATTAGCGTGAAGTCTTATCAGCAGCTAAGCATTAAATGCACTCAAAAGCGAGTGCAACGGTTCCCAAGGAAAGAAGTGACCTTTCAAGATCTCGACGCTTCGATCCCTTGGCAGTTATTGACTATAGCCGAATGCAAGTCAAGTGCGGATTGACCAAGGCCCACGTGGATCAAAACCACCTCGGTCACGTGCTAGCCTTAGAGGACTGTCTATACAAATCGAGTCCTATACGGTTGGTAACACACCAGAACTTCTCCACACGTGTCGAAGCTCGGGGGGCTGGTGTACCACCCCAATATGGCCAAACAGGCAAAAGACGGTTGATCGATAGAACAAATCAACCGTCCTGGCCAAAAGTCTTGCAAGTGGCCGACCGACCTCACCACAGAGCATTTTAAAACAAGAAACTATGAAACTAATTTAATAAAGGAAATTGGGTGACAAATCCAGGAATGAAGGCGAAGATACTCCGTAATATAGGTAACGGACATCTGACATTAAAATGGGGACATGTGCACACTTTCTTAACCTAAGCTCTCTATCCAAAACCTTGCACCCCTTTACAAGACCTGGATATTTGACTTGAGTGTCGGGGTGTCTTTGTAGGTACCTCCACGAATCTGCGTAAGGCTGTTTAATACACCGGTAGGAAAGAGCACGGTTGTGGGAGGCGGAGCCTAAGGAGGAGGAGATTTTTGGCAAGAACACATTCTAATTTCACTCGCTTATATAAATACTTAATTGTGTGTGCAAATAATTTTTTTATTCAAATCTACTTTTATTTAAGACTGGATGGGTAAAAAAAAAATACATCAATAATATAAAATTAATTCAATTTACCTTTAATTTTTTAAATATGAAAACTAATTTGTAAATTAAATCACGCTGTAAATTTTATAATGAATTTTAAATATGATAATTAATTTATAAATCAAATCAAATAATTTTCATATAAAAGGTAAAAAAGAGGAAAAATAATTTTCATACTTATTTTTACACAATAAGTATGGTAAAACTTAACAATAGAGATATTGAATTACCTCAAACTTGTACCGAGCAATAATATGATTCACTCTCGAAGGGTGTAGACCCAATAAAGAAGGAGCACATAAAGCAATGAAAGGAATGGGCATGACGGTATTAAAGAGACAAATAAAGACGAACCATTTCAATTAAAAAGCATAGGGAACTTTCAATCCACTGTGACATGATAAAAGAAATATAGATAAAATGTTTGAATTGAAAAGCTTGGGAAAAAGGCTAAAGCTTGAGAAATCTCTGATTTATTGCGGCATCAAAAGTAAAAGGTTGAAGAAAATAGATTGTTTGAATTATATAAATAGCCCAACGTGAATAAAATAATACGCATGTTTTTTCTATTTCTTTCTCCTCTCTTAATTCTTCTATCTCTCACTTTATCTTTTACTATTAATTTGCGTTCTTTCTCAATGTGTTATCAACACAATAAACTCTTTTACCGTATGTATATTAAAATCTTCTATGTTTCAAAATGATGTATTATATTCACTTTTTTATTAATATAATTCATGGCTCAATTTTATGACTTTCTTCCTATTATATATATATATATATATATATATATATATATATATGACATATCTTTTGAGAGAACCATTTTTACACAAAAGTGAGAAAAGTCAATCTAGGTTATTTATATGTTGGGAAACAATTCAAATTTTCAATTTCAAATATTTAAGATATTATTTAGATTTAAGGATTTTATTTTTATTTTAGAGATTTGTTTCCTCTTTTAATACTAGGATGCAAGTTGTATAAATAAGAGTTCTTGAAATGGGAAAAACCACCCGACCTAGAAAGGAGTCACCATCCTAAGTGAGAGGGGGGTTATGTGAACGGAGGATGTTGTCAAGTTTGTCTAGAAAACTTGCATTGGGATGTATTGTTATTTGAGAGAATATTGAGATATTTCTGTGGATGTAAGCAAGAGGTGCCTGTATGGTTGTTGTCAAATAATAAAATATCGTATCCATAAGGACTGTGTTTTATGATTACCAATTTATCGTGATTCGAAAAGATAAAACGAAATAGAAGATTGAGAAGATTTATAAATTTTAAAGATAGAATCAAAGATTTAGATTTAAAGATAAAGCAAAGATTTAAAAAGATGAAGTTAATGATAAGGAAGTATCCAGGATTGGGGGTTCACACCAAGACTTCCTATTAACCCAATCTCTTTATTTGAATGCCCTTATTGGTTCTCTTTGAAGGTGAATTAATCTAATGTAATCTCCGTTCCCTTTCAAGATACGGAGATGTATCTAATTAAATTGACCCCTACTTTTATGGTAGCTATGTTCAATTAGGCTCTTTAGCTTCTCTATTAATTCAATTATTCCTCAAAGATTTCAACATACTTTTGTGGTTTAAACCTAAGCTCCTCCCCTATATTTCTGACACCTAGGTTCATCTTTTGGTTCTTCCCTAAGAATCTATGATTATGAAAAACGCAAGAAAAACGCTTCGCATAGAGAAATTCAATAAAGGAGAAATCAAGAGGAGATACCAAAGGAACATCAAGATAAAACAATTAAACATCAATAGTTGTCAAGGGCTAGGTCCCAATCCTAAAAAAAGAAGAACTATGTAGACATAATCCTAGAGAAAGTGAATTAAAGAAGAAAGAACCTTCAAACTCGGAGGAAGAAGAAGAAGAAGAAGACAATTGCCTCACTCCTAAGTTGTCACCCCCATAGGGTTCGGTGTTTTTTCCTAAGCCTAAAAGGTTTATTTATATCAAATGTTACAAAAGGGTCCAAGCCCAAAGCAATAAAAAGAAATAAAAAATTAAAAAGCCTTTGTCAGGTTTGTGCCACGCCTTTACGTTTACCAGGATTTGCCTGTGGTGCTTTTTGGTAGCCTTCATAGTGTCCTCATAGATTTTATCACGGCCATAGCGTTTACCACAAGCAGCCTATGGTGCTTATTGTTACTCTCTTGAAATCTGCCACACCTGTGGCAATCGCCACACCTAACCTGTGCTCTTTTTGGTTGCAAGATTCACTTTTTTTCTCTATTTTTCTTCAAGTGTAGATGCTTTGTGATCCTTTCCTTGCTTGAATAAAGCTTCAACAAACTCTCCATTGCTCTTCCTTAGCCTCAAATCACTCCAAGTCTAGATGTTTAAGCTTCAAAGCCAAATCAATTAATGCGAAACTTTCCTAAAATCCATAAACAAACACAAAAACACACCTCAAGTGTTCTAGGTGATTAAACAAGGGAAATTAAGGAAATTAGTACTAAAGCTACTCCTAATAAGCTAAAGTGCAACTATACCTACATGGATTAAAATGCAAATCATGGTATATATTGCCATGCATCAATGCCGAACCTCATTAAATAAATTGTGTCATTTCGCTATTTTTATATTTGTAGTGTTGTTGTGTTTGCCTCATTATTGTGCATGAAAGGTGTTGTTTTCCGAACAATGGTATCTAAGCTGATGATTGTGCAACTTGGTAACCTGTCAGAGGAGGAGTATTGAAGCTTGATGAAATTGATGATGGATCTGTGTGAGATCTATGTGTCAAAAATCTTCTAGGCGATATGAAAGTCAAGCAACGTGTCCTGGTAGCTAACGATGATGCAAATTATTGTGTCAAAAGTCTTCTTGGCAATGATGAAGTCAAGCGGCGTATTCTGTTAGCTAACGACAATACAGGTACAAAAAGTGTCACCATCCAATACTCACGGAGAGAAGACGAGAAACACACCAAAGTTTGTAGAGTAAAAGTATGGTTGAAGATGGTTGCGATAAGGATTCATGACGACAGCAATTGAAGATGAAGTTTGAAAACTTTAATTGAGTGAGGAATTGTTGGAAAACAATTTAAATTTCCAATTTTAAATATTTTAGATGTTGTTTAGATTTAAAGATTTTTTTTTATTTTAGAGATTTGTTTCATCTTTTAATATTAGGATGCAAGTTATATAAATAGATGTTTCTGAGATGAGAAGAACCACCTGACCTGAATAAGAGGTCACCACCCTAAGTGAGAGGAGGATTTTATGAAGGGAAGATTTTGTTAAGTTTGTCCAAAAAACTTGTATTGGGATGTAATGTTATTTAAGAGAATGTGAATAAGTATTGAGATGTTCTTGTAAACGTAAATAAGATGTGTCAAATCATGTTAAATAAATTGTGTCCTTCTACTATTTTTATATTTGTGGTGTTGTGTGTGTTCCCTCGTTGTTGTGTGTGAAAAATGTTGTTTACCAAACAATATATAAATGGTCAAGATTTAATGTTATGTGACTTTTTAATAAAACTCACATGACTTTTGTATTTTGATCTTGATTGTTCATGATAAAATTCAATGGTCAATGTTAATATATATATATATATATGTGTGTGTGTGTGTGTGTGTGTGTGTGTGTGTATCCTTTGACATTTTATTGTCTAATATTTTTTACCATTATATTTTGTCTTATATGAAATTTATTGGTTTTGATAAATTCTTAAGGAAATTATATTTTAAATATCGTTGTAGGATTGGACAAAATTAATGATTTGCCTTAATTATCATGAATAACCGTTTTATAATTCCTTCAAAATTAGATATTTAAACCAAGATTAAAAAAAATCTAATTGATCTTTAGAATAACAAAAAAAGACTATAACTAAATCACGAAGAATTAGACTTTTAGAACAATTTTGCTAACAATAGTTAAAAAATAAAAATATTAAAAATTTAATATTTATTATCATTAATTTATCTATATTATAATTTATAATAAATATAAGTTATTTATTAATTCCTTAATCATTATCCTAAAAACAATAAATGGCAAAGTCGTCGATAAAAATGTAATGATTGAGCTCATTTATGGTAAATAATGAATATATTGGTGCAAGGCATTGGAACTGGGTAACTTATACACCATAAGTAGTATTTCTTCTATTTATTTTAGAATATAATATATAAATTAAGAAATATGTGCCAACAAATAGTTGAGTTGAATGAAGATGGGTTCGAGTCCTCTAAACAAATGGTTAAAAGTTCGAATTCTAATTTTTGTGTGTGAAAAAAAACTTAATTAGAAGGAGACATATGCTAGCTTTGAGTATCTTCAAATCTTTCAAAGATTAGTCTCGGTGAACAATGGAAGATACTCCTTGCAATATTATGCTTAACAAAAAAAATTAAGAAATATAATTAATATTATCATTTATATTAAAAATATTTTTAACTCTCTAATAAATCTCTATTATTATTTCTCGTTCATTTATTATAAGTGTATAAAATATCTAATAAATTAAATAAAAAAATGATATAATTAAAAAAGATAATAATTAATATCATCTTAAATTTTAAATGAATAAATAAAAATAATTTTTAAAAGTAGACAGATAAAATTAGAAAAAAGAAATATCGTCAGCCTCAGTGGCCCACTCAGGATCCTTAGCGAGTTCAGAGTACTTCATTGATGTCATCGCAAGGAAAGAGATGGTAGCTGCCGTACTTATACTGCCGCAAGCCATGGAAGATGTTCGTGGTAAATGGTAACAGTAGTCCTTTATTATTTTTATGTCTCTCCTTCATCTGTTTTATCCGTCACTCTTACTCATCTTTCCGCCTTCTTCATAAATAATTAAGCCCTTCTTATCCCTCTATTTTTACTCGAGTGAGACCTTTGGTGGGATTAAAAAAATTGATCCTTTTTTATTTTTTTCAGCTAACTTTATTTAAAGTCAAAATATTCTATTAGAATATTTATGTTGTTTCATTATTCTAATACCCATTAAAATCGGTCTACCAGTAAAGTTTAAAATGGAGGTTGGATTTAGCGAAAAAGATTCTTATAACATGACAAATTAATGTTTAAACTTTTGTTGAAAAACGTATTCACATTTATTATCTAATAATGCTTCGAACAGAATTGTTTCCGAAAAAATATACTGGTAAAAAAAAAACCTCATTGCTATTATTATATACATAAAAAAATTGTCTCATTATTGTATGTATGGTGCGTAGTTTTTGAAAAAAAAAAAAAAGAATTAAACTATGCGCCGTTTATATGAATTTCGGGTGCAGTTTATGTTATTTATCCATAAGATAATAATCGTACTTACGCATAGATATTATATTCATCAACTCCCTTATAAAATTAATGGTTCGATGGTATAAATATTTTAACTATTTTAAAAAGTTACAATTAAATTACAGTATAATGTAATAATTTGCACGAAAATAAGTGCACGAGAAATAATATTTTTTACGAACATAAAGATAAGCACGTCACGCACATCTTGGCTACAAATGTCTAATTTTAAAATTGAAATGATACTTTTGAAGTTTTTATACCTTCACTAACTTCATTTGGGCGAATATATCCATCAAGTTGGAAAATCCCATTATTTAACAACCCAAACTGGCCCGACATAGTGACCAACTGTTAGATTTATCTAACAATAGTTTGTACACTAATAGTAATATCTCTGTCCATTTTCAATATTATATTTGAGAGAAAAGATTGCCTGGAAAACATCTTAACGATTTCTTCCTATATTCTTCAAAATTTTGTCCGCTTCTACTTTCTCTTTCCCTTTCTGTCCCGGCCTTTGCAGAAGTCAAGGGCCGTAATATTCATTAAATTGTACACGAAGGTACATGACTGCGTAGTTAACTTAATTCCCTCATTCATTAAAGTTTTGAATTTTGTTGTCAACACAGTACACAGTTGGAAACGCATCACTTGGAACTCATTAACCATTCTTTCTCCGATCCATATTTTACACATGCAAATGCCTATTTTAAAAAAATTCAAGCTAATTTTCCTTCTTTTTTTTTTTTGGTTCACGTTGTTTTCGTCCACTTTATACATTTGAATTCTGAAATTGTTATTTCAGAGAAGGTTTTAGCCAGCCAACAGTCCAACACCCCCAATGAGAGGTCAATTAATGATAATAAATGTTTAGGACTATTCATAAAGGATTAAAGGACTATTTTTATACAATAAAAATAAAATCTACAAGACAATTAAATTGCGGCTTAATCTTGTCTTTGTGTTAGCTTGAGGCACCTATAGAAGAAAACTTCATCACTTCGGGTACAAGATATGATTAATTAATTAGAAATGTTGGCATGGCAATATAAAGCAGGGGGAGGGTGGAACTGGGGAAGAGCTACATCTGTGTGATAAATTCAATATTAAGCAGTATGTATGGGTACAGGAAAAAAACAATCCTGAAAGTTACATCAACATATTGATCTATTACTCTGATTATTTCCACGTAGCGGAGGACGTCATCCTCCGAAAATGACCAAATGAACGGTGGATATGCAAAATAGCTTATAATAAAATAAACCGCGAGTGTGAGAAGGCGTATATAAATGTTGGTAGTGCTTGCATAGGCACCCGCAAGAGATCAAGTTCCCTACAGAGAAAATATTCCATTTCCAGAAGTGGTGTGCTCTTTTAAAAATGATTCAACAGGAAGTGCGCAAAGGTCCGTGGACAGAACAGGAAGACTTCAAATTGGTGTCCTTTGTTGGCTTGTTTGGAGACCGTAGATGGGACTTTATAGCTAAGGTATCAGGTTTGAAGGTGGCGGGAGACAGTAGGCAATAGACAATGCTTATTTGGGCATGCTAGAATAGATTATGGAAGAAGCAGCCTTTAACCACTTCATTTTGTTGTAGGTTTGAATAGAACAGGTAAGAGTTGCAGGTTACGGTGGGTTAATTACCTCCATCCTGGCCTCAAACGAGGGAAGATGACAACCCAGGAAGAGCGCCTTGTGTTGGAGCTTCACTCAAAATGGGGAAATAGGTTTGATTTCAGAATATGCAAAAAATTAAGCTCCACTTTCCTAGTTTGTTAATTGTCATATGTCTTTTGTTATTTTCTATTAAGATAAAATTTAGATGTAGTTTCATACGTGTTTTCAATTTTTTTCTATTAAAATTAGAGTTTTATTATCTCAATAACTTATGTTTTAATGCAAATTACGGAGGTAAAACTTTAATCAACACATCTGAGTTTTGTGCTTTGTATTCTTTACCTTCGTTTCAAGTCTAAATCATAGTTACTTTGAGACATGCAGGTGGTCAAGAATTGCGCGCAAATTACCAGGGCGCACTGACAATGAGATTAAGAATTATTGGAGAACTCTGATGAGGAAAAAGGCTCAGGACAAGAAGCGAGGAGAAGCTGCATCACCAGCTCCTTCTAGTGTTCATTCCTCAATTTCCTCAAACAACCATGCAGTGGATCCACATGCTTCCAAAAAGGCTGGAGAAGAGAGCTTTTATGACACAGGAGGTCCTGGTATGATAGGCTCAACCCAAGATCAGGGTCAGAAAGGTGAACAAGGGTTCTCTATGGATGATATATGGAAAGATATTGACATATCAGAAGGGAACACTCTGCAGCCAGTGTATGATGGGCACAGTGAAGATGGCTGCAACTTCTCTTGCCCACAAGTGCCTTCTCCATCGTGGGAGTATTCTTCTGAACCTCTATGGGTGATGGATGAGGAAAGTTTGTTTTGCCCCATGAGTGAACCATATTTTTCCTGCTATGCACAAGGCAACGTATTCTTTACCGGCTAATATTCAGGATTCTTTTACAATCAATATTTTGTTCATAGCATATGTGTGCCACCTAAAGTCTAACCTGTATAGCATTGCATCTTTAAGCTTTTGGAAGGGTTCGCCGACCGTAGTGTGACCCAGCTGTAATAATCTCAGGCTTAACTGTTGTCTATATGTGACTGTTTCAGTGCTTTTACTTTCGAAAAACATCCAATAGGATAGCGAGTTGGTACGTTCTGAATGTAAAATATCAAGCACTTGTTTGCATCTAAGTTATAGTTTTAATTTTATTTTGATCTACACTTCTACCAACTTGCCCCTTTCATTCTTTATATTATTTGTAGCTACTAGCAAGTGCATGAATTAGTCTACGCAGCTCTCAGATCAAAGCCAGATGACATGCACACCATACAGATCAATAGGATAAAATGTGATGTCGCGTGGCCAACATAGACATTTACTAAGCTGGATATACAAAAGCATGGTAAAAAACTTTAAAATAAGCCGTGACTCGCATAGCGATAACCGATAAGGACGTAACAGGAACTATAATTTACTGGGGCTGAATTTTCACGAAAAACACCATAGGTGAAACAAAAAGATATTAATCTTAAACAAAGTGGTTTCAATCTAGTTTTGCTTTTACTTCTTTGAGAAAAAAATATTATTAGAAAATTAGATATATTCCAGGAACTGTATTTCTGTATTCTAAGTTAGAATCAAAACAACTACATATGGGAACAGGAATGAGTTATTAATATAATAATTAGAGCAAAGACGACGCTATTCAGGTTACAAGTTGCATATGTTAGTCTGAACTGATCGAAGAACAAGTATTCCGAGCTTGTACAGTTATAAATCCAGACCATGCTTACAACTTTGCTCCAACTGGAGTATCCGAATCCCCAGTGATAACAGAAACATTTGGACAAATATCTACGGTGCACGAAACAGTATGTTATCGAAATAAGTACCAACCCCAAATAGTACAATTATGCAAGGGCGTGTACAGGGTGTAAGATGTAAATTATGCAAATAAATTTTAATTTCAGCTTCAGATATATTTTTAGTGATAAATAAGGCATGGTGAATGCAAAGATTATTAAATTACCAAAATATAGTTTACGTGAATGTTCAAGTGCAGTATCAAAATCAAATAATCAAGTATCCGCTGAGGTTCTTCCTGGCACATGCATAAACAACAGACAGGAAATCCTTTCACTATTTCTGCACTCCTCTGTCCTAAACATAATATGGAAACTGATTTAGTGAATAGTGATAAAAAGTTTCAAATGTCCTTTATTTTTGTTTTTTAATTCTTACCATGTGTCAGTTGTTTGAATTTGGTGCTTCTAAGTATTTTTTTTTAAGTACACAAAAGATGAGAAAATTAACCAATAAAATTGTAATTAATTTTGAATTTTTTTTTTTGTGAATCTAAGGTATCCTGACTAGGAGCCAAGAACTAGTCTTTTGATGTACTGATATTTATTTAAGGGGGTTAACATCTCCTAATAGATGTTTTTTCATACACACGAGTATGGATATCGAATTTCTGACCACATGTTTAACAGGTAAGGTTATCTACCAACCATATCATACTATGTTAGTATTTTGAAATTTATTATATATATATATACATATATATATTAATGACTATAAATGTGTTTTATTTTTAAAGTATATATATTTATTTTAAAAAAGTCAAATCCCAGTTGCTCTATAACTGTGCACCATTATTAATTACTATTTTTTTAATGATTACTTATTTGAAATTGTCCCTACAAAATTAATACTTTTTTAAAAGAATTTTAACCAATCTTATAAAACACCTTTTATTAAAATAAAATAATGCTAACAAATGATAAAAAACTATTTCATAAAAAAATAAAAGAATTGATAAATGAGACTATATTTAGTACATTCAAAATTTAAAATTATTTTTACTTAATATTTATTTTTAAAATATTAATAATTTTGTTAAAAAATTCATATTAATTAAAAATAAACATAATTCAATATAATTGACACACAATTGAATAGTCTAACATAAAAATAACTGGCAATTTTAAAATAAAAAAAAAAATTTATTCCATATCAGCATGATGCCAAAAGATAAGCATTTTATACAAAGGAAAAAAAATAACTAAGTGTAATGCATATTTTTTTATCTCACTTTTTCATCAATGTAAAAAAATTAATTTATTTTTTATTTTTCATTAATATTTTTTTAATTCAAATATAGTAGTATTAAATTTAATTCTTGTTACTTGACAATATTTTCATTTTAGTTCTTGTATGAAATAAATTTACACGTTGTCTTGGTCTTTACATAATTTTTTTTTATATTTTGGTACCTACATTTAACACACATTTTTTCCGATTTAGACCCTCTAAGAAAAATGCTAACGCCCATATAATGTACACAAATGACGAGGACTAATTTATAAAAAAGATTTTTATGTAAGGATTAAAATGTAGAATTTTTCATGTAAGGAATAAATAAAAAATAATGTCAAGACTTAATTTTTTATTGAGTTTAATAGGCATATATTATCTGTGTAAAAATTCTCACAGTATTAATCAATTAAAAATTATTTTTATATGATTTTTAAAACAATTATTATAAAAGTGAATAAATTTAACAATTTATAATCAGAAGAGAATATAAAAAACTCTTAAATTATCAATGCATATATTATTTATTTTTTTATTTAACCAGTAGATTTTAAACTGATAAAATACGACGTTCTTGTTAAGCTTCATTGCTCCCAAAACAGAGATGTTGGACGAGTCCTCTACCAAGTGTGGGGCTCATAACAGAACCTCCTCCAAACAACTTCACTCCAACCTGGAGTCTCTCTCTCCCCTTTCATTGCCACCTCCTCCAAACCCCTATGCTGAATGGAGACAATGCCTTCTGGTATGGTATGAATATGATTAACTCGGCGCTGAGCTAATTAATTCAAGGAAACGTCACAATTCCATATAAAGAATGAAACATTTACTTCATAAAACTATTTCACATTGAAACTCCCATTGCAACACTCACGATGTATTTTTATTTCCGTTCACATTCATTCCCAAATATTGCATTTATTATAGTTTCTTGTTAAGACGGTCATGGACTTCATGATAGTCATTAATGTTTAATAATATTATACCATAGGTTCTCAGCGTTCCTTGGTAATCCGACACAGGTTTGGGCCTCTGTCGATTGCAGCAAATTTCCTCTAGTTTAGACGAAATGAAAATTACTTAATGAAAAAAAAAAAAGAAAAAGGGAGCAATGACAACAAATGAAGGCAGAGAAGCCCATCCCACTTTCAATTAAAAACACAATGGGGGAGTTAAGCTCTAGTAATCTGTGATGGGTAGCTGTTCATGAGTGTTTGGGCTGATGAAGAAAATCTCGTAGACAATAGCAGCAATGGCAGAACCAACGAATGGGCCGACCCAATAAACCCAGTGGTTACTCCATGTCCAACTAACAACAGCGGGCCCAAAAGCCACCGCAGGGTTCATGGATGCACCGTCAAACGCACCACCCGCCAAAATGTTAGCACCAACGACGAAACCAATTGCAATTGGAGCAATTATCCCAAGGTCACCCTTCTTTGGGTCCACTGCAGTTGCGTACACCGTGTAAACCAAACCAAAAGTCATCACAATCTCAAACACCAGAGCGTTCGCTGCTCCCACCCCAGAAGACAGTGCAAATGCAGATGTTTCCTACAGAAAAAAGAGATACGTGAAATTTAACTAGAGAAAGGACAATTAAGAATGATGTTGAGTGAAGTAGCTAGTGTCATGTTACGTACCAGTCCACCAGTGGCAAATTTAAGGAGCAAGCAAGCAACGACAGAGCCGAGCAACTGAGCAATCCAGTACAAAATGCTTCTAAAGAGAGTAATGTGGCCACCAACAAAGGCACCGAAAGTCACAGCAGGGTTCACATGACCCCCAGAAATGTTTGCACCAACAGAGACCGCCACGAAAAGAGCAAAGGCATGTGACAGTGACGCTGCCACTAACCCTGCTGGTGTTGCCGAACCATTGTTTGTCAGCTTATCTGCCAAAATATAACAACAGAGCAGAGGGAGAGTGATAGAATTATGAGTTTAATATTTATGCACTCTTCTAAAAATTTACATGGTCGACCAATCATGAATCATAATAGATATAATTTTTAAGACACATAATAATTTGTAATTAGATGACATTGTAGATTGCATATACTATCTACTCTATAATTATTATTACTAATGCATGTTCAAACCAACACAAAGTTTAATAAATAAATAGAAAGGGCTTACTATAAGCCATGCCAGAGCCTTCCCCGGCAAAAACAAAGATGAGCATTGAGATGAACTCAGCAAGGGCAGCCCTAAGCGCATCGGCTTGGCTCAACTCCGAAGAATTTCCGATGGCAATTTTAGAAATCGGCATTTTCTTCTTTCTCTCTCTTACTCTAAGATTGTTTCGAGTTTAGAATAGAAGAGAATGCCTCAACTCGTTGATGTTTATGTGCTGCTATCAACTTTTGGTTCAATGGTTACGGTTGTTATATACTACTACACAACACTACAGCTAACGGAGTTTAAGGCACGAGGGACAATGCCACAAAAAGGTTACCAAGAAAATTCAAACTCTTTGCCACCTGTCTATCGTTTAGGGTGGCCGAGGGCAGCCTCCGGGTCGTTCTTGTGATGCCACGTGTACAACATGATGTGGACTAATCACTGATCAACGACCAATAATTGCCCTTCCTTGGTGGAGTGGGTTCTTAATCAATGTCGTGCCTTTTGGAACAGAACCGACTCTTTGAATTTTTGTCTGGGCGGTGATGTGGACCGGCCCAATAATGTTGGATTAATAATTAGAAAAATGTTAACTATTGTTTTAATGACAGTATTAAAGAATCAAAAGTAGAATATTTTTATTGAAAAGTATAATAGTACACTCTTGCATAATTTTCAATGCAACCATTTTAATAAAAAAATTTATTGATTGATTCTTAAACCAATATCTTAAAGACACCGTATAACAAGACCTTAATAATTATTCATCTTTATTACCACACTCCCCCTAGTCAACTAATTTGTTTTGCAAACAAAGGATAGAATTTGAAATTTTTTTTGCAGATATTAGAAAGGAAGAGAAATGTTCGGTTAACTCATAAATCATATATTTTTTTTAAAATTTTGTATAAAAAGAATATACATGGTTATCTTTTTATATATCATTTATATTTTTAGGATCAATACACAACTTTTTCTAGAATCAACAAACAAAATTTTAAATAAATCTATTTACAATAATGAAGTAAATGCAGAAATAACCGATAAAACAAATAAAAGTATAATTCAATTTATTTTGATTATACACAAATATTTTAATACTAGGAATACGAATTCACATAATTCTTGTGATGCTCCTTTTTGTCACAAGCATACTTACTTTTCATACTGTAAAAGTATGTTTTATAATCTTTTACTAGTGTCTCAAATATAATTAATAAATTTATTTAGATGCATAGGTTCTTGCGCACAAAAGTTTGTCTTTTTCTATAATATTTCATGATTTAAAGAAAATGATTAAATATGTTTTTGGTCCTTCAAAAATTGATCCGTTTTGGTTTTAGTTTTCAAAAAAAAAATTCCTTGAATAAAGTCCCTCAAATGTTAAAAATACCCTAATTAAATCCCTGTACTAAACTGTGTTTAACTTTTTTGTTAAACAAAGGCCACATCAGCATTACAGTCATCATTAATTTATTGATGTGGTCATTTATGTTAACTGTTATGTTTAGGTCAGATAACATACTTTTTAAATAAAATTATTATATGATTAATCCTTAACCATAGATTTTTTTAACCCTAAAGCAAAAGTAATTACCCCGATTTTTTATTAAAAATTATCACTGGGCACTTCAGGTAATAAAATGCTTTACTTGAAAGCTAATATGACTATCATTTAACAGAAAAGTTTAGCAGAATTTAGTACATGGATTTAATTTGGGTATTTTTAATATTTGAGGGATTTTATTTAAGAATTTTTTTTCTAAGAACTAAAACCAAAATGAGTCAATTTTTGGAGGACTAAAAACATATTTAACTCTAAAAAAAACTAAATGATTCAAGTACTAGTTTGTCTTTTCCAATTTTGTTACCAAAAAATAAATTGTAATGAATACCTTGTGTTTGGTTGACATGATGAAAGGAAAGGCCAAATGAATAATGATCCCAATAAAAATGAGATAATGGTTCTTCTTTTTTTTTTTTCAAGTCAGCTCCAGAATTTGAAAAGTAGTGGCTGGTCACGAAGGGTTTGTTTGGTAGAGGTGAAATTGGAGAGAGGAGAAGAGAAAAGAAGATAAGAAAGTAGAATTTGACATTTTCTCCTTGTTTGGTTCAGTGAAAAAAGAAGGTTTTTGCACAAAAAAAATGTGGGTTTCACCTTAAAAAATTTCTTTGCAAAATTGAGAAAATTTGCAAAGAAATTGTTTTGATCTTTGCACGCGCATCTGTTGGCTTCGTTGGCTTCTTAATTTTGAAGCATGTAAACTGGTTTTGCCTGAGGCAAAACAGATTTACATGCTTTTACTGCATGTTATTTATATTATAATAATAAATAAAAATAAAAATAATAAATAAAAATAAATATTATTAATAACAATAAAAATAATATTAATAATAAAAATAAATAATAATAATTAAAATAATCTTAACTTTCTTTTTATTTCTTTTTTATTTCTCTTCAACCAAACAACTTTAACTTTCACTTTATTTCTCACTTATTTCTCTTCTCTTTTTTTCTTTCTATTTCTTTTCTCTCTACCAAACACACCCGAAATGATTGGCTCTTATTGGTTGGGATGTTGGAGGTGTGCCAGCTTCATTCCAAGCAGTGGGATCACAAAATTGTTTACCGTGGAGTGGAGTTCACGTGAATGTGATTCAAAAGTTGAAGATTATTAATCCTTTAAAACATTGCTCTGAAGAAGGAACTATGGAGCCCCTGCACTGTTAAATTGTCCTATTTTTTTTTTTTTACGAATGGACAATTTAATCACTTTTTGTCTATAGAGGCCACTTGACGTCAATTAACGATAATAAATTTGTCAACGAAGTCGTAATACTAGTAGTTTCAGTAGTTTTTTTAACTATAGATCAGACAAACAGCCTAAGCATTTTTATTTTATGAAGTGTCGAATGATATTTTAGTTGATTGAAAATTCAGCAGGTAATGTTGTGAAAAGGAGGGGTTCAGTTGATTCGATTTGAACACCTAAGCATCTGTCATCAGACAAACTGGACATTTGATTTGCTTAAATTAATAACAATAAAACAATAATAAACCTGCCATAGCTTATCAATTCAACTTGAGCCTCTAATATAATCTACAATTGCTACTTGTCTATATTTGTCTACCAATATGATGCATCAAGAGCCATAAGTATTTTCAAATATTCTTGTCCAATTGCCACCCCTGTCCAGCATTTAAATTATCATATTTTTAAGCTTGTCTGTTTCATTCTTTGTTAATTATGGACGGCTTAAAGGACGAAAACTTTAAACCAAGGTCGCATTTTCTTTTGTTCTGATCTTGCAATACTGAGAAATGAGAATAACACTAAAGAAAACCAATACAATTATGTCACAACTAGGATGCAGCAAGCTAGTTTCAGAAGTGATGACCATGAAGTTGTGAGGACTGAGGAGAGTTATTTGTCCCCAAACGTGGAGCTAAATATATTTTTACTGTCTTGCTTTTTCACATAGTCTCATTCTCTCTAAAGATTAAGCTAGATTTCGTGCTTGTATGATGCACGGTTTGGAAAATATGTAATATTTTATTTTTATATTATCAAGGTTTTAAATATCGGTCGCAGTTACATTTAAGAAACCTTGATGTTGCGGCCAAAATCATGGTCGCAAACCGTTTTCTAAAACCTTGTATATTATTAATCCAACACAATTTATTAATAATAATTATAAATAGGTTTGTTGATATTACTATATATTTAAATTAGTATATTATTTTAATTTACTTATAAAAATATTAAACTATTTTTTTAGTATTTAAAAAATTTACTTAATATCAAATTAATTATTAGAAAATTTATGATATCAAATAACTCCATCAAAGAACATCCAAATGATCTTTCAATTAAGTTCTTTTAAAATAAAATCAAGATTATTTTTTTTATATAATAAAATGAAGATTATTTTTATGTCTTTGAATGTTTAAAGCACTTAATATCATAAGTAAACGGATAATTAAATTGATGCCAAGTGAAGGACTAAACTAGTAGTTTAGTCTTAGAAGATATTAAAGCAAGATATTGTTAGTAGTTTTGCGTGTTTGTCCTTGCTTTTCCATTCGTACTTGTGAGGAATTAATTTTCTCAAGTTTTTTTATTTTATTAATATTTTTTCTGCTTTCAAAGAAAAATTCATATTATGTAATAACTTAGTACAGACACACACAATTCATTAAAAAATAAATTACAATTATTTACCCTTATAAAAAATTTTGATTCATCATAATACGTATTTTGAGTTCATATTTTCAAATCTAATAAAACTTTTTTTATAATTTCAATCTCCTATAAAGAAAATTGAAATTAAAAGCAAATACTTTTCAATTTTTTCTATTACATTCATAAAATTTAAACTATTTAAAAAAATTAATTAAAAATATTTATTTTTAACATTTTTTCTTTGATTCATTGATCATTAATATCAAAATAAACATTATTCGAGGACCCTACTTGTCTCTTTAGGTGAAGTACATGTAATTTTTTTTATAAGTGGTTTTTGAGGTAGAGATTTTCGCGCACACACACACATACACATATATAATTAATTAAAAAATAAATTACAATTATTTACCCTTATAAAGAATTTTGATTCATCATAGTATGTATTTTTGAGTTCATATTTTCAAATCTAATAATTTTTTTTTATAATTTCAATTTCCTATAAAGAAAATTAAAACTAAAAGCAAATACTTTTTCAATTTTTTCTATTACATTCATAAAATTTAAACTATTTAAAAAAATTAATTAAAAATATTTATTTTTAACATTTTATCTTCGATTCATTGATCATTAACATCAAAATAAATATTATCTTTATAAAAGTAAAATATCTAATAAAAATTAACTCATAATGCAAGTTCGAGACCCTGCTTGTCTCTTTGGGTGAAGTAAATGTAAATTTCTTTGAAAGTGGTATTTAAATGCCATTTTAGACTAGAACACCATCCTCTCTCCCCAAATTTTAGACTACCAAAAAAATAACACATAAAAATATTTCATTAATAAATATCTATCATTTAAGATATAAGTGTAACAATATTTTTATACTTAAAAATTATAAATATAATACTTAAAAATAATTAATAGAATTTATTGAACTCAAGTATATATTCATCTATAAAATGATTACCCAATCAATTATTAATGAAATCTATTAAAGTTAAGTAATTGCTTCATTTATTATAATCAAGTCAAATCAATATACTTTTATTTTATGATTTATTTTGTTAAGTAACATTATATTAACAATTATTTCTAGAATTCAATGGTTGGGCAGTTTTGATTATGTTCCCATACAATTATCATTTTAATTAATTTCTAACACTCAATCTTTCTTAATTTTATTCTCAAAAAAAATCTTTGTTAATTTTTAGTTATTTGATTAAGATTTTTACTATCTCATATTACAACCAGCAAAATTTCTGTTTAAAATGCTATGTATTTACAAATATTTAATTTTTTATTAATTTGTTTAGCATTAATAAATTTCAAATGTATTATTAATGAAACACATAATAATTATTTTAATAGTTTTTATACCACTATCCGATATGGATTGTATAGGATTTTTTTTAATACTTCTAGACTTCTAGTTTATATATTATATTTTTTATTTTGGAAAAATAAATTATATCAATACAAGCAAAATATCACAATGATTGAACAAATAATAACATTTTATCATATTTAAAATGGTTAAAACTTAAAATTAACTTATGAACATTAATACCTTTTTCTAAATTAAGAATTGTATTTTTTGTATTAATATGATATCAATTATATATGTTGTATATAAGTTGTATCATATCTTATAAAGTTTAGAACTTATCATGCCTATAACCAGTATCTGAATCCGCATTTTTTAACTAAAAATGTGTTTGGCAAGTCATGCAAGTAGCTTATAAGCTAATTTGGCTAGCTTATAAGTTAAAGTTGATTCCCATACAACATAAATTTTCGTAACATTTCACTTGACTATTGTAGAACTTACTTTTAAGTTAAAATAAGATTTTTAAATTTGAAATTAAAATTGTTAAATGATTTTATAATTTTTATGTTTAAAAATTACTTTTAAAGTTAAATTTTTTTCAGATAGTATGTTATTGTGATTTCAAATAAATAAAGATAAGTAAAAACTAAAAGTTGCTAAAACTATCTTAGAAGCTCTTTTTTTAAAAGCTTTCTCGTTAAAAAAAAAAATTTAAAACTTTTCATAAAATTCTTTTTGACTTAACTTCTCTCTTTAAAGAAAAAGATTCAAAATAAATTAGAACAAACACTGCCATAACGTCCGAAAATCATTAAGTGAAACTTTAGAAGTACATAAATTAGTCATTTGTGGAATGTCAAAGTTGGGAAAGAAAGTAGAGAATGAGGCAGATGCAGTCTAATATTGTACTATAATGCTTTTTTTGAAGTTTGATAACGGATACAGACGCAGTCTAATATTAAATTCTAGTGCTATTTTGTAGTTTGGCACAGCCTAAGTTCAAAAATCAAAACAAAAGAATCTTTTGAAACCAGAAACTACAATCGTATGGAACATGGAAGACGAATTAGATCAGGTGTAGAACCAAGAAAGCCGTAGTGCATGTTTGGGGCGGCAGAGCGTTCATCCAAAATTGTATTCATTCCCATGTTAAAAGCAAAGCAACACATAGTTGCTTCCATTTTTTCATGATAACACCATGATTTTGGTAGGAAGAATCAATTAATGTTTTCCAAACACACTAGTAGAAGCCCTGCGTAAGGCACAACTTATAAGATCTGTCAACTCTGAATAGAACATTCCAGTTCGTTGGCTTGCAATTTAAGATACAGTTGTCGTAAAATCACTCTCCGAAATAACATTTTTAAAAGCCACTAACAATCTATATAACTATGTATTACCAACCATAAAATGACAAATAATGAATAAAGACTTCAGTATTGCTAACCCCCCTACCCAAAAAGAAAGAATTACAATGCCTGCACGCGATACCGCTTACAACCTCCGTAATAATTTATTTTCACAAAGCTATCATAGAACTCAGACCATATTTATGATAACTGGCGGCTACTTTGACTATAAAACCTTGAGCTGAACTTAACCTTATGCATCAAGATAATTGAAATGATTCTGACCAAAAAAGATAAGCCCCAATAATTTGTGAATTCAAACGCACATAATAGCATATTGTGCTTTAATGTTCTTCATTTGATTCTACATCCCGCATAGATAACACCCCTTAAACCTAAAACCTCGAAGTATTTGATTGTACGGATACGTATTCCACATCATCTCAGATCAAATTGTAAACACAATAAAACGATGAAAACTTTGTGAAAAATTCGGAACAGAGTGCTCAGCGTATACACTCATGACATAAATTGGTTTTGGATAAATTATATCACTAAAAGCTGCTGATGTAAACTCCAGAAAGCAGAAAAAATACATGATTAGCACAACTATTTTCTCTTAGGTTAGCAATTTGGCGTTATTGCAAAAACAAAACCCAAAGTCCCCATGAATTATTAAAGTAATCATAAAATGAATCCATTGATTCAGAACTGTTTAGTATGAATCTCTCAATCACATTTAAATAAACAACCAAAATGGAAATGGGAACATGGAGTGTATACAACATCTCTCTTCATTTATTACAACTGTAAAACTAAAACAAGCAGAGCTCTCTTCACACATCTAATGCAATGCACAAAGCCAGTGCAAATCTTCCATTCCAAAGTCACCTGAAAAAATAGGAACAGCATAAATCTTCCATGCCAAAGACTTGGTGAAAATTTCAGAACAGAATGCTCAGCATATGCACTCTTGACATAAATTGGTTTCAGATAAACTACAGTATATTACTAAAAGCTGCTGAGAAGCAAACTCTGGAAAGCCAAAAAAAGATACATATAACACGACTATTTCCCCTTAGGTTAGAAATTTAGCATCATTGCAAAAACAAAAACTCCAAAGTCCAAATCCCCAACAATTATCACATTAAAGTAATCATAAAGTGAATCCATTCATTCCGAACTGCTTACTATGAATTTCTCAAAGCACATTTAAGCAAACAACTGAAATGGAAATAGGAACGTGGAGAGAGTGTATACAACATCTCTCTTCTTTTATTAAAATTTGTAAAACTAAAACAAGCAAAGCTCTCTCAACACATCTAATACAATGTGCAAAACCAGTGCAAATCTTCCATTCCGAAGTCCCCTGGAAAAATAGGAAGTGCATACCATCCTATTAACAGAATCTAGAAATTTGTACACGTGGATAAGATCCAGAGATAACTAAGATTCAGACAAACGGTTCATACATCAAAGTCATGAAGCAAGAAAGAAGATGAAAAACATTTGAAGAGATAATAATTACTCAGTTCTTCAATTAAAGTGAAAAACAATTACTAAGCAAACCCAATCTCGTGAAAAATTATTCATATCATTTTAAATTGATTCTTAGATCATCATCATTTGATAATTTAAAATGTAAAACACTTCATGATCTCCAAAACCAAAAATAATATCATACTTTGATCTTCATGTGAATGATATCAGAGTCAATAACAACTTAACAAGTCTACCATGAATTAAACAATTTGGATCCATCAACTTGAGAATTGCATGCCCACCCACAATAAAAGATTTGAATGACAACCATGTTAATGTGCCATCAAACTTTTAGTATATCATTAAGGCCACATCAATGAAACTAGAGCTGAGATCAGATAGTAATGGAACCTATAAAGAAATTGGACTAAGAAAGACGTGGAAAATGAACTTGGAGAGCCTTGAATTGCTATCGTGGTCAATAATGAAGTATCGAAAGATATAAAAACATTTGCTTTTATATCAAATCAACCACGTCAATTGAACAAATATCATGACTACGTGAACCATATTATCAATATTTTCAACAATTGATCCTCTTTTGAAACTAAAACTCACGCATAGTTCCACCCTACTGATTGCCCAGAAAAAAAAATTAAAAGAAAAAAACCAATTATAGCTAAAAAACTAGAATGTCCGATTTCTGACACACGAACTATTGTACCAAATATATGCATTGAACTCCAATAAGTTCAAATTTCAATATTCAATAATGGGACACGAGAGAAGCACGTTCATATTAAAGAAAGCAAAAAATGCGTGAGAAAAAAGCTAGGGTTTGGTGAGTGGAGCGTTACCTCTTGTGCGCCTGGACGAATTTTGACTTTTTGGCATCCTCCTCTGCGAAAAATGAAGCGACGGGAAATCAGACTCGGAACAAAAATCAAATTTCAGAAAAAAAAAACACAAAAGGGATTGGAGGTGAGAGAAGAAGGAGGTGGATTTACCAGAGAGACCAAGAGAAAATTTGGTGATTAGGGTTCCGGTGACGGCGAATCCAACCAAGAAGGGCCAGTTCCGCTTCCATTCTCGCTTGAAGAAAACAGGCCAAGGATCGAACAGCCTCATTTTTTTTCTGCACTTCTCTTCGTCTCACCCTCTCTGCTCTTCACTCTCACTCTTACTCTCACCTCGCCTCGACTCGGACATCTAATACTTTTTCCGCTACTGCCTCACCCTCGAACCCAATGGGCTATGACCGGCCCAACCCAACATTACGCGGCCTAAAAATAAGGCTCGAGAGTTGAGAGCCCACCCAGGCAAAACAGGCTGATCTCAATTAAACATTTTGGACCAAAACAAATTTACTTAGGGCTCGTTGGGGGTGGTTTTTGGTTGTGAGTTTTGAAAATTTCAAAAACTACAACCAATTTTTAGTTTTTAAAAATTAGTTTTAGTTTTTTTTTTTAATTTTTGGTTTCAAAATAAACTCACTTTGAAATTTCTTATTCTGTTAAAATTAGTTTAAGAATATGTTTGTGTGGTGACGACAGTAGTAGTAGTGACGACAACAATGATGGTGGTTGCAATGGTAATGCCGACGGTGACGGTTGTGGTGGTGCCAATGGTGGTGGTTGTGGCGGTACCGATGGTGATCGTGGCAATGCCAGTGGTGATGGTAGTGGCAGAGTCAGTGATGGTGGTCGTGATCATGGTCATGGTAGTGGCGGTGACGATGGTAATGGTGAGAAGCTTGTGGTGGTGGAGGCGATGCTAGTGGTTATTGTAGTTGTGGCAGCAGTGATGGGTGGTAGTTGTGGCAGCAATGACAGTAGTGATGGCGATGATAGTACCGGTGTTGGTGGTGGTGATGATGGTAGTGGTAGTGGTGGTGGTGGTGGTGACGGTGGCTACGAAGTTGGCGGTAACAGTAATAGTGGCGGTGACATTGGTGGTAACAATGGCAGTAGTTGTGGTGGCAAAAAAGGCTATTGTCAAATATAATTATGTGTTTTTTTTTTAAAACCAAAAACCAAATTCACAAATCCTTTTTTCTTGGTTTTGAAAATGAATGTAAAAGTGTTTTGAAATTGAGTTAAAAACCATTTTAGCTCCACTTTAGTCAAACGTGTTTTGTTTCGAAAATTACATTTGAAAACCAAAAACCAAAAACTCGCAACCACCCCAAACGGGACCTTAAACTACAATTTTACAATCACAAAGTTGTTGATTGAATATTACGTACATTTTATTTAAAATTGATTAGTTTTATAAATTTTAGATAATTCTATCATTTGCCTGCGTTTCAACAATATAATGTATATAAAGAGTTAAACCAAGTGAAATGCATTAAAAAAGAAGATAATGTCTTAGTTATGGAACAAGATACTAAAGAACATTAAAAAAAATTTACTTTCATAAGTTATTTTGCACTCTTGTAGGACAAACGTTAAAGGGAGGACCAAAATTGCACCTTTTATTCTAGAATTAGGAGCTTGCGGCAAAAACAGAAAAGGCTTAATTGCATATTTTGTCATCCATCTTTCATAATTTCACAAATTTTGTCATTCAACTATTTTAATTGCATATTTTGTCACCCAACTTTTAAAATTTTTCACATTTTGCCACCTAATTATTTTAGTTGCACATTTTGTCACTCAACTTTTAAAATTTCACTCATTTTGTCATCCTATTAATTGACCGCTAATATGACAATTTTGACTGCTGATGTGACAAGTTAACTGCTTACGTGGCAAGTTCAACAATCAAAATTGCCATGTCAACTTCAACTAAGGGGTGGCAAAATGGGCAAAATTTTGCAAGTTGGGTGACAAAATGTCTAACTAAAATAATTTGGTGGTAAAATGTGAAAAATTTTGAATGTTGGGTAGCAAAATATGCAATTAAAATAGTTAGGTAGCAAAATTAGTAAAATTATGAAAAATAGGTGGCAGAATAAACAATTAAGCCAAAAGAAGACTATTAAAACATTGAAGATGATTGATAATGACATAACGATTGAGCTTGATATAAAAAGTCCAAGAAAAAAAAGATATTGGTCCCTCACAGAGTTGTTCAACAAAATTATGAGGTCTAAGAAGATGTTGAATGAGTGGAAAAGAAGCACTTCAATCACTAACTACAAGAGCAAAGGAAATATACAAAATTGTGAAATTTTTTTAGGGATTAATTAAGTTCATTAGCCTTATTTTGAAGTCATGGGAAAGGATAATTAAGTATAGATTAAAGCAACACTCACATTATTGAAGATTAATTTGGTTTTATGTCAGTACCGTCAAGTATGAAAGCAATATACTTGCTACAATGATTAATGAAGTGATATCTGAGGAAAGGAAAGGACTTACACATGCTCTTATTTATTTGGAAAAGGTGTGCTAGAAGTAGAGATACGTGATGTTTTAAGGCCTCAAAATTTTGATTATACTACAAGTCACAAGTATCTTATTTCCATCATATAGAATGATAAAGAAATGTAAGATAATGTAATTCATAGAATTCAAGCAGGATAGACGAAATGAAGGAGTGACTGAAGTGTTGTCTATAACAAATAGTATCCCTGAATCTTAGAAGAAAAATTTACCTCACAACTATAAGTCCAGTAATATTGTATGAAAATGAGTGTTTGGACAGTATAACAAGAAGAAAATAAACTCGGTGTAACAAAATGAGTTATGGAAAGCATAGTAATTGACAGCTTGCAGTGACTTGTTAAATTCATTAATTTGTTGTGTATAGGGATTTTACAAATTTTAACAACCAAGTTCCAACCTTGCTTATTACACTGTACAATCTGATATGTGCAGGTAAATGTTCTATCAACTGTGGATAGCTTATAGTAATTTCCCTTAATAAATTCTATGTTCTTGCTTTTTTTATATATCTTCAATTCTTGTTTTTCAATTGTATTTTTATCAAGGGTAAAGATATATTCACTACCAAGTGACGAGATATTTTATTTATTTATTTTTTTAGCAAAGCCTATGAGTAATATTAACTAGATATGATACGTTGTTTTAGATGTATTTAATGTGATATGATGATCATATCATATAAAACCAAAACATTAACTCTTAGAAACATATCAAGAATTATAAAAAAAAAGAAGGGGAAATTAATTCTAAAAAATAATCTAAAATACTATTAATTATTAATTTTAAGATACAATAAAGACATTATGCTTATTATACATAATAGTGAAGAATAACATTATTCCATTGCAGTCATTAATATTTTATGTTGTCTTAATTCTGCCCTTTTTTTTAAAGATTACATGTATTTTTCACACAATACAATCTTGCTTGAGCTAAATAGGACTATTTTGAACGACAAAACTTTTTATTTAAGTATTTAACGTAACTGTATAATTAGGGTTTGAATTCGAAATTACTAATTAAGCTGAAATAATTTCATGATAATTGATTCATGCGCTTTGTGATTAATTAATTCCACCGTTTGTATATTAACTAATAATCATAGTTCATTATATTCAAAAGATTATCCCAAAAGAATATTCAAAGGCTGAGTAATGATTTAATAAGGGGAACAAAACTGTCTAGTTCTCCCACCATATTTGATTGTCATCAGCTTGTTTATTTTTGTCTTTCTTTCCTTGGTTTTGCCCCCATGATTCCATTTTCACCTTTACAATACCTTTGGCAATAATCATCCCCAAGCAAGCGCACACTGGTGGAAATGATTATTGGCGGAGCGTTTAGTCTGCGATGCCTTCCCATTTTTCGAGTTCGTCAGTCAATTATGATATGTATTAAATAGTGCATACCTTGACGAATTAAGCGTCTAAAATCATTGCAATTGAAATTACGCTTTCACGTTGGGTGAACATGATTTGACTTCTGCTTATTATTCTTCCTCCTCAACTTTTTGCTTCACCTTTTTGACGATTTAATTCTTTATGTACAGTGAGGAGGAAAGGAACTCACTTGTAAGTCTCGTCTTTATACATAAAAATATGACTTAAATATATTTTTAGTCTTTATAATATAGTTATTTTATATTTTTAATTTTTATAAAAAAAATTTATAATTTTGGTCATTATAAAATTTTGTTTTACAATTTTAGTTTTTTATGATATATTTTTAGTCTTTATAAAATTATAAATTTTTGATATCTGTCTCTGTTATATTAAAAGATATTTATTTTAGTCTTTATTATTTAAGAAATATCAAGTTTGTTATCCAATGAATGGTTGACACATCATCAATAAATAGTGACTAGGACTAAAATTGTAAAATAAAATTTTATAGAAACCAAAATTATAAGAAAAAATTTATAGAGAAGAAAAATATAAAATAAGTATATTATAAAGACTAAAAACATATTTAAGTCTAAAAATATTTTATATGTTTTTAATAATATTCTATATGTTCAGCACTTGTATAGGGGAGAAATATTTGACCGGAATATTCTTTGATATGTAGGAGTTGAATTTCAGTAATGTATTTATAGAAATTCTAACATTCAAGTCAATACTTATAAGAGAGGAGATCAAGAGTATAAACGTTAGAAAGTATATATGAGGTTTTTATAGCCTATTTATATCGTTTTTCTCTAAGTTATGGTATTGATTATTTTGCCACGAGGTATGAGAAATGTTTTTGGAATGTAATTTTTGTTATGCATAACTATAAGACTGCACATCAAATCTCATGCTTCACGACTGTATAGGAGTTGGTGTGGAACCAAAAAAATTTCGATTCCTTAAGTGTGTTGGGTCTTATAGGCCGACTATTAGACCTAATGGTATTGGGGCAATGTATTATAGATATTAAAATTCATTAATTCAATCGTTCAATAAAGAATTCACATTAAATAGATAAAATTTATATATTTTTCATATAATTTAAAAATATTTAATTCTTTTTCAGTCAACTTTTTTAAAAAAAACTTTATTTTAACATATAATATATTTTTTAAAATATAAGTAAATTTTAACTATAACATTACATAATCATCATGATAATATCATAAATACACAATCATCAAGATAATTTCATAAATACATAATCATCAAATGATATTACATTATTAAACAGTTGAATTTATTAAATTTATATTTTAAAGAAATTATTAAATGGAATAGGTAGAGAGTAAGTGTATTATAGAGAGAGAGACTAATAAAAAAATTGGGGTAAGACAAAAAAAACTTCGGAATCAAAGAACATTTACAAAAAAGGTTTAATTGTTATGCAATCTCAATGTAAAAATTTTTCCTTTTTAGGATGATTAAATTTTTACAACGTCAATTAAATTAAAATTCTTAAGATAATTTTTAAATTAATTATTATAAAGTCAACAAATTTATCATATACAGTAAATCGTTATTAAATAAAAAAACAAAAAACTTTTATACTATAAATATATTTTAGTTAAATTCTTATAAAAAACTTACATTGACCTGTACTTGCAATAACCTATCATATGAGTCTTTGACTTATTCTTTTAACCAATTCACAATGTTTTTTAAATAATGAATTGTGGTTAACAACTTATACAATATTTTATATAATAATACCTTTTCTTTTTATCTCTCTTCACATTACTCGTCATATATCATAGTTTTTTCTCTCTTCTCTCATGTTGTAAAATTTATTATACAAATAACATTATTGACTTATAATTACCATCATATATATATATATATATATATATATATATATATATATGTCATCTCTTTTCTTCCTTAATTTGGAAATTTTTTCATTATCTTTTTCAGTGATCGCCTACTAATTCAATGCTTTTAAAGTTTTACGTGATATTTTCTTTTTTTCAGAAAAGTGCTTAATTTGTTCGTTTTCATACTAAATTACTTGATCAGAAGGAAACAAGACCATATTAAAATCTCAGCTCTTTTTCTGCCGCCACCCACCTACCCATTAACTAACTTGTCTACCCGACTATGATACCTGATACGACATGGAGGAACCTCCTCTCTGCTGGTTACCTCGCAAGAAGATAAATATAAACTTTCATCATTCTGTGATATCCAAATTTTGGACTCGCAAGCTCTGAAGCTTTGATATTTTTAGCTTTTTCCTCCTTTCTTGGAGTTGAGTCAAACCAAACTCCAACCACCTTTTCGTATGTATAAATATGGTCAAATAAATGTTGAAAATGGACGTTTGCTTTTTGACAATCCGTTACCAATTACCTTTTCAGTATCCAATGTTAAAGTAATCGCCTCTGATAAATGACAGGGATATGCTCCTAAAGACCATGGCTTGATTGGTTGGTGGGCATTATAACATCTATAACATTTAACAACACGCTTTCGGCATCTTAATCAACTTTCTCCGGTAAGCTGCACTCACGAAATGTGTTCTAGTCTAGGAGACAAATATTCTTCTTAAAGCATATTCTCTAAAAGTGTTTGTAGACCAATGACAAAAGAAATGTTACATTGGATGGTAAAAAGTGGTAGCGGAGAATGAAATCTTGAATTACAATTCAATTTAGTTAAAGGAGGGTGATGTAAGACACTAAGTTAGACAAAAATCATGTGTGCCTTTTTTTTTTTTTTTTTTTGCCACACGTCTCCGTCATTTCTTAAAAGTAAGTATAACTTAGGGCTGCAGACCGCAACTGCAACTTGGATTCATTTATTTTGTTACACACTCTGCAAGTCATGTTTTTACATCGATTATGTCCCCATCTGATAGTGATTTTTATACTTGTGGCTCTCTCTCTTTTCTATCTATAGTTTTGCATCATCCCGTAATGAACATGGACAAGGAAAACCAATGTACCAGAGACAGTTGGGGAGAGAAACACGAGGAGAAAGCCAAGTGAAATATATGGTTCAACAGGTCAGACTATTATTCCACTAAGTTCTGTTTATTTTTAACTTTTTACCATAGAAGAAAAAAGAGCTATAGTACTGTACAATTGAATGTATAGTTCTGACTGACTCTGTCACCTTACAGTGACATGTGGAAAGTGTATTTTTGCAAGAGTATTTATAAAATTGATTTTGAAGTAAAATAATTTATGTTTGGATATTTTTATTTTAAAATCAAATTAATAATAAATGTATGAAATTTTTATTTTAGTTGGTTATAGTTGTTTTAACTTAAAATTAATTTTAAACTAAAAATCAATTTCTCAACATAAAATTAAACACATTGAATATCAGATAAAAAAAAAACACATTGAATATTTATTTAAAATTAGGTTATTTAATAATTGAGTAAATCATCAATTTTGTTCCTAAAGTTTTATTCTCTCTCCTACTTTATCCCTCAAGTATAAAAAAATAATAATTAATCCCTAAAATTTTGTTACTTACATTAGCCCCTGTCGTTAATAAAGCCATTTAAGGACTGTTAAGTGGCAATTGGAGACATTAATGTCATTTAGATGACCCTCTCTCTCCTATGTGCATTATAAACAATTCTTTATCTCTTAAAATACTTTAATTTAGTCCCTTATCTCTTAAAATACTTCAATTTAGTCCCTATAATAATCAACCTCAAAATTCAAACGTTTTTACACTTAATAATACATCAATTTTGTCCTTCAATCCTTAAAATACTTGGACGATTCCTTCTCTTTTACACTTATCAATTTATTGAAATAAACTTCTATCTACACTTTTCTATAGATTGTCTTGGTTCTGGGCTATAAATTACCTTGTTGCAAGGGACGGTTTTTTAGTATTTGCTTCACGGATTGCTACAACGGGTGGCTTATGAATTGTTGTAGTGTTAGGGACAGCTTTTTGAATTTGATTTTCATGTGCCTCACGATTTTGATTCACGACCTATCATTTGGGAGTCCTTCTCCAACCATGGTTTTAATTTTCCATCATAGGATATGGCCTTCTATAAATTTGTTGTGATACAATTGTAATCGTGCCTTATTTCTAAGTTATTCGATCTATTCAAATACATTTTCCTTAAAAATTCTGAAACCATATTCTACAATTGTTCTTTGAAAGCTATTAGATAATACAAGCCGGGGAGAGGGGAAAAAAGAAATTTAGAATAAATCAGAAATTCAAAATTACAAATTTACACGAACCAAGAAAAAAAGATGCTCAGTGATTCCTTTCCTCCGCCTAGTTGCCAAAAGTTAGAATTTATAGACATAGAAACAAAAGATATTCAATATATTATTATCAATTATGTATTTGAAGTCTGGTTGCTAAGCACGTTCTTAACATTGTCAAAAAAATCCTTGACTGGCCTGTCGATTGATTTTATCAGTTAATTTTAAAATTATTTGGTCGAGGATTTAAATAGTATAATTAACTTCATATAGGGCTGTATATGCTCCATCAAAAACACCAATAGAAATATAAAACTAAGATTGTGCAATCTGCATATTATGAAGTTTGCAAGATACAACAGAAAATGAGAGAAAAGGACAAAAACTGAGAGTAGGTTGAAGGATGAAATTGATGTATTTTTAAGTGTATGGAATCATCCAAGTATTTTAGGGATTAAGGGATAGAGGTATCAAAATGACCTTGATTGATGCGCCGGCCCAATTAGCCTGACAAATGAGTTAAGTTGGGTTATGAAAATCCAGGCTATAGCTTATTTTGACCCGCCCCGGCTAGGGATGGCAAAATGTACTCAGACCCTATGGGCACCATCAAAAATATCCACAAATGAGTAGGGTAAATATCCACTTATTGGGGATGAGTCTGGGGACGGGTATTTATTAGCAAATTTTAATGGAGATGGGTGCGGGTATGGGTACTATAGTACCCACCCCACCCCATACCTGCACTTATTATATATATAATAATTTAATTAAAATATCATTTATATATATATGTACTTTATTAATTATTAATTTAATTACTAAAACATAGTATGGATTATTGAAGACATGAATTAATTATGTGTTAATAATTTAATTATTTGTGTTTAATAAATTGTTTAAAACTATTATATTATTTGTTATATTTAGGATATATACAAGTTTCAACCTTGGGTGTGCTTGTGCGCAACTTTGGCTATCCGTATACTAATTGTCCATAATCTGTAACTATTTATTATAGACAATATAATTATAAGATAAGTTTCTAATAATTATGTTAAATAATTAGAACATTACATTTAAGAATAATTATATTAGATGATTATGTTTCTAATGTTATTGGGTTATAACTTATTTTTGAATAATTTAAGGTTATGTTTGGATAATTTTAATGTTATGTTTGGATGATTTAATGTTATGTTTGAATGTTTTAAATGTTATATTTGGATGATTTAAGGTTATGTTTGAATGATATAAAAGTGAATTTTCAATTTAGTTGTAGCATTTTTTTTAATTAACATAATGTTATTGATTTATTGATTTTACACAAAAGTAAAGTGTGGGTATGGGTATATAGGTACCTAGAGGGTACGAGGATGGAGATTAAAGTTGCTATTCACGCCAGTATGGGGCAGATACAGGTATTATTTTTAAACGTTAGTATGGGACAGGTACTATAGTACCCTACCCATTGTCATCCCTAGCCCCCGCTTGATCCAAATTTTTGTTGGCCCAAAGTGAGCTAACCCATGATGGCTAAGTCATCCCATGGGCTCAATTTAATTATTTTATTATTATTTATATGTTTATAATTGGTAAAATCATAAATGATAAATTTAATATTATACGTGTTGTTAATGTTTATTTTAAGGTTAATATTCTATGCATGTTGAGTTTTTTTTTTTACTTTTAGTACTCATTTATTGTTACTATTGGTACACTCTATTTTATTTTTATTATTATGTATTATATATTGCTATTTTGTAATTCAAATGACAAGCTATATATTTTTATTTTAGTTTATAATGATTAAAAAATATTTATTAATTTATTATATAAAAGTTAATTTATTTTGATAATTTTAATTTTTTTTATATTTTAAAAAATGAGTGGCCCATGGGCCAACCCATTTAGCCCATGGCTCGTCAAGGACTGGGCTAGGCTAGAAAAATTCTAGCCCAACATAAAAATTGGCCCAGCTTGAAAGTACATTAGCCTGTAATGTGCCAACCCAAGTGAGTCAAGTTGGCCTTAATTGACAGCTCTAGGGACAAAAATGATGTATTTTTAAGTGTAGAAAGGTTTGAATTTTGGGGCTAATTGTTATAAGGACTAAATTAAAGTATTTTAGAAGATAAGGGACCAAATTGAAATATTTTAGAAGATAAAGGACTATTTATAACACACGTATGAGAGAGAGGAAGTTGTCTAAGTGGCAATTAATATGTCAACTTGGTACTTAACAGTTTTTAAATGACCTTATTAACAATAGGGACCAATGTGACAAAATTTTAGGGACTAATTATTATTTTCCTGTATTTTAAGGACAATGTACAAGAAAGAATAAAACTTTAAGGATGAAATTGATGATTTAATCTCTAATAATTTAATGTGGTTTTAAATTTTCAAGATGAATCCAAACATTTAGTATAATAAACTTGACTCAAATTAAGCTACTAGCCCAACCCAAAAAGAAAAAAGATGAAGAGAAGAGTCCCATTGAGGAGCGCCGTTTGTGGACAGCTTAACTCAAATGTAATTAAGCTAATAAACAAGGCATAAGGACTAAAACAGTGGTTGCCTAAGCCTTCCTTGAAGTCAAGGAGTTGCTCGCAGCCTGAGACACGTGCAAGCTACCAATGGCGAATGGCCGTACATGATAGCACCTTTGCACATGCATTGTGGCACAATGAACACGCCAAGCGTCGAGCTAGATTGGCCATGCGAGGCTCGCGTGTGTGAGCAAGTCTTTGCTTTTGCTGACTCGGTTTTCCCCAAACGTGTCTCATCCTCGGGGCTCCCACGTGACGTATACCTAATTGCCATGTGCACTCTCCCAGCTGAAGAATCTCATTGGCTCGCTGCTACTGCTTCTCAACTCACCTTATTACAGTTATAAAGACAACGTTGCATACAAAACAATGAGACATAATACTAAAAACAACAACAGCAACAATAAATGAATCGAACTTAACTGATCGATAGTGTAACATATAGGACAAAAGTATTATATAAAATCAAAAAAATGATATTATTCATATAAAATATGTTTACAACATTTTTTACAATATTATTTTTTATGTTTATCTCTATCTATAGTATCTTCATACAAAAATAATTTCTCAAAAAACAATCTTATGTTTGAGCTGAAGTAAACGAACGAGGGGAGGGACTCAAGTCGAGAAAAAAAGTATTCCATCGCCGCTAGAACACGTCACATGAGCTTCTTCTTCTATTTTTAAGTATTTCTTATTCATCAACTTTTTTTTTAAAATTTTATCTTTTATTGTCAGAAAAAATAATGAAAAAACGGCGCAGATCTTTCGTTAATAGATGATTTTGTCTTATATTTTTACAAGTAACTAGTATTTTAGTCGCATTGATATTTTACAAGATAAACACCCTTTTATATAATTAAAATTGATAATGAATAAATACTTTTAAATATATAAATTATATTATAATTAATTTCATAATAAATAAATATTTTTAAATATTTAAATTATATTTTAAATTTATAATGAACAATTTAAATTGTAATATAAGATTATTTTTAAATTAAAATGATTAAATAATTAAGAAGATCAAGCATACACATAAAGATAAATTAAAAAGAATAATTTGAGATGATTAAGAGAAACATTTTTTGCTAGTTGTAGGGTAGTATGTAAAATGTACATTTAAAGGAGATCGGAAGAGAGAAAGTGTTGAGAACAGGGTCGATCTTGACATTTTATGAGATTTGGGGTGAAATAATAGATAAAGTCCACACTTATTTTAAAATATAAATATATATTTTATAAAAGAATAAAATGTAATAATTTCATTAAAAATAAAACATTCTACTATATTAAGAGAATAATATAATTTCAACAAGTTTAAAAAAGATATATCACATTTTTTATTGAATTTACTCCTATATTATTGTTTATCATTGACAATTTTTTTTTTTACTCATAAAATTGTTACTTATCGCCTATAAAATAAAATACATAAATTATCATAAAAAGTAGTTTCTTCGAACATTTTGAAAAGAAAAATCACTAATGATAACATTAAAATTAACACTTTGTTTTGTTTAAATTGAATTAGGATGGAAGGATGGAAATAAGATAGAAGTTATTAACATTAACACCTTGTTAAAAATTCTTGTGCTCTTACTTTTCTTTAAGTGTGAAACCATTTTTTAATTCTTTTTTCAAAACTCTACTATTGAAATGTTTTTGTTTTAATTTTTAAAAAATTAATAAATTTTGTTATAACATAAAATTTTTTAAAAATGATAATAAATAATTTTATGTTAATAAAAAATAAATGAGTAAAAAAATTAATTGTTTAATTAATATAAAAATATTTTTATATAATGTATTTATCTCTTTCCACTTTTTTTATTTTCATTCATCCAAACAAACAAGTGAAGAATTTTTTTTTAACTCTTTTTCTTCTTGTTTTTATTCATCCAAACAACACATCTTTTTCACTCTATTTCTCTTTTATTTTTATCTTTCATATTTCTCTCCTTCTTATTTCACTCCTAATCCAGATAAAGCATAAGAGATAAAAGCATTTTATTGATAAATGCATAAATTATATATTTTTATTTTAATACTCTTTCTTCCTTTAAAAATACATTAAGGTAACCAGTGAGTTCTTATAACAACAATGAACAATCATCAAACTTTTACTGCATATGAAAAACCAAAAGATAACTATACAACTCAATATAGCCAAAAGAAAGAAAAAAAAAAACACTACAAAATTAAGAGTTTAAAAGTATTGAGTTTTAAACACTTACATGATAAATTATTCTGATTGAGAAATCAAGAAAATAAATAGTCAAAATAAATAATCAATTATTTTTTCTCTCTTTAAAGTTGTTTAAATTTTATGGAGCCCCTTTCAGCCTTAGGCGAGCCTCAGCCTAGGGTTAGCATTGATTAAGAATGTATAGTAGAGAGAGTAAAAAGAGTGAAAATCTCACTTTTCAAGCTATGTATTCTAATTTATAGTTGTAAAAGAGCAAATTAGAGGAAAATAAAATTATGTAAAAAGAAGAGAAAATAAAGATAATGGTGCATTTTTTTTAATTAAAGAGAAAATGAAAGAAAAATGGAGAGAAAATTTGATTTTTGAAAAAAAAAGTTTTAACAAAATTTCTTTCATCTTTTTTATTTCAAATTTGAAAATTTTTATCTTCTCTCATATATATCCTCTAAAATGAGAGAATCAATCTCCCTCTCTCTCTCTTGTAAGTTATTTTAGCAAATTGGCAAAAGTAAATGATTACTTTTTCAAAAAAATAATAATAATAAGCTAAACAAAATATGCACGAAATCAGAAATAATGGCTTTTATTCTCTTAATAATATATTGTGTAATCTGCTTTGCATCACAGCATACCTTAATCATGAATACGAATCAACTAATTAGGAAAATTGATTTGTTGTGATCATGAACTTTCCTAATTACTATAATTTGGACAAATAATTTAAACTTTTTAATTACATTAATTATAGGATTAATTAAATTTATTATTTCCTTTTTTTTCTCATGCTCTACTTGTAAATAAACAATGAATATAGATCTATAAATATAAGTGTGGAGATAATTCATCTTTTGGAGCACAACTCAAAAGAATTGTTAAGTTCAATCTTTGGTGCTTTCCTATTGACCTACAAGGTGTTTATGCCACCCAACATACAATTTTTATAAATTTAATTATCATCTATGACTCTAATAACATGAGTAGTTATTAATTAACATTTGAGTGAAAATAAGACCTTTACAACGTGACGTCGTGTTTCTCTTAGTCATAATATCTTCAATCTACTTTCTCTTGATATTATCATTTACATCTTATTTTTTTAATTTCCCCCTTTTTTGTCATTCCATCATGTGTTTTTAATTATACATTTTTTCTCTTGTTTTCTTTTAAAACTGATGTAATAACCCGTACCTTGTATGGTTGTTAAGTTTACATCTTATAAATTGAATAAGATGATGTCACGTGACATCTGCCTACATAACAAAATTTTCGTTTATAATATATAATATAATAAATAATAGATAATAGATTAGATGTTTATATCTTAAAAGATGTCAGACAATATACACTAAACAATCTTACCAACGAATAAGTGCATGTTTATGTTACTACTGAATTGCCTCTAATAGTATTATTTTTTCATTGAAGTGCATTAGAATTCACACTACTAAAATTTCAATGGAAATACAAACATAGCGTAACACTGATTAAATAATTAATAAATAAAAATATTAAAAATAACAATAATATAATAATACTATTAAATTTTATCCTTTTTTTAATAAAAACTTGTGACTTTTGCACACTACTTATTTGTTATTTGTTAATTCCTCATGTATTTAAATATCCTGACAAATACTAGCGCATTATAATTGGGTTGACAAGTAAAGTAGTTACCTGTTAGTGAGATGAGCTGGTAAAATTTACTGGTCTCCACATTTTAGTAGAGTGGTCAAAACAGGTCATGTTAAATTGATCTTTATTTTTTTTTCTTCTTCTTAATTTTATATATATATTACAAAGAAAAAATAAAAAATATAATACCCGACCAAATAGGGTTGATAATTTTTAGGCCAAATTTTTATGAATCCATCCTGGCCCTTCGGGCTTATCAGGCTAGACTGAATTGACCTGATTTTTTTTGCCAGAATTTTAATGGCCCAACCTGGCTTAGCCTGTTGAGCCATTAGGTCAGGCCAATTTTGTCAGCTCTACTTTTTAGGACTATTCTTCTGATTCGATAGATACAATTACAGCACTACCTTTAAATGTATCTACGCGCGCCTATAGGCCACTACAATGTCTATGGATAGGATTCATTTAAAGAATTATATATGAATAGGGTTAAAAAATTAATGGCTTGTTTAGAATTGTAGAAAGAAAATGCAGCAAAAGAGAAAATTTTGAAATTTAAATTAAGTTAAAGAAAGTAAAATTTTGAATTTTTATTTTTAGAAATAAAATTTTTTCACCTTTTTCTTTTACTTTCTTTCAAACCAAATGAAAGAAAAGATATCAATAACTATATTTTCTTTTCTCTCTATTTTCTTTTAACTCAACCAAAAACATTCCATGAAAAAAATAACAGTTCTCAAACTCAAAATATATCAAAATGACTTGGTTTACTCTCAATGAGTTTGCTGTAGTTTAAAAGGTAAGTAACTCATTCGAATTAATCCTGGTACCCTAGCTTACCCCGTTACCCAACAACAAAAAAGCAAACTTGTTATGGATGAATCTTATCACATTTGGTTACATCACAAGTTATATGCCCTGAGTTATATTTGTCGTACTCCAGAAAACGAGTTGTATATATATATATAACCCAACTCAAGGTCGATTTATCTAATTAGACCTATTTTCACATTCTTATCTCATAGAGAGCAAACTTATGTTTGAATTAATTTATTTATTTTTTATTCATTGGAAGGAAACACAAGAAACAGAAAGAAATCACTCTAAGCTATCCTGTAACAAAAGGGAAGCTAGAATAGGTAAGGGCTCATGTCAAATACCAAAAAATTGCGATTGACACACCCCAAAAGAAGCTAAAGAATGAGCAACCATAATAGCCTTCTTACGATCATGAGAGATCGAGATTAACCAGTTCCTCTTAAAAAAAGTCAAGCACCATTAACACCAAGGCTGCATGCTGATGATGAAGAGGGCAAGTACCAGATTGAATAATATCCACAAATAATATTGTCTCAGGCAGCATTCTCCGAGATCACTTTTCTAATTGGATCCTGGGATTCTCTTTGTTTGATAGGTTTGGTGATATGGTTAAAGCAGAGCTCTTGACTTTATTTCATAGTTTGTCAGTTTCTTGGGATAAGGGTTATAGGACAGTTCTTTGTGAAATAGATATATTTGAATTAATTTATTATAAAGGAAAAATATATAACATTAATTAAATTTTAAAAAAACAGCATAATTAATTAATATCTCTCTCTCAAAATAATAAAAAATAAAAAAAGTACTCAGTTTTCCTGAACATCAGATTCATTGACTTAAATCAAGGTTTATATATCTCAACAGAGTACATTTATGTGACATATTACTATATATTACATTATCACTAGCTTGTGACTAACATTGTGTTACCATGAGCACTATAGTTTAGTACGCTAACATATTTTATAAGTTGTAGAATTACGAAAGGGTAAACCTTTGGAAGTGCATAACTGACAAAACAGAGCCTCTTATCTTAGATTGCTCGCACATGTAATCACGGACAATGCATGTGATGAGCCGCTGTTAGATACATTGTATTGAGAATATGTGACTTTTAACTAAGCAGCTTTGTCGTATGCAACTGTATTATAGATTTAGTGTGACTTTGACTTTTCTTCCCTTCAACCAAAACCCAGAAACTACGAAAATGTTTTGATTGATATTTTAATTGTCTCTTCAAAGTAGCTTATTAGATTGAGTTTTAAGACAGTAATTCAACTGTAAGCGTATGAGTATCTCTTTCCCATTTCTTTATCTCCTTTTCCCATCCCTTGTTTATGAGTCTTCCATTGAAAATAATAATAATAATAATAATGTAATGGGTCATTACTTCAATTCTGTTATCCATTTAAAAATTTCCTCTCATATTCATAAACTATTTTTTAACAAAAAAAGAAGAAGATTCATAAACTTTATAACAGACTCATTCATTTTTTCCCCATCATTTACCCTCATTTTGATGTGAGATCTGTATTTGTTGTATAAACAACGTTACTTATTAGTTGTGCATGCTACAGATAATTTACTGCTTCTCAGTTGGATAAAGTAATAAGGTATAATTCACTTAAAAAAATACACTAATAAAAATAAGATTAGACATTAGACTTATTTTTATTAATATAATATTTGTTTAATAAAAAATTAAACACTTTGTTTAATTATGACTCTTAGTATAGCCATTAAACTCTTAATAAGAGAAAATATATTATGTACTGACAGTGTAAAGTAGTTTTACATTATTATTCAATCACAAATTATCATATATAGTAAGTTTGTTAATCCTTGTAATAATTATCTTAAAAATCATACCAATAGTAATTTCTAATTGATTGTCAGTGTAAAAGTTTTTACACTGACAGTATATGATCATTAAACTCTTGATAAGAGAAAATATGTTATGTATTGACAAGTAGTTTTATACTGTCATCTAATCACAAACTATCATGTATAATAAATTTGTTTACTTTTACAATAATTAACTTAAGAGTCAGATCAATAGTGATTTCTGATTGATTGATAGTATAAGAGTTTTTACACCAACAGTTTATAACCATTAAACTCTACTAATAATGTAATATGTACCAATTATATATATTAATTTTGTATATCACCAAAATTGTACGTTATTATAGTATATAATGTCGTTAACACAAACCAAATTACAGATTTATATTGAAAGTTTAATTTACATTAGAGAACAATTATGGCAACGAAGACAACTCTAATTAATGCCTAATATTCTGTTTTGCAGTGATCTAAACGTATTTTGTTGGGTTAATGAATATAATGTTGGTAACATCATAGTATCATGAAAAGTGAAGTCGGTTTCTTCGTCTTGGATTAGAATTTAGAAACAATATATAGTATTTTCAGCGTTTGGCTTAGACGGAATTACGGAAACGACAAAACATGGTAGTGTGCCGATGCGCGGTTTGTCGGAATCTAAAATAAAATATTATGGCTTTTGAACAAAATTCTCCATATCCACGTTCGTTGCCGTTGGTATAACTTAGAACAAGGTTGTCTTTCTCATATTTGTTTTGTACTGTCTATAAATTAGAAAATTAAATAGGAAAAACAATAGCACTGAAAATAAAATTTGGCCGACAGTGCTCGATAATTACGCAAACAAATTCTAAAAGAATGCTTATTTTGAGCCAGCGTTTTTTTTTTTTTTTTTGTTGAATTAAAAGTGTTAAGAGATAAAGTTTGAAACAACGTTCAATATAGCAAATGAAATTCCTTGTGTATTTGGTCTTTTTAAAATATGGAGGCAGTAGGTTTCAGTTATCTTAATATATTATATGGATATAAACAGATAATTGTTATATAGACGAAGAAAAACTTGCTAACTATTAACCAAGTCAACGTTTGGATGGTTGAGTTCAAACTCAAAGTTCTTGGGCATCGCACATCATCGCAATCTAGTATAGCCCTATAGGAAGATAATTTAACAAATGTGACATACAAGTATATATTATCTCTCGTGGATTTAGCCTCTGATTATAGATATTATGTCACGCTGAATTTACTTTGTAAATGTACTTTTATATTAAGACAGTGACTCACTTGTACCTATGCCTTATAGGAGGGCATTTTCTATATCACTAAGTAGACTCTCTTGTAACATATTATTAACAAGTTTACATCATGCTCATTTGAACGTTAAAGTACCTTTTTAAATACCTTTTTCTTTTCTGGATCATTGAACTAATATCTTCATCTCCCTCGTTTAAAACAATTCAATCTCATAAGTCTTAAGACAAAGAGGCTAGACTAAATCATTAGCGTTGCATCAAATATTGGTACTGTGAACCATTGATGAGTAAATTAGTACATTAGTGATGAAGATAAAATCTTGCTAAATAATTACGCAATCTATTTAACTTACTATCTCCCTATAGTTGAGATGAGTTGGCTAATCTATTAAATCATTATAAAAGTAATTTAGGCTAAGTTATGGGTACTTCCAATCTTTGAAGTCTTCCTCCTCTAATTTTCTTATTTATTTTAAAATGGTATCTTTATGGTAAATTAAGTGTATTTCGATATAATTTCTTCAAAAAGTATTTTCTCTATAACTTTTAATTTTTGAAGATACTCTTTCTAAATTTTAAGTATTAGAATTATTATTTTTTTTAAAATTCTGTTTATTTCAAAATCTTTAGATTTTTTTTTTGGTAGTTCTATAAGTATTTCTTGTTAGAAATTTTCTTATAAATTTTTGTGAGTTGCAATCAATTGTCACCTTTTGTTTTGCCAAAAAGGTCTAATATTACAATTCATTAGATGATATTCAAGCCCGTTCATCTTGTGATTAATTAGTAATCAGCTCTGGACTCCTAATATTGGTCTATGTGGAAAATAATATATACCTAACCACTATGCCCATGATGGGAAGTGCTTAGATTTAATAAATAGTGTTTTCTCAGGAGTTGTGCAACACATAGACAATTCCTAATACCTTTGGTCATGTTTTCAACAAGTAAGTAATTTTAATTAGTGTTCTAAATTCATATAGTATGTCATTTTTAGAATAATATTTTCTACATTTTTTTCTCTTAAAAAATATAAACAAATAATTAAGTATTTTTTATGTTTATAACCCCTATATCTAAACATCACCTTAGATATTTGACTAACATTAAATTCAATTTAGGTGTATAGGATCACTTTAAACAACAAAACACTTTTAATCAAATTTTAGCACAACTACATTTTTAAGACCTTAAATTAGAGACCTTTAATTAAGATAGAATAGTCCCACGACTACTAATCTATGCCTTCAATAATATAAACAAACAAGTTTAATTTCTCCAAACTATTATGACCACAAAAAAAAAAATCAACAATTATTTTCTTTATGTTTCAAACTTTGTTTTGTTTCTAGAGTGTGACTTGCTTCTCATCATGCTTAATTCTTATTTATCAAAAGAAAATTTATATGAAGAACTAATCATAATTTAAGGTTGACTTTTGACACATGAATAACTTAATAGTTATCATTTAGTACATGTTTTATTATTGTTACTTTTATTTAAAATATTACTAGAAAATATTTTAAGGACTTTAATTAAGAAAGTTAATTGTATTATTAAGTTTAGATTATATGTTATATTCATTCTTAATTTTTTTTAGTCAATTAAATTTCTTTATTGTTGAAATTAAACAAACGTGATCTTTCGTCAATTAATTTTATTTTACTTGAACTTTTATAATTCTTGTTGTTTACTCAAAATCTTCTCAAATTGGAATTAAATTATCTTTTACTCAAAACTTACCAAAATAACAAATTTAACCTCAAATAAAAAAATTCAAATTTTTTTCTTTTCAAATCCTAATATCATGTCTTATAAAAATAATCTTTCATTTTTTTTCTTTCAAATTTCCACTTAATTGTTAACTTTTAAACTTTTAACATTATTTAACATCTCAAAATTTTCGTAAATCTCCAAATATTTAGATAGAAAATCATAATTTGAATGTTTTAGATAAAAATATATATTGATGAAAATGCCAAATTTATTTAATTTTTAAAATAGAAAATTTAATTAACTAAAAAACTTAAAAATTAATATTACACATAATTTAAATTACAGAAATAAAAAATACAATTAAGTCCTTAAAAAATGAATAAATAAAATTTTTATTAAAAACCACACTAAAAGTACAACAACATTACATAATATACTTTATATAATTTTTTTAATTTTAATTCCTTTAATTAACTAACATTCTCCATCTAATTAAAAGTTTGAAGTAACAGTTCAACTTTACCGTGACCAACTGACCAAGTGCATTCTTCCACATTAATTTCCAGGGTCCAATGTCATTTTTTCCTTTTTAAAGTCGATTCCTTATTTTAATTTGTTGTTCCTTGATTTATTTTGCGCAATTATCTTCATTAATAATAGTTTGGTTTTAAACATTTTCTTCCTTCTTTTAGAAGGGAATATTTGTCTTTGACACCTTTTTCCCGTAATTTATTTTTCCATTACTAAATTGTAAATAGCTATATTTTTGCTTAGCGATGATATATAGACATTTTTATTATTATTATTATATTATTGATGTGAAGTATTTATTAATTTTGTTGATGACTAATATTCACTGAAAAATTTGGTTAACTACCTTTAGTAGGATCTCTCCTCCCAACTATCTTTTTTTATCCCCAAGACTTGAATTCGAAACCTTATTTAAGGTAAGGCTATGCCAAAAATGGACACCTTAAAAAATTGAACCGAGTTGAATCATTCTTCAAAAAGAGGTTTAGTTAACTGAACCGTTTTTTGAAAAAGGGTTCGATTTGATTTTTTCAAAAACTATTCAATTATTTTGGATTTGGTTCGGTTATCCATTTCACAACCATATATGTTTCAATTTTTCAAAGAATCAAATTGAACTGAAACCGAACTGCTTTATAAAAACAATTCGATTAACTGAACCATTTTTTATAAAGTAGTTCGATTCAAATTTTTTCAAAAATGGTTTGATTATGGATTGGTTCGATTTGGTTTGGATTTTTTGCACATCCCTAGTTTAAGGGTTTTGAGCTCATTTCGATTTGCACCAACATGATGTCGGTATATAGGCTCTTTTATATATTAAATATTTCATTAATACATATTATTTTTTTATCTGTTTTTTTATTACATCATATTACCTATTATACTTGCACTTCTCTCCTTTCTTTCCTTACTACTTTAGGTATTAAATAAGATTTAATGTCCATCGTTTATTTTTCATTTTTTTTTTTGTTTCTAAAACCTTCCTTTTTTTGTGTTAAGTTTGTTTTACCAATTTTTTTTTATTAAAAACCACGTTAAAAGTATAATAACAATACATATTATGCTTTTATATTAATTTTTAATTATTTTAATTATTGAACATTCACTATTTATTTAAAAGTTTGGAATCACAATTTAACTTTACTAAATTAGGGTTGTTTACGGTTCAGATTTTTGAAAAAATTGAACCGAATTAAACCATTTTATAAAAACAGTTTGGTTAACTGAATTGTTTTAATAAAGTGGTTCGGTTTGGTTTTTTTCCCAAAAATGGTTTGTTTTTTTAGGTTTAGTTTGATTCAGTTTAATTCCATTTTCCTTTTCACACTCATATATAGTTTGATTTTTTTCAAAGAACTAAACCACTTTACAAAAATTGTTCAGTTTGAAATAAACTGTTTTTATAAAACAGATTTTTTTTCTCGAAACGGTTCAATTTTTATAATTTGGTTCAATTTTGGATTGATTCGGTTTTTTTTTTTTTTTTTGCACTCCCCTAATTACCATGACCAATGTCCAACCACTCTTGTAATTAATTATTATAAATTAATTTGAAAGTAAATTAACTTCATCATGCACTTAGTCAAAATCAATTAAGGACAATTCAAAAACGTTGTACGAGAGCCAAGTGTGATGTGCTCCCAGGCGTAATTAGGTTAATAATGGATAATGAATTTTACGTGTACGAGCAAAAGTTATTCACTAGTTATTCACGATAGAGTAGGTAGTTTATCCACTCGATAGGTAAAGACATGGCTACAAATAATTATCTGCAAAATTTGATGGTATAGGTGTAGATACATATATCTTAATACTCACCTTGTTTCATACTCACATTTATATATGTGTGTGAATGTGTATGTGTGCACATGTGCATGTGCAAGCGCGTGTGTGATGTGCAAGCATGTGTGTGTGTGTGTGTATACATCAGAGGTGTGCTATTGTTACATTAGATTTAGAAGTTTATAAATTTGTTATTGTGAAAATTTATTGTAATATTTTATAATTATATTTAGGTTTAAATATGTTTTTAGTTCTTTAAATTTGGAACAAATTTATTTTTGGTCTCTTGAATTTAAAATTAATCTTTTAGTCCCTGTAATTTAAAAAAATGTGTTTTAGTCAATCTACTCAAACACTGTTAGATTCTTTACTTAGGTTGCTAACAAATTATGTGTTGCTTACATGGCATCTCATTTTGATTTTATATTTTTATTATCAAACACCCCACCACATGTGTGTTTTTCTTTCAAAGTATTCATTCTAACAACGTTTGAGCAAAAGAAGTTTGGGTAGAAGGACTAAAACAAATTTTTTTCAAATTATAAAAACTAAAAAGATCAATTTTAAATTTAGAGGATCAAAAACAAACTTACCCCAAATTTGAGGGATTAAAAATATATTTAAGCCTTATATTTATAATATTCAATAAAAGATTTTTAAATAATATTTTAATTAAATTACAAATGCATTTTTATCAAAGTTTTTTCATTAGTCTTTCATAGTTAATTGATAGGGATGGCACGGATAGAAAACAAATAGCTTTAATGGGTACCAACAAGTAATGAATACAAGTATTTTTTTCCACCCATTTGTTAATAGGACGGGGGCAAATATTTTGGTATCCATATCCACAGATATCCACCCCTATAAAATTACAAGATGGGGGCAAATATTATGGTATCCATATCCACAAATATCCACCCCTATAAAATTACTAAGAGACCCTTATATATATATATATATATAAGTAACTTAACCAAATTTCTCGAGATTGAAGTATTGTAATCTTATTAACTATTTTTTGGACTTATGGAGTTGAATTATTTTAGTTTATTAACTTTTGTTTGGACTAATGGAATTGAAGTATTTTAACATTTAAATTTAGTTTCTAAATTGAAATATTTTTTTGGTACAAAAATTTGAATAATTTGAATATTAAATTGAAATATTTTGATTAGTATAATTGTGTAGAATATTTGAATAATTTTAATTTTTTAGATTTCAAACTTTAAAAAAAAATTGTTAAAATAATTAAAAAAATATGATTAAAGTGTTTTTTAAAATATTTTTAAGTCTTTTTTTTAAACATCCATAGATATATGTGGATATCTGAGAATATTAAAAAAAAACTACAAGTATTCACAAAATGAGCACCTGCAAGGTAATGAGTGGGTATGGTGTGGATATTTATCTAGTGGAGCGGGTAGCGGGGATCTACTACTCATGCCCGTCCTGTGCCGTTGTCATTCCTATTAATTAAAGAGTGAATAACAGGTATAAGTATCAGTACTTAGGTACCCAATGAGATAAGGATACGAGTATTAAAGTTATTACCTATGTAAATATTGGTCCAAATGCAGGTATTTTCTTTTATTTTTTATAATAGAGATATAAGAATAGGTACTATAGTATTTGAGGCATCCAGGTGTGGAAATTATTTAAATTTATGGGTGTTTATGTAAATTTATATAATATATCAAAGTAAGATATAATGTTTTTCTTTTCACTAGATCTCTATAAGATCCTTTCTATAAAGTCTAGAAAAGGGGAGGAAAACGTAATAAAAGAGATATCTTTAAACTCTTACGCTGCTAACTCAACCTTTACTACTAAACGAAAAATAAAAAACATTAGTGTTCATTTTTTTTTATTAGATAGAGATATTATATGTAAAAAAAACTTAACCGAATTGAATAATTGATCACAAGGAAAATAATATTAAATGGGTCCTAAAAGAGTGAGAGAATTTTGGAGATTTTCAAATTATATTAACCGAATAGAAAATATTGGAAAGTGCAAACTCTGTATATATATAAAGAAAGGTTTTGGCATTCCTTGATTTTCATTGATATGGTCAAATTTATCTGGATCTTGGTGAGAAATTTCCCACTTTATTGAGTACTCTCCCGTGTCATTTCATTATTTTGTCTTATGTGTCCACTTTAACACAATTGTATTTCTGAAACCTTGATTTAGAGAATGTTAATTAAGATAAAATAGTTCAATGGCAACTAATCAATGTGTTCAAAAGTATAAACAAAGAAGTTTTGATTTTCATTGATATGGTCAGGTTTATCTAGATCTTGGTGAGAAAGTTCCCACTTTATTGAGTACTCTCCTGTGTCATTTCATTATTTTGTCTTATGTGTCCACTTTAACACAAATGCACTTCTGAAACCTTGATTTAGAGAATGTTAATTAAGATAAAATAGTTCAATGGCAACTAATGAATGTGTTCAATAATATAAACAAAGAAGTTTTGATTTCTCATAATCATTAAGGCCCAAAAAAGCTTTTACAATAATTATTTTCTTTGTGCTTCAAACTTTATTTTTGTTTCTAGAGTCTGGTTTGCTTGCTTAATCCTTGTTTATCAAAAGAAAAATCATATAAAAAACTTAATCACAATTTGATACAAAGTTGACTTAATTAAAACTGACAGGGATGACTAACTTATTATCAAATCTATTAATTAGAGTATCATTAGTACATGTTTTATTATTATTTTTATTTAAAATCTTACTAACAAGTGGTTTAAGAACTCTAATAAAAAAAAGGTTTAATTGTATTTTTACTTTTTTTTTATTTAGATTACATGTGATTGTAATCTTTCATGTTTTTCTAGTCAATTATTTTTAAAATTAATTAATTTTGTTAATTTGGTTTCTCATCATTTTTTTTTCAACTTAAAATATTCTATTTTTCATTTTTTACTTAAAAACTTCATAAATTGAGATTAAACTATATCTTATTCAAAATTTACTAACTAAAACATTAAATTTCATATTTTTTTTTTCAAAATTTCACTAAATATTTTGCCTTTAAACTTATAGCATTGTGTCATGTATCTCAATCCCATTGTAAATTCTCAAATATTTGGATTAAAAATAATAATTTAAAAATTTTAAGTAAAAGTATATCAATGAAGGAATTAACTTTACTTAATTTTAAAAATAAAAAAAACTTAATTAAGTAAAAAAACTAGAAAAACTAAACTTGGATATAATTGAAATTAGAAAAATAAAAATTATAATTAAATCACCAAAAATAAAAGATAAAAAATTTATTAAAAACCACGTTAAAAATGTATTAATAATATTACATATTATACTTTTATATAATTTTTTTTATTTTTAATTCCTTTAATTAGTTAACATTGTCCATTTATTTTAAAGTTTGGAATTATAATTTAACTTTACCATGCATGACCAATGGCCAACTACTTTTGGGATGAATTATTAAAAAATAATTTGACAGTAATAAATAAACCCAATCTCCTACTTAGTCAAAATAACAAAATTGATCATGGACAATTCAAATATGTATCTTACGGCAGCCAAGTGATATGCTTCCCTTGTGTAAAAATTACTCTGTACATACTTTTACTTGATAGATTCATATCAAAAGTGTGCACGTGTGAAAATTATCTGAACTTTAAGGGTGTTTATGTGCGTTTATACAATTTATTAAATTAAGAGATAGCGTTTTTGTTTATTTTTACTAGATACCTATCAGATCCTTATTATAAAGTTTAGAGAAAAAAAAAAGAATAAAAAATATGTTATAATTTTTACTTGCACCGACAACAACCTTTACTAATAAATGAAAAATAGGAAACATTGGTGTTTGTTTTTCCTTTTTCTTTATTAGAAGGATTGTATATAAGGAATAATTAACCAAATTAAATAAGTGATAACGGGGACAGAAACATTAGACCGGTCCTAAAATAGTGGGAGAATTTTGGGGATTTTCAAATAATATTTACCTAATAGAAAATATTAGAAAATGGAAACTCCGATTTATTTTATTTTTTTATATAAGGAAGGTTTTGGCATTCCTTGATTTTTTATTGATATGGTCAAGTTTATCTGGATCTTGTTGAGAGAGTCCCCACGTTCTGTGAGTACTCTCCCATGCCATCCCTTTGTTTTGTCTTATGTGCCCTCTTTCTCTATAAATAAGCGTCAATGTCCTATTCTCACCCTCCCTCCCCTAGGCAGATAATACTTTCGTTTTCCCAGTTCCTCTGCTCCTTTTCTTTCTGAACAGAACACATGGAAGATCCCTCTGGTTCCATATTCAATTATCACGAGGTGGGTCATTGCATATTCCCATCACATATTTCATCATCTTAATTTACCTTGCCCTCGACCATCCTTCACTACATCTAATGATTAATGACTCTTTTCCTTTCATGACACTTGCATACTTGTTTTCTCTGGGTTTGTTTCATTAGTTTCCCAGTTTCAAGAGGGTTTAGTTGTCGGTTTAACGTTTTAAAGGGTTCTTAATTGCCTTCTTTATTCTTCTCTTTTTTACTTATTTATTCTTTTTCAAGTGAATTGACGGTGGAGGGTGTGAGACAAGTATTTTATTGTTTTTACAGTTTTTACTAGATCACGAATTGTGTATACCGTTTCTTTTTCTTCCATACATGAATTATGAGTTCAGGTTTAGTTTTTTCAGTGCTTCCATCTTCTTGTGGATAGAATGTATTTCGTGTTCGTTGAAGCTCTTGCAAGAATGAGACATCTCACGGAAAGATTGTGGAGACGAATTCCTCCGCATTAATCTCCCGGGCCCAATGTCAATTATTACTTTAAATTTTGTATTCTTTATTTTAATTTTCTGTTCTTTGATTTATTTTGCACAAATATCTTTATTAGTCTGGGATTGGCCTAGTAATGGGGTTTGGATAGGTTCCATAGTGTTAGATTTAGACCTGATTGATATCATTTTACGAATATTTTCATTAATAATATTTCTATTTTAAATATTTTCTTTCTTCTTTTATAAGGAAAGATCTATCCTTTACCCCCTTTTCCTGTAATTTGTTTTCCCATGATTAAACAGTAAATACCCATATTTTTGCTGTTTCTAAAACCTTCCTTTTTTGGGGTTGAGTTTTTTTATACAAAAAAGCTTGTGAATTTTAATTTTTTTTTTCCCTTAGGCGTTTGTCGAGATTTTTGGTGCTCTTCCTAACCTCATGCGGATGAGAATCTATGATAATCCAAAAGCAAGGCCAAGTTGTCGCCTTCTTTCTTTCTTTCTTTACCTTGATATGTATTAGGTTTGCTCAATATTCGATCCAAATATTTCACTCTAAAATCTCGGTGTGCATGAGACATGCGTGATCACTAAATGTTGTAGTAGTTGTAGTTCCTTGACTTCACTCTCAACACAAATTTTCCATAGTGTAATGATGTATTTGAAGCTTGAACATTTAATAACTCCAAACACTTGATCAAAATTTATAATTTTTTTAAAATTATTTTTCTTATCGCATTATATTATCTATAATATTTATATTTCTTTTTCTCTTGGGTGTTTACCAATTATTTTCCTTTTCTAAACCCCATTAACTCTTTTTTTTTTCCCCCAATTTTTCAGAGCTGTGACGAGTTGAGGCAAAAGCTCTTGGCCACCACATTGGAGCTGGAGACCATGAGGAACGTGAAGAGGGAACTGTTGAATCTGCTGAAGATGGCATACCAAGAGAGAGACGAAGCGAGAGGAGAGCTTCAGAAACTGGTTAAGAAACTAACGCCCCCCACATTGGTTGAAGTACCCTCCATGATGATGATTCCCGCGCCAACCAAAGCGAACTCGAGCATCACAGAATCCAACAGCCCCTCGCACGTTTCCTCGCCGGTAGATTCCCTTCTCGAGGCCGTTTCTCCTCGGGAGTTCTCCAACAACGCGAACGCCGCTGTCGAGTCCCACAGCTTGTGTTATCTCAACCAGCCCCTGCTTCAAAACGCGCGTCTCTCTGCCTCCCCTGCTTTGGTCTCTTCCCAGAAACCCGCGTGCGATGTTGCCAACCAAGTGATCGAGTTCCTTGCCAAGGGAAAAGCCCTGCCGCAAAAGGGTAAGCTCCTTAAGGCCGTGATGGACGCGGGTCCGTTGCTTCAGACGCTCCTCGTCGCGGGGCCACTTCCCACGTGGCGAAACCCCCCTCCTTTGCAGACCGTAAAGATTCCTCCTCTCAAGGTTCAAGACTTTGGTTCCAACAATGCGAATACATTGATTTCACTTCACAAACCACCAACGCTTCAACCCTCTCGTTCTTCGCAGCCTTCCGTGCTCAATGTTGCTGTTGTCAACAATGCAATGCAGCTCACCTCAAATGCTACTTGCAAGGACCTCGCCCCATCGAGGATTCCACAAGGCCATCAGTATCTCCTACGAAATTAATTCCTCCTCCCAACCTTTTTCTTATTCTGTAAATGGAGTTAGAATTATTGGTGTAAATGGCATACCCTGGCTTTGATTCAATTGTCAAGCTGACCTATTTTTGGTTTTAGTTTAAAAGTAGTCCTTTCCAAACTGGACAATTTGTTGGCGAATTTTGATTGAGATTATTAATTTCCTTTTGCTTTCTTTTTACTTACATAACTTTTGACAAACTTAAGAATCCTCTTGTCTCGTTCTTTTTAAGTAACCAAACATTCACATCTAGTTATGGAAGTGGCAATCACGAAAACAACATTCATGTGTAGTGATTAGTGAATGATTTATTTATCTAACGTAATATTATTTGAGAATTTGCGCTAGTTATCCCTGTATCTGCTCGAAATCTGAATATATAATTATATATTGTTTTTAACATTGATATCATCATCTAAAGAGAAGAGTTGTTAGCGAAATAGCAAATACAATGCGAAATCCTTGACATAATCTCCAACAGTGCGTGTCCGTATTTGGCAAAACATTGGTTTCTCCGTCCTGTTTGGCTGCGCAATTTTCCTATATAAGCTGCCAAATATGTTAATTGAAATCCCTTACAAACTCTATGTGACCTCGCATTTTCATTAGTCCGGTTAAAATGCCTGTGGATCTTAGTCTTAGTAACGCTTGTTTAGTTTTTGCAATTTATATATTGTTCCTTGTAGTGAGTCAGTGCAGAGATCTTGCACATCTTTTGTGTAGGCTTAGCCGTTCAAACTCTCGTAGAAACAGGGTTGGAGGGCAATTTGTAGAGGAAACAATTCATGACGAGTATTCAACACAGTTTCCAAGCGGTAATAACTTTGAGCCATGTGTGATAAACTCTCTTCCGGTGTCTCAGTTTAAGAAAGACGAAGGGGAACAGATGCCAGCTAATGCTGACTGTGCCATTTGTTTGGGGGAATTTGAAGAAGGGGAATGGCTAAAACTTCTTCCTAATTGCACCCACGGCTTCCACGTTTCCTGCATTGACACGTGGTTTCGGTCTCATTCGAACTGTCCCCTCTGCAGATCTTGTGTTAGTAATGACCTCGTTGCCAACACAGAGTGCTCTGTTTCTTTGTACACGCTGCAGGAAACTTCGAGGAGGGAAGACTTTTCCACGGAATTTTAACAACACATAAGAAAATTAGACTTATCATTATTCAAACATCGAGTACCAAGATTCAAGAATTCATTTTCGTATCAAGGATATTTTTCGAAAAACTATAAAGAAAACTTCACCCTGTGTCTGAATTAAGCCTTCACAGCGTGTCGGAATTATAGGTTGTAAAATTAAATTTAACATGAACCTATTCTTGCAAACTTAGTTTTTATCAAAAGCGGATTTGCAATATGATATAAATATTATGAGTAATAAAATTACAATAGTTTGAATTGCTATCATTAGAGCTGTCAACTTAGTTTTGAGTAATAATTCCTAAAACGTGGATTTTTTGTTTACTTGTTCAGTTGGGAACTTTGGATAATTTTTTAAAGTGACGGAATGGGAGCCGGAGGAGTACGAGTACCAGATAAATGTATCTGGTCTAAGCAGCCAGCTACTTTAGGAATACACCATAAATACGTAAAGGACTAGGATTATGACCATACTTGGTTGGTACTTGAGAGAATCAAGATGCAAATCGAACAGCTAAGTACATGTTTGGATTGCAGTTAGAAAAACTTAAAAATACTTTATTCTAAACAAAAGTTTTCCTTCTCTGTTTGTATTTTGGAATGAGAGAAGATGTATTGAAATTTGTAAAAATATTTTCTAACTTTAATGTAAACATAACCTTTATGCACATGACATTACGATATTACTGAAGCGTACCTTCGCCTTCGAACACCGTACCATCTGTTCACTTTTGTAATGTTACTGACGTATCTTTTGCTTGGTATGATACCACATTGTTAACTACCGAATAGTGCCAGGCGCCGACAGTATCCCCTGGCTTTAAGAAGCATAATACACGTATATTGGGCTTCCTGTGACCAATTCACACAATTTCGAGACAACAAGTGACGAAGACCCATAATCGGTTTCGAACACCGACATATGGAGGGGACGAGTTCTTTCAAGTAAGCCCAATAATCCCAACGTAATCGACCACAGTAAAAATACTGACTTTTCAACTAACTACATTTCTCGTTCAGCCAGCTGATCATTTTACCTTGAGCAAATTAACTACTCTCATGTGTCAAATGCTCAACACCAATACATGGATTAAGGTTTGTTTCAATTTTTTTTAAAACAATTGTTTATGTTTCAAAAAGTCTCGCGACAAAAAAAAATGTGGATATTTCATTAAAATAGATCAAATATGCACTAAATCGAAAACAACAAACTCTCAGCTTATTAATCGCTTGTTGCTTTTACCACTCACGGAATATGTTGCGAACCTTCACAGAATCATCCAAAATACAAGGCTGACTTTAACCCTACGAAGTTGTGGACATAAAATAATTGAAAAAGTAGGCAAATTTTTCTAAATATATTTATACTAAATGACCATATTACAAAATAATGGCTAATGTTCTTTCATTTCGAAAAATGTGAATCCAAAACAAATTGTCAATATGATTCTTTCATATCTTCATCATCCCATCTTGTATCAATGCCTTATCTATGCTAATGGTGCATCAAAATCAAATTCAGTATAGGATTAGTGGTGACGTGGTACGTCCATCATTGGAAAAGTTGCTCACACTTAAATTGGACAATGATAACGATCTGTTTACTCGTCAATATGAAATTGTAACAAAAGTAAATTTAATTCCAATTGAACTAAAATACACCAGGTAACAAACCGCAAAATTTAGAACTTAACCTTGCTTCAAATGTCTCCCTTAATGATCACCATAAAACAAACTTAACTACCATCTAAACAGAATTCGAATTTGGTGAGGCCATGTGTTAGTTTAGATAATTCCAATCTTGTTGGCCACGTCCAGGGCGTCGTAATCAGGTGTCAACCTGACATACGCCTTCTTTGTCCCATCAGGCCTGCAACAGAATAATTAAAATTCAGAAGAAATGGTATCAGTTTCACGTATGAATGAATGTTTTTCATATAAATTTGTTGTTTCATTTGCAAGTTATAGCTACTTTGGGTTACATTAATACATTCAATACATGTCACATTTCAATGTTGCCCTGTGCACAACATGAGCCCTTTGTCACATCAGCATGCCATGAGCCAAAAAACACAAAGCATGTATGTATCATTATAATAAAAGGTTATAAGGTAAAGTGCAATATCAAATTCACTGCAAGCATACCATTGTCATTAGCAATCATGAATCACCCGACAATTTCTACAAGAATGACCACTTGAAGGCTCACCTGATCAAGGTGTTTACTTTCTTGGCCTGAATGTCATACATCTTCTTCACTGCATCCTTGATCTTCTTCTTGTCAGCTCGCAAGTCGACAATGAAAACCAAAGTGTTGTTATCTTCAATCTTCTTCATTGCGGACTCAGTTGTGAGAGGATATTTCAGTATCTGATAGTGATCAAGCTTATTCCTTGGTGGAGCACTAATGCGTGGATATTTGGGGTTCCTATCCTTTTTCAAAGTCTTTGGCCTATGGAAGGTAACAGATGTTCGAATCTTTTTGGCCTTCTTAAAGGTAGCGCCTGACTTAACTGCCTTAGCAGTTTTCAAGGCTTGTGCCTTTGGATCAGCCTTCTTTGAACTATCAGCTGCATTAAACACTTGCTCTAGTCACACATCACATCACATACAAAATAAATCAAGAGCTAACTACTTTTTAAACAGCATAATCCTCAACGCAATGCAGAGAATTGCCTGATTCCATTCCAATAGAATGACATTAACTGTACTCAGAAATATGTCGAATGACAATTACTAAATCTTAATCCCTAAATCATTCATGGAATCCCTAATTTTCATTTTCAAACGGTGAAAATTGGGTTTGAAATGTTAACACCTAATCAGAAACTAAATACGAATATTTAACCACTGGTTTGCAGTTTTAATTAGCCGGATTTCGAAATATTAAACAATACCTTTACGAGCCATGAGTCGCCAAAGGAGGAGAAACCGTAGTTACCAAATCTTCGCGAAACCCTAAAAGAAAAAAAAAGATGGAGATAAGGCTCGTGAAACGTACTAAACTAAACGGAGAGAGAATAGGAGAGTGTAGAGCACAACCTGCGTGTGAGAAGCAGAGGCACCGGCCAGGTTTAGGGTTTGGTTCCGTCTTATATACGGGCTACCTATGAAATGGTTTCGGCCATGACCCATAGGCCAAGGCCCATTGACAAGCGTATGCATCCAAACCCAAGACCATGACGATTAAGTTTCAGTCTATTAAAAATATTTGAATACTTGTTTAATTTTATTCGATTTTTGTATCTTTCATTAATAATATATTCTTATTTTATTATATATAAAACATGAATAAACAAGAATAAATATATACATTAATATAATTCCCATTTAATTTTTTTTACTTAGTTATAAATTTATCTTTACAAGTCGTGATAAATAAGTTATAAGAATGAAGGTGTTTATCAAAGTCAACTCAGTATAATCTCTTGGAGGATCATCACTAAAGTAGATATTCTAATCTTACTCCAGTTGGACTCAAGACGATTACAACAAAATGTCAAAACAAGATATCTCCTTGACGTTGTAGCTGAGAAGAGGGTTGCACACATCTTTCTAATCCAATGGATATGAACCAAGCTTCCTTCCTAGCCATTGGATTAATGATGGTGGTGTCTAATTCATTTAAAATCCACTATTTGGTTTGGGTGTGGGAAAATTATTACATGGTCCATGGTCTCGACTAATTTTTATAAGACATGTATCCAAATTTTTTAATTTATGAAAAAAAAAAAAAACTCAGTTGCATCACATACAAATTGTTCAGGACCATAATAATAGCAAACAATAATTTCTTCTACGTGTGTCGCCAAGGAAACTAATGGCTTGTGATCATGTGCACAACTCATTTTATTTTGTTTTTTCCTCTCAATCTCTCACTTACCACAAGAAGTTGGGCTTAATGCTAGTGTGCGTGGGTGCACGTTTTGGGTTGGACAGAGAGTGAACTCCAGCCCAATGGCTAATGAAACAATAAAAACAAATACAATTCCTTTGACTAGCAAACTGTACGTACAGTAAAGTGAATGCAATTTTCACAAATGAATTTTTTCCTTTAATTTTTTTTTTCAGTATATGAGATTTTTTTTTTAATTTTTGCCGTATTTTTGTGTAGACTATGTCCCATTTAGAAGAGCTTACAAACATTTTATTTGGACTTATGTTATAATTGCTTGTGAGCGTATTTTGGAGCAATTATAAAAATATTTTATGACTGGTTCATAAGATGTTTTTAGCTTATTTTCATAAACTTTCCAATATAGTTTATAGGAATAGCTTATGCGGAGTTTATAAAAAGACTCATCTTCAAATCTTGCCAAGACCAAACATATACTTTTTCTTTGTCTCTTTCTCCAAATTAAACATTTTAATTTTTTTTCGTTTCTTCACCCAAATTAATATAAATATTAAATTCTATACAAAACAAATTATAACTATTCATTACTAATAATTTTTTTTTTTATGTTTTCTTCTTTTTCACCAAAAAACATAATTTAATTAAATAAATTTATATTTTTATATGCTACTAGTAATTTCTTTTATATGTTTCCTTCTTACATGTATAAATAAATATAAATATATAAAAATAGTAATTCATTATAAAAATTCAACTACTACATACCTATGTAGAAGGAAACATACAAAAAAATTACTAGCAACATATAGAAAGAAATTACTAGTAGCATATAAAAATATAAATTTATTTAATTAAATTATGTTTTTTGGTGAAAAAGAAGGAAACATAAAAATAATAAAAGAAAAACAAATTTATTAGTAATGAATAGTTATAATTTGTTTTGTGTAGAATTTAATATTTATATTAATTTGGGTGAAGAAATAAAAAAAATTAAAATATTTAATTTGGAGAAAGAAATGAAAAAAAAGTTTATGTTTGGTCCTAACAATATTCACATAAGCTATGTTTGGTCCTAACAAGAAATGAAAAAAAAAGTAGATGTTTGGTACTAACAAGATTCGCATAAACAAAAAAATGTGAGTCTTTTTATAAGTTCCGCATAAGCTATTCCTATAAATTATATAGGAAAACTTATAAAAATAAGCTAAAAACATCTTATGAATAAGCCATAATATGTTTTTATAAGCGCTCTTAAACACGTTCATAAGTACTTACAACATAAGATAAGTTCAAATAAACTGTTTATAAACCTTTCGAAACAGGGCTTAAGTACTTATGTTTGTTCTTATATAATAAGAACTTAATGAAAAATATCTTAATCAACCTGTTTTTTCAAACGACCCTATGTGTTTTTCGGTGAATCTCCGCTATTTACTACAGAATCGTTGAATCCAAGTAATAATCCTTATAGATCAGAACCATAAATATGACCCATTTTGGTCCTTTTTGTTTCCAGGTACCGCTTGTTTTCCTCAGTGATTGGTGTCAACACAGGAACGCGCCCTACCACTGCCAAACCATATCCTTTAAGACCAACGAACTTTGCTGGGTTGTTAGTCATAAGCCGCATAGTTCGAACTCCTACATCCCTCAGAATCTGCATCTTTCATGATTATTTGTCAGCATCAAGATATAAGATTAGCTTATTTTCGAACTAAAATTTTCTTATTTATAGTAACAGTACCAACTTCTTGAAATACATTCTTCCATCACATTACTGAAAAAGTTTAGCTTGAAACTATTTATAATGTGAAATTATCGTAAATATAATTTTTAAAATAATTAAAATAAATAATCTTATCATACAATTTTTTTTTATGATTGAATAATAATAGAAAAAATATTTATATTATCAGTATATTTTAATCAAATTCTACGTAAAATATTCTCTGGCAGAACTGCGCAAATTATATATATGATGGGATGGTTAAATTCCTCCATCACATAACTCTTTCTTGCTTGAAATACTGTCAGTCACCAAGAATGGGACGTATAAAAGGGTAACATTGAAACCGTGGCTGATTATTGTTCAATGTAAAACACATAGTGTAAGCTAGAATGAATGATAAATCTGACCTGGGCACCAATCCCATAGTCACGAGCATCCACAGCTAAGCCGAGTTCTATGTTTGCCTGGACCGTGTCATGACCTTGATCCTGCAAATTATAGGCTTTAAGTTTGTGACCAAGTCCAATGCCTCTTCCTTCATGTCCTCGAAGATAGACAACTACTCCTCTACCTGCTTCTTCGATTAACTGCATTGCCAAATCTAACTGGTTCCCACAGTCACACCGAGCTGATCCAAATATATCCCCAGTTAAACATTCTGAATGTACTCGTACTAGCACATCTTGCCCATCTCCTATGTCTCCCTATGTATATTTAGAATACAACAAGTAACTGATAAGAGATTATAATTTAGAAGAAATTATTCAATTTGTGTTTAGTTATCTCTTGTACAGGAGTAATGATATTAGTACAGCTGAGAATTCTCTACCTAGTGTCCACCTGTCACATGTGGTTAACCATAAGTATAAACATGATTAACTTTGCTTTATAAGTGGTTAAGAATAAATGAATGTGACTCCTATTCAATTATCAATGTGTGCTTTTAGCACTAATGGTTAAATGTCTCACAAGTGATTAATAGTGTTATGAGCTTATTGAGATGTTTAATAGTGGTTAATTTTGCCTTAAAAGTGATTAACTGTGCCAGGTGGATGTTGAGGGGAAGTTTTCAGCGGGACGTTTATAATTTTTCTATTCGCATGGAAATCAATAAACAAAGTTATGCTTCACCTTACGGACTCTTTACTCATGAGTGCCTTAGCAGCTTTGTAGAGAAAATGAATGGGATACTACAAACTAGGTGAAATTGTGAATCCCTTTTGTAGTGAGCTTTCTTACCTTTACAACAGCCACATGTTCAGTTCCATCCAACTTTGAGCTGTAGCAATATGCTTGAAATATACCCCATTTATTAGGCAGGCGAGAAACTGAAGTTCTTTCAACCAATTTTTCTCGCTTTCTCCGATACCTTGAAGAACACGCATAGAGATCACATCATTAAGTGAACTTGATTAGCTTATAAACCATATTAAAGTCAACTGTTGAATGCAACTAGCAGAAATTAGAAATACTAAGAGAAGGAATCAAAATCATTTTACAATTTCTCAGGTGATTGATTACACACTTGCCTTATCAAATCAGTTATTGAGACAATTGGTAAGGTGTATTCCGATGCTAACTTTCTTAAATTGGGCAAAGATGCCATAGAGCCATCATTCTCATCAACAAGAGCTGAAAGAACAGAAACTGGGGGCAAGCCAGCCAGTGCAACTAAATCTACTGAAGCCTCAGTATGGCCTGCCCTCCTAAGAACCCCGCCATTTCTGTACTTGAGAGGAAACACATGACCCGGTTTTCTGAAATCTTCTGATTTGGACACAGAAGATGACAGAGCAAGAACTGTTTTCGCCCTATCAGCAGCTGATACACCCGTGGAAGTTTCAGATTTTACATCCTACTCAGGCAAAACAACAGAGTTTCACAATCTCAATGATTCCTCTTAAGCTTCAAATTTACACAGCAATATACTTTTTAACAAGTACTTATAAGAAAAATAAAATAAGAAAGTAAAATGAATCTAGTTTCTCTCATAAACTAAAATTAATTTATGCATAAGTTAAAAACAATTTTTGAAGAAGTTAAATGAAGAAAATTCTATAAAAGTTAGAGTACATGAGTTGATTTTAGTTTATGATATTAGAAGCTTAAGTTATTTTGACTTTTTTTTCTCTAATAAATGTTCATTGACAAATTTATCCGTACAAGACCTAAAATTTCATTAAAAAAAAAAAAGATACGCTTCAAAACTTTGAATATGATACTTACCACTGTGATAGTGAAGGTGGGAGCAGAAGAATCCTCATCTTCAGTCTTTGGGGACATAAGAGGGAGCTTCAGTCTTTGAAGATCCTCCTCTTTCATGCCAACAGAAACGATCCCTGATCCGTGCTTAATCATAAAGGCAATATCCCTGGGGCTAGTAAGAGATGCTGCCATTATAAGATTTCCTTCAACATCGCCTTTTTCATCGTCTACGACAATCACAAACTATACAAAAGAAAATTTTTGCACCAGTTATTAGATTAATCCATCATTCTCAAAGAACTTATTTAAGAACTGTTTTCAAGGTTATTCATCAAACGTACACGTAAACACAAGCATGTTAATTATTTATGCACTTAACTCATACATTAGCTAATTAGCTTATTTTGGAGGACGTGAGATCCACCTTATTGAGATAGATCTTGAAAAAAGAAAATAAGAGTTAAATATGTTTTTAATTCTCCAAATATTAATTTGTTTTGGTTTTAGTCCTAATTTTTTTTTTTGAATAAAGTCTTTCAAATATTAAAAATACTCTAATTAGATCCCTATATTAAACTTTGCTTAACTTTTTTATTAAATGATAACCACATCAGTTATCAAGTAATTTATTTTATTATATAAAGTGTCCAGTGATAATTTTCAATAAAAAAAATCTTGTAATTACTTTTGTTTTAGGGTTAAAAAAAAATTGTGATTTAGAATTAAACATGTAATAATTTTATTCAAAAAATATATTACTAATTTGATCTAGATATAACAGTTGACATGAACAGCCACATTAACAAATTAATGGTGACTGTGATGTTGATGTGACCATCATTTAAAAAAAGTTAAACAAAGTTTAGTATATGATCTAATTAGAGTATTTTTGATATTTGAGGGATTTTATTTAAAGAAATTTTTTTTCTAAGGATTAAAATCAAAACGAATCAATTTTTGAAAAACCAAAAACATATTTAACCAAAAAAAAAAAATACTCCCAAAAAATAATCTATACAAAGAGGCACTAAGACCTTGTTTAGATTAGCCTTTTATCTTATGGGATAAGATTTTTCTGAGACAAAAATATCAAGGGGAAGTTTATAAGTATCCATCGGTTAATAGAACTTTAAAAGGGTTAAGGTGGATAAGTTGATTTTACCATATGCTAAAATTTGATTCATGATTCATTTTGTTTTATTATCATGTAAATGCTTGTTAGTGTTGTGTAACATTAACATATTTGTTAGACAAATACCATAGCACCAACCTTTTCTTGGCGTAATGCATTAAGCGCCTGTTCAATGGAAGAGTAGCCTTTAGAGGGACAGTCTGGATCACCTTCGGCATCACTGACGAAGAAATCAGTGGTGTCGGGAGTTATTTCAGCGTCTAACGTTCCAAATGGTGCCGAAGAAGACTCGTTATTTAAGGCACCTAAGAGGGATTCATTCTCATTTCTCTTCAATTTACTATCGTCATCTCTTCCAACCGCAGAAAACCCAACAGCACAACAAGCTGAGTTCCACACCTTGTTCTTCCATAGGCCAAGTCTTGCACTCTGATGAGTATGCAAGCTGTGGATAAAGAATTATTAGTCAGATTTAACTTGAATTTAGCAAAAAGAACACCAGTTTTACTTAGAGAATGTAAAAACCTTGAACTAGGGATGACGTGGCAAATCAAAGGATGAGGGAATGAAGCGGAATACATAGGTGGGGACTTCAAAATTTATTCTCAGAAGCTGGAAAAATACACAAATTTGTGTTCTTATTTCATATAACACGCAATGTATAGAAGGAAAAGAAAAAAGAAAAAAAAAATCCACCTCTGGTTATGGATGTGTTTCCACAAGGAACCGTTATCCAATATTTCTAGCTGTGCTTTAACAAAGACCCACAGCCTTCTGTCTTGTTGAGCTTAAAAATGATTGGTATGACTATAACCTAGCGGTTTGTCATCTTAACCAATAAGAGTAATTTTTCTGCACCTTTACATTTTGTAGGGCTTTGGAACCTTATCTACAATTGGTAAGTGACACATCATTTAATGTTGTGATGTAAGTCTTCCTTATAATTTTTTTTAAAATTGCATTGTAGTCTTTTATCTAATATATTAATTACATATAATAATAATAATTAATTTTTATTTTTTGCAAATAAGTCTAATTAAAACTAAGGTTACTCTAATCTCTGCAGCACCTTGCATCCATTTTGTCAATGCTATACCGCTAGAATTACCCATGAGCTCCGTTAACATTGTGAACCTCTACTACCACAAACCTTTGTTACTTTCGTATGCATAGTGAAGCGCCATTTTCGTGAAGGTTGATTCTCACGGAACTTTGCTGTCGCAAACCTCCATTACCTCCGTAAGCATCATGAAGCCACAATCCTCCATTATCTCCCCTCATAAAACATCGTGAACTCTGTTCCCTCAGCTACTTCTGTTCCTAATTAAACCGAAAGTGATGCTTAGCCCGTTATTGTTGTTCTCATTAAAGCAATCTGTTAAGTTGTGCTTTTGACACCTTTGTGAAGCACTTCCTCAAGGTTTTCCAGCTACCCCAGTTATTATGTCTGTTACCCGTTAGCAGGTTTCAAACTTTATGCATCATGAGGTTAAATTTTGCTATTGTGCAAAATTTAGCTGTTATGCAATTCTGTATATGTAAATTGCAAGTGAGGTTAAATTCTGCTATTGTGCATTTCAGTATTTGTAAATTGTGTGTGAGGTTAAACTCTGCTATTGTGCAATTCAGTCCATGTAAATCTTTTGCGGTTTAATTATGCTATTGTTGGCTCATATACATTGTCCCATTCTTTTATTGTGGAGCTGTCAATATTCTTTGATTCCTGAAGTTTAAAGCAACATTATAGCCTTGTATTGTGATGATTTTTACAGATACTTAGTTTGAATTATTAACAGTTATGCATTTTTCTTACTTTGTCATTGTACCATTTTAATTTTTTTGTGTTTATTTGACTTGTTTTTGTCTGGCATCAAATTAGGAACCTTAAAGCAAACTAGTCTGACATCTAATTAGGAACATTGAAGCAAGCCACTTTTGTATAGTTGTTCCCTTGGACTTGGTATTCCAACTAATTTGCAGACTTTGTAAGACAATGAATTTTTAGAAGAGCAATAACTATTAATGCAGTTTTTGATCTATTATGTTAAACCTTTCATTTTTGATATGACAAGAATCACTAGCAATCTCCCAATACCTTTAGAGAATGAATTGAAAAAAGTTGACTCTATAATTACTACATAACAAATGAAGTTGTATGGAATAAGAGAAGGAAACAATGATAGATAATGCTATGTATAAGGTATCTTCATATATAATTAGAGGAACTAACACTAGATTCATTATCTAAGTTGATATTGTCCATTAACCCTATATTTCTCTATATTCTGTTGTTAGTGTTCTCTTTTATTAAGTTGCTTGATAGTCTAATATGTATTTTGATGGATGTCTTTTGCTTAAAATATATCTATTAAGCACAATGTGAGTTAAAATTTAATTGATATATGTTTTAATTTTTTTGTTATGTAATGCAGATGGATAAATCTATTGAAGATTTAACTGTTAACGTGAATGATGACAGAGATTTAAGTTCTGACGATGTTGTTAGATCTATAAACAAGCATAGTAGAGATGATAATGACATTGGTGGTGACAATGATGCTGAGCAAGATGCAACAAATTATGAATATAAAAGAATAGCTGATTTGACAGGCAAGGACATATAGGATCTAGAATTTGGCAGTTAAGATCATGCTTTTCAATTCTATATGACATATGTTAAATGTCATGGGTTTGTTGTGAGGAAAGATGATATTAACCAAGATGTTAAGGGAAATGTCATTAAACGTTAGTTTGTATGCAACAGAGAAGGGCAGAGAAGTTAAAAACACTTGATGAGGGTCAATAGAAAAAGAAATCATAGACCCCTCATTCGCACTAAGTGTGAAGCTAAGCTTCATGTCTACCTAGACTACAAGACATCAAAATGGAAAGTATCATCATTTCATGACACTCACAACCATTAGCTTACCCTAGCCATTAATGTCCATTATATTCCTAAGTATTGTGTGCTCACACGTGCAGATAAAACTCAGGTGTATAGTTTGCATTCCTATGGTGTTAGAACTTGCCACATAATAGGTTATTTATTGGCTCAAAAGGGTGGATATGCTGGTATTGGGTTTTCAAAAAGTGATTTATACAACCATTTTCATCAGAAACAATGTCATAGGATTAAAGATGGGGATGTGCGTGTTGCATTAAGTTATTTAGAAGGCAAGGTTGCCAATGATCTAATGTTTTATTCCAAATTCTAGACTATAGATGATGGTAGATTGAAGCATTTATTTTTGGCGAATGCATGTAGTAGAATGGATTTCCAATGCTTTGGTGATGTAGTTGCATTTGACACCACCGACAAGAAGAATAAATACAATAATCCATTGGTAATTTTCTCAGGATGTAATCACCATTCACAGTGTAACACCTTACCGCTTTCAGGATCAATGACTGTCCCCACAAACCAACACAAGACTTTTTAGCGTCCTTTGTCGTCACTCACACTTTTCCTAGGAAACTTCCCAAGAGATCACCCATCCCAAAATTGCTTCAAGTCAAGCACATTTAACTGTGGAGTTCTTAAGTGATAGGCTACCAAAAAATAGATATATCTTGTTGGTACACGTAACACTTATTAATTCTTTAAAGCTATCCTCGACTGTACAGTGTCATATCTGCACAGCCTCTAGATCCCTCTCATTTTGGTGTGTATTCGATTCATTCATATGCCCCTCCCGCTGGAAGCCTACCAGGAGCCGCTTCTTGTCCGTGCCTTATCTCTTTTGCACCAGTGATCACTCCCCACCCTCGTCAGCGCCCGCGATGTTACACACAGACCACCATTTTTTGTTGTGCTTTATTGGTTGATGAGACAATTGAGACGTATAAGTGGGTTTTAGAGGCTTTCTTGGATGCAATGCTCAATAAACAACCAAGATCAGTTGTGACAGATGGTGATGGAGTTATGAGGGAAGCCATAAAACAAGTTTTTCTAGATGCATCACACCGTTTTTGTGCATGGCACTTACATAAAAATGTTTGTGAGAATGTCAAGAAATCTGAATTTTTAGTAGATTTTAAGACGGTAACGTATTCTAAATTTACCCCAGATGAATTTGAGGAATATTGGAAGAAGATTGTTGAGAAACATGGGCTTGTTGGAAAAATGGGTGTCTAAAACATATGAGATTAAGCATTTATGGGCTACTGTATATTTTCGTGATAAATTCTTTGGTCGTATAAGAACGATGTCTCAATGTGAAGCCATTAATGCATTAATCAAGCTTTATGTTTGGAGAAAAAGTACCATCAACGAGTTCATACAATCTTTTGACCATGCTTTAAGAGAATACATAAACAATGAGCACACTGCAGATTTTAAATCTTGTTTTGTAGAACCTGTTTTAACCACCTTGCTATACAATTTTGAGTGTTAAGCTTCAAAAATATACACCATGGAGATCTTCAAAGAAGTGAAGCAAGAGTTAATAGATGCTGGGGCATTAAATGTTGTTGAGTGAGAAAAGTTGTTGTTTAAGATGATGACGTGTTCTAATCCGAAAAAATATTTTAATGTTGTTTATGATATAGTGAATTCCTATATTGTTTGCAAGTGTCATCTTTTTAAATCTCGTGGGATACCATGTGCTCACATCTTTGCTGTCATGAAAAATGAGTACTTGGATGCAATTCCTGACAGTTTAATTTGCAAACAATAGACAAAGACATCAAAGAATGATTTAGTTTGCTCAGATACATTCAATGAAATAGATTCAGATGTCATGAAAGGTGCTTGTTTTGGGGTAATGTCTGTTATTGCTCACAGGCTTTCTGGATATTGCTCTAATTAGGAGGGATTTGTTCTTGGAAATAAGAAATGATGTTTTAAATCTTGCTTACAAGTATGAGAAAAAGCTTAATGCACTCAACACAAACAACTCTTGCCTTAATTGTTGGAACCAAAGACGTATGAAGTGTCTAGTCCCTCAAATTTTGAAGATAACAAACTTATTAAGTTTTAAGTCTCTGTTGTCAAAAATGTTTTTCTCCAAAGTCCAATGGGTGTTTTACATCAGGGCATCCAACGCGCTAGTTTTAACAAGCGTCCAATAGACTCGTATATGAACGTTGTCCAAGAGTAAGTCTATCTCTAAACGACTAAGTGTTTAAAGCTTGCCTATGTGTTTCTCACATGTATATCTCGAGATTAATGCTTTGCCTATTAAAGTGATCTAACGTTCAAATATCGAAGCATTAATTGAAAGACAGATACATTTTAGTGCATAAGCGCAGTGTTGCAAAAAAAGGAAGTCAACTTATCAAGCTGCCAAGCCGAATAAAGAATGATCAGAAGAGCAGCCTTCTAACGCAGTTCTGCACTTTTCTTTTTAGTACAAGATCAAAAGCCACTTTTTTTGACACTGCTGAAAGCTCGATACTCGCGAACTTTTCTTGAAGATTGAAGCTGAATATTTTCAACGAATATTTTCTGAAGACCGTATATATACCAGCTCAAGAGAAGAAGAAAAAAAAGGGGGGAACATAGAGCAATACTGAAAAAGAACAACTTATTTACTAGACGATTCTTAAAACATCTCTAGAAACTCTCTATAGAGAAACTTGCCTATTGTACTTAAACTTTCACACTCTCACTCTGTGAGTTGATTTACTTGTAACAACTATTTTTTATTGTGAAAGCCTAGAGAGGCTTAATGAGAAAGAATACTCGGGTGGTTAAGCAATCTGGGTGGATTGCATTGTAAAGCATGAAAAGGCCGTGAAGAATACTTGTATAACCTAAGGTTGGTTAGTGAATACCTTCAGGTCGAAGGGACTGGACGTAGCTCAAGTTTAAGTGAACCAGTATAAAATCTTTGTGTTCTTGTTCTTCCCCTATCCTTCTTTTAAACTATTTTTTTCAACTTGTTTTGATTAAGTTAAAAAGTTTTATAAATTACACAATTCAACCCCTCCTTCTTGTGCGATCTTTGCTTTTTCATTAATGAAGTTGGTGATGCCATTGTGGTCAAGACCAAAGGAGCACCAAGAAAGAAAGCCTTTGGTCGAAGAGAAGACGTTGCAAAAATTGCAACAAGGTTAGATATACAGTCAGGAGATGTCCAAAGCTTTTTGTTACAAAGAATCAAAACAACAACAATGTCGATAATGACAACGAGACATCATCTTAAGAGTCTCTTACCAAAAGCATTGTAATTTTCCTGATATTAATTAAATGGAATTTTGTTTTAAGCTTGAGAAATTGTTGTCTTAATGTTGATGTTGTTGTTATTGTTTTGCAGGAAATAGTAAGGACAACCCCTCAAGAGATGGATGGTCCCATGACTCAGCTTACAAATCAGAGTACCAGTCATATTGAAAATGTAATTGAAATTTTAAGTCAAATTATATAATTCATGTACTTGGTTTGGTTTTGACAATGTTTTTATTCAAAATGAAGGAGCCGAAAGAGAAAGTAATTTGTACAAAAATGACGAGCAAGAAAGTTAAACGCTTAACACTAACTTCAACGAATGAGCATGTACGTACATCACTTCATCACTGTGTTAAATTCATTATTTATTTACAAGTTTTATAATTTGGTTATTTTCTTAATGTTTGACTTGTTTTGTAAATGTATATGACTAGAATACTCAAAATACTGCATTTGTTACTGGAGCTAATTGAGTGACTCGCAAAGTGGGCTCTGTGGTAACCTTATTATATTAATTAAAAAAATTAACTTTATGCTATGTTACTTTATTAAAAGTTGTTATTTTTTTCTTTTTTATTTTGTTTAGTTAGAACCCCCAACATAATGTCCCTACTAGTGGAACAATACCAATTGCTCCCCCAAGGCTGTTTGTGGTTCCCGCATTGTAGGACTTGTCATTTCAATATAGCACATATAGTCAAGGAATACCTATTTTACCTACATATGGTCAACTTACTATTTATACTCAAGTTCCACCTATTGTAGGTGCCCCCTAATCTAATCAGGTTTATTTAGACTTCGTATTTGGTTATAAATTTTTTATTTTCTAATTTGTGTGTTAGGTTTTCATAATTTTTTTTTCGTCAGAAGTACTATAATGTAATGTAGAATGGAAATAGTGGATTATATTAGAACAGTTTGCTTCACCAATTATTAATAATGGAAATCAGAGTGGTAAGTGTGGATATTCTGTTGAATTGTTAAAATTCAGTAACCAATTTATTGATAAATGAATCTTAGTTAAAGTTTTTTGCTTGATTAATTTTAATAGGTGGTATGTGTGGCCATCCCTAATGTTTAAGTCAAAGAAATAACCATGAACAACGAAGATCATGTACACAAGGGTTGAAGATCAAGTAGGCAGTGTGGTTACTTGTATAAATTTACTGTTCATTATTTTCGAATGTAGTGAGGGTAGTTGAATTCACATTTTACGTAAACTCAATACTTGTCAAAAATTGGTCGGTGTCTGGTGGAGGATTGGTCAATTAAGACATGCCGACGCTTGACGAATTTTGGTCAGATGTGAAGCTATCTCTACTAAATTTGTTTGATATGTGTGTTAGTGAATGATCTTTTTGGAATTTATCAGTTCATAATTGAATCTTGTAATGAATTGGTTGATTATTGTTTTTAAGTGGTAAATACGACTAGCGTTAATGTTGTATGAAAAAAGGCACCACTAGTTTTAGGATAATCTATGCAGATGGATGGATATAAATTACATAGCGATGTTATCTTCATTGATAGGAAACTATATAAATTAATTGTAATTGGATTTTTGTTTTGGTGAAATGGCTTTAGTTGGTTATACGCATGGTCAAACATGAATTTGCGGTTTAAGTATCTTATGGTTCGTTGGTTTTGGTCAACGGAGAAATAAGCTTTGTTTATGTAAGTATCTTTATCTTGAATATTAATGTGCTCATCATACGAATCTATTGATGAATGATTTATTTTAATAATGATAAAAATTCCATTTCACATGTGTAATGTACAGTTACCAGGTATTTTGTTGCTTTGGAATATATAATGGAGCTAAATTTATGGTTTTATTTTGATTGTGTATCCGCAAAAAAAAAAGGCAAACACAAAATTGGACTAAATTATACTTTGATGGTTCACTTGACAATTCATGCATAGGGGTGGCAATATAAGCCTAACCTGGCGGGTCAACCCTCATAACCCGATAAAATGGGTTGGGTTGGGTTATGTAGTTCAACCCTTCAACTTGTATAACCCAACCCGTTTAACCTAAACCTGTAAAAATGGGTTATGGCCCATGAGCCAACTCGGCTCACCACGGGTTCCAGCCGGGTTGGGTTAATAAAATTTGGCTCGCTTGAATGGTGGATCAAATTAGACTCGGTTCACTTGGCTCGTAGCTCAACCGAGTTGAACCTATGGTGAGCTAAGTTGGCTCATGAGTTGGGTTTTTTTTTTTAAATGTAACTTACTTTACTAACTTTGTAAGTAATTAAAGTAAGTAACATATAAACCCAATCATTTAATTCTATTCCAATCATAATAAAGGATAGTAGTATACTAACTTATCTTTATATATATATATATATATATATATATATATATATAATTGGAATGTGAATATAACTTTCCAAATCATTAATATATATAAATTGTGAGACACAATATAATAAACCTATTGATACTTTGGTTTTCATTAAGCGCATTAAAAATTTTATCACCTTAATTTAATTTTTGTATATTTTTTGATACTTTTTTACTTATGTATTCTATTTTTTTATTTTTTATTTTAAGTGAGCCAACCCATATAACCCACCAACCCATGGTGGGTTGAGCCAAGTTGAACATTTTTTGGCTCACCAAAAAGTGAGTCGGGTTGGGTTGGCTCACTTTTTGACCAACCCAAGTGAGTTGAGTTGGCTCACTTTGACAACTTTAGTTTAACCAGCCAACCCGATAAGCCAAATGACGGGTTGGGTTGGGTTGGCCTGTCAGGTTTTTTTTTTTTTAAGCTTGAGTCTTTGAGTTGAGATTGTATTATAGTTCATATAATATTTGAGATTATAGTTTCTTTTTATTTAAATATGTCATATGTGAAGTTCCAAGACAAAAAGGCAAATTTTGGTGGTCATTAGAATTTAGGACAAATAAAAATTGTTATTTAAAATTTATGATAAATTGATCATTTCTTAAGTATTAAGTAGGTTTTTTTATTTACTAATTTTATAACATTTTTTCTCTTTTTTAATTTTATATTTGATCATAAAATTTGAAAAAAAATTACAGAAAAAATTAAATAATTTATAATTTTTTTAATGGGTTGGGTTGGGAATCCCAACCCAATCAAAAAACGAGTTCAACCCAACCCAACCCATTTTTCAGCAGGTTGAGGGCAGGTTAGATTGAGTTGACCCATTTTGACACCCTTAGTCATGCATGTGTTGAAGGTAAATTCATGCAACCAATGGGACATTTTTTGATTTGTCTATTTGTGTGTGAGTGGACCAATTTGCCAAAGTGTTGCTAGCATTGGAATAATGAGTATGTTGCCTTAGTGGAACATAATTTGCCACACTTAAAAATGAAATGTGTTGTTTGTCAATCATAATTTACTTCATAGTCTAAAGTCACGGATGGGTAGTACTTAATATATATCAAAAACAAAAAACACCAAAATGTGCATAATGCACGATAACTATGAAAAACATTGTTTGTAAACCAACCTAATTTGCTAAACTACCACAGGCATTGTGACATATAGGTAGTTGTGCTTGTTTTTGAACATTCAAAAACAAAAAGTACTTCCTATCTTCAATTTCCATTCTTTGACAAACTGAAGTTATCTGTGTAACACCCCTACTTTTGCCTTTTAAATTGTTTTCTTGATTATTCTGTGTTTATTTTTGGAGAACCGGATGAAAATTTCAAAAAAAAATTGATCCCTATAGTTATGTTCATATTAGAAAGTAGTACTTAGTTCTAATTTTTAATAATTTTTGGGAAACGAAGTCCGAAAAAGAGTAAAGTGACTATTTTACCCTTAAAAGGACTGGATGATTGAGAAAATAGATAAAAATAATTAGAAGTGTCTAAAATTTATTTTTAAGTCATCAATATACTTAGAATAATTAGTAATAATTTTAGAAATTTATTAAGACAATTTTTTGAAAATGACAAAAATACCCCTAGGTGACTGTAGAAATTAACGAAAGACTTTTTTACCTCAAAATATTTTAAAAATTTTATATTATGTATATTTCATTATAAAAATTTTATTTTGAAAGAAAAATAGTAAAAAATATAATAATCCTATTTTAATTGTTTAACCATTTTTCTAATATTTGACAATGTAATTTTGAAAAAATAGAAAGAAATTTCAAATTTCTAATCCCCACCAATATGCTCAAAATTTCAAGATCTATTTAATCATAATTTTTAATAATTTTTCCGAGTTTGAGCCCGGAGAAATTAAAAAATGATGATTTTGTCTCTATTTCTAAACATTAAGGGTTGACATGAGAAAAAGATTCAATTAACATTAAAATTTCAATTTAAGCTTGGAATCATGTCATATATATTAAAATATAATTTTAAAAAATTTCTAAAAATTTTCTGGAATTCCTGTATAAAATGACCAAAATACCCTTAGGTGTCTATTAAGCCTAGCTGGTATTAATTTGACATTAGAAATGGTAAAAATGATCATTTTAGTTTATTTATGGGTAAAATATTTAGTTTTAGAATTTTCATAAAAATTTTGGTATTTATTGAATTAAAATGATTTTTTTATGAATTTTCTAGCCTAAAAATACAAAATAAATACATATAATTTGAAATAAATTAATATAAATTAAAAATTATTATTAGAAAATTATTTTTGATGAAAAATAATGTATTTGTCCAGTTTTGCATTTAAATGAATTGATTTGATATTAAAAATTAATTTTTCAAGTTTAGGCAATTTTATCGATACCGGTTAATTCATCTACACATAAAATTTACATTGAGGAGCTTGAGGATAGCTCATATAGCACGTCCCCAAGCCTAGGAGGGATGATTCACCACCCTAAATGGTGTATGTGTCCCTAAATTGGATTAAAAATAAATAAAAATTAGATTTATGACATAATGCTTACATAATGGATGATGTAATTTTGTAGGACACCTAAGCTTGTTCCTCCTCTATAAATACCCATGCTTCTTGGAAATTTTTCACACATCCTCCACTCCTTTCAAGCTAGCCAAATTCTTAGAGAGCTTCTTTCTCTAGAATTTTTTTATTTTACTTTGTTTTTATACTAAAATTTTAATAGTTTTCCAACAACTAGTAAAGTTCTCTCCCTAGGAGTTTTGTATCAACAATTCCATCCTCTTCATCAACCACCTTAGAGGTAATGGGGGGAGTGGGGTTGGTTCTAAATTATTGTTACTTTGCATGTTGGTAGGAAGGCTTTTTCCCAAAACCCGTTTAAGCTTAAGTTTTATTATTGTTATTATTGTTTGATGTTAAACTTTAATTTTTTTCTAAGTTGTTACTTTGCTTAAATTTAGATTATTAAATTATAATTGCTAAGCTGTTACTTTGCTCAATTTTAGAAAATTAAAATGCACTTGCTAAGCTGTTTCTCTGCTTAATTTTAGAAAATTAAAATGCACTTGCTAAGTTGTTACTTTACTCAAATTTAGAAAATTCAAATGTATTTATTTAGTTGTTATTCTGTTATAATTTTAGTAATTAAATTATAATTACTATATCGTTATTATGTTAAAATTTTATATGATTACTAAATTGTTATTTTGTTAAAATTTTTGTATTGTGCAATTTCTGCAAAATAAGGCAGAAATGTGAATTGTACTGGTGCTCAAATTAAATGAGACTAGGAAAACCTCTGCTTGAGAAGTTAGGAGTTGATAGTTTAGTGAGTAATGTAAAGCAAGTAACAAGCAATGGCATGGCACCCTACTAGGGAAGCTACAATTTGGTATGTTGAGGAATGAAAGACAGGGACCTATTTGAGGAGGTCTTGGGGGTAGGCATCGAGTGGTGAAGGTCCCAATGGCTAGGGTAGCCCCCTCATGCCGCGATATTCACCTGACCAAGCTCGATAACCCTGACAATTGTTCAGCATTCCAGAATTGGTTTGAGAGTATACGTTTATAAATGGATATTCTGACTATTATTTTCCTCATGATGATGAGGACTGTACCATGTGATGATGTTGATGAGGTATATATACTCCCAGTCACTTCCCAGATTCTGTTGAGAACTATTATCCACTAATGGGAAGTATGGATTCATACCTAGTCAAGGGTAGTCTTATGCAACTTAGAATAAACCTTAGGTTCCCTTGTATTGTCAGTTGTGTTTTATCTTTGTTTTATGGTAGATTTCCCACCATACATGTAAAAGTGATTTTATAACAAATCATCTCACTCCATTGTTTTTCTTCCTTGTATGATTGATCGCAATTATTGAAAATGACGACAATGCATGATGATGTTAAGGATGAGTCAGAGGATACTCTTCCAGATTTATAGACTTAGTTTATAATATTTTCCTTAAGGGATAAGGTAGATAAATATTGTTCTGTATAGGATCTTTTTGATGTATATATTGGGCTAGGTAGTATATATATTTTGATGTACTTTTGTTTTTTTTTTACTTGTTAGGTATTACTCAAACCATGATGTACAATTTTATATATATATATATATATATATATATATATATATATATATATATAAGTAGTTTTATTATTTCACTTCTATATCCAAATTCTGTTAAATTTAGAATTTTTCTATCATAAAATCGAAAAAAAAATTACTCACATTTTCATCAACTTGACTTAATAATTAAATTAATATGAATTATATTTAAAATCAAAGGAGTGTTACAATTCGCATGTAAGATAATATTCATTAGTCCATGCCCGTCCTCTCTTGTTCCATTTAAGGGATCAAGACTATTTATCTCCCTTCTTGTCCACCAGTGTAATTTGTCTCATAGTCGATACCGGTGTGCTCATACAAAATGATGCAGGCAATAACTACAAATTGCCAAAAAAAACTTCATGAATAATTGAGATTCTTAAATGTGAATAATTGAATCTAATACAAATAATGATGAAATTAGTCAATCATATTGCTACATACAATTGAAGAGGAGTTCACATCGTTGTAAGTAAGAGTTCTTTCAAATGAGCAATAATTATGTTGAGCAGGTTGAAGTTGTTGATCCCAAATGAATGGAACAACAACTATTTCACTTGTTCTTGCTAATGGGATCTGAAAAGGGGTAGTAGGATAAGTTATCTCTACCATGTATCTATTGAATATTTCCATCATTGTGTCTTTACTTTCCAGATAATACATCTTGATCCAACCACCTGTACCCAAATTATACCTAGTTTGTATTTCAAACCATCTATTCGTGAAATATGCCCTTTCTTGTTGTTTAAAAATCTCAACTTCAAGCTAATTTCCTATACAATTAAATAGATTTATGATATCTAGCAAATCATTGTAAAATAAGCTTGAAAACAATGTAGATATTGTTCCATAACTCTATGTCATGTCAAACATTAATATATTAAAGTGATATAACAAAAGATAAGCATTGTATAAACTTCAACGTAAAACTCACTTGTAAGATTAACTCACATATTCAGGATTGTATTCACACCAAAACCATCGGTAGTATGATTCTTGGACTTCAATAGGTACTGCCATCTACAATTTTTTTTTAAAATCAAGATTAAAATTGTTCAAAAAAATATTGTTATTTGAGTGTTGCATTTAGATTTTATTAGAATTATTAATTGGTAATTATACGACTAATAAATCACTTTCATATTATATTTGCATTTACATTTTTAGAATAAAAAAAACTCATAACTAAATTCATTTTATCTTACTAACACCCAAAAATAAGTTTAGTGATTACCAATATTGTGTATACCCACATTTAATAATATTGCACGCTTAAATAAGATTGTATTACTCCATTTATTTTTTTCAATTTATTGAAACTGATGGATAGAAACATACAACTATAATACAATTAAATAACACAGTATTTAGTAACCAATGCCCTTATCTACCCGTTACTTGATCATGTGTACGTTGAACCCATACGTGAAAAAAAGAAGAGAAAAACGGTGTATTGAACAACAAACACAACAAACTAGAAATGAGATGTGAAGACAAGGACTTACCTTATATTGTTTGTTTGCTGTGTTAAATTTCCAATATATCACTCAAAGCCCAAATTTTACCTAAATAAAACGAAAGGTTTGGAAAGGGTTATGATCACATTGTACAAAGAAGGTTGAAAATAGCTACTTCAAAAAATAACAATACAAATTGACAACATTTGAAACTAAAAAAAAAAAATGAAACTCAACATTCCAACAAATGTATGGTTTCTTCTTCCTATTATGACGCCGTACTTCATATATATATATATATATATATTCGAGAAACTGATAAATAAATTTTGTGGGATAAGTTTCCATTATAAGAAACCAAAGAGTCGAAGTAATAGATGAGGGAAGAAGGTCGTTCATGGTGTTTTTCAATGGTTGTAGGTGTGATGATCAACAGTGCAATTTCCAACGTCGAGGATAAGTGAAAAGGTTCATTGGTTTTCACGAACTAGTACACCCATTTAAGTCGTATGACACGGTGTTCAATGGGATTGGGTGGTCATGTAATAATAACCTATATGCCACTATCACAGGATGTTCATGTACTTCATAGTTAATTTTTTTTCTATTTTTTATTTTAGGGCCATTTATTGGAAAGGACATAATTGATACTTTGGATGGGTCCAACTTGTGATCAGCGTATTCAACATTGAATAATTAATATAAGTGTCATATTAATCAAAATTTCCAATGTTAACATATGTATGATAGGAAAAAGATAAAAATGATATATATATATATATATATATATATATATATATATATGTATGTATGTATGTATGTATGTATGTATGTATTGATTATCAAGTTGATATGAATATATATTGATTAGATAGTGAATATGAACTGGCATAAATAACTTGAACGAAAATTATATGAATTTGACAACAATAAATTATTATAAATTATAATATACAAATTCAAGCTTTTATATTAATCAAAGTACTTGAACTTGAACTATTATATAATGGTTATAAAATTAATTAATATAAAATAAAATATCTTATTTGATTAATATGCACAAAAATAAGTTTAGTTCAATTGATGCTTATTAATTGAATTAATTACTATTTATTATTTAGTACTAGTTTTAGTGATCTATTGTTGTTTGGAATATCTCCAGTGTTACACATCTTATGTAGTGCTGGTTGAAGCTTGATTAGGTTTAGGGTTTAGGTATCTGAAGTTCTTTGCCTCGTGATCAAAGAAGTCCTAGTTATCTATTATAAATTGTGGAATGTCCACTTGGGCTTGACTTGTGATTAAATTAGTCTTAGTGATTTATTAGTGTTCGGAATGTCTTTAGTGTTGCACTGACTGTATTAGGTTTAGGGTTTAGGTATCCGGAGTTCTTTGCCTCGCGATCAAAGAAGTCCTAGTCATCTATTATAAATTGTGGAATGTTGATTAAATCAGTCATAGTGATCTATTGCTGTTCAAAATGTATCTAGTGTTGCACAAACTTTATTAGGTTTAGGATTTAGGTATCCACAGTTCTTCGCATCGTGATTAAAGAAGTCCTAGTCATCTATTATAAATTGTGGAATGTCTATTTGGGCTTGACTCGTGATTAAATTAGTCTTAGTGGGCTATTAGTGTTCAAAATATCTCTAGTGTTGCACAAACTTTATTAGGTTTAGGGTTTAGGTATTCAAAGTTCTTCGTCGCATGATTAAAGAAATCCTAGTTGTAACACCCCTAATTTTTACCTGTTGAACTATTTTCTTAATTATTTTGTATTTATTTCTGGAGAACTGGATGAGAATCTTAAAATTTGATCCACATGGTTATGTTCGTAGTAATAAGTAGTACTTAGTTTAGATTTTTAATAATTTTCGGTAAATGGGGCCTAGAAATTAGTAAAATGACAATTTCATCCCTAAAAAGCCAAATAACATAATTAATAGACAAAAATAGTTAGGAATGTTTAAAAAAATATTTTTAAGTCATCAATGTACTTAGAATAATTATTAATAATTTTAGAAATAGTCTAATACAACTTAAAATAAAGTCTAGGTTCCCCTCTATTGTCAACTGTGTTTAATTTGTATTCTACGGTAGAATTCCTATCATACATATGTAAGTGATTTTAGAACAAATCATCCCACTCCATTATTTTTCTTCTATGTATGTTTGATCGCGATTATTGAAGAAGACGGAAACGCCCAATGATGCCGAGGACAAGTCAAAGGACACCCTACAGATGAGGATTTATAAACTTAATTTATAGTATTTTCTTTTTGTATAAGAGATAATGTAGATGAATACTGCTCTGTATAGGATCTTATATATATATTTAAGACAAAGGACGTTTATAAGACTCTCATTTTGTTTCGATTATAACAAATAGACTAATGTTTAATCGTCTGATCGAACGCTTTTGATATATGTTTAACTCTCATAGACGATTTATAGCGAAAATTGTTGGACCACGTATGGTATTCGAAGTTCTTACACAAAAAACGATCCTCGTCTTAAAGTTCATACCTACTTTCTTGGAAAAGAAGACATTAACGTACATTTCTCTTAAAGATATAGTTTTCTACGGAAAAGAGGGAACTATAGTACACTTGTCAGTACTAAAAAGCAAATATGTCTACTACAATAAGATTTAGTACAAGAAAGGCAAGATAAATAGAATGCTTTATCTTATCAGTGTGACTAGTTGGTGAATAGCATTAAATGCAACATTTAATGCTCAAACGTATACTTTCTTCTTTACACGACAACAGACAAAGGATGCCCCTAAAAGCACTCACAATAGACACTTTGGAATAACACTATAAATAGAAGAGAATACCTATGTCAAAGTGACTAAACTTTTATCGATTTTTTTTACTCTCATTCTCTTTACTGCTTAAGCTTTCTCTCTTGTTCTAAAAAAGAATTCCTTTTGAAAAAGAGTACTTTAGATAAATCATTGTACAATTCTTGAGCTTTAGTGTATATTGAATGTCTAACAAGATGTAAGCTTAGTGTGATACTTTACCCTTTAACCATTTCTCTGTGAAATTGGTGAAAGCTTGAAGAGGCTTTGTATCAAAGAATACTAGGGTGTTTGCTTGGAGAGGATGTGAAATACTACTTGGGTTAAGCCCGAAGAGGCTTGGATAAAAGAATACTTGTAACTTTGTGTTAGTTATAGTGAGACTTAGTGGTATACCAACAACTAGACATAATCTTTAGGGTGAGACGAACCAATATAAATTTATGTGCCCTTTTGTTTTACATCTTCTATTTGCTTTGTTAAATCTTGTTTTAAAAACATCCATCTTTTTTTCTAACAGACAATACATATCTTTGAAAATGTTAAGTTTTTTTTTATAACACAATTCAACTCCTCTTCTTGTGTTGTTTATGTGGTTTACACACACACACACACATATATCTAGTCTTTATCTTTCATCATTTACTACCATTTTCAAATTTTATTAAACTTAGAATTTTTTTATTATAAAAAGTAGAAAAGATTTTACTAGTATTTTCATCAATTCAAACTTAATTACTAATTAAGTAATTAAATAAATACGTGTTATGCTCAATGTGAATGGGTGTCACATTAGTCATCTATTATAAATTGTGGAATGTTGATTAAATCAGTCTTAGTGATCTATTAGTGTTCAAAATGTATCTAGTGTTGCACAAACTTGATTAGGTTTAGGGTTTAGTTATTCGGAGTTCTTCACCTTGTGATTAAAAAAGTCCTAATCTGAATGATCTATTAGTGTTTAGAATGTCTCTAATGTTGCACTGACTATAGTAGGTTTAGGGTTTAGGTATCCAAAGTTCTTCACCTCGTGATTAAAGAAGTCATAGTTATTTATTATAAATTGTGGAGTGTCTACTTGGGCTTGACTCGTGATTAAATTAGTCTGAGTGATCTATTAGTGTTCTGAATGTCTCTAGTGTTGCACTGACTGTATTAGATTTAGGGTTTAGGTATCCAAAGTTCTTCACCTTCTGATTAAAGAAGTCTTAGTCATCTATTATAAATTATGGAATGTCGATTAAATTAGTCTTAGTGATCTATTAGTGTTCAGAATGTCTCTAGTGTTGCACAAACTTAATTAGGTTTAGGGTTTAGTTATCCGAAGTTCTTTGCCTTGTGATTAAAAAAGTCTTAGTCATCTATTATAAATTGTGGAATGTCTACTTGGGCTTGACTCGTGATTAAATTAGTCTGAGTGATCTATTAGTGTTCAGAATGTCTTTAGTGTTGCACTCTTTATTAGGTTTAAGGTTTAGGTATCCAGAGTTCTTCACCTCGTGATTAAAGAAGTCCTAGTCATCTATTATAAATTATGGAATGTCAATTAAATTAGTCTTAGTGATCTATTCGTGTTCAGAATGTCTCTAATGTTGCACAAACTTGATTAGGTTCAAGGTTTAAGTATCCAGAGTTCTTTGCCTCATGATTAAAGAAGTTCTAGTCATCTATTATAAATTGTGGAATGTCTACTTGGGCTTGACTCGTGATTAAATTAGTCTTAACGATTTGTAATTACATTTTATAACACCCTAAGGGGAATTATTGTAACTAGGTCTAGATATCTAAGAACAAAAAAGAAAGACTTAAAAACATAGAAACAACATGTTGAAGCAACTCATAAATATAATTATATTCATATAAGAATAATACAATAAAATACCATACATGCCTAATACACCTCATCTATCACCCAAAGGTGTCATACAAAACATAAGGAGGAATACAAGGAAACAATATAAACTAGACTACGTCTTCTTGCTCGTGACTCCAAGCTCTATCTGTACACGTCTTCACTTGTATCCTAAAAAAGGGAAAACTTAAAGGAGTGAGACATAATGACTCAGTGAATGCTCTAAGGAATCTACGGCTGGGTTAGACTCCTCTACTCGGACAACCTTCATCATTTATCTCTCATGGCTTTAAATTCACTAGGTCTCTCATAATTCTCCATACCTATGGTCTAGTCTACACCTTTTAATCTTCAATACTTCTTGTGTTAACTACTCTCTCATTCTTCCAACTGTTATATTAGTTTACTATCTCATTCTCAACCTAAGAACTCTTTCTTACCCAAAACCCTCTCTAGTATTTAAACCCTTCATGTTTAGATTTACTTTTCTTCCTTTTGATATTTAAGGTTGTTCTCTAGGGGTCAAGTCTAAGGTTACAGACATTCTAAAATACTTTTGATACTCCCTTAACACTCACCTTAATACCCTCATTTTGTTCTCTCTTACTTGTCTTATACCTTTCTATTATGCTATATGGGGATTCACTCTTTCTCTATCTCATTCACAAGTATTATTATCCAACTAAAACCCTCACAATACTATCCTAGAGCCTAGCCTCTCACTTATCCTTGATGTAGCAAACACAATTCTAATTACAAGCATACATTTATTTCACATATTTTGCCTAATAACTAGACATACGCATCGTTTTGTTCCATCAAACAAGCATGACATACATGCATAACATGAGCACATATACATAATCTTGACAATTTATCACAGTACACAATCATATTTTCACACGTGTACACATTACATCATTCACTTATGAACAAGGTCACATAGACTTCACACAATTACAACGTAACACAGTTCAACATATCACACTGCAACAAGATGCATATGCATACTAAGTTCCTAAATCTTTACTCATGCACATGTGGTACCAACCTAAACTTGTCGGAAAGTAGACTAGGAGTAAATGCACGGCACATAAGAAGCATCATTGGTACCGATGCCTTCGGCTCTCGCACCCTCAACTAGTATGATATCTCCCGGCGACTAGTCAGGGTTATCCAGTTTTGCTAGTACGCCCCGGCTCCATGAGATCAGCATGGACCATTGGAGTTTTCCCAACTGGATAACTCCCAAGGCTAGGTTAGACAACCCATCACGACCTCCACTAGCCACATTCCTACATACTTTTCTCATCACATAACTCAAATGTTATGATGCATGGTCACATATAATGTTTACAACTTTTCATAGACTTTTATCATAAAACATTGGCACAATTTCATGTCACACTCAGTTTTTTCAAGGTAAATAACAATCATAGATTATAAACTCAACAAAACATAAAAGAAACAAATAACAATGAGTTAAAAATTGCAAAATAGAGTTCATAAGCACAAGAACATAATAGCAAAAGTCCTATTCGTCCGGTAAGACAGAAGTCTTGCCTGGCGATCTAGCGAACCCACCAGGTGGGTCTGCACCTGAACCTAACACGCCCAGCGGGTATTGCACCCCGCCCAACGGGTCCGCGCGCCTAGTGCCAATGAGGAATCCATTTCTTGAAGAAAAGTTGCCCAGCGGCTGTCTAATTCTACCGGGCAGATCCGAGATACTAATTTTAATTTATTTTTCTTATTGTCCTTGGTTTCTAAATGTTTCAAAATAAATAATTAGATTCTTAATCACTCTTCTACATTGATAATTGGTCAATCCAATCTATAATTCCCTTACTCCCTCACAATCCCCTCAAAATCCATCAAATTCCTAAATTTAGGTATAAGGAGGGAAAAAGATAGATAGATGAACAAGAATAACATAAAGGACAAGGAAGGACACGGGGGAGAGCACTCACCTTTATGGACATACAAAGCTGAGTTCTAGTGTTTGGGTTCTCTGGTTTCTATTCCTCTTCTTTCTTTTCCTCTTTTTCTCCTCATTCTCTCTACCTTCTTTCTTCTTCTATTTTTTTGACGGCTAAACCTAATCCTTCTTCTCTATTCACTTCTTATAACATGTGGGTGGGTATGTGGCTTAGTGGGCTTTAGTCCCTTATTGGGCATTAGATGCTCTTTTGGGTTCTATGATAACATTTCTACTAATTTCTAATATTAAGGTGTCGATAACAATAACACTAATAATAACAACAACAATAATAATATAATAACAATACCATAACAAAGAATTAATAATAACAACAACAACAACAACAATAAATATAATAACAATGATAGAAATAATAATAATAATTAAACGAGCATTAAAACACATTTTAAAGTGGTATCTGATATCCATACGTATATCTAAGCACACGATTTTGTTTTCAAACACCTGAAAAGTCACATTTTCACTATCATTTTTTTAAAATGGTAATGCTGAACGGATATCGTTGTTAAATGGTACCATTTAACACAATCAATTGATTTGTCATATTCATCGACGTTTCATTTAACACACCCAAATTATATAAAGTGTATCTTCTATATCTAGTGCTTCTATCTTAAAAATATTCATTCCTTTTTTGCAATCTATCATCATCGAAGGTTAAAACACTGAAATGTGTCAAGCAAGTATTTCAATTTTTTATTTTGAATTTGAATTTCTTCTTCTTTTTTAGTATTTAATATGTTTTATTCACATCAACTTGTTCTTACAAGTCAATGTAGAACCCAATCACTAATTCGTTTATTTCTACTATTTATATTAGCAGGTTTGATTGCATTTGGGTCAACTAAAATAAAGGACAAATTTAGATTGTTTCTCATTGAATATGATCCACTCACTATAAGTTATAACACTGTATAGTAGAAATTTGAAAACATTTTCCAAAATTAATAGTTGGACTAAGAACACATTGATATATTTCACAGGAATATGGATAGATGCCCCAAACTTTTTTCTAGAAAATATTATGACAAGATTCCCAATGGTATCTTCATGTTTGACGATTATAATAACAAGATTGAAGTCAAAGTTCAAAAGAAAAGTAAGCAAGTTTTGCACACAGATGGTAGGCACCAGATCCGTAATGTGTACAACCTTAGAGAAGGGAGTTGGATTAAAACCTATTATTATAGTGCATCACGAATCAAGATAAGAGTTTTTGATAGGTCGCTGAAAGAGGTTCAATGTCCTCAACCCAGTCGCCTATACATTCTTGGTGAAGCCTCTAGTCCAATTCAGATTGATGTTGAGGATCTTATTGAGGATGTCAAAACTATAAGAACCATTGTTCCTCCTTCTTGAAGAATGGCAATTAAGTCTTTTTTTTTCTTATTTTGTGTATTGGGCGAATCGTTTCAATTTAAAATTTATTAACTTGTTCAAGTTACATTTACTTATTTTAAATAGAGCGTTCAATTACAATGTTCTGATATATGAATGCAATAACATAAAAGATCTATGTCGTTTTTTGATGGGTAAAAAGATAAACTTTATAAAAAGGGGAATGTTAAAGTATGATCTAATTTTGATTAACCTGACCATAGTAATCAAATATAAAAATTAAAATTAAAAATGAAATTATATCGCTTATGTAAATATTCAATACTTAGAACATGACTCACTATCGGCATTCAAAATACTCGTAATAATTACAATTTTGAACATTAAAATTTAATGTATAATTACAATTTAATTATGCTATGATATATATATATATATATATATATATATATACACATACATACATACATGCAAACATACATACATACATACAATAATATAATAATATATTACATATATTATATCACATATGTAATAAATTAAAAATATAAAATATAAATTTTAAAATATATATTACGTAATAATCAAGTAGTTGCGAATTATGTATTACTAATACTTACCATTACTATACAAGCTACCCATTTCTACTAAAGCAGTGTTAGATTCTTTAATTTTTTTATTTGATTTTCTTTAATTTAATCAATATTTGATTTTCAAAAATTAATTTGTAATCGACAATAAACTGGTGCAACCAAATTTTATTAAAGGAATAATAATAAATATATTTCATTTATTAGTATTTTTATTTTAAAGCCTCCAATTATAGATTTGTAACATATAACATATAATATATTAATATAATGATATAATGATGTAATAATATGTAATAATTTGAAATATTATTAAATAATATTATTGAATATAAATATTGGTAATTATTAATAATAATATTAATTATTATAAATATGATTATATTATATTTTTAGTATAACTGTTATCGTTTATTATAAGTATTATTGTTATTATTATTATTTATGTTGCTGTTTAATATTAAATATTAAATCATTAATATTGAGTATTGATTATTTTTATACAAAAGTGACAATCTTGAGTTATATATGCGTAAACTGAGTGTATAATCTATAGGGTAAGCTTTTATCTACAGACAATTTTTTTGGGAACAAAAATATGTGTTATAGCCTACCTCCCTTTTTAGCACGCTAGGGCTTCACAGACTGTGTTCACATTACCTCACGCCTTCGACATAGAACAAACTTGGACATTTTCATTCAATTTGGTGGCTGTAAACACTTTGTTTTAATCCCCTGCATCATGATGAACAGTACCTTTACTAGAATGAAGCATGCAGTTATTAGTGTGTCTAAGAACACAACTGTAATGATACAAATTTAACAAGAATAGTATATAATGAACCACACACCGGAACAATCATCACAGAGTAACCATTCGTTCTCCAAAGTTTACAACATATCAAAAGTCATGGCAGGCATAGAAAAGGCATCTCGAAAGCGTGAAACAAAGAAACCTAAAAGAAGATCTCCTCAAACTTGTGTAAGCATGAACCGAAGCTGCAAAAAAACAAAGTTATTAACTGGGGTGATCAAGATTTCATTAAGGTAAATGTGTTCACTTAATATCTTATCATTTTTTTTGTTTTCCATTTCGAATATTAAGAGTTTTTCATTTCTCTTATTAGCATATTTGTAAATACATTTTTGACACGATCTTTGGTCCAAAAGTGTTTCAACATAATGCTTCTTCAACTGATTTAAATATATGTTTGAGAAATATATGCATAATTGCATGCATGTTTTTAACTTTTCATTTTCTTTTTTTGTAATTTTTGGTTTATTGTTAAAGTCTACTACTATGGTCCTATAAATCATTAGAGGTTATCCATGTTTATCGGATTTATTGAGTCAAGCCCACATAGTTAATGCTTTAGGGAATTTATTTATATGTATAGGTGTTTTTCACTCATTTCATAAAGACTTTAGTTATATAATGTTGCTTTAAAAAATACTATTTAGAAGTGTTAAAAAATAGGCAAATTCTATGGTAAACCACTAAATAGGTGGTCCACTAGTGGACCATTAATTTAAATCATATATCTAACGGTTTAAATTAATGGTCCACCATGGACCATTTGATATGGTGGTTCACTATAGAAGCCACCTAAAAAATAAAGTTCAATTTTTATATTTTTCATTAATTTATCGATTCAAGTTCATAACTAAAATAATGAATTATTATATATTTATTATTTTTTCATGGTTTGATTTCTAATATCCATATTCATGTCATAATTGTTAATCATGCCTCATTAAATATCACTTAATGTTGACTAACTAGTACTTGTAGTTATTTATAAATCTTTATTGCATGTTTTGTATGGAGGAAAAAAACCAGTATCCTTACATTCAACAAGTTTTTTTATTCATAATTACATGTTAATAGTATGGCTTGTTAATGTTTAGTTTCACTATTTCACCTTTTGATTTTCATGCTTAACTAATTTGATTTAATATTATTCATAGTTACCATGAAAGTAACATTAAATGCAATGAGAAGAAAGAAAAACAACCTCATCACTTGACTCCCAATGAAGAAGGTAAAGAGTATCAACATGAAGGGGCACCAAACATAACTATAATGTAGGTTTTTAAAAGGTTATCGATGTCAAATCTACTATTCAAGATTTGAAAGAGGTTGTGTGAAATTTAACTAGGGTTGTTGTAAACAATAACCAAATGATAACCCCAACACAAACCCCAACTGGACTTGCACTAATCAACAACAATTTAACCACTCCAAATACCTCAACACCAACAAAGACTATTTGGGAGAAGTTGATTTCCTTAACCGAAAGATTGTCAAGACAAAAAGATTTGATTAAAATTGAAAATGGATGATTTGAACATACGATCCAACCAAGGAAACTTTTCTTAAATTATGAATGTGGTAATACTTTTAAGAATATTACTTACCAGCCAATTTGCATTGGGGAATATGAAGGTCAAACTTGTGGAATTGAAATACCTAATATAAGTATATTCTATTTAAAAGAAAAAACAAATCTTTTCATAGAATGCTTAGGAATTATTTGTAGTATGAATTATATAACCCTAAGACATAACTTTGTTTACTTTCAGTTACATCTTACATATTTCAAACTAACAAAATAGACAGTATACTTGGGTTTGTCCTTTTTTATTCAACTTTTTAATTGACAAAATATATACCTTAAAATTAAAACTGTTTTATATATAGTGTTACATTCATTTCTTGGTGCTATGAAGGGATGAGGTTTTAATCAAATCTTTTTGGGGTGTTGGAGATAGTAAGACGCTTTTTAGTCTTATGCCTAAGACATTTGTTAACTAGGAAGTACGAATTTTATAAATCATAATTAATAACATCTTTTAATTTTTTTAGCTCAACTAACAATCTGTAACACGTTTACATGTCATTGATGTTATAGGTGCTTAACTTATTTGCTTGTAAACTGACTTGTGAATAGAAAAAACTATCCAAATATATGTCAGCTTGGTTCTTACCAACAACTTTTGTAGTAAACACACTTCTAAATGTATCAATTTTTACTAATTTGAATAATTATTATTTGATTTATTTTGTCTGTAATTATATCACATCAATATGCATTAGAACAAGGGACAACCTTTGAAACTGTTACAAGGTACTATCAAAAGGATTTTATGGACAATGCCAATCTTTTGCAAAAGGTAAATAATTAATGAATAGCATCTTTAGAATTATCATATCACTCTTATATCATCCCAAGACTAACAAATATTTTCTTTTTGTTTGTATGTATATTTGTTCCTATAAATGATGGCCAAATGCATTGGTACCTCCTTGTCGTTGACATGCTTAGAAAAAGCCTTATTATATTAGACTTGCATCCAAGTGAATCAAGATTGGAAATTAGAAGGTAAAATGTCAAAAATTTGGTAAGTTAATATGCTTTATATGCAAAATCAGTTAACAACTTTAATTAATTGTTCGCTTTATATGTAGGCTATGTTTTTGGAAAAAAAATGATGCAAGACTCATCATTTTATGACATACCCGATTGCGTGAAGCATCTCATATCTGATTTTGTGATGGTTGAACCTGAACAAATTGGGTAGCAGCTGAATGGATCATAAGATCTTAACCACATTATATATATATTAGTTTACTTTGAATACATTAATCCTAAAATTTATTACCACTATGTTAGGAATGATTGCGGTATGTGGGTTGCAAAATGGATGTTTGAATGCATCTGGTCTGAAAAATATGACAATTTCTGTAAGGATTTGGATTCGTTATAGAAAGAAATAAAATAATTTTTTTTTGGTCAATAAGCACTTGGATTGATATGTTATATGTATCTTGATTTGTTACTAAAATATTTTGATTGCTTATATTATCAATTTGTAAGTCAAGCTTGACACAAGGATGCATATTGCTATAGATTTGGTACTGGATCCTTATAATGAAAAAAAGAACGAAGTTATTCATAAGGCTTTTAAGAATTGGGAAATGGTTGAATCAAAGAGGAAGAAACTTGTCAAAGTTTGATGTAGAAGATTTCTTTCTTTTCAACATTGGCTATCTTTTGTAATATGTTTGTTGGATATGCTTTGGAACTTAATTAGTGGTTTGGGACATTTGAAGTTGTAGGAACATTTTGAACTTTTGAGGAACTAGGTTATTTTGAACACGTTAAAGATAATTGGTCTTATGGTAATGGTCAACGTTCATGATATCTTCACCTTTTTGAAACTTTAATATTTTGGTGTTTATGGGATATGCTATGTTATTTATATCTTTGAATTAATATTACAACTTACCCTTATGGCGCACCTTGTCTTTATATTTTTTGATTGGTTCTTTATATATGTTACATATGTGGATAGTATTTTCCTGGATCATGTTCGTTTCGAGGTTTAAATAGTGAATTGTTTGTTGAGGAAAGATAATGCTTATATGGATTCTACCTTTTGTCTTTATGATGGTAAGTTGATGAAAAGGAAACAGTGAATGTGTTTCTAGGAAATACTTGAATAGGAAGTACGTTGGTATCATGAACCATGAATTCAAGTGGTTCACATTGTGCAAGGTTTTTTTTATAGATACATAGTTTATTTTAGATTTGTCTAGGGAGGCACTTGTAATGATGGTTGAATTTATTCGAACAGTACTAGCTAGCTAGATAATTGACTTTAATTCTTCAAATGAGTTTGCTATTATAATCATTCATTTGGTACCTAAACCAGCACTGAATGGATATATCATCAATTACAAATTGTTGATATGCATAAATGTGCTGATTCGAGTGTTTTTCAGGCAAGCTCTCATTGATTAACAACTACTAAAATATAATATGGATAGGCGTGTTGGATAGGCAAGCCAGATGCTTTAAGCATAGAGCCAAAACTTCCATTTATTGAATCAACCCTTAACATGTTCTATCATTGTAATGCTTTTATTGTGAAACTTCTATTAATGCAGGTGGAGTACAACATCTTTGGAGGTAAAAAGACTCAAGGATACTATTGCTGCTGATAAGGCACCTTGCGAATGGTTTTAGGCCTCCTTTAGCGATACAATGTTTTTAGAAAGCATATGCATTTAGGAATCAAATGTTGAAAGCAAGATTCTTCCATTATGTAGGGTTATGACATATTAACATGCGAGTGAGGAATTTAATTATATAAAGGCAGATGTAGTGGAGGGCAATTGCACCAGCTATAATGAATGAATCCGAACGTATTCGTACTTCATCTTATCCACAAGTGCACTTGATGCTCATGGATGAAAAAGTGGTTTAGGCTTTTGACTTTAGTAGTATTGCACACAATTTCTTTTAAAGCTTAGTCCTGTTATAGATTATTGTATCCATGTATAATTTATTTGCTTTGGGATTTTTCTCTATTTTAATCATGAATCAAATTTACGTTTAACTATCTGATGACTTTATCTACATGTACTATGTACATTTTTCTTTTTAAATTAATTGTAAAAATGTTTAGATTGTTATTCCTGTTAATTAACAAATTGATTCATGATTTTTTGAGTTTTGGAAATAAACATCTCCTAACATAGAGTTGACGAAACTAAAAACAAAAATAACAGTGCCATTTATAAGTTGCATTAGTTAATTTATAAAGAATCCTCCCAAATTTGTATTCTATAAAATAAAATTGAGACTTGGTTCAAAAAATTTGGACACAAAGTATAAAATCTTAAAATAGAACGAGGTTATTTTCATCAGTAATAATCACGAGTGTACAATAACAAGAAAGGTTCATGGAATGTCCTTGAAAAATAGAATCTATGGTTAGTTTACAAAAAAATGTCTCTAGCGTTACGACCTTCATATTGTATTTATCAAAGCCTTTATCATATAAATTGAGATCCAACCTTTTTTCTAGCAAAATTTGAGTACATTATTCAACAAGCAAATTGTTACATAAATTATGTATTACTAATTTTCGGCAATCTTTATAAGTTTTAGTGATGATAATTTTGATTATTTTATGTAATACACTATGTGAAAGTGAAGTAATCAGGAAAATTAGAGTCTAATTAATTTCTCTAAATAATTTCAAGCAAGGTTGGGTTCTATATAAAGTATTCATGTAAAAGACTGAATCCGCAAAGGGTATTTCTTATCATTTTTACATTATACAACCAGCATTACCCTTGCCTAAAAGAGTTCGAATTTGAACACAATTTATCCCATTATATTGGTTTTCATTCGTACTTTTTACTCTAATGATCTTTGTATGTAGTTTAACAAAAGTAAATTAACATGTGTAATGACAATGAATCTTGATGAAATATTAATGATGTTTCTGTAAATTTAAAGCTGGGACCTATTGAGGATAGAATGCAAACTAAAACATTACAATAAACATATGAATAATCAACATTTAGATAATTTCAAAGGCCTTACACAAAAAGCAACAATGATTCAATAAGTAAAAACTACGTTCTTCATGGACTAAATTAACTAATAAAAACAACTATACAACTAAATGTAAATTTGACACCAAAGGGCTTCGATAACAAATTAAAAGGAGACAACCTTAAAAGCCCAATTGAACAAACCTACATCAATTGAACCCATATTACAACTAGTGAGACTATAAGACAAAATATGATCAAATATAGCTTCTTCACTTTAGCCTTGTAGTATTCAACCTCCTCATTCAATAACTCTACTTGTGCATTCTCTATGGCCACTTTTTGGTGCAAAACCTCTAATTCTGTCTTCTATGCTGTCATTTCTACGTTCAAATTTTTAATGTCATTTTGAAGGTCACCAAAGCTTTCAAATAAAAAGTGGACAACACATTGTTGTTATGACTTGAAGCACCAAAATTCTCAATCGAAGGTACTTTGTGTGCTTCCAATTCTAGCTTCAAATTTTTAATTTCCTTCTTAAGCTTATTGAAAAGATTTGCATGAAAATCATTTGTAAGAGGATTATACCAAATGAAATAATCACAACGTCCAATAGATCCATTATAATTACCACATCCATAGAACCTCTTGCCTGGATTATCATCAGACCATGAGATTTTCAATTTACTTAGAGCACCACACTTGCACACAATCGAAGAATCACAGAGATTAGATGAAACATTCATGCTTCCAGCCGAAGATGTAGAATTAGCCATTGAAGATACTTTCTGACTTGTAAATCAACATATACTTAATAAATTAATGATTTATTTCTATATTGCCATGCCAAACAAATATAAACATAAATTATATGTCTAAAGCAAGCACAATCAATACATAATGTAAGGCCTATTTATCTATGTAAGCACACAATTATAGTAGTATAATGTATCAAGTTGGACAAGAGTCCAGGTAACTATTTTTGGCTTCTTTTCATGAAAAAAGCAAGCATATGATACACATGTATGGAAAGAAAATACTAAAAAGAAATATACTTGCCCTCTCAATAGCAGTTTTAATTTGATTATATTTTAGACTTGTGATTTTAGTCAAATATAAAATTCCTATAAAAATACTTGCTTTAAGCAGTAAAACCAACTCCAAATCCAGTAGGGACATATATAACAAGTTCACTCTTAACAGAAAAAATACACATCCAAATCTTCGAGTTTCAGGGTAAAGATATTATGTTGTTTAGATATTGCACCTTCATCTCTTTGCGGGGTTCTTAATGTCAGCTAAACCAGATAAAATGTTAGGCCTATAAACCTTAGATATTGCACTAGGATAGAGCCACAAAGATCAAAGGATATTGTTGCATAATGAACATACTATGCAGGTTACATAGAAGGAAGTACTGGACACAAACAAGAATTTAGTAAATGCCAAGAATGGGCTTACATCCCACCAACAAGAATTCAAAAAATGTTGACAATGAATTTGATCCAAATCAGTTTAGCATGAGAAGGGTGCTTCGAGTATTAGATCCTATCCATAGTAGGACTTAACACATTCATGTCGTTCCTTTCACAAAGAAAGAAAACAACACTAACCTGACATTTAAGAGAGTAAGCAACAAAAGCAAAGTTGATAAGCATTATTGATTCTTAATAGGAATCTGGAAAATTGTATTGTCTCATTGTGTAGACAAGTACTAGATAGGAATTTGTCTTCACAGTGCTTATGTTTTTTATTTGCATGTTTCTATTGATTGTGGGGGATATGTGCTTATTGAACAAAAAAATGGTTTGCTCATAAAGATAGAAAGAGTTTTACCAATAATATTATCAAGCTAAGTAAGATAATTCATACATCTAAAATGAACATGCTCAAGTACTAAACATGAGCACCATAATAAGTACAAATTTATAAGAAAAATTTTATAATATTATAAATCATAAACCATAAATGTGTCCTACGTAATGTCCACACCCTACCTACAACTGGAATAAATCATCATTCACAGGCAAAAATGACTAATCTACAAGGAATAAAGGTACATAAGATACATGATAACATTAACTTACCATAAGCTTATGTATTGGAATAACTACTACATTAATTTCAAAAACAAGTAGAAGTAGGGGACCAAGAGCTCAATGAACAAAAGCTACCCTTATCTCAATAAACATGATCGGAACAGACGAAAGTAGAAAAGAACAAAAGCAATGGGCCACTCAAATTTTCGATAGGAAATGAGGAAAATAGAAGAAAAAAAAACCAAATAAAGGAAAAAATTGGCAGGTTCCCTCCTTATGGAACAAACATAAGGTACTTAAACATACCTAATAAACTAATTTTTTGGGAGATTTTTTTTTTTGTAGGATTTCACATAAATGATTTGAGTCGTGACCCAAGTGTTGAAGAATCGTGTTGTTCATCTCCAACATGCATTTTCTACGAATGAGGTCCAATTCAAGCGATACATAGTGCGGTTAAAGCACCAAAATTATTCGCCTATCGATTCATATCATTGATGGGTGGAATTAATCAATCAAATCGTACGACAAATGTATCAAACAAAATGGTACAATACTGATGATCGAAAAGAATAAAAATGAAATCTCTTATGGAACAAACAGAAAAAATTACTACAAACAAAAATCAAAATCAAAAAATCCTAAGAAGGAAAATCAATTTCTATTGTCAATTAAAGCTAAAAAGAAAAAAGTACTGAGACAGACCTATACTTTGAAAAAAGGATTGAACTATGACGGAAATAACAAAAATGAATAGAGCTTCCTGGGAAGAAAGTCATCAACGAAATACCTAAGAGAGGCACATGTGGTAGTAACTATAGAGGCAGATGTGGAGGACGAATATGTATGGGTTAAGGTTAGACAAAAGAAGAATGGTTTCTTATTTAATAAAAAAAATTTAATTTAAATTCAAAAAGGCTTAATGTAGAATAAAATTAAATACACTAAGGACTTAACTAAAATAACTTAAAATTTATAAACTTAAGCTAATGTGGTATCATTAAATGATATGTCATTTAGTTATTGGGCTAGCTAAATGAAGGTTCCAAAGCCCCACAAAATGTACATGTTCTGGAGAGTTACCCAACCAATAATTGCACTCAATTGATTAAATATTCACATCATTTCGTGATTGTGTCATACAAAAATCTTTCGTATTATATGACAATGTTATTAAAAAAAAATTAATCATGTTTTTGATCCCTCCTTATATATTTTTTTGAAATGATACATGCATTATGAATTTTTTTTGTTTTAATATTTGACATTCGCTAGTTTGTTTATGTGAAGTGTTGACGTGGCTTATGAAAGGCCACCTCAACATTACATGTCAACAATAGCATACTAACATTAGAGACTAAAATAAAAATAAATATTATAAAGGTCATTTAAAAAAATATTTTAAAAAGACTAAAACAAAAAAGAGGTGTATTATAAGAACAAAAACATAATTAAGCCTAATAGTAACAAGTGATCAAATTAAAAAAATCGTAATAAATAAAAATAATTTAATTGATAAAACTCACGTTTATTGGTTTACAAAGTATAACCAAACACATTGATAATGTGTGTTTGGATGTGCGTATGTGGAATTAATTTTGGATTAATGTGATTGTATATAATCAATTTTAAGTAACTGTGAGCGAATAACCCCAAACAAATCTTCTAGTGAGCATACCCGTTGTAGCAGGAAAAAAATGGACAACAATATCTATAGTCGTGGGCAATAAAAAAAAAGTTCTTCAAAATTGTGCTAATGATGACCAAGGACAAAGTACTAGTTTTAGTGGAAGACATTAAGTCTCCATGACAAATTGGGTCTATAGAGAATGCATGAATCAGCAACAATGGTAAATATAAAGTTTTTTTGGCAATGATTTTGCCAAGCAAGATGCAACAGTAGATGAGCATGTCTCAGCACTTAGACTAGATGAATAAGATTTTCCAAGAATCTTTAGCAATAAAAGTCATAATAACTTATCGTGATTAGAAATCAGGAAGTTTGCTAAAGTCATTTGAGTCTTTAATTTACAACCACTCTTTCCCATGAAGAATATATTCAACCCCGTAATTTGAAAGACTACAATCAAAGATCAAAATCAATGTAAAAGTGCATTCCTTTTGGATTGACTTGTTTTATTAGGTATGTAGTTTGTTTTAATCGAACCTACTAATCATCATCTTTCTACCCCTCTCTGTATTGCATTCATCCTCTCCTTTTATAGATTCAACCTCTCCTTTTATAGTTCATGTAATATATATATATATATATATATATATATATATAGGAATTTGCTAACGTACACACACTTATTTTTTAGTTGGGGTTCGTTAGCAAGCTACACCATAGGTGTATTTTAAGACACATTGTAATTATAGCTTGCTAATGTACTCTAACTAAAAAATAAGTGCGTGTACGTTAGCAAACACCACAAGCATTTGTTAACGTACACACACTTACTTTTTAGTTAAAGTACGTTAGCAAGCTATACCATGGTGTATTTTAAGATACATTGTAGTTATAACTTGCTAATGTACTCTAACTAAAAAACAAGTGTGTGTACGTTAACAAATATCATATATATATATATATATATATATATATATATATTTGTTTTGGTGGCTTATGTTATTGTTAAGTGTTGATGTGTAATCTTATCAAAAATGTTGAGGTGACCTTCCATAAGTCACAATAGCACTTAATGTAATATCCTCAAATTTCACATAAATAATTATATAATAATTAGTAATTGCTTAATTGTCTTGTGTTGATAATTAAAAATCTAGACAATAATTTATAAGTCTTGAAAGAATTAGTTTATATCAAGACAACAAATAATATGTAGATTTAATAATAATAAAGGTAATAATTGAAACTATATAGAGAAGCTTAAATAATTAGCAGAAATATTTCTAAAGTTGAGAAAACTATATTCTAGCCTTAGAATAATATTAGAAAGGTACTTAAGAGATAAAAATAATTTTGGGTAAATTTTATAAATAAAATTGGATTTATTGTAATTATTGAATTAGAATAAAGAAAGATAATTAAGAGATACATCATAGAATGGTCACATAAATTAAGAAAAATAATTTTTAATCTTAGAAAAATAATTAAAATTTTATCATGTATTTTTAGGATATTTTTTAGGACTTTAGTATATTTGAGCGAAAACTAAATGAGCTTTGAAAATTACAAAAAAATTACAGAAGATTTCTTAATGTGTCTAGACCTTACTTGAACAAGGAGAACTCAAACTAAAATCTCTGTGGCAGTTTTCTAAATATAAATTCGTAAATAACTCATAAAATGGCTTATAAAGCAAATTGGTTGTTTTTAGCTCTATTTGCAGAGAAACCTCAGATGTGTGACTAAAGAAGGACTAGATTAGATCTAATGTCATTAATCTTAATCTTCTGCAAGTCAGTTAAGTTGAATCTAAAATGAATGTAGTTGAAATTTTAATAACCAGGCATTTAGTGCCCATGTTAACACTTAGTGGTGGAAAATTAGATTTTTTTTCCTCATTGGCTTACTAAAACCATCAACCACCACCATTCTCCCACAAGGTCTCGTTCTTTCCTCTTCTTCCTTAACAAACCCTCTCCATTTTTCTCAAAATCTCTCAAGTTCCTCAATCATCCAAGCTTTCTCTCTTCCTTTCGAGGCCAAGTAGACTCCTTGGGTGGTGCAAGAAGCTTAATCTCTCCCTTTTCTCCTCACAATCACATGCCCTTCTCTCTCCAAACCCTAGCCCTCTTTATTAAATTTTGTAATTCCCACCAATCTAAGCGTCCAATTTCAATCGAATCAAGGATTTAGCACCTCCTCCTTATGGGTTTCAAAATGGTAATTTTTCCATCCCTCTCTATTTCAAAATTTGATTACTATTCATCATCTTCTCCATTGTTGTTTTGTAAAAATTAATTGGTGGATTCTTTGATTTTGTGGATGGAAAGTGTAGGAGGAGTGATATTAGGCCTATTGGAACATGTGGAAAACTCGAATTTGATCCGTCTTGGAGAACATCAAATTTGATCACCATAGAGTAAGGGGAAGATCCACTTCAATTTAGATTTTTGAATTTGAATTGGCTTAGTGATGGTAATTTGATGTTATTTTCATGTCTACTTTGAATTGTATGGCACATCTTGAAAATGTGGATTGTTGTATGTATGCATATGATTGGCCACATAGAGCTTGGTTAGGCCATGCGTGATGTTATTATTATGTTGAAAACATGTCCTTGATGAGATATTTGAGTTATATTATGAATTGGTAATGATAGTTTGTGATAAGTGTTTTGATGGTGTGCTACTAGTATATTTTTGTACAGGATAGAGGTCAATAATTTTGTAATAACTCTTTGTGTGGTTAATTTTGAGTGTCGATTTTTGGAGGGGAAAATAGACATCTAGGGCCACAATTTAGGCGCAAGAATCGTTAAAAAAAAAAAATGAGGGAGTTATGGGTGGTCAAATTTGGTTGTTTTGCTAGTGAAAGCGAACCTAGACAGTGGTGATTCATTTTGAAAGTTGTATTAATCTAAAAACAATTAGCAAAAATGAGTTGCTTTTCTAAAAATTAGACATCCTAAGTTTTTGAATCATGTGGTTTATAATTTTTCGATTTTGTTTGATAATCAAAAAGTTAATTGGAAGACAGGTTAAGTGCATTGAACCGTTCTATTTTTTTTTTGCCCTGTAATAGTCTTAATTAATAATTCACCATAAATTGCACAAAATGAACTAGTGAGTGTTCTTGGTCAATCCGAAAAATATGTTCAAAGGGCTAAGGATAAAATTAAGTTTTATATAATTTGGTTTTAAAATGATTGAGAAAAACAAGTTTGAAGTTAATTGTATTGTTTAGAAACATGGGGTGATCTTTGTTCACTTATTCATTTTTAGTGACTTTTGTAGATTTTTCCCAAATAAAACGCTTGATGATTTGGAAACTAAAAACATAGAGCTTTCCAAAGAGCTGTAATTTTAGCAAACAAAAATCATTTGATCCATGAAATTTGATTTTTAATTTGGTCTTGAAAATAAGAATATTCTGTTTTAAGAATTTAAGAACTTTTATAATTAATTGCTATGAAAACTAAAAGAATAATATTCTAGTGTTTTAAGAGTTTTATAAGTAATCTAGTAGTCTTTTGAAAGTATGGAAATGTCAATTTAGTTAGGGTATTTGTATATTTGTTTGTTATCTAAATTGGAATTATAAAAGAAGGAATTGATGACCTATGAATGGCTATGTGAGCCTTTAAGAATGAAAAGTTGTTTATGATGGTAATATTGATTGATGCTTAGGTAATGAGCCTTTGTGACGGATGTTTATTAAGTAGGTACCTCTATTAGTATGTGATCATACCTATGTTTTGATATAAGGAAAGTATTGAAAAATAGAAGAGGCTTTGTCAAATTTTTTGGTGAAATTATAAAAGACTTAAATTGAATCATGTTTTGTTAAAATATGATCATGCATCATGTGCATAAAATGATGATAGTGGAATGATGGCTTGGTACACCGAGGGATTGCTAGTAGGACTTTTGAGTCTAAGGGGTTAAAGATAATCAAGTTGTAAAATCCTAACAGCTAGGACTTGCAATCTAAGTTGGGAGACTCATGCTAACTCAGTCGATAACTTCGACAACTGCTAAGCATCACCAGACTGGTAGAGTGTATTCCTTTTAGAGTAGTTGAGATTGCATAAGGCTCTTGTATATAAATGTGAAAAGATAATATCCTGGAAAGGAATATCTACTCCCAGAGTTTTTCCAAAAATCAAAAGATGAAATATGAATTTGTGGAGTCGTGTTAAAGGTTAAGGCCCACATGCATTACAATAGTAGCAATGATTAATTGATCGGAAAACAGAATGATAGGACATGCATCATATTTCTATTTGTGTGTAACATGGGAATGTGGTGTATTACATGTGTGTGAATGATGTGTTATTGACATATTCTTACAATGATGCAATAAGTGTTACGAATGAATTTCTCATTAAATGACATGATAGTCATTAAGTAATCACATGATGTACTTTGTGACATGATTTTATTAACAATTTTTATATTGATTTATATAATATGAAATGTGGGTTGGGGTGGTTTTTTGGGTTTGTTTGATTTCTTGAATTTCAAATTGTTTGGTTCTCACCCATGTTTAATTCGCCACTTTCATCATCTGTGGATGTCGAAACGGACATAGGGTGGAGTACAGTTCTTGTAGTTGAAGTGAAGAAATTCATCACCTGGAAATGCATGATATTTAGACAACATCAGAGTGGTGCAACGGAAGCAAGCGTGAAGACGTAGAAGACTTGTTCTTTTAAAAAGAGAATGTTAGAGTCTAGTTATACGTCACATGTTTTTAGAATAAATGTGTGTGGTTTCTAAGTCTGTATCTCTCGATACTAGATTAGTTATATTCTAATCTAGAGAGATACTTGAGTATTAGATAACCGTGTTGTAGTGTCATTATAATTACAATGTAATGTAAACCCTAGCTAGTTAACAGTATGTAGCTGTATTATTATACTAAAACAAGAATTTATCTTGTATTTAACTTTAGTTGTATTCTTCATTATTGCATTATATTGTTCAAGTGATTTGATAACGAAAGTTCTTGTTTCGTTTTACCAAGTTTCAAGGTTTATATTATATTACGTTTTCATTTTTATGTTAAAAAAAATACCAAAATTTATACTAAAGAGCTAACAGAACTGAGATTTTAGTTACATAAAGGTTGACATATTAGAGTGTTACACTTAACAGAAATAAACTAATGTCGGAGACCAAAACAAAACAATATCATATTCCATAAATCTTTTCAAAAAAAAATTACAAGAACAGAAAAAAAAGGAGCATATTACATTTAACCAAAAACATGATTAAGTCTTAAAAAACTATGCTTAAATACCATTAAAAATGAATTCAAAATTCATCTGTAGATTTGGAAAGATAATGTATCATATGAAAAATAAAAAATATTACTCCTTTTGGTCCTTTATATAAGACACTATCCAGAAAGTATTGATAGTCCTTTTTATAAGGCATTTTACATTTCTTATGAAATATTTAATTTTTTACTATTATTTGCCTTTATTAAAGACTTTGAGTATTTGTATCCTTATTAGATAATGATGTATAATACTGTCAAATTTTAATGTCTTTATGTTACCCATAATAAATTAATGATAATTAGCGAGAATAAAATTGATATGTTACAATATTTTTTAAAAAAATCAATAAAATTAATTTATTTAACTATTTTTATTGGTATGTGTAATTCTGTTATAAGTGCCTTGTGTTAAAGACTAAAAAGAGTAAAACACAAACAAATACAACAAACTCGTAAAAAAATGGAAATTTAAAAAAGAATAGCAAAATGTAATTAGCCTATCAGAGAAGCCCAATCAGGACAGGCCATTCTTTTTCTTTTTGTGAGAGTAAAACGGTTCCAAATCCAATTCATGGTTGCGTGGGGTTGACCGGACAAATGAAAAGGGCTTCTTTTCATGGCTGTGGCATCGCAAACAAAAGAACAAAACAAATCCGAGTACGGTACGGTATAGTTGATGGTGCATGCACGCTGACGTGGCAGAGCAGTTCTCTTGCTTTTATTAATCTCACAGAAAATAGTGCCGCAGAAAGCGATGCTTGTGACTTATGAGGCTCAGTGCATCTCTCCCTAACCAACAGAACACAAAACAAGTCTCGGTTAGTTCATCTGAGTCTCTGAGGTTAAGAGTGAGTTAAGAACCACCTCTCTCTACAACATATATACACTTCAAAATTCCATGTCGGGGGTTTGATCCTCAAGGTGAGGGTCCCACAGTATCCTGTATAGTATTTGGGGTATGGCGGCATCATCCACCTCTGCTGTTTCAGTTGATTCCAGAGACAACAAGTTGTGGAAAGGGGCATTTGCTGTCGCTGGAATCATGGTTACCCTCGTCACCTATGGTGTCTTGCAGGTTTCCTTTTTTATTTTTATTTCATTCATTTACTCGCATCTCTTCATATGTCACAACACTAGGATCTCATTTTTTATTTTATTTTTAATCTGTTCTTCAATCTCGTTATTATTGTAGAAATGCAGATTCTGGAGGACATTGATGTAGTTCAAAACCGCTTGAAATTGGTGACCTTTAATGGTTTCTTCTTAAAATTGGGTAGCATCTATAGTTCTTTCTTTCTTTCTTTTTTTAAAAAAAAAAAGCATTTCCTTCACTGGGTTCAATCAAAGTTAACCATATCAATTGTGTCACTCTTCTTAACGAGTCAAATCTTGAGCTTTTAGCTGTGGCAGTAATTAGCTTAGTAATGTACTCTTGGTTTGGTAATTTAGAATACCATTGCTAGTGTTATTTGAATACAAAATATCCATGGACAATCTGTTTTTCAAGGTTTAGTATTGTAAAACATAAAGAGAAAGAAAAACAACTACTATTGGCAACAAACATTCACCTAGTGGGATAAGGCTTTTGTTGTTGTTTAAGCAACAAACATGAACGGGTCACTAATACTCTTGGTTGGAGTAGTCCTACTTCTTAGTAATTTGATGCTTATTTAGCTGTATAATTTACATATAAGGTATGAGTGGGCTCGTACAAATTAGACCAAGATTTCTTTCTTTTTTAGGGTTTAGGGTTTAGTGTTAGAATCTTACATTTATCCAGTGATTTATATTAGATATTTGTTTCTTGCAGGAAAAGATCATGAGTGTACCGTATGGGGCAGAAAAGGAGTATTTCAAGTATTCACTGTTTCTTGTTTTCTGCAACCGCATCACAACATCTGCTGTTTCTGCCGGTTCTTTGCTGGTAAGTGTATGTGATATGAAAAAATACTGTCATGTGCATGTGGAGGTTTGACACATTTTGCAGTGTTTGAATTACAGCGTACCTTTCCTGTGACTCCAACTGTTGTTCATAATTTTCAATGTTTCTTACAGGCAAGTAAAAAAGCAATGGACCCAGTAGCTCCCATTTATAAGTATTGCCTTATCTCGGTATCAAACATACTAACTACAACTTGCCAGTATGAGGTAAGATTCATTCTTTCTGTATGCCTGTAAGCTCATAAAAAGTTGCTAATATTAATGTAATGGTTATAAGTTAGTAACCATTTTTTCTGGAATAACCATATTTCTTTTTACAGGCCCTCAAATATGTTAGTTTTCCTGTTCAGACCCTTGCTAAATGTGCAGAAATGATACCAGTTATGGTATGTCTAACTTTAATACTGTACCTAATCATATAAATTTCATTTATGGTGATGACTGGCTGATTTCTATATTCATTATATTACATCACTGATATTTGTCTTGTACCATTGATTTGCACCTTATTTTTCACCTTCTCAGTTATTGTTACTTTTATTGATGAAGAATAGTAGTGATTGCTTTGTGTTATTTTTGAAAAAAAATAAAAATTCATGCTGTCTGTGTCTCTGTCTCTGTGTGTGTGTGTGTGTGTGTGTGTGTGTGTGTGTGTGTGTGTTGCTAAATGTGCAGAAATGATACCAGTTATGGTATGTCTAACTTTAATACTGTACCTAATCATATAAATTTCATTTATGGTGATGACTGGCTGATTTCTTTTTGGTTGAAATTGGTCAAATACTTGGCCCGATTCTGTCTCTTTCTCACCGTCTTTATCTTGCAGTGGGTAGATCAGAGAGGGAGGCAGGAAAAATGCTAACTTTTGCATATTCATGATAATAAACTGACCATAACAAACAAGAATCACCTATCCACTTGATTCTAATCTGGGGTTTTAAATATGACACCTGAAATTGATTAATTTTACGATTTTAAAGTTGAAGCAGTCAATACATGAAAGAGAGAAATTCAGTGAGGCATGAAGTTGGGGTGCACAGGTTATAAAGAAGCCTAAGAGGATACTATATGAATTTCAAAAGTTCTAGAGGATTTCTTATGTGTCAGTCAAGTTGGTTATGAATGTAAAAGGGCTTGTTATGTGTAGAACGAGGTATAACTTATATTTTAGTGTGAATATTTATTCCAATGACTTGTATTCTTCTAAATTCTAGAGTAGTGGAGTTTCTACCTTGTGGAGTCTATCTAGGTTATCTGTTGAGCAATGCCTACCTGTTTGTTCTTGATTCCGTGAACACCATTTCATCTTTCTTGATTGATATCTTTTGCTATTCTTGCACCTTGAATCTTTCTTTATTCCTCTTTTTGTGTGTCATACAGATCTGGGGTACCCTCATTATGCAGAAGATATATCGAGGACCTGACTATTTGTGGGCTTTTTTAGTTACCCTTGGCTGCTCAGTATTTATCCTATATCCGGTAATTATTGGGTCTTTGACCCAACTTTTTTTTTCCTAATGCTTTATTATCATCTGTCTATATGCAATCATTTTCCATTGAAGAACTGGCAATGAATACCCATATGCTACCATATTAGCATTCTTCAGTGATTTGATGCTTCATGTGGGTGTTATTGTTATTTCTTTTGGTAATAAAGAGGACTTTATGCAATCATTTTCTATTGAAGAACTGGCAATGAATACCCATGTGCTACCATATTAGCATTCTTCAGTGATTTGATGTTTCATGTGGGTGGTACTGTTATTTCTTTTGGCAATAAAGAGGAAATTTGTTGAGGAGATGATAAGAATCTTCTGCAAGTGAGGATATTATTATCCTTGAGACAGAACCCAAAAAAATAACAAGGCTTTTGAATCATCCAGAATCATTATAGAAACACTCCTAAGAAGCTATATGCACTATTTTGTCCGAAAGAGCTGGAAGTTCTAAACTAATAAAAATTTTGACATTGTTATGTACTTATTTAATCAATGTGTTGTCGTAAAATGCAACTACAGGATGTTTCCATAGATGATGGATATTTCCGTGGGTGATATGATTTTTACTTGACTAAAAAAAATGATGACCAAACACAATGAAAAATTAATTTTTGCTCTGTTGATATTTCAAGAACTTTTTACTGCATAACTTTTCGGCTAATACTAAATTTAACCTTATAATGAATTTCTGAACTAGTCATCCCAACTGATATTCATGCTTACCGATGGGTTCTTCAATCTTTGTTTACTACTAATTGTTGGTACCAGAACTGGATTCCATTTGACAATTACAAGTCCACACACTTCTTTGATATCTGGATAGCATTGACCCATACGGAGAGAGTCAGTTTAGATAGAATACACACTTCTGAACAATTGGGTTACGAACTGCAGGGTTGATATGGTTTTTTTGACTTGCAATCCTGACCAGATTATGTGCTTATAGTTACAGCAACTGATGGATGGTTTTTGTTGACAATTTTTTTTTTTTTTTTTGGCTCATGTTCCATTTAGCAAACATAATTAAACAAATATCACTTTCTTGAATGCTGGCAGCATTCTGTAATAGGCTAAAGTAATGCTTGTGTTTTTTTATTGTAGGCAGGAACAGACATAAGTCCTTACCGTAGAGGAAGGGAAAACACAGTTTGGGGTGTTCTCCTAATGATTGGTTATCTTGGGTATACCGCAGAACCTAATATATCTTTCTATGATGTGTGATTTTATATATATATATATATAATTTTTTGGGGGGGGAGGGGGGGTTGTCCAAAAATCAAGGCTACCTCCACTTGTTGTGACATGGAAAGTATTTTATTTGTCCAACTGTTCTCAATGTTGGGAAAAAATAATAAAATTACCTTGCTCACCAATCAGTTTGAATAATTTCCTGCATATAATTTTTATTTTCACTGCTTACAATGTTCAGTTATTATGGTGTGAATTTTTTTGGTTGGTTTGAGCTGTCCTGGTGATTTGAAGTGCGCATGATATGGCTAAAATCTCATTTTGAAATACTTTGCATTTTTTTACTTTCAGACTCTTGAATGCATGCTTATACCAACTTATTTTAAGAATTTATCTTCAAAAGTGTTTCACATACTTGTCAGTCATTGAATCAGAACCTAATTTTTTGTGTATTAGGTTTGATGGCTTTACAAGCACATTCCAAGATAAGCTGTTTAGAGGCTATGACATGGAGATACATAATCAGATATTTTACACAACATTGTGTTCTTTTATTCTTAGTCTGACAGGTTGGTTTGAAATTTTATGTTGAACCCTATACTTTGTCATACATTCTTGTCCGGTAATGTAATATGAAGATTTGTTTGCTGGGGTTGTTGAGGACAAAGCTTTATGATAGATAAATTTTTGTAGAAGTCTTGGATGGTGTTTGGAAAATATATAACTTGTACATGAAGAGTTCAAGGATGAACTTATTTAATACTATGTTTGACCTTCAAGCATTTAAAATGGGAACCTTTGCATTGGTGTTTCTTTTGCTCTTTGGCCTTCCTTTCTCTTTTTCTACTTGCTAGCAGTTCACCAGTGACTACCAACTTCAAAACGGGTATAAACTATCTTCACAGCCAATATTCCTAGTTGATCTGACCTTTCTCTAGACTTATTTGGATTGTAATTTTTTTGTTTTTCTGAAATGCAAGTTCTCTTATGTTTTGCCGTTTTATGATTATTTTTGTTTCAGCTTTGTTTCTTTTCTAGCTCCATAGTTAGAAATCCATTCTTTTGACATTTGATATTTTTATTTAGGTCTTATCTTACAAGGACATTTCATGCCAGCAATAGAATTTGTTTATCACCGTCATGATTGTTTCTTTGACATAGCATTGCTTTCGACTGTAAGTAAACTTCCCCCATCTGTTTTAAATTTTATAATGCATTCCCCTTTTTTGTTTGTTTTAAGATATTTTTAAAACAGATACCAATCCCTAGGTCTATTTCACTGAAGAAATTTTCAATTATTGGGTTTCACAGGTTGCGACAGTTAATCAATTTTTTATTTCCTACACAATTCGCACATTTGGTGCTCTAACATTTGCAACCATAATGACCACAAGACAGGTAAATTGCATTGAGAAATCTAATTTTCATTTTCAAGACAATTGTGTATTTTTTTTTCAGTTTTTCATTTTACTATTCTAACTGTTGCAGTTGGTGAGCATTATACTGTCATGTGTGTGGTTTGCCCACCCTCTTACCTGGTAACAGTGGATTGGAGCTGCAAGACTCACTTTTACCTTTACATTATAATGAATTGAGTCATATTGCACTTGCACTCTTAGATCACACCCTCTTTATCCCTACATGCACTTATTTTGAACCATCCGTAGATGAATCAAAGCTTACACATTAGATGTGTGATCCAATTATTTCCTGTATGAATTTTGTGGTAAGATTGTAATAGCTGTACATTATCAGGTCATTGTCTTTGGCTCCCTTTATGCAAAAAGCTTCTGGAGGAAAGTGCCTCAAAAGACAACATCCGCTGTAGCACTTGTTCAAAATGGGGATTCAAATAATTTGAAGGACAACCCGTGACTGAGATGGAGGTAAATTTTACTGAACTGACACCTGCTAATATCTGAAGTGGTGGGCTGGCTTCAGTTTCAAGTTCAGAGTTGGACATTCAATATTTAAAATCATGGATAGTTTCATTATACAGAGTTGGTTTGAGTTAAAATCCAGACAGCATCAACTGCACCTAGATTCGTGGATTTTGGTATCACAGTCATAACAATAGAGAACTTAAAAGAATTTTGACCCCGCATTTCTCGGTAGGGGAGATCAATTATAGACTGACTAGAGCCAATAGATGTTTATAAATTGAAATATGTACAAAGCATTTGCTCAAGCAAAGTTGTTACTTTGTTCTGTTCTTCATAAATGTATAGAGGAGAGAGATGGAAGGTTTGTGGTAATTTCCAGGACCCATTATTTACTTAATACCGTAATTGGCAATTTTATGATGGTATAATCTATAAGCATACTATGCGAAATTATAACAGGCATAGATTGTACTACATCAAGGAACCTTGATTCCCAAGTTCATACTGCATGTACCAAGTGATTTTTATGGCAGGAAAATGCTAATTAATTAACTCAAGGAAAATAAATTGATTAGATAATATAAACTTTAGAGACGTGTTTTTTTTTTTTTTTAATTTTCTCTTTTAAAAAAAAAATGGTAGCGGGGGTAATATATTGTATTTGTGAAAGCAACATCATTTAAATGATAGGGAAAGGAGGAAAAAGAATTTGACCAATGCAACTACTGTCAAAGGATGTATAATCTGTCAGAATCATTTAGAAACTAATTTGAGGATCTAATTTGGTGAAAAATTAAATCTTTTAGAAACTAATTTGGCATCCAAATCTTGAGAGGACTAAAATGGAAACAAAAAGATTCTTTGATAGACTAATTTGGTGAAAAAAATTTGGAGGACTAAAATGATGACACACAACTCCAAAGAATCAAATTGAGGTTTTTCTCCACATTAAAGTTAAATGCAGGGATTTATAGCAAATTTTGTCATTAGACTCAATATAGATAGTATTTTTAGCTTTTAGTCCAGAAATAGCTGCCATGATCCTAGATGGAAAAGATGGCTCAATGTGTAACTTCAAGATGGATTGAGCAAGAAAAAAAATGCTTCCCTTTCCACATGATTCCTGTAAGCAAATGGAAAACCCAAGCTCCATGCAGTTATATGTATGTATAGAGCACAACATCCTATCAATCAACCAAATCAAAGTAATAACATGAAGCATCTTTGCTTGCTAGTGACTATGTTGAAAGTATCTAGTTTGTCAAGTGGAATTTCCAACACCTAATGGTTCAACGCATTAACTTGGAGCTGGTATATTAGCCGACTTTAAAACAGAATAACAAAAGACAATTCATGAAAGAGTTTGGAACATAGAACTCAAATCATTTTATGAAAGAATTCTCGAACCTAAAAGTATTCAGTTGTAAGGAGAACAATAGAGGATACTTTTTAACATAATAAGGGCATAAAAGAAGGGCTGTTGATCAATCTTACATATAGAAATAATAACATTATTCTTTGTATAGCATTAGCATTAGAATTTCTAAATTATTCAATAGGTTTTTATAAATTATAATTAAACTAAATTATTAATTACTCAAAAATTAAATTACTTTGTAGTTTTCTAGTTTTTATAAGTTTTACTGAATTTTCAGATAATTTTTTTATAATTTCAAATTTTTTAAACAGAGTGTCAATATTTTTAAAAATTATTAAATAGGTATATATAAATTATAATTTCAATTTTTTATGACGGTAGCTGTGGAAAACAGAGCAGAGCCTCCCCGTTTTGTTTTGTCCTCAGCTCAGTATAGTATTCGATCACTTCGATGAGTTCGATCCATCCCATGACAAAATTGCGCTTGCGGAGACCCTTTTCCTCTTCCTCTCATTCTCATCACTTTCAATTTCGCTATGATACACAGAATGTGAAGCCCAAAGACCCTATCAGCGAGGATAACAAATTAGAAGAAGCCATTGATGTTTTATGTCAGCAAAAGCGCGTCAAGGAAGCGGTTGAGTTGCTCCATCGCATTGACCATCGACCCTCTGCGCGCGTGTACTCCACGCTCATTGCCGCTTGTGTTCGCCAACGCGCTCTTGAACTGGGTAGGAGGGTCCATGCCCACACCAAAGCGTCTAACTTTGTTCCTGGGATTTTCGTTTCTAACCGTTTGCTAGATATGTATGCCAAATGTGGGAGCCTCGTGGATGCCCAGATGCTGTTTGATGAAATGGGTCACAGGGATTTGTGTTCTTGGAATACCATGATTGCTGGTTATGCAAAACTTGGCCGGCTTGAAGAAGCCAGGAAACTGTTTGATGAAATGCCCCACAGAGATAACTTTTCTTGGAACGCTGCGATATCGGGTTATGTCAGCCATGATCGGCCTCAGGAAGCTCTAGAGTTGTTTAGAGTGATGCAGAAGCATGAGAGGTCGAATTCGAATAAGTTTACCTTGTCCAGTGCCTTGGCTGCTTCTGCTGCCATTCCTTGCTTACGTCTTGGGAAGGAAATTCATGGTTACTTGATAAGGACTGAGTTGAACTTGGATCAAGTGGTTTGGAGTGCTCTTTTGGATTTGTATGGCAAGTGTGGGAGTTTAGATGAAGCTAGGGGGATTTTTGACCAGATAGGGGACAAAGATGTTGTTTCGTGGACTACCATGATTCATACGTGCTTTGAAGATGGAAGAAGAGAAGAGGGGTTTTCATTGTTCAAAGACTTGATGCTGTCAGGTGTTAGACCAAATGAGTATACGTTTGCCGGAGTTTTAAATGCGTGTGTGGACCATGCTGCTGAACACCTGGGAAAGGAGGTTCATGGGTACATGATGCGCGTAGGGTATGACCCGTGTTCATTTGCTCTAAGTGCCCTTGTTCATATGTACTCAAAGTGTGGGAACACTAAAGTTGCAAGAAGGGTGTTCAACCAGATGCCTCAACCAGATTTGGTATCATGGACTTCTCTAATTGTTGGTTATGCTCAGAATGGTCAACCAGATGAGGCTCTTCATTTCTTTGAATTACTACTCCAATCAGGTATCAAGCCTGATCAAATAACCTTCGTTGGGGTTCTTTTGGCATGTACTCATGCTGGATTAGTAGATAAAGGGTTAGAATATTTCCATTCAATAAAGGAGAAGCATGGATTGATGCATACTGCAGATCATTATGCATGTGTTATTGATTTATTGGCACGATCTGGCCGATTCAAAGAGGCAGAGAATATCATTGATAACATGCCCATAAAGCCTGATAAATTCCTTTGGGCATCCTTACTTGGAGGATGCAGAATACATGGGAACCTTGAACTGGCTAAAAGAGCAGCAAAAGCATTATATGAGATAGAGCCAGAGAATCCAGGTACCTATATCACTCTGGCTAATATTTATGCTAATGCTGGTCTATGGACCGAGGTAGCAAAAGTTAGAAAGGATATGGACAATAGGGGGATAGTGAAGAATCCAGGTAAGAGCTGGATTGAAATTAAAAGACAAGTGCATGTGTTCTTAGTAGGAGATACATCCCACCCAAAAACAAGTGATATACATGAATTCCTAGGAGAACTTTCAAAGAAAATGAAGGAAGAAGGCTATGTTCCTGACACAAACTTTGTGCTACATGACGTGGAGGAAGAGCAAAAAGAGCAAAATCTTGTTTACCACAGTGAGAAGCTTGCTGTTGCCTTTGGAATCATTTCAACTCCCCCAGGAACTACAATCAAGGTTTTTAAAAATTTAAGAACTTGTGTAGACTGTCACACTGCCATCAAATATATATCAAAGATTGTTCAAAGAAAAATAATAGTGAGAGATTCAAATAGGTTTCATTGTTTTGAGGATGGAGGCTGCTCGTGTAAAGACTATTGGTAATTTGGTAGTATTCCACATCAACAGACATGCCAAGCATTGAGTGAATTGCCGTCTTTGATCCATGATTCCGACAGAATACACAGCCTTTGATAGTAGTTGCATTGATCAAATTCTTTTTTCTCCTTTCCCTATCATTTAAACGGTGTTGCTTTCAAGCAAAATTGTTGGATACCCCACGGCAACCAGATATGAAATGTTCAATAAAGATCGAGATCTACATTATGCAGGAACAACCATTGGGAGGTCTATAAAAGTGGTATCTTTGAAGTATATTTTACAGAAATATTATTTATCTATGGATTATGTAATAACAATAATGATGGGGGTTGTGTGTTCGAAATTGCAGTACTGACTACTGGCATGCATTAGGGTTGGCATCCTTTGTTGGCTTTATTTGTTAGTTCTGAGTTACTGAGGCAAGTGGTGACTTAGCAAGGTTTCAAATATGTGTGTGACAATTTTCCAGACAATTGTGTATTTTTTTCAATGTTATTCATTTTTTTATGGTAATTGTTGCAGTTGGTGAGCATTCTACTGTCGTGTGTGGTTTGCCCATCCTCTTAGCTGGGAACAGTGGATTGGAGCTGTAAGACTCACTTTTACCTTTACTTAACATTATAATGAATCGAGTCATATTGCACTTGCACTCTTAGATCACGCCTTTTCTTTATCCCTACATGCACCTATTTTGAATCATGTGTAGATGGATCAAAGCTGACATACTAGATGTGTGATCCAATTATTTCCTCAATGAATTTTGTGGTAAATATTGTAATAGCAGTATATTATCAGGTCATTGTCTTTGGCTCGCTTTATGCAAAAAGCTTCTGGAGTGAAGTGCCACAAAAGACTACCTCCTCCGAAGCACTTGTTCAAAATGAGGATTCTAATAATTTGAAGGACAATCAGTGACTGATATGGAGGTAAATTTTACTGAACTGGGACCTGCTAATGTCTGAAGTGGTGGTGTGGCTTCAGTTTTTAGTTCAGAGTTGGACATTCAATATTTAAGATCATGGATAGTTTCATCATACAGAGTTGGTTTGACTTAAAATCCAGACAACATCAACTGCAGCTAGATTCGTGGATTTTGGTATCACGGTCATAACAACAGAGAATGTAGAAGGATTTTGACCCCGCATTTTTCGGTAGGGGAGATCAATTATAGACTGACTGGAGCCAAAACATGTTTATAGATTGAAATATGTACAATGCATTTGCTCAAGCAAAGTTGTTACGTTGTTCTGTTTTTCAGAAATGTGTAGAGGAGAGAGATGGAACATTTGTGGTAATTTCCAGGACCCATTATTTACTTAATACTGTAATTGGCAATTTTGTGATGGTATAATCTATAAGCACACTATGCAAAATTATAACAGGCAAAGATTGTACTTTCATCAGGGAACCTTGATTCCCAACTTCATGCTGTATGCACTAAGTGGTTTTTATGGCAGGAAATGCTAATTAACTCAGGAAAAGAAATTGATTAGTTAAAATAAACGATAGACACTTTTTTTTTCTTTTTTAAAAAATAGTAGCGGGGTAGTATTGTAATCATATGTTATTAGTTCTAGAGAATCTTTATATGATATATTTCGGTTTGGACTGGCGCATCACAAAAGATACAGCACTAAGTGGTTTCTTTTTTTTTATATCAAAATAAAAAAACACAGATGCAGGGTGTATTGGAACTCCTAGACGTAAATATTAAAATACAATCAGCTACTTCAATGGCTTGCGTGGATATAATCAGAAGTTATATTTAACATATGTCATGAATGTGATAAAGCCCGATGCATCAAAAAGTATTTTGTATTTTAAGGTGCTCTCCACTTTTTTAAATGGCACAATTTCTGTCGGTCTTTCAGATTCATACATTCAGATCCTTCATTTATTCCCCCCCAACAATTATCTTTGGGTTGCAAGATATTTCTTAATCAGAGATTATTCCCATTGCAAGAAGTTAGAACTTAACACCTTGTTTTTAAGTGCGATGCTATAGATAGACGATTGAGGAGCAGGAAAGTATGGAAACGGTGCATTGAGTGGACAAATGCTTGTGACTAATTATTTCTCTCCAACGAAAAAAATGTCTCCAATCACGAGCATGGTTGTTTTTGTTTATTTTGACAAGGTTATTTTTACTGAAATCAAGCTTTTTTTTTCTCCAAATGCAAACGTTTTCAGGTTGAAGCACAAAAAATGATTATTTTTCAATAAAAACAGATGTTTTCTGCTAGTTAAAATTATGACATTTCTTCGTCATTGATTCACGATTATTTTGTAACATGAACACCGAACACATTTTTTTCTTAATAATTACATCTCTTTCGATAAAATACCTAAAATCAAATTTTTTATACAATCTAAAATAATCGGTCTAAAAACCATATTAACATATCCAGACGTAAATAATTGTCATAATTTTCCTGAAAATCAATTTTACACAAATCAATTTTAGGTATAATTTCGTTTTCACGGCTCCCAAAAAAAATAATACTTTTCTACTGAAATTATTACTCTTGACCTGAAATGAGCAAGATTTGCAAATGTTAATCTAAACAGAATTTACGAGCACTGTTTCCCTTTAAACTAAATTCAAGCCTTTTACCTCTTTTTTTGGGGAGGGGGTGGGGTGTGAAGGATCTCAAACTCAGATCTTATCACACGAATCAAATCTTATCACTCGTTACCATAGTTCCGCATATTGTCAATTGCCCTCCTGCAGGGAAAATTCTGAGAAACAAGTTTTGTACAAGACTCTGCTAACATTTTTGCTGCCGATTATGGCCCTTGTTTATATCCAAAACTAAACTATCTTTCATTGCTGAATCGCCCTTGTTTTCTCCTACGCGTCCCTTGGCTAACAAACTGGACTCTTTTCTATTCGGTATTGTTCTTCTCAGCTAACCCATCTGTCATCCCTTCAGCTAATGTTTATAGAAATAGAAAACATGTGCATTCAAGGAAACACAAGGAAGATTGACAACAGATTGCAGCAGGTAGCAGAGGAATAGCTACAGCTAATGAAGCATGATTAAACTCATTCAGACCGCAGTGCAAAAACTCTGTTTGAATCCCATAACACCCTCATGACACCAAACTTTGTTTCAGCCTCTGCAAATGTGGTGCCAATGGCTTCTGATGGATAGGGTAGCCGCAAGACTTTATCAGCTTTGAGCTCACAAATATCTACAACGCAGGTGGCTGATTCCTCCAAGCTCTTCCCATACCACTTACCATGCACCTGAAACACCTTTCCTCTGCCAATTTCGTCTCCTCGTGCACCAACAAGCACAACATATTGACCTGCATTCCAATGACCAAATTCTGGAGAACCAATATCAACAAATCGAGCCAGAGAAGGCTCAGGTTTATTATCTTTTCTTGCATGTGATACATCACCTGGACTGTCAGGTGAGTCACAGGAGCCAGGTACTGGCCCTTTTTGCTTGTCTGGGACAGGATTGTCAGCATCACCTGCTGCTGCTCGAACATCCCTAGCAGTGCGAGCTAGCCTAGCTTTTCGATTGTTCAACCTAATATGACAAACATGAAATTCCATTACAAATCAAATCGGATAAAAATAAATAGGCCTAGCTATGATGTATACAACCAATTGCTAAATATATTTAAGGCTTCACAACCAAGTAATGTGTCAACATCCACGAATTGCACAATAATATTTAAGAGCCAATAAATCCAATGCTCTGATCTCTGTCCCACCCCCACGCTTCATTTCTTGACACTAGACATTGTTAAATAAAAGTACCAGGTACACTAGAAATAAGATCCGTACCTAGTAATATTTAGCTTTGAAGATAATAAACAAGATTCAATATAATTTGGTATAGAAACCTTGATATATGAGTTCATATTAGATGTTCGACTATATCATCTGATATGGACAAATAGGTCATGGGATAGATCCTAAATTCCTTCAAAGGAGTATGTGTAAAAAGACAACAAAGTAACAATCTAACAAACTATATGATAAGCTACATAAAGAGGCATACCAATTTTTAAGCTGTGAAGATGTAACCTCAGAACCCTGGAAAACATAATGCCGGAAAATATCAGGAAAATATGTCAATGAAATATTACTCAAAAGAGTTGAGTTGCATTTAACATACATGCAAACTTAATTTATCAGCCCATAATTGAAGTGAAGCTGCATTTCGCTGCATATCAGGCTCATCTTTGAGTGCCCTCTCAATCAGCGTCACCTGTTTATCATTCATTATTGTTCGCTTTCGTTTTCTCCTTTGTGAAAGCTCAATCTTTTCATCCTCTGGATTTTCCTCAATTGCAATTCTTTTAAGACGCTCATTTGATTTTGAAAGCTCGCCATTATCCATATGATCAACAACATTCTTTCCTTTTGCAGAACTAGTATCTGAACCACTTGTTTCAACATTCTGAGCATCCTTGTCCATATCTCTTGCTCCTCCTGATGCAGTTTTACCAGGTATGCCTTTATCGTCTACCTGATTTTGCCTATTTATGCCCTTGCCTTGATTTGTGTCTTCAGCTCTGGTATTACGTTGGTCCATGTCTGGAAATGCAGAATTCTCAGACATTCCTTCCTTGAAGTTACCACCCTTCTTATTAAGATCGGCAGGTTCTTTTCCAGTTAAAGATGACGGTAATCCCCCTGCACTCTGTGCCTCCTACAGGAAATCAAACTTTACTTCTCGTTACTATGTTGAGACAAGCTACATGGTAACCAAATAATCCAATTTGAGAATTTTTTATTTTATTTTGTTATTTAACAGTTAAAGGCATTTTCTAGTTCTAAATTAAGCATCAGTTTTAATTACAATTGTGAACAAAAATGTAACAATACAATGTGATTATTGAATGTGTTGGTCAAAAAAAGCCTTGCAAATACCTGATAATGTTCATTGATGTTGAATTTAGAAAACTTATCCCAAGATAACGACTCCTCAAATTTGCTATCCTGAGTTTTCACAGCAGAATGATATGGGCACATTTATACACAAAATATGAAAGGATATGAGTAAAGGAGAAAAATAAATAGATCAGAAAAAATAAATAAATAAATAAAGGACAAAGATTTACTTGGACTTGATTTTCTCCAAATCCATTAGAAGTAAATAGTGATTGTAATTCACCAAAAAACACTCTGCAAGCAATTCACAAATAGAAGTTTGTTTAAACATGGCATTGATATACTATAATGCTGGACCTTAGGAGCTAAAAGATTAACAGAAAAATAAATGCTTCATATGCTTAACCAGGGAGTTGAAGTGAGGCAGGGAGGGGGGAAAAGGAAGATGAGAGAGAACAAAGTCAACAAAAAGAGACAAAAAAATTACAGTAAAACTCGATTTCCAATAACATATTTATTGTGAATAGTATAAAACTGAATTTATTAAAATTCCAATTTGTTTTTATTGTTTGGTCTATCCCCACCATGTAAACTTTATTATGAAAGATAGAAGTTATCATCAGCATGGTACTTATTCTATTATTTCTTCTTTCTTTTATCTCTAAATAAATTGAGAAGAAAGGAATGAAATTATTTAAAATTTTAAAATATTTTTTTATTATGTAAATTTTAAAGAAGGTAGATTGAAGTATCCTAACTGGACTGAAGCTAATAAATTATACATATAAAAATGATACATTCACCACAATCAGAAGAGAATGTCTATTATCTTCATCTTGTGTAGACTACAAAGCTCTCGTTTTCAGGAAAGAAAACAAAAACAAACACTTTCAACATTATCCTTAAAAGTATTTCTTTAAAATAAAACCAAGAAGGCACTATTCCTCAACTAGCTTTACAAATCATTTTTCAGTTTTAATCAAGTGGCATAAGGAGCTGCCATTAATGCCATAATGCTCATGCATCATATATATATATATATACCCAATACATGAGTACCCACTGAAACAACAGTTTAAAATCAGTCATGCTAAAGTCAAAGTATCAAGTGCTACAACAAAATTTAAAAGAGGGTAATATAACCTTAAAAGTTGCACATCCTCCACATTTAAGAATTTTGGAATCAAAGATTCTGCATGACTTAACAATGAGCCTACAAAAGTAAGTTACTTGTGAGAAATTAAACATATATTGCTCATAATTCCACAACAAAAATTATTTGAGAATAATTATTACGGAGGTTCTTGCTAGCAATAGCAGCTTTAGAAGCATCAGAAGAAAAAGAAAACCCAGGCAGCATGTTAGATAGATCCATTTGCAAGCACTCCAGGACCTTGAGAACAAAAAGGTTCCTCTCCTGCTCTGGGGATTAATATTATGAAAAAAAAAAAAGGATAAATGAAATGTGGAAATACATATACCTCAAACAATCAAATTTAGCCTTATGTTGGGAATATTGACAAAGAACCAACCTTCGCATATGTTGGGAACAAAACAGTGAAGATTTGCAAAGAACTTGACAAATAATGATGTCCTATGATGTGCATAAGAAGCCTTGGGCATGCTGTTAGGTGTTAGGTTGAATTCCAAATTTGTAGCATTTCTTACATCCGGTGAGGTATTATCCAAAATCCATCCAACTGCAGCAAATATATCATATTCAAGACTTGCATCCTCCTCCGTCTCTGGGAGATTAGATGAACACCAACAGGATAAAAAGTCTCCATGGCAGAGCGAAATTATTGCTGTCAGAACTTTAGTCTGCAATCACATGCAAGGGAAACAGTCAAATTCCCAATTGCTGAATGTACATCTAACAAATCAAGGAAAACGCATATAAAGCATTGGTTACAAATGAAAGATAAAACAAGAGGTGCATAATATCTTAGCATTTGTCTTGAATTAAATTTAGAGTAACTTTACAAACAAAACAAAATGATGCTTATGCCACCTAACACTATTTTTGTGGCACATTGGATGTGTAGTCAATAATACTAAAACAAGTTAACTCTATAATATAAAAAGGATAGACTTACAAAACAACATATCATGTAAGATCGAAAGTTTGAATCATCAGAGAAGATGTCAGCTAGACGCATTGCATTGAGCTGTACAAACCCCATTGGGTGACTTCTGTCAGCAGCGAGATGCCCAGGATCTCTTCCAAAAGCTTTCTTCAACAAGTCAAAAACCTACATCATTGATAGCATGTAATTAAAGCAAGTAATAAAGACATTAACATGCTTAATGGCACTGATGCATACTGCAGGCCACCACGGAACAATGTCAATTTAAAGATTTCCATAAGAACTTGTACTTTACTCAATAATCCATATCATATGTTTAGTACTCGGAAATCTAATCCCAGTTTATAATCAAATGATGGAGGTGGCAGAAAAAGTTCACAAAGCAATTTTCAGGCAACAATTTTCACCAGTTATCAGAAAAATCTCACTATGGTCTTCAACAGTTTGCATTACAAGCCAACAGCAGAAAACTAACCTCAAATGCAACAGATTTAGCCAAATCTAAACTTTGTGCTGAGCTGGCTACTTCATCAAGATAAGAAATGCTTTCTGCTTCACACAAACTCAGCAGCTGAGTAAAGAAAGCAGTGATAGTATTATTAATAATATGCATAAATTATAAAGTAGATTAAAAGAAAAAATCTCGTAAGACACATCACCAAGTTAGTCATTCAAAAGTTTTTGTCACCAAATTAATTCCTCAAAGATATAAATCATCACTTAGTCCTCCAAATATTTTGTCACCCTATTAATCCCTCAGATTTAACCTATCACTAAATTAGTCTCAATAATCTACTATGTCACTGGATCCGTCCTTCTTAAGGACTAAACTGGTGACAAAAAGAATTTTTGATAGACAAATTTTTGGAGGACTAATGCAATGATGCACATAACTTCAAAGAATCAAATTGAGGTTTTTCTCTACATTAAAGTTAAATGCAGGGATTTGTAACAAATTTTGTCATTGAACTCACAATAGATAGTATTTTAGCTTTTAGCCTAGAAATAGCCGCCATGATCCTAGATGGAAAAGATGGCTGAATGTGTAACTTCAAAATGGATTGAGCGAGAAAAAGAATGCTTCCCTTTCCACATAACTCCTGTAAGCAAATGAAAAACATGAGCTCATGCAGTTATATGTATGTATAGAACACAACATCATATCAATCAACCAAATCAATGCAATAACATTAAGCATCTTCGCTAGTGACTATGTTGAAAGTATCCAGTTTGTCAAGTGGAATTTCCAACACCTAAAACTCTGACTTCTCCCTCTTAACAATTCAACCTTTAATGGTGCAACACATTAACTTGGAGTTGGTAGATTAACTGACTTTAAAACAGAATAACAAAAAAACAATTCATGGAAGAGTTTGGAACACAAAACCCAAAGCATTTTATGAACGTATTCTCAAACCTAAAAGTATTCAAGTTGTAAGGAGAGTAATGAAATATACTTTTAAACATAATATGGGCATAAAAGAAGGGCTGTTGATCAATCTTACACATGGAAATAAGAACATTATTGTTTGCAGTAGCATTAGCATTAGAATTTCTAAATCAGAAATATTTAACCAGAATCCTCAATTTTGACCTTTCGAAGAAAGTTTCTTGTCCATAGGATCCTCAATTTCTATTCAGTTTAATTAAATAGGTGAAGGCGATTACATGTGTAACAATGTGATGTTTGACCAAAAAAAAAATGAAGAATATTATATAAAATCTAGGTACAAGTAAGCCCATAAAAAAGTACATATAGAGGTAGGTCACTGCTCCATTTTAGAAAGCTATCCAATATTATGAACAGAGGTATCAAGTAAAGCTTCTCAGATAATAGAAGATTTAACAATATTTTGTTTGGTGAAGGAAAAAAAAATAGAAGGAAAGAAGTGATACACAAAAGAAAAAGGATAAGGAATACTCCTTAGAAAAATTAATAGGAAAAGCAAACAACCAACACAATAAACAAAATAATGTGCCAAGCACCATGTAACTCTAACATAGAGACTCCTGTATATCTAACATAGAGACTCCTCAACATGTGCCAAGCACCACGAGTCAAAATGTTCAAATTTGAGATCCTGCTCCATTTTTGGTTATTTCATAATTAAGGGGGAGAGAAAAGGGTGGTTTTGAAGGAGAGTAAAAAGATGTAAACATGTGGTGACATATTCCTTTTTTGAAACAATGTATATTTACATAACTTTTTCTTGAAGAAATTTGGTGTGATTTCTTTATGGAGCTATCCAATTTTAATAAATTATATTAATGACTGAGGGACAAAGGATGCAACGAGGCTTCCATTCCATACAGCCCTCATCTCCAATCAAACTTTAGAAGAATTTACTCATATATAAAGTTAGGGACACAGAATACCCTCTTGATAAGTTGCTCCAAATTTATGAAGTAAAATAGTTTGGAAACCTTATTCTTAAGCAGGCGCTCCTTAAACAATTTTTGTTGGCATAATGACTGAAGAAACTGCAGAGAAGCTTCACACTGCTGGCAGAGATAATAAACTATTTGTTCTGCTGTAAGATTTGATTCCACAGACATATCTTCATGATACACTACCAGCGTATTCTCAAGAAAACTAACAACCATGCGAACTGATCCAAAAGCTGCATCCATAAATATGTCAACCTGTCATATAATTCATGATTAGCCATAGCACAAAAATGTATTATCAGAAAATAAGTAAAATAACATTGTTAAGAGATGAATTTGTTAGATGTAATAAAACCATTCATATGCTTTCACCCAACAGCGTAAGCCTTTGGGGAGAGTTGGATCAAAACAGAGGTTATATGTAAAAAAGAACTTAGCTGACTGGAAAGAAATTCTAACTGGTGCAACAATTGGATTGAAAGAAATGCTACTTAAATTTGTATCATATCCTTTTTGTGGTAAAAATTGATCTTTGACACCAAAAATTCCCTTTTTTACGTGTTCAGAAAAAAAAATATAGAAATTTCAGATAGACAAGTGAAATTTAAGAAAGAGGAATTAAAATAGTTGTGACATTATAAAAAATATGTTTTTATCAAATTCGACAAATGGACACTAACAGAATACTGTTTCTGAATCAAGCATCTAAAACATAGAATGGAGGTGAAGTTGTACCTTGGGGTGTGCAAGCAATACATGAACAATATCTTGCCATTGTGTTGATAAAAACCCTGTTAATAGATGTAAATTGCATGCTACAAGAGTTGAATGCATAAGGTGTATATGACTAAAAGCATGGTATTCCTGCAACATGAGTGTAAATCTCAATATAGACACACTGCACAGAAGATCAAACTGTAAAGAATCGAACTGTGAAAAACCTGTCTGTAACCACCAAGAACAATTAGCATGTAGAAAACTAAGTCAATCAGCTGTTCCACCATTTTCACATCATCTAGCAAAATCTGTAATCATATTCCAATACAGAAATCAGAATCATAGTGTCACTATAATTTTCAAAACAGCAATATATATATATATATATATGACACCACAACAGGTTATTTTTCTGTGAACAAAGAGCATAGGATTGTGATTTGTGAATACAACTACTCCAAAAACTCTACAATGCTTTCTTTGCAAAATATGACCCCATATTGGTGTGAAGTGTGAACTGTAAAGAAATTAATGGAATAAAAAATGAATATTCCATCCAGGGAAAAAAAAATACTACCTCCCTCACCACTTAATTTTAGAATTCAAAATATAGATAGTATACCGCCAAAGTTACGCAAAGTCAATTGCTGGACAGAAAAGCATTATTTAGTACACGATGAATGCTGTTCAAACTTTAGAAGAATATTAATAAATATCATTCTTCAATATTTTAATAACGTGTCTTTGCCACACAAGGAAAACACAGAAAGCCACACAAGAAGCAGAATATGATAAATGTTAACAGGAATTATTAACCTGCTCAAATTTAGAATTCCGGGAGGCTAAATCACACAAGGAATGCAAGAGTCGAATGCCACATAACAAGTATCTGAACATGGCTTCATCTCTAACAGGCGACATCAGCAGTGTAGTAAGGTGCAATGGAAGAGATCCAGCAAGCTTTTCCATATCAATCTGTACACATTACAAATAAGAAACAACAATCTGATAAAACAAAATATCAAATAGAATTATGATGCTGAGCATGAGACAACCTTCAGCAATGATCCTTCTTCAGTGAGGTAGTGAATAGTGAAATTTTCAGAGTCTCTCAATAATTTATTAAGTTCCGGAGCGGTAACCCCTTGCAATTCCTTCACTGCTGATTTCAAGCTTATTGCCTGTTCAAGTAAATAAATAAACATTCATACTCTGGCCATTGAGAAGGATAATGGGGGGTAGGAGAGTCTCATGGATCCAAGTTATATTTAAGTGGTAAATACTTGCCTGTGCAGCACTGCTTGATGGTTCTTCCTTAGCAATCCTCATTCTTGAGAATCAGAAAGAAGACTGAAGAAACAAACATTATGTCATTATCGAGATGCAATATAAACATGTGAGACACGTACATAGCTCAAGTAATTAATATGCATGTGCATGACTTGTAAGATTAAGTTAATTGCTAATTTTACACTTAGGAATAGAAGTAGCCAGTTCACGTCAACAACACTATGAAGAGCCATCGGTTGATGGCTGACATTTCTTGCACCTAGAACAAGCTAATATTTCAAAAGAAAAAATGTATTGACGAAGCCCAAGCATTTTAACTATTTTTTATTGTTGTATCTTGTATAGTCATTAAAGCAGATTTAGCTTCCTTTCCAGAAGGCAACCCATGGGCACTGCATGCAGTTCTGAATTTGAGATTGACCTTCAGTATGCAAAGTTACAAAGCATAAAACATTATTCACCAAACAACAAATTTAGTATCACAAATTCACCTTCAAAGTTTTAACTGCTTCTCTAAAAGAAAACACTAGCTTATTTGATATTCACTATTCCATTTTTCACAAGTAACCTAATCAAAGCAAGGAGCATCTAAAATGTTGATCCAAATAAATCAATAGGACTCGAGAACTCTTAATCCATTATCATCATGTGTGTTATTGATGCATATCTTCAATGCGAGAATGCAGTTTTCAGTTCATGATCCCTGAAAATAAATAAAACGCGGGGGGGTGGGTGTGGGGCAGAGACCCAAAATCATTAAAACATCACACATTATAGCTTTCAAAAAAAAGCTCCATTCCCTTAAAAGATTTCATGTAAGTGAAAAATACATGCAGTAAAGAGATTTAAACTAACAATATAAAGCTATATGTGGACACATTTATGTCAAACCATGACAACACCACCTAGGAAAAATCAGCAATCATATATATGTTCCCATATCCACGTCTGACATCTATAACTGCAACCAGAGAGACCCAAAATCATTAAAACATCACACGTTATAGCTTTCAAAAAAAGCTCCATTCCCTTAAAACAATTTCATGAGTGAAAAATACATGTAGCAAAGAGATTTAAACTAACAATATAAAGCTATGTGGACACATTTATGTCAAACCATTACTACATCACCTAGGAAAATCAGCAATCATATATATGTTCTCAAGATATTAGCATTTATTCAATAAACCTTTTACCTGTCTAAATTTATGTAATTTATTACAAATTTGAGCAAATCGCCAAAGAGATAATATTTAGTACCCAAAGCAATTAGACTTTTCGGATACCAGACAAAACTTGTAATTTGTCATCAATAACATCCACCTAGGTCGTCCTGCAATCTCCCCCTTATGGGATATGTTAGTTAAATATGATCAGAATCAATTAGAAATACAGCGCCGTGCATTTAATCTCTTAACCAATCTGTAGAAGACATTCATGTCGTCTCAAGAGTTTCCTAACCAATCAGATTATGCAAAATTTCTTCTTTTCTTTCAATAAGAGATCACACAAAGAATGAAAGAAATTGGTTCATAATTCTTACCAGCGTTTCCGAATTCAATAGCCTCAATAAAACCACAATCTAGGTCACAAATTCCTAATCATGGGAAGTTTGACAAATTGGATCATGAAAAATAGTGACCAGAGCAAATTGATAATCAACAAAGGTTGAATATTGACCTGGATGTCAAATGTAGTTTCTTCGCAGTATCTGCCAGTGTTGTTTGGCAGCAAGAGAAAAAGGGCGGCAGCTGCTGGGGAGGATAGAGGGTTAGTCCAATAGGGTTTATTCGATGGGAAAGTCTTATCGAGTCTTCTAGAATATCTTTTATATATATATAAAGTACCCAATTCCTTTACTTTTCCCCCATGCTAATATATTTTTTAAATCCTAGATAGCGGCGGGCAGCGACCTACCCCAAAAATGCTATAGTGAGATAGCATATAGAGGGCTAGCCGCTATTTTGAAATTTTTTATATAGTTTATATAATGCATACTATATACATATAAATTCTCAAAAATGATAAAAATTACTCAAAACTTAATGACCTTCATAATTAACAATAAAAAGTCATAGGTGTCTTAAACAAAACATACAAGTAACAACCAACAAAAGTCAAATACAAGTTTCCTAGGTAGGAATCATCAATCATTGTCTTCTAAATCCAATTCTTCTTTATCATTTTCATTATTATTACATCTATAGATTTCATTTTTGGAAATTAAAATTCCAAAAAAGCCTTAATGTCTTTGTTCAAAGGGATTTTTGAAATCAACACATAGCGCCACTATAGCACCCGCTACAGCTGCTATTTGATCCGCTACGGCCGCTACACTAAACTGCTCCACTACGGCAGCCCCTGTAGTTGGCAGGGGCCACTCTGCATCGCTACACTGCTATAGCACCCTATTTAAAACCCTAACATAACATTCTTGTGGTTTAGTATTTTATGTTGCTCATGATATCAACTATATATCTATATTTAAGCACAGCATTGGTATCTTTGGTGTCTCCAATGCACAAACATGCTAGGTTTTTTTTTTTTTTTTTTTTTTTTTTACTTTTGAATGTTTCTATTTCTTGTTCATTTTAAAATATATTTATATTGACACAATCCTTTGAACTTGTAGAGACACTAGTTTCAATTAAATCTCACCTATGAATTTTTAAGTCTATGACAACTTGTATATATGCCTTGTACTTTTTAAAAACTTTAGAATTTTTGCTCTTTAGTCAACAGTGAGTACTCATGGCATATAATTTTCTCAATATTTTTGTTTTTATAAATAAAGAAATTTTATTAGGAAAAAAGAAAAATACTAACTCCAGTCCTTTATATAAGCAACAAATAGGGGTATTTTTTTGGTCCTAATTATAAGCAACATAGGATATATTAATTGTTATTTTCTTTTTATACTCTTAATTTATTGTAAAGTCTATTAATGAGATATTCACTCATTCCCATGCAAGTGGATGCATTCATTGTCATATTAACAATATAAATTACACTCATTGGTGGAGAAAATTCTTTCTTGAATTAAGAATAGTATCATTAAATATAACCATCACTTAAACTATTTAATTTTATGGGTATTTTTGGAATAAAATTTAAATTTATGACATTATTAATTAAAATTAACTAACTTAACTATTTTTATTGATGTTGATAAATTAGTTATTTGTTGCTTATGTAAAGGACAGGAGGTAAGTAACAAAGAAAAGGGGACATCCTCCTTTACATAACAAACCCACCTAGAGGGACAAGATTTGGTGGTGGCTGTTGATAATGTTTATACTTCACCTTAAAGGTACTCCAGTAAATGCTCCTAACCATATGTTTGTTTGTCTTAGAATTTAGGCTTAAGGCCTAACTCAACCTCACAAAACCGGCTTGTAAGGTGAGGACTGCCCAAGCTTTATAAGCTTTATTTAAGCCATATTTCTAGTTGATATGGGACTAAACCACCACCCTTGAGGCCGCAACTATGGCGGGCTAGAGGTGGCCACAATTAAGGCGGCTTTCCAACAATTTGAGACTTTGAGTACAAATAGAGAAGGAGGAAACCGAGAAGAGTAAAATAAAATGAAAATACTAAATTTTCACTATTTATTTATGAAGAAAAATAGGAAAGAAGGAATTTTTTTGGTGAGTCCCATTTATACAAAGATTTCCCCCCTAAAGTGGGGGGAAAATGTTTGTTGCATTTGATTTTTCTTTTGTTTTACTTTTTTAAAATTTAAATAAATTTGAATAACATAAAAAATAATAAATAATTTATGTTAAGAAAAAAATAATTAATTTTTATAGTTAATTTTATTTTTTCTAATTAGTATAAAAAGCTTTTCATACAATTTATTTATTTATTTTCACCCACTCTTTCACTCATCTAACTAAGCAAAAAGAAATTTTTCTACTTCTTTCCTTATTATTTTTATCCATCCAAACAACACATCTTTTCTATTATATTTGTCTTTCACTTCTATCTTCCGTATTTCTTTCCCTCTTATTTTTTTCTTTCTATTTCACTTCTAATCTAAACAGACCATAACCATACTTCAACTATCAAATATTGTTCTAACTAAGCATCACGTTATCATATTGTGTACCATACAAAAAGGCAAAAATACCCCCATCTTTTTTGTCAACCAATGGGGAAAAAACTCACGGTTGGCTCGGTAACTCCTAAAAGCTATTCCCTGAGGCCAGTCTCGATTGAGATATGAGTTGTGAGGTACCGACAAAATCTCTCTTTCGAGTGATCTGATTAGATCATGGGTATGGCCAGGCGAGCTAAACGTTGATGTTTTGAACCTACGTCCTCTCATCTTGAATCCTATCATGGCATATTTGTACACACACACTTATGCCATGCATTTGATACGAACCTGAAAATAGAATACAAGAATAGAATAACACTATTATTAAATATTGAATGACAACAAAGAAAAGGAGAGAATTCTCCTCCAAGGGTTTCCCCCTTTGTACAACTGAACCACTGCTCAAATCACAAATTCTAACAAATCTGAATGAAGCCCCTTCCTTTAAACTCTCCTATTTATTTAAGTAGCCTGTAGCCCCTCCAACTAACTGCTAGAACTATCCCTAAGTAATGTTCCCTCTAACTAACCGCTAATAGTTGGGAAAATCTAATACCCCCTCCCTCAAGATTTGCCTTATATCCTCAATGTGAAGATCTAGTTGGGTAGCTAAAATTTGGAGCTCTGTTTTGGGAGCACAAAACAGAGAATGTGGGATGATAGGCATACTGAACATGCTACCGTGAAACAAAACTGTAGCTTGGCAGATTGTTGAGCTTGAAAGCATCCGCCACAGAGATGGGGCTATGGCCAAAAGTATTACAAAGTGAGCCAATGTCTAGGATTAGCTTGGTTTTCCCTTGAACCAAATCCTCCTCCTTTGACCAAACCCATATTTCCTTGCCTCATGACTAGAGGTGGGTAGCCGTGGCACGCAGACCAGTCTGCATGAGCTTGAGCTAGCAAAATCTTGATTGGTTTAATTGTGGGCCTATCAGCCTATGTGGGTTGGTCTGAATACCCGTGGTCAAACAGGCTTGGTCTGAAAGTTTGCATACCAACTTGTTTACTTAATTATTTTTTATCTAAAAAAATAAAATAAAATCATTTCGGTCTGCAGTTCAACTTGTAGAATGGACCATCTATTAACTATTTAAAAAAACAAGTATTTTGAAAGGGAGAAAAAAAAAATAGGAGTAGTAGTTATGCGGGCTGCTCCGGGGATTGACCCATATAACCACAGGCTTATACCAAATTGGGCTGGTCCACATAGCCTCCTACGCCCATGACCTCCTCCCATTCTAAAGTGAACTAGGCTTGGCCCATTAAACCTAAAAGATGTTCTCCTTTTACAAAATCTCAGCACTTCTCTCTAATGGTTTGGGCTTGGCCCATTAAGTCAAAATATGAACTCAATTGATGTAATTCCAATTTTGTCCTCTTCTCTTCTCATTGTTCATGCATCCGGTTACAGCAGCCATCATTACACCCTTCATTTGCAATCACTCCATCAACTGCTTTACAAAGACTTGAGTCTAGCTGCTCTGGCAGAGGAAGATTGGACAGTATAGCAAGACCCAGAGGTCACTCATTGTTGATGACCCATTAGCCTCTGTGGATTAATCCAAGTCCAGTGGTTCTAGTGGTGGTGGATCGACTGCACTTTAAAAACCCAAACCTCAATGATTGTTGCCTGCTCTTTCCTCCTCTGCTTCACCATTGTGCTATCCACAAGGACCTCCATCATCATGATCCATAGGGAGGCCCTCAACATCTTCACCTCTACTTTGTTACCCCGTAAAAAGGTCTTCATAACCCAAATTCTCTTCCCTGTTTTCCTTGTGTTTCTCCCTTTCCATTGGTGGATCAACTTCTTCCTCCGCCAAAACTGTTTTGGTGTTTGTTTCTTTCATTGATTTTGCTTCATCATTTTCGTTTTCTCTACCACAATAAGTCTGATTCTTGATCATTGAACCTTTTTTACTTCTTTCTGGCTTCAAATATTGCAATGGTTCACTGCCACACTCAGTCACTAACCTTCAAGTTCTCCTCCAACAGTCTGACTCAGTTGTGCGCTGCATTGCATTCTTTTGTTCAGTCACCTCTTCATCCTCAAGAACGAATCCTTCTTTCTTCAGCAGCTTGCACAGCATCTGCTTAAGTTCTTGAATTCCATCAACCCACTTCATCTAGATCTTAGAAATATTGAAATCCAATGAAAGAGGCTATAGTCTCTGCTTGCTAGTCACTTTCTTCAAGATCTTAAAAACAGAATGCGAAAATAGAAAGACTCCGGTATTGAATATTGAATCAAAACAAAGAAAAGGTGAGAATTCTCCTCCAAGGGTTTTCCCTTTACAAAGAGTTTCCACTTCCTATTTTCTACAACTGAGACACTGCTCAGTTGACAAATGCTAAGTTGCTAACAAAATTGAACGAAGCCCCTTCCCTTAAACCCTCCTATTTATTTATTTAAGTAAAGTAACCCCTTCTAACTAACTAAATGCTAGAGCTATCCCTAACTAAAACTCCCTCTAACTAATTAACTAGTTAGGAATCTCTAGCATGCACACTAATGACTAATGTACCATGAACTTATTAACAATACTTCTTACTTTTTTTCCCTAACAAAAACAAGCTATAAACAGGTCATTTCAAATCTTTACATTCACATCTTCAATATATAGAAATAGCAAACAATTTATATCCCTATGCAGTAAATAAAATACAATCTCTATCCTCTTATGTAGTGCCACATGTCAGCACGCAACAATATATTATTTTTAATTTCCTTTGAGAATGAGTAATAATCCATTCATAATTTCCTAAAATCTTTCATACATAGATTAATCTCCATCATCCATAATTTAGACTTGAAGTCATTCATTTTAAGATTGTAGTTTAAGGGAATCAGTACCTCAATTTTCAATGAGCATAATATTGATGATCATATCAAACTTTTGATTAATATGATTGACATAAATACCAGAGTGAGTTAAAGATTGTTTTGATAATTATTAGAATTCAGAAAATAATGACTTAAAGAAACATACAATTACCTCATCTTCTTCAGAAATAGAAAGAATGAATATGGTACTGATAATTATTTCGTCGGGTTGGATACCTCACCCCTAGGGGGAAGAACAACTAACATGTATTATGTATGTTTGGGAACTTGATAGACTGGAAAGGAGATGAAATAATTTTTTGTCCCCACATGAGGTATTAAATGGTTCATTATATCATGTTCCATTCTCGTACCTTCCATTGATTCATTCCATCCATCCAAATAAGCTTTCAACTTCACAAGTATTGATTATCCTACACACACTAACACACACATCATTATTTTTGCTTCCCCACCCTTTTCAAATGCTATTATGCTATTGTTGGCCACTTATAGACCCTCTTTGGAAGCAATTCCATAAGGAAATTGATTCAAATCTCTTAAACTCAATTAGTTACATTATTTAATAAACTCTTTTGGGCGGCCAACAAAGGATGATCACCTTGCTGACCATCCATCCATGACAACTGCGTAACTTGAGCTCGACAAGGGATTCTCATTGGCAGGTGATTTGGAATCCAACTATAAATCCTTGTTGAGATTGTTTGTTTGTCCTAACCTTGAAATGGGCTCTCCTGATCCAAAACTTTCTATTTTAGCACCAAAAAAGCTCCCGTTCGGAACAAATCTTAAAATTCACAAAATTTAATTGAATCCCAGGGTTTTTGGAATGCAATTTAAATTAATGACATCCACTTTGATTTCTAGTTCTACAACAATATCCCCAAACCACCAATAACAACAACTTCATGCTAAGCTCACAAGTTCCATACTAAAGAAGTCCTTTCTGATAACACTGCCATGCAGTAAACAGAAACAAAAAAAGGAAATATTCATGTTAGATTCTAAAATAGCAAATTATACGAATGGCCAACGTGTGCCTTAGAAGATATTGACAGCTGCGAAAAGCCTCAGGTTGGCAGCAGTGGGAACAAAATGTCCAAAGGCTAATAAAATAGGTAGTATTGTTAGGGATTGAAATTTGTTGCTCAATCTGCAGCTACACTAAGAAACAAGAAGCAAGGTTCCTAATCCCAAAGCTAACACAGAATGACGAACAAAGAAAAGGACAATACTACGGATCAAAGTAAAGCAATTCAATCATTAAACAATCTCAATGCAAATGCATCTACTCAAAGGATAATGCATAAGAAGCATTTTGAAGAACGAACCTGGAAGGAGCAACTAAACGAAGACTGAGCGCGCTGATGCGAGTGAAGGAGGAAACTCTGCCAGCCTTGTAACGCAAGCACGAGAAGAAAACAATAATTGATTTAGCAAATTAACTAATAAATCAAAACAAAGTTAAAAAGAGATTGCTAAAATTGGCACAAGCGAAGAGTAAAATTGCTTGAGCATTATACGAAGTAAGTAAAGAGGAAAAGCACGGAGGAGCGAGAGAGAGCCTGGAAGTAGAAGAGTGGCGGAGGACGGTGGTGGCCACGGAGGTCGGAGGGGGTCAATAATAGAATTTAGAATTATTTATTATTAAAAAAGAAAAGCGAGAAAGAGAGGGTGTTGTGTTGAATTAGAAGAAGAGTTGGGAAGTGTGGTTGACTTAAGTTGATGCGGTGGCAGTGTGAATGGGAAGGTGTAAAAGCGAAGGCGTGCCGGCGAATGGCGATTGCGTTGGGAGGAAGGTGAGTCTAAGTCGTAACGGCCTTTGTTCGATTTCTGTGTTGTGTTGTGCTTGCAAGTGCAAATTGCAATTTCATTACTGTGAGCCCGCTAAGCACGCACAACCAGCCCAGTTAAGGGCCCCAATATAGCAATGTACAATTATTCATAGACACAGACCGAAAGATAAATGGTATGCGTTTAGGAAAATAATTATTAATAATAAAAGATTTTTATTATAAAATACGTTAAAAATATATGAAATAAAGACTTCAAATCAAATATTAACTTTACTTCTTTTAGGACAAATAATTCTAAAATATATTAAAAAGAAAAATAATATGACATAAATGAAGACTTAAAATTAAAAAAGAATAAAATGCATTAATAGTATAAATATTTTGGCTTAATTGTATTTTTTACTCTCAAAGTTTTACAATCTCACAAATTTTGTTCATAAATATTTTTTTTCATAGATTTTACCCATCAATTTACAAAATATTACGAATTTTGCCCCGACATAGAAAATTATGACAGTTTAAAAGAAAATCAACCACAAAATTAACGTAATTGTGTCGATTTAAAGGAAAAATTGCCACAAAATTGTCTTTATTTTGGCATTTTTTTACATATGGACAAAAATTCGCAAAATTTTATAAATTGAGGAGTAAAATTTGTGAAAAAAATATATTTGAAGGCGAAATTGTGAAACTTTAAGGGCAAAAGGTTCAATTAAGCTAAATATTTTTTATATTGTCTTCTAATATTAACTCTAATTTCACCACCTTATTACATTTGATGGTGAAATTATGGTGAACCACAATGAGCCTAGTCAAACTTGGTTAGACTCAAATTTAGGATGTTTGCTTACTAAATAACAGTGAAGATGAATTGGTTAATAATTACTTTGCTCTCACTATTATACTTGCGTTAAGGTTAAAGAGGATTGATCTTTGGTATCCTCGAACATTGAGGGGTATCATCTGCAAATATTTTGACAATCAAGTTAGAGTTTGATAGAGTATTGAGTATTGACTAGTTTATGTGAAAGGAACATACCTAATGAGTGTGGTTATGGTGGTATTTATAGGAGTGTAAAAGTGACGTGTTTGGTTGCTTACGTTGCCATTCCGTCGTGTTTCATTAAAGAAATGGTTGAGATCGTAGGTCACGTTAAGTGCTTTCTGTATACAATGTTCATACTTGTGTCAAAGGTAGTTGAGTGATTTCTAGGAAGTAGGTGTTAAACGGGCTCCATGATAGGTATAGGCGCAATGTTCCAAGTGAGATGGTCAAATAAGGATAGAATACCTAAACAATGAGCAATCCAGTAGTCAACAATTCGATAAAGTGGTTGGTCCCGGACAGAGTTGTTTAAGTATAAGACCTACCTAAAACAATAATGAAATACATGTTTTTAATATTATATAGCATATGAAGTAATAAACTACTATAAAATTATTAAAAAAAAGTTAAGTGAAATCTTAAATTAACATAAAAGGTTGGTATTACATGTCCCATAAGATTAAAAAATCATAATAAATAGTTGAATCTATACATAAATATCATATACGAGTCTTTTATTTTCTTCAAAATATTTTTAAAATAAAAAAATAAATTAAATTTTTTTTTCAAACTAGTCTTATTCATTAATTTTGATCGAACCTTAACTTAATCATTGCTCTACAAGTCATTCAAACCAGTAACCTGATTGATTTTCAATCTAATTAATCAAACTAATTATCTCAGTCCAATTTTAATAACAATAATTGAGATGTAGAAAGTGCAAAAGAATTCTAATAACAGAAGGTCACATGAGATGTATTAAAAAATAATGCTAAAAATTACATCTCTCTCTCTCTCTCTCTCTCTCTCTTTATATATATATATATATATATATATATGAATCAAGATCTATTAATACTAGGTGTCAAAATTAATCAAATTACACCTTCAATAACTTTTTATAAAATGCAAACTTAATTGATCTAACCATTAAATTTGATGTTCTTATTAATTAGATTGAGTATACAAAATTTCATATAATTTCAAAATTATTTAATAGTTAATTACATTACTTTATTTTAACATACAATAAAATATTAAAATATATGTAAATATTCAATGTTAGATAACATATATAGAAAAATCCCAATTATGCGAAATTTGTATACAAGATCATGAAGATAATATCATATAATTTAACGGTTGGATTGGTTAAATTTACATTCTACAAAAAGTTATTTAAGATATAATTTGACTAACTTTGACACCTGGTGTCAACGAATCTTGATCATATATATATATATATATATATTGTCCACTTCGACTTTCGTGTGGGCTTCATGATTTTGTCATTAAAAGGCGCCTCAATGGATTAAGGTGTTTATAAACTACCCCTGGTCTCAATTCCTAAGTGATTTGGGAGTTTTGTGGTGTACCAAACAATAGCCCCCAGTTGAGGCCAAAGGGCTTGGCAACCCACGTGTGTAGCCTATGCCCTCTTTTCTAGTGCCAATGTTCCAACCTTAAGTCAGCTGCATCATTAGGGGTCATCGCATCTGAAGTATTGTTCACTTCAATGCTTGTGTGGACCCCATAGCTTTGTCCTTAAAAGACTTCTCGGTGGATTAAAGGAGGAAGGTGTTTATAAATTATCTTTAGCCTCAATTCGTAAGCAATGTATGATTTTTTTGGTGTACCAGACCAATATATATATACACACACACACTCTCTCTGGACTCAATTAAAAGCAACAAAAAAAAAAGGTTTAGTGGACTCAAATATAAGCAAATTTTAACTAGTTTCACTTTATTTAATGATATCATCGCAAAAATACCTTTCAATTAATTGAGATTCTATTTTTAATGACTCTTTTTTATTCTTCATATCAAGTTCCAATGAAGGATACTTACGGGAAAAAGTTTATTTTTTAAATGTGATTAGTAGAATTAGATGATATTATGTAACTTTCTTAATTAGCGCAAAACTCTATCTATCTATCTATCTCTCTCTCTCTCTCTCTCTCTATATATATATATATATATATATGAGGAGTCCTAGCAACACACTCCTTCAAACACATTTTCTTCTATTGGTTAAAATTATTGAAAACTACAAAATCATGAGAGGTTCATTAAATAAGAGGTAAGACCTACAAAATTTTGTAATTTCCAATAAATTTCAACTAATAAGAGGGAGTATGTTTAAAATAATATGTCAAAAAGTATGTTGCTAACTACAAAATATATTCATTTTTTATTTTATGAGTTCAGATTGTGATGTTTTAAATATTAAATTAAATATAAATAGATTTTTATTATCACAAAGAAAATTTTATTTTAAAGGGATGTTGCACACTTTTATGCATGATCAAGTATAGATAAAGTATATTTATTTATCAATTTGAAACATGTTACAAATTGATAAATAAATATATCCATCCAATATTCAAAAATTGCCTTTTTTGAAATATTAAGCACTTTATATTACTTTTACATGTTATAATTGAAATTGTAGAATTATTTAAATCTCAAAACTTGAGTAAATACAATGTTGTAATCTAATAATATCATAGGAGCCTCATTAAAAATCATTCTAAAACTCCACAAAAGTGTACGTAATGCAATAAACATAACATTTTGGTTTATAAATATATTATTTACAGCTTGTGAATTTGTCAAATAGGTGTTAACATGGAAGTTAAATTATTATAAGAATAACATGTGAAAGTAACAAACATGCAAGATTGATATTTACAAAATATTATTTGAAGTATTAAAATATAAAATATTTCGTCACTTATACTATATGGTGTTTTCACTTATTTTTCTTTTTCTTTCCTTTCATTATAATTTGCTCGCCTTTTAGATAATTTTTGTTGTCATTACTCCATGCTCATTCTCTTCCTCCTATTTTCTACAATTTTGCCATTATCTTTCTCGTTATTGTTCTTGTGATTGTTAACTATTTAAATCTTGCATACTGTTACATTACCCGTTTAAGTAACAAAATTAATAAACATATAACTATTGGTTGTTTTAAATATTTCACAATTTGTTTAATTAATACAATATGATTAAAAATATTTACTTAAATGAACTAATAAAAAAAGAGAAGAATTTTCTTGTAATATTTTGTAGAAAGACTCAATTAGAGAATAATAAATCTACTTCCCAATGAAAAAAATTGATACACATACACATTCGAAAGAAATTATTCATTTATTATGCATATATAATGCTATATGGCAAAAATACTTAACACTAAAAAAACAAAATAAGACCACCATTTTCAAACTTCCTATAATATGTTTTAAAATGTATACTTAAAAATGAACTACTAAAAATCAAGAGAGAGAGAGAGAGAAGAATTTCCTTTTAATATTTGTACTATAAACCCAATCAGATCAAAAATCTATATCTAGTAAAAAAATGGTAAGGTTCTTTTAATATGATTAGTAAGCATATAAATATTAGTTTTTTTGAATATTTCACAATATGATTAATTAATACAATATGATTAAAAATGTATACTTAAATGAATTAATAAAAAATGAACTAATGAAAAACCCAAAAAAAGAAGAATTTCCTTTAAATATTTTATAGAAAAACACAATTACAAAATAATGAATTTACATAAAACCCAAAAAAAATATTTTTAATATTTTATAAATAAATTCAATTAGAGAACAATGAATGTATATCTCAGGAAAAAAAATTTGGTACACATGCATATTACAAAAAAAAAAATTATTATGCACGCATGGTGCTATATGCCAAAAGACTTAAAGTAAAAAAAGAAGAGAATAAATTTCTTTTAATATTTCTATAGTAAACTCAATTAGAAAAACCTATCCCAGTGAAATTAAATTATAAGAACAATTATTTATTTGTCAATATTGCATTAGTGTTCAAAAGGTTGTAAGTGACTTAATCATGCCTATAAGGAAACTTTATTCATTTGAAGTCACAACCAAAAAACATGTTAACTTGGTTGATCTATACAACAATTCTTAATTTAATAAAATGACATATTTAAAAGATAAAGACAGATTTTGGAATAAAAAATAGATATTATTATAAGAAAAGTAAAAAAGACAAATTCTTAATATTTTCAACTGACAATTAGTATTGTTAAAAATGAAAGCTTTATATTATTGCATTTGTGAACCCAATTCTAAATAAATAGCTTCAAATTGTTACTCTAGATTTTTAGCTTATCATCATCTGCAATAGACACAATGCAAAACTCAAAGCTTAATTAAAATAATAGTGTCAAAAAAAAAAAAACTATGAACAAATATATCAGAAGAATCAGTATACCAAAGGTGGTACCACAAACTTGATATGGAGATGATGCGCGAAAGGGGGAGAGAGAGAAATGTGAAGTGCAAAAGGCTAGTACACAAACTTGATATAGAAATAATGAAAGATAAAAAAATGTAAAGTGCTTTCGATATGTGATGAGACGAAAAAAGGGCAATAAATAGAAAAATGGGAAAGTGTGTGATTGCAGTTGAAAGAGTTAATCATTTTTTTTAATGTTAATATATATATACATATATATATATATATATATATATATATATATATATATATAGACACACACACACACACATACATATATATATACATACATAGTGAGATGATTATATTTATATGAGAGTAAGAGGAGTAAATATAGGGTCGTATAACCATATATGGATGGTCATGATTTAATGTTATGTGACCACTTAAAAAGTCATGTGACTTTTTAAAAAACTTACATGACTTTAAATGTTTTAATCTTGACCATTCATGACAAGATCTAATGGTCAATATTCATTCCTTTCACTCTCGTATAAAAAAAGCCCTCTCACTAGATACGTTCCATATATATATATATATATATATATAACACTTTCACTTTTCATAAAAATTATATTTATGAAAAAGCTATAATAAAAGAACTAATTATGTTAGAATATATATCAGTCATAATTACCATAATTAATATAATTTTGTATTTTTATTAATAAAAAACCAAGATACTTTAACGATATTTAATAATTACATTTAATAAAAAATAAATTATAAATTATATATAATAAATACAAATAATTACCTTAATTATATTTATTAAAAAAATACATTAATTATATCAATAAACAAATTTTGACAACATTTAATAATTACATTAATTACTTCAAATACAAAGATAATTTTCTTAATTATATATATTTAATGATTACATTAATTACTTCAAATACAAACAAAAAAATTAAGGAATAAAGGTAAACTAAATCAAAATCAACATGCCAAGTGTCACAATTAGAGAAAGAAATAAAATTGTGAGCAAAGAATTCAACATCTGTTAGATTTGAAATTGAAATCATATTTATATTATAAATCTAATATTTAATTTTAAATAAAAACATTTTTATATTATAACCACATGATATCTCTTGTATTAAATTAGATTGTGCATAGTTGCGATGCATGGGAAATTAACGTTTGGTTATTATTCTGATTGATAAGCAAAATAAAATATTCTAATTAATATGTAAATTTAAGGGAAGTTAGATATAAAGTTTATTTTGAATTGTTTCCTTAAAAAAAATGATTTACGTTCAATGCATTGTCGTGCAATGACTATTTTTACCATATATAACATTTATTCTGATTCTCTAATTTTTGTGTCTAAATTTTTCATTAATTGTGTGTTGTAATTATCCATACATTGATTTGTACGTAAATAAATATGAGGTTAGCATATAAGTAAAAAAAAGGAGGGAAACGATCAGGTGTTGTCAAGTGAGATGAGATTTTGTGTAACATTGCTCTAAAAGTTGATACGTTGAACTTTCCTTATATTGCATTTGATCTAGTGTTTCCTTTTTTTTAGGAGGTTAGCATTTCCTTTTATATCTATTTGATTTAATAAATTTTAACCTTTCTATGAATTTTGCAATTCAATAATTACTAGTATTTTAACCTGTGCATTGCACAGAATAATATTTATCTTATATAACTTAAATTTATAATAATTAAATATTTTTAAACATATAAATTATATTTTAAATTTATAATAAACTATTATTGTAATACAATATTAATTTTTAATTATTGATAATTTTAAAAAAATATTAAAATTCAATTTAAAACTAAAGATATTAAAAATAATAGATTGAAAGAGATAAGAGGTTAAAAATTCTTAAAAACACTCTCATTGAAGAATGACAATTAAAAACACTTTTATTGAAAAATAGCAACTAAAATACTCTCATTCAATATAGCTATTCTAATTTATATATAGAGAGAGATTTTTAATTATTGATAATTTCTTTTAAAAAAATATTGCAATTCAATTTATAACTAAATATATTAAAAATGATAGATAAAAATAGATAAAAAGTTAAAAAATTCCTAAAAACACTCTCATTGAATAATGATAGCTAAAAATGTTCTCATTGAAGAATAGCATCTAAAAATGCTCTCGTTCAGTATAATTGTTCTCATTTAGTATATAGGGTGAATATAAAAAGAATTGGGGGAATAATTCAATTTTTATTTCTATGTTCAATTTGAAGTGGACAATTCAAATAACATGTTGAGTTTAATGGGGATAATAACTCAATAATTATTTAAAAATGAGAAATCATCCGAAAATAAAAATTAATAAATTTTTTTAATATATTTTGTGTTTCTTTTTATTTCTATTTTGATTTTATTTAATAATTTTTTAACTTATATATATATATATATATATATATATATATATATATTATTTGGTATATTGCATTTGATTTAGTATTTTTTTTTTCTTTTTATATTGTATTTGATTTAGTGTTCCCTTTTTTTTGAGGTCAGCGTTTCCTTTTATTTCTATTTGATTTAATAATTTAACCTTTCATGAATTTTGCAATTCAATAACTATTTAAAAAGAACCATGGGGATAATTCAATTTTTATTTATATTTTCAATTTGAAAGGGATAATTCAAATAACGTGTTGAGTTTGATAAGAATAATAATTCAATAGTTATTTAAAAACAAAATCTCATCTAAAAATAAAAATTAATCAAAAAATTCAATATATTTAGCGTTTCTTTTTATTTCTATTTTGATTTGATTTAATAATTTTTTAATTTATATATATATATATTTTTGCTATATTGCATTTGATTTAGTGTTTTCTATTTTCTTTTTGAGGTTAGTGTTTCTTTTTATTTCTATTTGATTTAATATTTTTAACATTTTCATGAATTTTTGAATTCAATAATTATTTTAAAAGAATCGTGGGGATAATTCAACTTTTATTTCTATTTTCAATTTGAAGGGAATAATTCAAATAATGTGTTAAGTTTAATGGGCATAACAATTCAATAATTATTTAAAAATAAAAACTCATCCAAAAATAAAAATTAATCAAAAAATTCAATATATTTAATGTTTCCTTTTATTTCTATTTTGATTAGATTTAGTAATTTTTTTAACTTTTATATATATTTTAAGTTTATTAGATATCAAGTTTATTTTGAATTGTTTCCTTAAAAAAATTGATTGATATTTATAGCATTGCTGTGTAGTTACCATTTTTATTGTATATAACATTTATTCTAATTATCTAATATTTCGTGTCTTAATTGTTTATAAATTGTATCATAATTATCCATAAATTGATTTGTATGCGAATGAATATAAGGTTGACATGTAAGCAAAAAAAAAGAGGGAAACACTCTGGTGTTTCCAAATAGGATGAAATTCTATGTAAAATTGCTCTAGAGGTTGACACGTGGAGTTTTTCTTTTTTAGATCATTTTTTATTGTATATATTATAGATTTTATTAAATACTTATAATTCAATAAATTTGCTTAACAACTTTCAATTATTTTTTAGCTTTTGAATTAGTTTTTTAGGTACTGTTATCAAATAGATAAAGGACAAAACTTAGATACAGTTCCATATGTGTTGTTGGTGTTGTTTTCCAATCAGAATTGGAGTTTCATCTCGGTAATCTGCGTAATAAAGATTTCATTAAATATCAACACATATTACTAAGTGAAACTCCAAATCTAATTGGAGAATAGTACCAACAACACATATGGAACTGCATTTAAGTTTTGTTCATTGATAAAATAGGTTATGTATTGACAATATAAAATAGTTTTACAATGTTGTCCAATCATAAACAATCATATATGATAAATTTGTTGACTTTTATGGGAACTACCTTAAATGGGGGTTGTCTAACTTTCCTAAAATAAAAATAGAATTAAACAATCTTATTTAAGATTATTGGTGTAATTAAAAAAATTGTACCAACACTCTTTAAATACATAAAAAATTACACCAATTATTTTAAACCAGGTTATTTAACTTCACTTTTACTTAAGCTAAATTAGAGAAACTATCCGAAGATCCTCGCTAATCTTTAATTATCCACAATTTAAAATTTAATAGTTTTTTTTTGAAAAAAAAAAAAGAAGATATGAATTAACTGCATTGGTTTTAGATGAGATTCGGATAAGGACTGGTAGCGTCAATGGCCCCGCGGATGGTGACTGTTACGTTTAAGTGCCACTACGACTCTTCCTTTTCTGTTACAGTCACCTTTATATATATACCCGCGGTGTTTCCACGCGGTGATATCATATACCAACTCGAAAACCCTTTCTCTCCGTTGGTATCTGGGTCCACAGGAAAAGCAAAGAAGAAAAGAAGAAGATGGAGATTGATCTTTCTCCCCAGTTGGCGAAGAAGGTTTACGAAGGCAGTGGTGGGTCCTACTACGCATGGTCCCCCTCCGAGCTTCCCATGCTCCGTGAAGGCAACATTGGTGCCGCCAAGTTCGCTCTTCACAAAAACGGTTTCTCACTTCCTCGTTACTCTGACTCTTCCAAAGTCGCTTATGTTCTCCAAGGTACATTCGTTCCTCTACTCCTTTTATGATCCTTTAAAAAAAAATAAAATAAAATCGCGGCCGATGATCGTTTATGCTTTTAATAATTTATTTCTTTAACTGATCAGAAGTCTCTGTCGTTTTTCGCTACGGGAATTTCTTGTTTTCAATATTTTAGTTCTAAATTTTTTTATGAATAAAATTTCCAGATGAATCGATGTATGAAGGTAAATTGTCTGATATGAAATCATATAATAGCTTCATTGACTGGGAATCATTTGTTTTCCTATTGGGATCGTAAAATGTCGCTTTTTAGTGCACGTTTGGTTTCACCAGAATCACGTTGAGGAATCAGCTAACATGATTTTAGATAAACATTTACATGTTTGGTTTCCGTTAGAGAGGCTCTAGAACTAATTTTAGGTTAAAACAATTTTAGATAGCTTTTGCGTTAAATCAAAAAATTTATACTGAAATTGATTACTAACTTGTTTTTAAAGTAAAAACATCTAAACATAAATCACAATCACTTCAAATCAATTCATTCAAAATCAATTTTATCAACGCTCACTCAAACACACACTTAAACATTTTGCATGTTATCATCATTTGTTTTAGACGCAGAGGTTTTTTACACTGATTCAATCATAGATCGTCAATTATGCTAAAATTATTGAAAAATTTTGTAATAATTATTTTAAAACTCGTAATTTATAGCAATTTCTAGTTGATTGATAAGAGTTTAGTTTCTATGCACTCACAGGATAAGAATTTAATATTGTTAACCAAAAATCGTGAAACCAATAAAAAATATGGTTGTCAACTAATCAGAAATTATGAACCCAATAAATAATCATGTAGGTACGACTTTTAATTTAGTTAGTCAATAAATTTACTATATATAATGAGTTTATTTTTCATTAGATGACATGGTGATTTTTTATTAGATGAAAGTGTAAAAATTTAAGTGCATATACTACTTTTTTATACTCATTATTTTAGGTGATTCTGTATTTTAGATTATGAATTTATGTTGTTGTATTAATTATTTGTGAACTTGTGTTCTCGATTCAGGAAGTGGAGTGGCTGGAATAGTGCTGCCTGAATCAGAAGAGAAGGTTGTTGCAATCAAGAAGGGTGATGCCTTGGCACTCCCCTTTGGTGTTGTGTCCTGGTGGTATAACAAGGAAGAAACTGAGTTGGTTGTTCTGTTCCTTGGGGACACTTCCAAGGCTCACAAGACTGGTGAATTCACTGACTTTTTTCTGGCTGGTTCCAATGGAATCTTCACAGGCTTTTCCACTGAGTTTGTGGGCAGGGCTTGGGACCTGGAAGAGAGTGATGTCAAGACCCTTGTTGGAAAACAATCAGGCAAAGGCATTGTGGAGCTGGAAGGAAACATCAGCCTTCCTGAGCCTAAACAGGAGCACCGGAATGGCATGGCCTTGAACTGTGAAGAGGCTCCATTGGATGTTGACATTAAGGGTGGTGGAAGGGTTGTGGTGTTGAACACCAAGAATCTTCCCTTGGTTGGTGAGATTGGATTGGGAGCTGACCTTGTGAGGTTGGATGGAAGAGCTATGTGTTCTCCAGGATTCTCTTGTGATTCTGCTTTGCAGGTTACTTATATTGTCAGGGGTAGTGGCCGGGTTCAGGTTGTTGGTGTTGATGGCCGTAGGGTTTTGGAGACAACCATAAAAGCTGGTAATTTGTTTATTGTGCCAAGGTTTTTTGTGGTCTCAAAGATTGCTGATCCTGATGGAATGGAGTGGTTCTCTATCATCACCACCCCTAAGTAAGTTTTTCTTATATTACTTCTTTGCCTTAATGTCAGTACATGTTATTTGTTGTTGTTATACATTTCATTGCAGAGGTAATCATCCATTTGATATTCTGTTTGTTGTTTACATAGATTGGATATTTGTCCTAACCGTTTTATTTGATTTATACTTCAAATTTCTCTACGTTTATGCTAGTCCTAATAGTTTCTAACCAGTGATTTACACATAGAACCCATCATAATTCATAAATGAAAATTGCTGATCCTAATATACTTGCAAGGAATCTTTATTTGGCTGGAAAATTAAAACTCAATTAGTGAACAACTATTGTAACAATTGATTGTTAAAGGCATGCTAGCCTCATCCATAAAGGGGTGGAGTTCACCTCATAATTTGTATGGTAACATGCAATGATCCTTCTACTAATCCTTATGATTCTTACTTTTGGCAGTCCTATATTTACCCACTTGGCTGGAAGTTCTTCCGTGTGGAAGGCTTTATCACCTACGGTTCTGCAAGCTGCTTTCAATGTAGATTCAGGAGTTGAGCAACTGTTCCGTTCAAAGAGGACTGCCGATGCCATTTTCTTCCCCCACCAAATTAGAATAAACATTCCATTGCATCCCCCCAAATCCCCTTCCCGTCTTATCTAGACGAAAAATAAATAAAAATTGTAGGGGGAATGTCTTGAGGAATTAGTGGAATTACTTTACTGTTTTAAAGCATTTCCTTTAATTAGGAATTCCGAATTTGAACTTACAGTCTCTTTCGTTCTTTTCTTTTTTTTACCTGCTTTTATTCTTATCCTATTTTATAGATTAAATTAAGGGTTAAATATGTTTTTGTCCTCTAATAATATGATAGAATTGATTTTAGTTCCCAGAAGAAAAAAAATTTCTTGAATAAAGTCCCTCAAATATTAAAAATATCTTAATTAAATTTTCGTGTTAAACTCTGTTTAACTTTTCTGTTAAATGAAGGTCACATTAGTTTTCAAGTAAAATATTTTATTACCAAAAGTACCTAATGATATTTTTTAATAAAAAATAGTGTAATAGCTTTTGCTTTAGAGTTAAAAAAATATGTGGTTTGGTTTAAATATGTAATAATGTTATTTAAAAAATAAGTTACTAATATGATCTAGACATAATAGTTGACATGTACGACCACATCAACAAACGAATGATGACTGTGATGTTAATATGGTCATCATTTAACAGAAAAGTTACAAAGTTTAGTATAGGGTTTTAATTAGGTATTTTTTAAATTTTGAGGGACTTTATTCAAAAAAAAATTGGAGGGACTAAAACTAATTTTATCATATTTTTGGAGGATCAAAAACATATTTAACTATTAATTAATTTGTAAATCCCTATAGTTTTATAGAGTTTTTAATTAAATCTCTACAGTTAAAAATACTTTAAAGAGGTCCTTATAGCTTAAAAATTTTATAATTAAGTTCCTACACGCTAATAGTATTATAACTACTAATAAAAGTGTTGAAGATGAGAATCAAACTCCCAACCTTGAAGTTCACCAATAACTTTAAAACTACTAAGCTAATGACTTTATTAATGTATAAATAAAAGTTATATTATATATAACTTAAACGGAAGACTAAAATTGCACATATATATTTACTACTACTAAATTAAATAATATTAACATTATATAAATTAATAATATTAAAAATATAATATATACTAAATATATAGTAATAGTATTAAATAAATTCTAAAAATATTAAAATAATATTAATAAATATAAATTAATAATATACACTAACGACCAAAATTACATATATATTTATTACTAGTAAATAAATAATATAATATTATAAAACAAAATAGACAATAACTTATATTTTTTAATACTATATATCTTAATTATAACTTAATCAGTCTATTTTAAATAATTTTATTTTTTATAAATAGTGCTGTTTGTTTATTTTTCTTTGCATATTTTAGTGACTGAAATAAGACATTATTATCGATGAAATAATTATATATATATATATATATATTTCACTAAAAAAAGTATATTTATATCATATATTTTCAATTAACCTTCTTATGATATATTTATATCATATTTAATATATTTAAATTTTTCTAGAAGTTTATTAATATATACTAATTTATATATATTAGTGAACTCTTAAAGGTGGGAATGCAGACTCCATCTGCATTCCATTCATGTTGACAAGTATATATTATTAATTTATATTTATTATTATTAACATCCAATAAATATATACTAATTTATATTTATTAATATTAATTTTAATATTATTAGTTTATATGATGTTAATATTATTTAATTTAGTAGTGGTAAATATATATGCAATTATAATATTCCATTTAAGTTATATATAATATAATTTTTATTTATATATCAAATAAAGTTATTAGCTTAGTGGTTTTAATGTTATTGGTAAACTTTAAGGTTGAGGGTTTGATTTTCATTTTTAACATTTCTATTAATTCCTTTTTCATTTTTGCATATAACACACGCTTGGACTTGATTAAATATAAATTAACGAAGTATTAACACCGTTAATGTGTAAGGACTTAATTACAAATTTTTTAAACTATAAAAACTTGTTTAAAGTGTTTTTAATTGTAGAGACTTAATTAAAAACTCTATAAAACTATAAGAACCTTTGAATTAATTTTTTATATTATTAAAGATAGAGATGCTTGGTTTATCTTATCAAAATAGTAGCAAGACTATTTTAATCAAACTTAAATATTTTTTCTGTTTTTTTTTTCCATTCTTCTGGGTGAAATTCTAAAGTCTACAATCAATTAGATCTATGCATAGATCCCACAGCAATTAGCTAATGTCGTCAACAAATTTTTGCATGACTATACCATTGTAAGAATAACTACCGACGAAGTATACAGTGCATGACCAGATTAATGCTAAGAAAAGTGCTTAATCGTACGAATAAAATACTGCATGCTAAATATTTTATTTTGAATTTTAGTGATAAGAATAATTCTAAATCCCTCTGCAAAATATCTCCTACTTATTAGATAAAAGAAAGTATTAAATATTTTTTAAGTTTTCAAGACATTAAATATTTTTTTATTTAATACTTTCTTTATAAACTATATATATGAATAAAACTTATTTGAAGGGAAACATTAATTACAATTTAAGGTAAAAACATAAAAATACTTAACAAAATGATATACTATTAAAAATAATAATTAAATACGAACTTATATATATATATATATATATATATATATATATATATATATATATATATATATATATATATATATATATATATAATATTAAATATTCAAAATATTTAGTCACAGTGATGATTATCAAACATTATTTTAAAATATTTAAAAACAAATAAAGATAAATACCATGTAATATTATTATGGTTTAAATATGTTTTTAGTCTCTCAAATTTGGAGTAAATTCGTTTTTGATTTCCAAATTTAAAAATGATTTTTTAATCCTTGTAATTTGAAAAAAAAACATGTTTAGTCCTTTTGTCCAAACGCAATTAGTAAATCTGTCACACAAAACTCACTCAGTAATTTTTTGTCACTAAAAATATCATACCAAACTCAACTGATGCTGCACAACTGACTCAATTTGCCCTATTAATGATACTGTAGGTGGTCTTGAAGGACTAAAATAAGCTTTTTTCAAATTAAAGGAACCAAAAAAATTACTTTTAAATTTGGAGGACCAAAAACAAATTTACCCTAAATTTGAGGGACCAAAAACATATTTAAACCTATTATTATTAACTATCAAACATAAAAAACTGTGCATTATATTTATAATTAAATATTTAATTTTAAAATTACTTAATGATAAATAAAAACAATTAATAATATATTTAATGAAACTTCTTATATATACTTATAATATTAAATATTAAAAATATTTAATAACAATTATGATCAAAAGCAAATAATGGTAAATATTATCTAATATTAACTATCAAACAAAAATGCTTAATAATATTAAATATTAGGGGTGGACACGCATTCAAGTTGACCCGATGACCTAATCAACCCAAACAAAACTAAAGGAGAAAATTTTAGGTTGATTTGGATTTTAAAATTACAAATCCAACAAATCTGAGATATGAAACTCAATTTGAACCAACTCATACCTATATCATTTTTATAATTTTTATTTTTATGTTGTGTAATTATATAATTCAATAATTTTTATGTTGTGTAATTCGATAATTTTAACTTTTGATATTTTCACGAAGTTTTTTTCACTTTATTATTATTTCCTAATTTTTCTATTTTTTTTCATGTTTTTTAATATTATTAATAAATTTGATCCCCTAACTCGAATAATAATATGATTGGATTGATTCGGTTTGAGTTGTTAAAAAAATTTGAAAAAACTTGAATCAACCAAAATCGATTTGAATCTAAATATCCTCTAATTTTGACCCATGCCCCACCCTTATTAATTATCATATATAAGACCTTACATAAATATTAGGGTGGGCACCAGTCATATTGGTTTAGGTTTAGGGAATATTTAGATCCAAACCAGTCAATGTTAATTGGTTTAGCTTGGATTGGGTTTTTCAAAAAAATTTAGACAACATGAACCAAACCAACCCATCCACATTCAAGTTGGTCCAGGTTAGGTCATTGGGTCGCCTAATGAAATAATAAAAAAATTAAAAAAAATGAAAAAATATATAAAAAAGGAAATCATAATAAAATAAAAGAAAACTAATTAATGAATCATTATAAATAAAATTAAGAATCCATTCATAGGTTTATATTACACGTGGCAAATCAAGAGTAAATTTCAAGGTTTGGATGACACGTGTCATTTACATAAAGGTTCGGATAGCGCATGTCGCTATTTGGTGCTTCGTAAATATTTGGTTCGGTTACATATCACAAGTATAATCATTATAATTATTACATTAATGAGTTTTAAATAGCTATATTTGAATTTTGAATTTGAAAACTCTATTAAATAACTACCTTTTAAAAAACTACCTTAAGTATAATTAAAAATTCTATTGGTCATTTGACTTAATTAGAATAACTAATGAGAATAATATATATAATTTTCTTAATTATTTCCGAAATCAAGGATAAACTAACGAGTGTTTTCTATTTTTTCAAAAATTATATAATTCATCAATAATTTTTTACTTACATTCATCCTAATTTTGTCCTAAATAAAATCAATAAATAATTTTACTTAATCGATAACTTTTACTTACATTTATTATTTATGACAATAATCCAATGTGTTTCAATGACCAAAATTATTATTATTATTATATATTTTAAGTATACTTTGGGAAGATATTTGTGTATAATTTTTAAGTATAATTTTTAAATTCATTTGTAAGTGTAATTATAATAAATTAATTTAAGATATTATTTTTTTAAAATTTTCCAAAATGATATAACTGGTATTTTTTTATATTAATTAGTTTCTTTTTGCAAGACAATTATTTGTAGATAGTGTAAATGTTATAATTTAAGAAAGAAATCACATATTATTTATAATGCTTCCAAATTTCCATAAATATATAAAGGTCATGAAACTGTAATTAAATTATTATCATAAATATAATCCAATTTCAATGCTATTATGATTATTGATTATTGACACGTTTTTAAATTAAATTATATTAATTAACATTGTTTTAGTCAATATTGGATAATTATAAGATTTCTAATTAATATTAATTACACAAATAACTAATGTTTAGATAAATAAATAATTAAAAATTCATAAAAAATAAATCTATTATATATTATAAAATAAAGTTTTGCTACATAGGCAAATTTCTCGTGACATCACCATATTCATTATTTTTTCACCTAAATTTCATTGATTTTTTTTAATTTTTCATTCATAAAAACATATTATTATTTTTAATTATAGTAAAATTATATTAATTATAATAATTAAATAATTACAACAAGTATATATTATGATTACATTAATCAATCAAATCATTAAATTTTAAATGAATTTCGATTTTATATAATAAGATAATTAATTTATTAAATTTTATGGAATATTTTTTTTATAATTATGGTAACTTTTTGTTTATTATCACGATTTTATAACAACTTACTATAAATATATATTATAATGATAATAAGTTATTATATTATCTTAAATACTAACATAATGAATAATGATCAATTATATTATTATTATTATATTATATAAACGAAGATTTTGCCACGTATGCAAATGCCACGTCACAGCACCACATTGATTTTTCCTACTTAAATATTAATAAAAAAATTTATTCTATTTTTTAATTCATAATAATACATAACTATAGTAATTAAGGTAATTACAATGAGTATATATTCTGATTTGAAATAATTAAGGTAGTTATGATCATCATATATATGTTTTAGTTAAAATAGTTAAAATTATTTTAAATTTAGATAATTAGATTATATTAAACTAATTAGAATAGATATTATCAATATATATTATTTAAAAAATTTTCTATATATATTTTGAATTTTAAGATATTGGTATAATATTACAATTTTTGTCAATAAATTAAATTAAAATAATATAAAAAAATTCACTTGATAATCATGAGTTACGATAAAATTATATTACAAAAAACTTAGAAATTTTTATTTGGGATCCAGAATATCTAAGTTTCAAATATTATTAAAATTGGTACTTTAAATTTTTTAATTTATAAAAATACATATTACATATACATACATACATAACTATAATAATTAAGGTAATTACAAACAATATAAAATGATTACGACTAATATATTGAAATTATTTCTGTTATTATTTCATTTGGGTTCTTTCTATTTTTACATACCAACAAATCAAAATTAAAGGCATCCCACATGTTCATATTTTTTGTTTCCTTCCCTCTTCCAATTTGTTTAGGGCAACATATTGTGAAAAGGGCTAGTTTCCAATTTATTGCATTCGCATTATAAATTGAAGTTTTTATTCTTCTCCTATTCTTTCTAATATATGAAATTCTTCCTTCTTTGTGTCTAGGGCATATTTTGGTGCCATTGGAAAAGGTAAACAATTAGTCTATTTTATTATTCTCAAAATTTTATTCATTGTTTTTCTGTTTTGTTTTAACTTTTGGGGTGATCTCCCACTTTTTTTTTTAATTTCATTCTTAAACCATTGAATCTTTGTATTCAGGACATTTTGCTCATGAAGAATAAGGTAAGCATTAAATCTATTTCACATTATTTTTCATTTCTTTTATGATTTATGAAATTTGTTCTTTTTTGTGTTTAGGACATATTTTGTCGCCATTCAAAAAGGTAAGCAATTAGTCTATTTTATTGTTTTCAAATTTTTTATTTGGGTTTTTGTGTTTTGTTTTTCACTTTTGTGGTGATCTCCCACTTTTTTTATAGTGCATTCTTAAACCATTTTAAAATTTATGTTTTTTGTTCCAATTTAAGTTTTTTTATAAAATTCTTCATTCTTTGTATTTAAGACATATTTTGCCTCATAAAGAATAAGGTAAGTATTGAATTTATTTCATTGTTCTTTATTTATTTTATGAAATTCTACCTCCTTTGTGTTTAGGGCATATTTTGTTACCATTGGAAAAGGTAAGCAATTAGTTTATTTTACTGTTCTCAAATTTTTTATTATTGTTTTTGTGTTTTGTTTTAACTTTTGGATGTTCTCCCACTTTTCTTTTTTTATTGTATTCTTAAACAATTTCAAAATTTATATTTTTTTTTTCAATTTATGTTTTTTTTATGAAATCCTTCATTCTTTATATTTAGGACATATTTTACTCACGAAAAATAAGGTAAGCATTGAATCTATTTCATTATTCTTCATTTCTTTTCTTTTTTTTGTGGCTTTTTTTTTCTTTCAATTTTTGTGGTAATTTCCTACTTTTCCAATTGCATTTTTAAACTTTTTAAAATTTATGTCTTTTGTCTCCAATTGGTAATGTGGTTTTCAATTAGTTTAGAGATTTCTTTTACACTTTTAATTTTTTGGTCTAAATATTTTACAATTTGGTTATATGTTTAACTGAAAATCTGTCACTTTTAAATAAAAATATTTTTTTAAAAAATGTTTATGTTGCTTGTGTTTTTGTCTAATCCAAAAGTCTTTTTAAAACATTACTAAGATATGTGTTTTAAACCTTATGGATTCTCACTTGATAAGTTATGGATTCACTTTATATATTTGGTACATTTTCAATAATAGTAATGTTGTACCATGTTTCTGAAGAGACTTTAGGTATTATTTTTAACAATGGTATATCTTGATATTCAACATGATGTATTTTATTTTGAATTTGTTCATAATAGTGGATTTGATTATCACAATCTTATTAATGCATTGTATTTATTTTTGTAGCTTTTTCTTGCAGTATTTTTTTTATGACATTGTCTCGTCTACGTTCCACATTTGCTTAATGGATGAAAGGGAGAAGAGTTGTTTGACTTAAATTTCAAATAAAGATATAAGGAAGCAAGATATAGATTCCATATATGTCACTAATTAATATATAGATCTCAATACTTAAAATGTATTTTTATACAATGATTGACAATTCTACATGAGAACATATTAAGATTTAGAGGTAATACTTAATCGTATAAAATTAAAAATTTTACATTAAAATATATTAATATTTAAGTCTTAGATGAGAATAAAAAAAAAGTTAGAGCAAAAATATATCATACAAAAATTAATGTTTTACATCAAAGCATATTAATATACAATAAAAATTACTAATATTTAAATTTTAAAGTAAAAAATACCACTAAGATATCAAATATTTTACATAAAAATATATTAATATCTATATTATTATCATAGAAACTTCAATTTAGTTAAATATTTAGTTTCAATTATAACAAAATTTAAAAAATACTGAAAAAATTAATGACACTTTGGAATTAATAATGAAATTATAAATATATTTATACCTATTTTTCAAATAAAAATATAACATTATATATTAATTAAAGCAACTATTTTTTGTCATTTGTTAATTCATAAAAATACAAAATTATATTAATGAAGGTAATTATGGCCAATATATATTTTGATTTGAATTAATTAAGATAATTATGACTAATATATATAATTTAGATTTACATTAATTGATAATATTAATATATATTTTGATTCAAATTTATAGTATATTTAAATTAAAATTACTTTAAAAGGTAAATAATATTATAATCTTTTCCACATAGAATAATTTTATATCTTTTAATTATTTTTATAATTTTAACATTCTATAATTATCATTCTTAAATATCATATATTAATTCGTTAATTTATGCTTAAAATATCACACTTAAATTATAAATTAATTTAAATAAAGTAAAAATATTAATCCATAAATAAAGAATAACATATAATTTTTTAAAAAAATACTTGACATTTTTTAATATTTATTAATTTATTATAAATATTTATTATTACTACTATTATATGAATTAATATAAATTATGCTTATTTATTTTGCATTATATTTTAACCTTTATACATTATTATTGTTACTATTATGAATCATTTAATTTATATTAAATGTTTTATGAATGTAATAAATTTAAAATTAAATTGAATTAAATTAAACTTAGAAGGCATACAAAAATTATCACCTAATTTATAAATACTCACAAAACTTAGCTAAAGTTTTTTATCTTTTCATCGAACAAAAATGTTTATTTTTTCTTCTTTGAAGTATAATGAATATTTAAATGGATATACAAAGTTATTCTAATACAAATTAAATTTAGAAGTCAATGCTTATATATATATATATATATATATAATATTTAAAATGCATGCATTTATGCATATAATCATGAATTCAATTATAACTAACATACTTAAAGACTTAATTATTTTTGTGAATAGTACTAGCAACACACTATCTAATACACTTTTTTTAATACATATACTACTATTGGAAAAAATCATTGTAAATAAATTTGAGAATCCATTGATAGGTTTGGATTACACATGGTGAATCAAGAATAACTTTTAAGGTTTGGATGACACGTGTCATTTACAGAGAGGTTCGGATCACATGTGTTGTTATATGATGTTTCATGAATATTTGGTTCAGTTATAAATCATAATTATAATCATTATAATTATTACATTAATGATTTTTAAATAGCTATATTTAAATTTTGAATTTGAAAATTCTATTAAATAACTACCTTTTAAATAACTACCTTAATTATAATTAAAATTTTTATTAGACATTTGATTTAATTATTTATTAATAACTAACGAGAATAATATATATTTTTTCCTTAATTATTTTTGAAATTAAAGATAAACTAATGAGTATTTTTGATTTTTTTAAAATTATATACTTAATCAATAATTTTTTACTTACATTCACCCTAATTTTGTCCTAAATAGAAATCAATAAATAATTTTTAGTTAATCAATAATTTTTTACTTACATTTTATTATTTATGACAATAATTTAATATAAGTTTCAAGGACCAAAATTATTATTGTAATATATTTTAAGTATAATTTGGAAAGATATTTGTATATAATTTTTAAATTAATGTAAGTATAATTATTATAAATTAATTTAATATATTAATTTTTAAAATTATTCATAATTATATAACTGGTATTTTTTGTATTAATTAGTTTCTTTATTGCAAGACCATTATTTGTAGGTAGTGTAAATATTATAATTTAAGAAAGAAATCTCATTATTTATAATGATTCTAAATTTCTGTAAATATATAAAGGTGAATGAAATTGCAATTAAATTATTGCCATGAATACAATCCAATTCCAATTCTATTATGATTATCGATACATTTTTAAATTAAATTATATTAATTAGCATTGTTTTATTCAATATTGGATAATTATAAGACGTCTAATTAATTTTAATTACATAAACATTGATGTTGGATAAATAAATAATTAAAAATTAATAAAAAACAAATCTATCTATTATATATTATAAAAAAAGGTTTTGTTAAGTAGGCAAATCTACCATCAATTTTTTGTTTTGTTTTTTTTATTCATATAAACACATTATTATATTCATGTAGGCAATGGGTATATATTTTGATTTGAAGCAATTAAGGTAATTATGACCATCATATACATGTTTTAATTAAAATAGTTAAATTATTTTAAATTAAGTTAATTATTATATATATATATATATATATATATATATAATCTATAATATATACAAAACTATCCTCACCTAGAGTCTCCATCTATCACATGTTAATCAAACAATCTCAATCTGCCACATGTCAACTTATTAATGAATTTCACTCCAGAAATCCTATGTGTCCTCTTCTCCAAAATTTGTGCATTTTTGTTAAAAAAAATAAATGATGATGAAGTCCAAATTTTGAATGGACAATTAATATAGATTTTAAATACGAAAATAATTTAATAGTGACAAAATTTCATATTGTTATGAATTAATAATTTATTTCAGGCTATTTAAAAGGATACTTAATTTAAAATGGATATTTTCATTAAAAATTTAAATCATGCAATTTTTCCTTATTCCATATTATTTCCATAGCTAATTCAATTTAAAATAAAAAAAATCTAGTAAAAATTTAAATTTTGCTTAATTTCAAATTTCAATCGACAACTAATATAGATTTTATTTACAAAAATAATTTAATATGGACAAATTTTCATATTATTACCAATTAATACTTTAATTCTTGCTATTTAAAATGATGCATAATTTAAAGTAGATAGGAAATTGTTTCTCATTCCATATTATTTTTGTAGCTAATTCAATTTAAAATTGAAATTTTTATTAAAAATTAATTGATGATTACTTTCAAATTTCCAATGAAAAATTAATATAGATTTTATTTACGAAAATAATTTAATATGATCAAAACTTTCATAATATTACGAATCAATAATTTAATTCAAGAAATTTAAAATAATGCTAATTTAAAATGGTTATTTTCATTAAAAATTTAAATTAGGGAATTTTTGCTCATTCCGTATTTTTTCTGCAACTAATTCAACTTAAATCAAATTTCGTTAAAATTTAAATGATTCTTAATTTCAAATTTCAAATCAAAAAATAATATAGATTTTATTTACAAAATAATTTATATGGACAAAACATCCATATTATTATGAATTAATAATTTGATTTAGGCAATTTCAAATGATGCCTAATTTAAAATAGATTTTTTCATTAAAAATTTAAATCAAGTAACTTTTGCTCATTTCATATTATTTCTGTAGCTAATTCAATTTAAAATAAAATTTCTTTTAAAATTTAAATGATGCTTAATTTCAAATTTCAAATGGACAATTAATATATATTTTATTTACGAAAATAATTTAATATGGACAAAAACTCATATTATTATGAATTAATAATTAACTTAGGCTATTTAAAATGATGATTAATTTAAAATAGATATTCCATATTATTTTTGTAGCTAGTTCAATTTAAAATAAAAAATTTTATTAAAATTTAAATGATGCTTAATTTCAAATTTCAAATATATGCTGAAAATCAATATATTCAAATTTATGTTGAAATCAATATGATTCATATAAAAAGTATCACAATCAAATTAATTATAATGCTTATATAAAAAAGTAATTTTTATAAAATTAATAAAACAAATAAATCACAGCATCCATTATATTAAAACTAATTGTGTATTTAATCAAATATTAAATAAAATATATCTAATATAATATATATAATATATCGATAATGATATATATATATATCATTACCATTACCATACTCATTTTTTTTATCTAAAAGTAATTTTTATTTTATTATCTTTTAATTATTAATAAAAGAATAATTTGTATATCATGAATATTTTGTTTGGAACAATATATTACATAATGCTATCAAAATATTTAATTAGTTTAAAATTTTAAAATGATATCTATAATAAATAATTACTATACATATGAAACAAAAAAAAACACATACTTAAACATCAATATAATTTATTTGAGTATTTATAAATTTAATTAGTTTTTCATTTGATTGATGTTTTATCTTTCTCTCTTATCTTATTATCCATTGAAAATTGAGATTTAAATAATAAATCAAGTATTACAAAATATAATTACATATTATGAGGCTACTCTATATTTATACATATTTATAAAAAAATTCTGATAAAATATAATTAAGATCTAAAGCAGTATAAGTAGTAGTACCTCATACTTGGTATCATATAATAAGGATAGGAATAATTGCTTCAAAATATTTCAAAAATTAATGTCAGGACTATGGCCCATTATATATTTCTTTGAAATTAAGTTTTAATGTCTTTTAATTTAAAGGAATAGTTTTGATGTAGAACAAAAATAAAAAAAACAAATATCCATCGTTGTAAAAAAAAAATTCTAATTTTGCGATTAAAATTTACATAAATAGTAATTAACTGTGCAAAACTTTTGCATTGACATGAATACCTACTAACTTATTTTTGAAGAAAAAAACTACTAATTACAAATTTTAATTTAAAATATTTTTTTAACATTAATATCTCTTATTAAATTATGTATAATTGCAGTTATATACAATGAGAATATATTGATAAAGGTAATATTTTTTAAACACACATTTTTATAATTAAAATGATGTGAGTGAGATGCATGTGAATATAAAATTATTTGAATTTATATAATATGCATAATTATATATATATATATATATACATATACATATACTAGATACATATACATATATACATATATACATATATACATATATACATATATTATATATATATATATATATATATATATATTAGATATACATATACATACATATGTATATACATATACATATATACATACATACACATATATACATACATACTATACATACATAATATATATGTATGTATGTATATATATGTATGTATATATATGTATATATACATACATATATATATATATATATTTACTAATAGATATTTTCATAAAATTAAAAATGATTAAGAAATATATTAAATAATTATACTAATAAAAAATTATAAATTATAAAATTAACACCTGTGCATGGCACGGGTTATTATACTAGTAATATTAAAAGTCATAATTATAAAATCACACAACATAAAAATTATAGAATTATAGAATTACACAACATAAAGTCATAGAATTACATGACATAAAAATAAGAATAAAATCAAAATGTTATACGTTCAGGTTGGTTTGGATTTTATATGCTTAACTTCGATATCCAAACTGATGTCATCGTGGTTTGTAATTTTAAGATCCAAACTGAATCGATGATTCAAACCAACTCGAATTTTTATCTTCAGTTTGGATTGGGTGGATCAAGTCATCGAGTCAATCTAGACCCGTGTCCACCCCTAATAAATATATATAAAATTATGAACATTTGGATATGTGAAAACATGAGAACAAAAAGTAATAACCTTTGAATCAAGATTAAAAATAATAGACCGCTGAGATTAAAACTCAATAATAAACACCTCATATGATGGCACCAATGCCATTGCCACCGCCACGTGATGGTGGTGGCAGCCGGGGGGGGGGGGGTGGGATGGGATAGCAACAGTGTCAATGGTGGTGACAGTGACATTGATGATTTCATAGGATGTATTTATAATTAGATTTTAATCTCAGGGGTCTATTATTTTTAATCTTGATATGAGATTTGTTATTATTTATTCTTATGTTCTCTCAATAACCAAGTATTCTCACATGAGTTGCTACCCTCTATTTATATATATTATGAAGTGTTACTCACTTTCTTAAATTCAAATAAACGAGACTATCAAAATTTCAAAGTTGGGTAAAGATAGACATACACCTTTCCAAGCAACACCCCTACTAATAATGGGTACATAGTGTAGTTGCAAGGTGAGGTTATTGTACACTTTTTCTAGAGAAAATAAGCTATGCACGACGATGTAAAAATCACAACCCACTATATATAGTAAATTTGTTGACTTTGATAATAATCACCCTAAAAATTACATTAAAGTTGATTTTTGATTGGTTAATAGTGTAAATTTTTTACATTAACAGTGCATAACAATTAAATTCCTTTTTCTAACCCTTTTTAGCTATATACTTGCTTCAATAGGGAAAAATTTGGGAGCTGGAAGTCTTAATATGAAAATAACTTCAAACTCGACATGTCAGAGCATGTGAGGATCGAACGCGAACAGCAATTCAATTATATGTTAATTATACAAAAAAATTTGGTCCCTTTCTAGTAGCATCAAGGGAAATTAAAATGATTTTCCATGCAATAAAAAGTAGAAGTTAAAATCTTTTATTTCACTCAATTTTTACTTCCATCCTCATTTTATCCCTACACAAACTTTTGCAGCTTATAATAGTGAGCATTTAACAAATGTTATCATTTGTTTATAACGAGGTGAGGTTAATCATTTGATGCCAGTAATTTGTTCATGCATAGGTCATAGGTGTTTGTTTTCAACTTGTTCTAGCATTTTCCTTTTCCAGCCGGCCAAGATTAGTCAAAGAAATAAAAGCAAGCAAACGGGCCGCAGAGGAAAGTAAATTAAAGAAATTACGAAGTTAGATAGAATTCTCTTCTCTTCCACATAATACTTTTTTGTCTCATGAATTGGTTAGATTGATTCAGATTCCAACTTAAAGCAAAAAAGATGAAACACAAGCCGTGAATTAGCCCCACCACCGGCGAATTTGATCTAGACCATGCAATCATAAAGTGTACTCTGCTCATTACCGTTGCATTAGTGGGTGGGGAGGTACAACATTGACAGTAAACATTGAAGCCACTGATTGATACTAATGAACCTTCTGCGTAGGATCCCTTGCAATAATAGTTCTTTGTAAGAGCTAGTCAGACTGAGATGCCATTGATAGATTCTTATATTTGTATTGGTAGTTGTGGGCAATAGCAACCAGATTCTAAAAAGAATAGAGATAAAACTCACACGGATAACACGATTTAACAAGGTTCAGCAGAGCGGCTATTTTTATTATTATTATTGGTGTACAAGTATGAGTAATGTAACTAAGAAGTCTTACGTTGAATAGAGATGAGTAAGTTGAATAACATATAAGTAACAAAGACCAATAGATTTAATGTCCTTAAGGTTTTGGGTTGAATGTGGTGTTAAGTTCACTTGTATAGTTGTGCTTATGATCCATTGGTTAAGATCTCCCCGATGTTTACTCTATTGTATTTTCAACAAGTGGTATCAAAGCCGATAGTTTAACCAGGTGGTCGGCTTAAACAAATAGTGAAATTGGCGACGGATCTATGTATAGATTTATATATGGAGATTTCTTATATCGAAAGTCTTCCAGGCAGTATAGAAGTCAAGTAACATGGGCGATACAAGTATCTTGAGCATGTTGACGACAATGGCTAAGTTTTGATGGTTTAAGGTTTTGGGTTGGATGCGTTGTCAATTTTACTTATATGGTTGTGCTTATGGTTTATTGATAAAGATCTCCCAGTGTTTACCCTTTCATATTTCCCAACAGGTAGGTTGGGTTCTGAACTATGACTATGATAAGTACCAGAAAATTTGGCCACTGGGTCATGACCCACCAGCATTAACGAAACATAAATCATTAGCTGGAAAAAGAACAAGAAAACAGAGAGTTTGGTGAAGAATGTGTCCCAAACCAGCCTGGCCTTGAGTGCTGCCCGCTACCACTGACTCGCATGCATAATGCATTCCCTTGTCTCCACTAGTTTGTTATCTAAAAAGCGCAGCTACCATATACACGAACCAGAGGGGAAAAAATAGTGCGTAATATTGTAGCAGGACAGGTGCACAAGGTTCTCACTTTTATGGTTATGGAAGAGATGGAGACCCATTATTATTTAGTGCTCAGCCCCAATGTATTGAAAAGAACGCCTTTTTTCATTTTGGCGAACAACTTTTCTTTGCTAGTCTTGGTTTGAATTTCTAAATTTTCTTTGATAATTTGTCCCCACAACCAGGAATAAATTAAACGAGTCTAACTTATGAGCACATGCATTTTAAGTTAATTGACGCATTTTTTTTCCTACTATCTTTTCGAGCTGTAGAACAATTTTGCCTTCAAGCAGTTTTTAATATGGGTTGGAGTATAAACAAAAAGCATTGGTAGCCGAAGCCTTAATTAGAATTGATGGACGTCTTTTTATGATGAAGTAAAGAAATTAACATTGTCGAGGCACAATCCTGACTGAAAACAATTAATTCAACTTCAGTAATCAGTAAACAGAAATTAACAAGAAAAAAAAAGAAAAAGCTGCATTCCATTCACCGCGACAAACATTATAAGCTTGACACTTGACAGGTCATCAAACTTTGTACCCAACACAAACTCTTACATGTTCCCGGCATAGGTGTACCAAACAGCAGATAAAAACGGGTGGCACTAGGGAAGAAAAAAATTACACGTTAATTTTTATTTAACTCGCATTGACCATCGAGATGTACATCGGCATAGACGAAGACAATGATGGCAAAGATGATGAGGATGACGATGTTGGAGATGGCCATAGCTGTGCATTCTTCTTCACCTTGGAGACACTTGCGAGAACCCCTAATGGCGTCACGTGTCCGATGATTGTTACTTTCTTTGCCTCATGTCTATACTGAATGATGTTACTCCTACACGTATAATTAGTCAATTATATCAGATTCATCAACATATATAAATTGTGACGCTCTTAAGCTAGTGAAGAAACCATAAAACCCACAAGGATTAATATCTAACAAGATTTATATGATCTAATCAAGAATGTGGAAATAATTACTATTATATATATACTAACATATATATATATATAGTTATATCAACATGGTATCATATGATTGATAGATAACTTATTTTTTAAACATGTAATTAGGAGTTTCATCTCCATATCTGTGTATGTGAAAAATTGTTAAGAAAGATCAACTTCTTAAACGGATGTTAGTACCTTGAGGGATTAACAATTGGCTTTTGACTAAGGATACCTTGAGTTCACCAGAAAAAAAAAAAAAACTATATATATTGTTACAATTATTTGAGACTGCCTAGTACGTAAACTGACCTTCCATTTTTGAAATGTGTTTTCTAACTTTTCCTTCACAGGCCTTGCAGTGCAATGACACCCTCAAAACCACAACCTGGTCCTGCGGAGTGTGCTTGTGTGCAGGGATTTTATCAGACTCGGACACCCAATCAATGAAGGGCGCGTGCGCGTCACTGAGGAGATATCTAGTGGATGATGAACCACTGGGATGACTATATAGGTTGTTAACTTGGACGGAGCCTTTTCTGCGTACGTCACCGTTTTGCTTATCTACTGAGCTCTTTCTGTGCTTCTCATTATGAGGCTTTGGATTGATAGGCAATCTGGATGAACAAGGGACACGAAGTTGGCTTTTCCTTCGAATGCTGGCGTGCCTTTTCGTGCTTCTACGCATCGTGGAATGATGATCCGTACTAGAGGTTACTGCTGTGGAAGCAGTGGAAGAGCAGAACAGATTCATTACTTTCATGGCTGTGATATATTTGTCAGTTGAGAGAAGTGGTTTGTTATGCAGTGGATGAATGAAGACTTTGAAGAGAGAGCTAAGGGTGTAACGTGTAAGTGTTAACACGAGGGTCAAGACCTTCCTAATGAGACCCACTGAACTTGCTTTTTAGTTTTGAAGTTGAAGGAAGATGGGAGGGAAAAGGAAAGGAAAAGCAAAAAAAAAAAAGTATTGTGTATGTACCACTGCAAAGTACTGGGCCAGGTTCCTTTGAAATGTGTGTGATTAATCCCGGTCTTCAAAACTATATTTTATGTTGAGTTCAATATATATGCACATTTAGTGTAAATTTCATAAGTGTAAATCAAATAAAAAACATGGTAAGTATGAATTTTAAAGTAATTATTATAAAAATCAACAAGTTTATCTTACATGATAATTTAACAAATTTATCTAACATGACAAGTTGTGATTAGATGATGGTATGCATTGTAAATTTGTAAACTTTAAAAATAATTAACAAAAGTTACACCAAAACTAATTTCTAATTAGTTAATAATGTAAAATTTTTTATAATGATTATGCATATCCACTAAACTCTTCCTCTTTTATGTTTGGGTTTCCTCCTCATTATTTTTTATCCAATTGTCGGGGGATTAAGAAGTTGCGCTCATTTAATTTGCTGTGACATGATTACTACTACCATTAGTTGTGGAATCAACAAAGCATTTTTAGGGACAACTAACTAACTTCATTATAGACATATCATTGTTACACATTGGGCTCTGTTTGTTCGGGTACTTTTCCATAAAGAACTTGCATTAAATAAATTATGACTCGTCGATATTTTGAAGATTGCTTGTCTTCACATTCAATTCTTGAATTTTGAGCATTACGTTTAGGCATTTTAGTGCTGCATATCCTCCTTGATCATTACCAACTTTTGTCTTAATTTATCAGTTTTTTATGTTTAAACTTCACCATTATATAATCAACCATTACAGAGCAGTTGCATCTTTCGTTAGGCAAAAGTGCATGCTTGGCGCATTTATAGATCAATGATAACGTGTTTTTTCAGCTGGTTCCTGATTCTCAGGGTTGCCGAATCTACTATCAGAATTCACATCTGTTCCCTGCCATTGATCTTTATTTAATTTTACTCTCGTCAGGCTGGGGCATAAGTATCTTTATTCTTCCAATGAAATCAAACTAATCTGGCAAGCCTGCTGTGATTCTTTTAGAGCAGGATTCTTCATTTATTTAAAAAAAAAATAGAATAAATACGCAAAAGTATTGCGGGTATCGTACAAGTGCACATGGATTCTCGTTAATTTCTGCGTGGATGCAAAAAGAAACGTACCCTGTCTAGTTGCAGTCGTTCTTTAGCAGCTTAGATCGTTTTATGGTCCTTATCTGATCCTTATTTAAATGCATTGCTTTAGCTGTGGTTCAGACAGTGAGTTTTATAGATAGTCACGCGTTTAAAGATGTGAGTCCTTCAAATTCCGAAATGTTCCTATTTTTCTTCCCCCTCTTTAATTCTCTTTCTTCTACCTCTCTATTTATAAGTTTGTCAAGCTCGTGAACTAGGAATACGCAAATCTTTTGATAATGGAATTGTAGAATGTGGAGGAGACACGGAATATGTCAAATCGCATAGTTGCACAATTCACAATTTTCAGCATTTAGGCCTTCTCTTGAGGAATTTTAACATTTTCGTGTTACATGAAGCGTAAAATATAAGACGTGATATGAGTATTAAATGCTAGCTACCATTTACAGCATCAAATTGGATTCCGAGAACGAACAAGTGTTATTTTTTTTTTCTTAAAATTAAAAAAAAATTGCGAAACATTGTTTTGATCCTCCATACTTTGATTGACCGGAAAGTTTCCGTCAAACCTGTAAGAACCCAGTCTCCAGGGATTAATTAAGACTTAAAAGGTCCAAAATAACAATTCGTATCAAGATTCTCTTAATTTAAATTTGTCTGAGCCCGGGCTCCAACTGGGGACCTCTAGTGTGTGAGACTAGCGTGATAACCAACTACACCACCCAGACAATATTAGTTTATATCATTTTGAAGTTGTTTTTTTAAAATGTTAGTATGGAAAATGTTAAATGTACACCCGACTTTGGGTGGAGGAAGGAGACAGATAAAGATAAAAAAGAAAAAACAAAGAGAGAAAATGATAAATATAATATGTGATGTGATGAAAAAGGTAAAGAGAAATATGGAGAAAAAATAGGGTATAGTTGAGTTGTAAGAGAATGGAGAGTGTGTTTATATTTACCTGATTATTATTATACATTTTCTTTTTCATCTTACTTCACCTAAGTTTTCTTCTTATCTTTTTTTTTTCACATTATTTGTCATATATATTATTTTCTTTCTCTTTATTTAATTTTTCTCTCAATCTCTCTTTTTTCTATCTATACACCCCATTTTTAGAAAGTACATTCAACATTTTTCTTTCTCATCCAATAAATGAAATCCTCTATTAGTTACTATTATATAAATATTTATTTAAATAAAATTTTAATTTTTATACTATAATTACAACAATCCAAACTTAAATAAACTCATTAGACTCAGCCTGGTGGAAAGTTTGAATAGTGTGTATAACGATTTAGATTTAAACCTCATTAACACCATTATACACACCATAAAACAATCTAAATTTATTATATAAAGAGAGAGGGAGAGAATTTGCTAGTGTACATCCACTTAGTGTAGTAATGTGTCATTGAATGTCAACATAGTAGTAGTATAATTTAAAAAAAAAAATTGTAAATAAATAATTCATACATGAAAAATACAATATTTTGGGCCATTTATTACAAATTAAAAAAAAGTAATTTTGATGTAAAATAATCTAGTAATTATTTTTTAGAATTCTTTTTTAAAAAATAGAAGTTAATTTATTTTTGTTTACAATAAAAAAAATAACTTTTAAAAAAGAAAAAATAGCTAATTTTTACTAGAAGTTATTCAAAATAGTTTCTGATTTTAATTAGATTTTAAATCTTTTCAATTTTTGATTACTTTAAAAAGTTAAAACAAATAAATAAAAACTAAAAAAGTGGTTCTTTTACATTAAAAAAAAAGATAGAAATGCTAGCAACACACCCTCAGATACACTCTTTTGAATACACCCCTTTTTATTGGTTGAAGTTTATTGAAAATCACAAAAAATTGTGAGCCCCACGTCTTATTTAATGAATCTATCTCATGATTTTGTGATTTTCAATAAATTTAAACCAATAAGAGAGCAGGGATGTCAACGAGGCAGGTATGAGTAATAGTCCTCCCATACCTACCCGTATTTATATGGGTACCCATTAAACAAGAATCCACGAATTTTATATATATCCGTGAGTATCCATGGATATTTGTTAAAATGTAAAATTTTAAATGAAAAGTAAAAAATAAAATAAAATTAAAAATAAATATTTTTAAAACATTTATTTGTACTAAAAAAATAGTTTTGTAACATATATTTATACCCCTATTCATCCCTATCTCATTAATAAACGGGTATTCATCTATGGCAGATTTTAGCTGTGAGTATCTATAGGTACGAGTTTTCTTTGCTATTCCTGAGTAGAGCTGTCAAATGGGCCAGGCTGACCTGGCCTAGCTTGACGGGCCGAGTATCAAAAGTGGGCCGGGCCGGGGCAAATTCTTGATGGGCTATTTTTTTTGGCCCAGCCTAGCCCAACGGGCCGGGCCAAAATGGTCCATGACTCTTTTTTCTTTAGTTTTTAGTATATTTTACAAAGGAAAAAAACAAAAAAAAAAATAGTATCCGGCCAAATAGGCCCGGTTTCTTTCAAGTCGACTTTTTTGGGGTCCGGCAGAGCCAATCGGGTCGGGCCATTTTGGCCCGATTTTTATTAGGCCAAAATTTTACTAGCCCAGCTTGGCCTGACTTGTCAGGCCATCGGGCCGGCCCGCTGGGCTGGACCAATTTTGCTAGCTCTATTCCCAAGAGAGTGTTCAAAATAATGTGTTTGAAAGTGTATTGCTACTTTACTGGCATACCTCTAGAAAAACTATAATAAATGGGCCTTAAAAAGTAAAGAGCAGAGCTGTCTTTCAAGAGTTCACTACGTCAGTCCGCTGGGTAATTGAGGCCGTGAGGGCGAGATCCATTTTCAGCTTTGACCCAAAAAAAGACCCAGATCCACTTGGTACGTTAAGCGGTGCTTAGGGTTTTGGGAGACAAAGTAGCAGAGCAGAGGAAGCAGGTAGGTAATAGGGTTTTTCTTTCTTTGGATCGTCTTCGCATTCGCAATGGCGAGAATCAAGGTGTACGAGCTGAGGAACAAAACGAAAGCAGAGCTTCTGACCCAATTGAAGGATCTCAAAGCGGAACTCGCTCTCCTCCGCGTCGCTAAGGTCACCGGCGGAGCCCCAAACAAGCTTTCCAAAATGTGCCCTCTTTCTCTCTTTGATCTCAAATCCTTAATTCCTAATTTGATTGAAGTGCTTACGAATTTGAATGCATGTGTTGTGTGGATGCAGAAAAGTGGTTCGGCTTTCGATAGCGCAGGTGCTGACGGTGATTTCCCAGAGGCAAAAGGCAGCGTTGAGGGAAGTATACAAGAAGAGGAAATATCTTCCTTTGGATCTGCGTCCCAAGAAGACTAGGGCTATCAGAAGGCGCCTCACGAAGCACCAGGTGCTTTTATGCCTCACTCTTTTTATTATTATTATTATTTTAGTATTTGTTCCTGCATTCATTGCATTTTCTGTTGATTATGTAATGCTTGCTATTGCTATGGCTGAAAGAGAAACAAGTGAAGGGGATGAAGTGCAGAGAGATAATGTGTCTTGAGGGGATTTGATTGTGTAATGTCCTCAAGTTACTGGTTGTACTTTAGTGAGTGTAAATAAGTGCCTTGTGCCTAGTTGATAATCATTGATAAAATAAATAAATAAATAAAAGAATCACAGGATTTGCATCCAAATTTGTGTCTAGAAATTATGTATGGTTTACCAGGTTTTCAGTTTTCAATCCCTCCTGTTGCTCCGGCTGTTTCCAAACGAGTCATAGATCTGTGTTGGCCTTGAGTTTAGTTTAAATGCTCAAAATTCGAAACTTATTAGGTGACATCTTCAAACTTTTCTGAATATTAAATTGGCAATGTATTAGGTTACACCTTCTCTTGTCTTCAACCAACTCTCAAAAATGTCTTATTTGTATGGGAGTTCTGTGATTAGCGTATAAACTTTCACATTATAAGCTGGAGAGAGGGTTGGATTAAGTTTAAATGTTGCATTAAACTATACTTTTTAACTTGATGATTGTGCATAGAAGAATTATTGTTTAGGTGGTATCTAAGTATTATGCGCATGCACTCACACACTTACACCTTGAGTGTGTGTTTGTATTAGGCCAATCCCACTTTTCAAAGCACGTCGAATGGGAATCCTTGTCTCACTGTCGATTCACGTTCAACATGCTGTAACATGAATACAAACACAGTTTCAAGGTTATTTTGAAAAAAGATCAATGGAAACCAATGATTCAGCTTGATGTCCCATGATGTGGGTCTTGCCATGTATAATAAATTAGATGATGACTGACAGTTCCCTATTATTATTCTCTTCGACATTGAATCCATCTGCAGCTCTACTACATACAAAATTCTAGCCCTTAGAAAATCAATTATTTATTGGTGAGATGGTCATGACAATTTAGATGTCATCTAATAGCAATGGTTTTTTCTTTTTTTGTTATAAATATCTTGATTACCATTACGACCACTCAACTATGGAACTTTGTTCGAAGTTTCACTGCAGTCAGGACTATAACTGCTCCTTAGGGGAGCAATATACGATACAATTGCCTGTTGTTGGTCACCTAACGTGAACACGCTATTTAAATTCCTTTACCTGTTTTGATTTGTGGGGCTCATTGTAATTAGTATATAATATTCCCTGTGATGTTTAGCTGTAGATTGCAGTCCTATCTCGAGTTGCTGAATGAGATAGATATTTCTGCCCATATAGGGTTCTTATTTAAGGTAGCTGAATGCATTTGCTGTGTTTCTTACAGGCATCATTGAAGACAGAGCGTGAGAAGAAGAAGGAATTGTATTTTCCAATGCGAAAATATGCAGTTAAAGTGTAATGTTAGATCCAAATACGGATAATAATTTTGGTGTCACTTTCTATTTGTTATTTGAATTTTGACATACAATTTTTTTCCGGCCGCTCAGTTTTTATGCCGTTTCTTCCTAGTTTTTTAATCATTATGAAAATGAATTATAAGTTAGCTTGTTTTACTCTGGCTTTTGGTTTTTTATCATATATGAAAATTTTCAATTTCTTGCATGCACAAGGTAATCTATTCTTTTGTATTCACGATTCACCATTTAATAAAATTCATAGATCAGTTTTATTAATAAAGTTGTATCGAAGGCTCATTGTCGAGTTTTTCTGCATACCAAACTGGCACAGTTTTGACAAAATGACTCTTTGCGGGGACGTAAATGTGAAAATATCATAATGCCAAAGCTTTATTGGGTATCATCTCTTTGTAACCCCATTTAACAATCACTTGATAATTGTGTTTCTTTTTGGAAACAAGAAAAAAATTACGTGTCTTGTTATTTTTCGGCCGTTCCAATGGGCTCTCAGCTGAATGGTGTGTGAGAGCTCAATTTCACCCGGGCCAAGATATGATATTTGGGGCAGCCTCAAGGTTTGACATGTCTCTTTACCTCGTGTTTCAATTCAGGGAACTGCCCTAAATCTCTTTATAATTTACAAGGGTAACATATGTTTTGGGTCTTTTAAAATATTTTAAAATATTGGTTTTAGTTTTTATAAAAATTTAATATGTTTAGTTCTTATATTTTAAGATAAATATGTATTTTTAGTCCTTAATGAGAACTAAAATCACGTTTTTTTTATCTATGTAGAAATTAAAAACGTGTTAAATTTTTACAAGGATTAAAATTAAAATTTAAAATATTGAGAAAAAAAATATTTTACCCTATTTGTAATTGTGAACTAAAACTAAATTTCAAAATATTTTGAAGGATAAAAAACATTTTACTCTATTTGTAATTAAGAACTTGTATGTCACCATGATAATTCAGGTTAAACTACAGTTAACCTAACCTAGATAGTTTAAAAATTATGCAACGTCGAGGCTATATTACAGCAAATCTACCCTAGATAGTTTAACAATCATGGCATGTCGAGGCTTTATCAGGGTGACATACAATTTCATGGATATTTAACAGGAGGAAGATGTTAACAAACGTTTCTAATCCATGGTACAGCTCGTCTCTTCCTATAAATACCAAATCCCAATTTTTTTCTCCACATCTACACACTTTCCTTTAGGCATTCATCCAACATTACCTAATAAGAAGTAACACTCAACTTCTGGTTCACATCCGTCGTCACCATCGTTTTAATCTTATTCCTTTTTATTTTTCATTTATCTTTTCGATTCTTCATTTGGCCGACAGCAATCGATTTCCTTCTGCTTGTTTTTGAATTTGCAGACATTTTTTCAAATTGAGTGTTTCCGGTGCTCTCAGTTTAGGTAAAATTAAAATATCCAAATTTCATTAAATTTCCATTGGAGGGATAAAAAAATGATTTGATTTAATTGCAAAGGAGGGTGAAGAAATGTTATGAAGAAATTTATATATAATTATTACTTGTTAAAATAATAATCTCTAATTCTTACTAAATAATTAATTGTTTTATTAAATGTATTTTTATCTAAAATTTAATTAGAATGTGTTACATTGTCATTTAATTATAGATTGTCATGCACAGTAAGATTGGTCAATTTTATAATAATTATTTAAAAATCTTGCTTAAGATGATTTTTAATTACTTGAGTGTAAAAATCTTTACATTAACAATGCATGAAAAATTAAACTCTTATCTATTATACAAAATATAGTAGTCAATGACTCTTCATTTTATTAGCTCAGAACAAAAAAAAATTCTTAGGAAGTTTATCTAAATAAAATTTAAAGTTTAATTTTGATATGTTGTCAATGTAAGAATTTTTACAGTTAATAAATGAAAAATAACCTTAGATTTGATTTTTTAAAATAAATATTTCAAAAACCCATAAGGGTTGGCCTAGTGGTGGGAAGATTGGATAGTATGCACAAAGTCTTAAGTTCTAACTTTATTGTGGCCAATTGAATACCCAAAAAATATATATTTCAAAAGTCAAATGATTTTATTATACATAACAATCATCTATGATTGGATCATAGTGTAAAAATTATTTACATTATTAATATATTTTAATTAAATTTTAAAATTTATATTATATTTCTTAATAATTTGATAAATATATATTTTACATTAAATAATATCCTTAATTGCACCAAAAAAATAATCATTCTTAGCTACAACTTTCATTAATTTTTCAAACGAAAATTTTAAATTCTGACTTACATCACCTATTGCTCACTTAACTCGTGTCATTGTTGCAAGAACATCGACTACAAAATATGACAATATACCCCCACCAATGCATTGACCATTGTGCTTTTTCGCATTGTTGTAAATCCGAGTAAACCGGTTTGGCTAACCGTGAAGTAAACAGTTGATTGGTTATGATTAATGTCATAACGAAGTTGAGAGTTGGATTATTTTCAAAATTCAAACGGGGAAAAGTTACGGATTTTTTTTAATACTTTTTTCTCTTATATTTTTTCTGCTTTCTCTCTCTCTTTATATATATATATATATATATATATATATATATAGGATTGTTAACGTACATATACTTATTTTTAAGTTAGAGTACGTTTGTAAATTATAACTATAATGTATCTTAAAGTACACTTACGGTATAGCTTACTAATGTACCCCAACTAAAAAATAAGTGTATATAGGTTAGCAAATGTTTGTGAAGTTGATTAACATACATGCACTTATTTTTTTTAGTTGAAGGACTTTAGCAAGCTATAATTACAATGTATCTTAAAATACACCTACAATATAACTTGCTAATGTACTTCAACTAAAAAACAAGTGTGTGTATGTTAACAAATTTCATATATATATATATATATATATATATATATATATATAGGGTGGGAATCAAGTTACTCCAAGAGTAACTCTTGGTAGAGTTACACCACTCAATAACTCTTAATATGTATTAAATTTTAATGATCCAACCGTTGAATTAAAAGATTATATGTCAATGATCATGTATACCAAATTTTAGGTAAATCGGACATTTGTAGCTAATTAATCTTATTATCGGCATTTACTTATAATTTAGAAAAGTATATTATGCGTTAATTTGAATCTATTTAATGAAATATCAAATAGTTTTCAAATTTTATAAAAATTTGTAGACTTGATCTACTCAATATAATCTTTTAATTTAACAGTTGGATCATTGAAATTTAATACATATCAAGAGTTATTAAGTGGAGTAACTCTACCAAGAGTTACTCTTGAGTAACTTGATTCCCACCCATATATATATATATATATATATGTTATCTCTTTCTTTCATTTCTATATCTCTCTTCCTTATACCTTTCTCACAAGCTCTCATGTGTGTGAAACAATCATTACACAAACTTAAGACATAAGTCATCTACAGTGAGTATATATCTAAAGTAATAAAATATGAATACATTAACTGTTTATTTAAAGTTAGTTAAAATTGCAAAATGTTTTAATTAAATTCAACGATAAATGTATCTTTTTTTTTTTTTTTTCATTTTACACATTTATTTACATTAAATAAGATATTCCCAGAGGCAATTGCATTATGCCATTCGTTTAATTAAATTAGTTAAACTTTTTTTCCCGAATATAAGTTTAAAATTAATGACCTATCCTAATTCCGGATTGAGCTTAGGCCAATTCGTTTAATGATCTATCCTAACCCAAATACTGAATTAATTAAAAATTACAAATGTTGACTGAAGCCAACACCAGAAATAAGAGTATTAACTTATAATTGCAAATAATATATTACACATCAAACAGGAGTAAAATTACCCTATCACTATACCAAAATAGGATATTATCATCCATGAGAGGCCTTGGGCCTCCTACCAGAAAATTCAGTCCATTTTAGACTCTTATAAATACCACCATCATTGGAGTAGGTAAACATTTAATATACATTGTCATTTTGATAGAATTTCCCCTCACTTGAGTATTGAGTGTCTTTAGTAACTACTCATTCTTTTTTCGTGTCACAGTCTTGCTAGAGAGCAAATTGAATTTAGAAGATCTTGGACATCGATCCACTAGAAACAAATCAGAGTCAGCAGAGTATCTTGGACACATCAACTTTATTCATATTAGATAAATCAAACCTATACCTTATTATTTTTATAAATTTTATATTTCGTAAATATTTTTACATAATTTATATTATTAGATGTAAAGTATTCTGATAACGTCATTCGGAATTTTGGATTATCCAATTAATTTAAATGTTCTCAATGAACCGGATACAATAAAGTAAAGAAATTTTGAGCGCAATATTTTAAGTACTTATAATTAATATTAAAATTTTATTTTAATGATTAATATTAATTTTTAATATCATCCTTTATTTTGTATTTTGTATATTATACCAATAAAACTCTAATTTTAATGAAAAAAATAGTACTATTTAGTTTTTCAAGAAAGAAAAATATCGATGATTCATTTTTCTTTCCAATTTTAACACACGGCTTCTTTGTTTGGAGGAGTGAACACGGCAAGTCTGGAAACTTCTAAGGAGGCCACCATATATTATTTGCCCATTTGGAACACTGCAGACTCACGCTCACGCATACTTTGAGGGTGCTTAGTTAGAAGTTAAAACGCTTGACTCTTGAGATATAAATAGGCATTACAAAAATGAATCCATATATAATACGCGGGATAGCTCGTCAGCCACTAGTTGCAAACACTTGACAGCTGGAGAGTGTCCACTTTCCATAACCATAAATCTGTGTTGTGCTTAAAACTAATAAACAGAAACACAACACTGTCATATATGTGTTGGGTCATTTTCAATCATTCGAATAAAAGTCTAAAACTATTTCCGTTGAAGCAAAGTTTGATCAACTAAGAATAATGTTATACTCATAATATTTTTTCATAATGTACTTTTTATTTCTTTCTATTATATTATTTATGTTATTTCATATTTTCATCTCTCTCTTTTTTTATATGTATCTTTCTTGATTTGTAAGAATTGTTGTAAAAAAAATTATGTAAGAGTAGAATTGGCTTTTTATTAATTCACGTACTAGGAAATTCTCATGAGTAAAAAAATTGAAGGATTTTTGGGTTTACCTTATAGAGTGGAAAAATGTTTTAAACGGAAGGATGGTAGATGAAATTCATCCATTACTTAACATTTTAGCAATGGAAAGAAAAGAAAAATTACGATAATAGAATTTTCTTAAATTTTTTTTTGGAATTGTCTGTTTTTTAAATAACTTTCTAAATTTAATTATACATTTACATATTTAGTCTACAAAATAAAATAATGAAAATATAGAATTTAGTTCCTCAAAAATTAAAAAAAATTATAAAGTGAGTAAAATAAAGATATATTTATTGTCGATTTAAATTAAAATATTTTATAAGCTTCACTAATTTTAAATTTTACTTTATTGATTTACATACATATATATATATATATATATATATATATATATATATATATATATATATTAGATGAGTCAAATTTATCTACGTTAGAGGATTAAGAAGAATTTATTTTTTTTCATTTTTATCTGCCTTATATATTAAATGAGAATAACTATCTTAAATGAAAGTGTTTTTAGCTGTTATTTTTCAATGGGAGCATTTTTAGCTGTCATTCTTCAATAAAAGCATTTTTAGGGATTTTTTAACCTCTTATCTCTTTCAATCTATTATTTTCAATATCTTTAGTTCTAAATTGAATTTTAATATTTTTAAAAAAATTATCAATAACTAAAAATTAACATTGTATTACAATAATTGTTTATTATAAATTTAAAATATAATATATATGTTCAAAAATATTTATTTATTACAAATTTTAATTATAATATAATTTATATATTTAGAAGTATTGATTTATTATAAATTTAAGCTATATGAAATAAATATTTATTCTGTGCAATGCACAAGTTAAAATACTAGTTGATTTTTAACTAACTATCGATTTGTGTGTCACACGCTAGGAGTTAAAAGAAAAAGGCCAATACAATGTACCTACTTCTAAATTTAGAAGTGCTTCCCATCAAATTGCAGGTTGAAAATATTGTAGTTCCCTCTTTTTTATCCTAAACTCCTAAAAAGTGCTTCCCATTAATTTCCAGGTTGAAAAGTTCCCTCTTTTTTATACTAGTTTAAATACACTTTTGGTCCTTTATCTTTTAAAATCGTCGATTTGATCCTTTATTTTTTTAAAATGCTTTATTTTGGTCTTTTTTGTCAGTAGCGTTAATTTTGATAACAAAAAAGTTTGATTTTTAAAAAAATAAAAAAACAGCCGCAAAACATTCTTTCTCTCTTTTTCTTTCCTCTTCCTCCCTTCCTTCTCTTTGTCTTCCCTCTTTTTCTTTCCTCTTCCTCCTTTCAATTGTGAACGCTTAAATCTTCTTCCTCTTCTCTTATAGTCCCATGTTTTCTAATAACCATCACTTTCTCTCCCTCTCCAACTTTTCCCAAATCCTTCATTGGCAAGTCGTTCCCCTCGCAGTGGTTGTGCATGGTGGAAGAAAACTGGAGTCAAGCAATGATGGAGATGAGATTAAGGTTTGCCAAGCAATTTGGTTTTTCAGTGATAGCTTCCTAGTGACGACTCCAGGTAGATTTGCAAATGAGTTTCGTTGTTGGCTCAATGGTGGTGGAAGGATTTAATTTGTGTAGCAACCATTGATGACAAAGGAGAAGGGAGAGCAGTTCTTGTGCATGGAGTTGGGGGATTTCTCATTTTTGATTTGAAAATTTTCTTTTGAGATTGATTTTGGGTTAGATTTGTTAAATTGATTTTGGGCGTTCTCATTTTTGAGATTGATTTGTCAAAGAAAAAAGGGGAAGACGAAGAAGAAGAACCTAAGTTTTAAAATAATTAATGTCAACATAGTGGTGGTTTTTAACCGCCACTAGAATAATTTTATTTTATTACATTTTAAAAATACACACACTAGCAACCAATACTTGTAAAATTTTCTTGATACAAGAAGCGATTTACTGCAAACTTTGAGAGCTTTTGATCGCCTCTAAGAGACATAAAAAAACCATCAATCAATTTTTGAAAAAGTTGATCCAATTGTAAGTAATTGAATTCATAGAAATTTAGGATTTTTAGGGATTCTACGAATAGTGACGGTTAAAAATTGCCATTATGTTTAAAATTAATTATTTTAAACATAAAACATTAACAACATTAGTTTTAATCTGATAGAAGGACCAAAATAAAGCATTTTAAAAAAATAAAGGACCAAGTTGACAATTTTAAAAAATAAAGGACCAAAACAATTTTTTTTAAAAAAGTTAAAGGACTAAAAGTATATCTAAGAAAGAAAAAAAAAATCCAAACCTTAATCGAGTTGACATTACTGCTTTGTTTGATACCAACCAGGAAGAGGTGAAAAAAAAAGAATTATTATTCCTCTCATAAGTATTATTATTAAAACTATTTTTATATTTAATTCCTATAAAATTAGGACACGTGTAAAATGATAAAGTAAATATATATTTATATTAGAAGAGTTAAATATTACTTACTGAATGATAAAATAAAAATATTAAATAAATATTTTTAATGTTTTCAACATATTAACTACTTTATATTTATTCTTATTTTTTTTGATAATTTTTCATTTGAAACCTGATGCATAAAGTATTAGAATGATTAATAAGATTATGAAAAAATGGTTTTATTAACCATTACCACTTCAAATAATGACTCTAGTTATGAAACATAAATATATCTTATTAAATACTTTTAAATGCTATCTAAGTTCTTTCTTATTTTTCCACTTTTAGAAATAATTTTCATTCCTTTTTTAGGTAGAAACCATAGGTCCACATATATTCTCCAGAGATAATCTTATTTGAAACAGTTAAGATCATTATGGATTGTAAACCTCTCCCTCTTTCAATTTTGTTTCTTTTTTACTTGTTTTTTTTTAAAGAGTTTAATTGCTATGCACTGTCGGTATAAAAACTTTTACACTGTCAACCAATCGAAAATCAGATTTAGTGTCACTTTTAGGGTGGTTATTATCAAAGTTAATAAACTGACCATTCATGGGCGGTTATGATTAGATGACAATGTAAAACTACTTTACACTGTCAGTGCATAGCCTAGTTTTTCAACAAAAAAAATGGATATCATTAATCATTATATATAATTTAAGGGTCCATTTATCTTGTAATCCGTTTTGTTGCGCCAACAGGATATAATAACAATATCCTATCCCTTATCCTATCCTGTTGTTTCAGTGTATTTCTTTTCTTGAGAGAAAAGTTGAGTTAGGAAACAAGATGGAATAAGCCCCCTTCCTTTCTCTCTCTCTCTATATAAATATATTATTATATATATAACTAGTATTTTAACATATGTATTGCACAAGAATAAATATTTATTTTATATAACTTAAATTTATAATAAATAAAATCTTTTGAATATATATAAATTATATTATAATTTAAATTTATAATAAATAAATATTTTTGAACATATAGATTACATTTTAAATTTATAATAAAAAATTATTGTAATACAATGTTAATTTTTAATTATTGATAATTTTTTTAAAAATATTAAAATTCAATTTAGAACTAAAGATATTGAAAATGATAGATTAAAAAAGATAAGAGGTTAAAAAATTCCTAAAAACGTTCTAATTGAATAATGACAGCTAAAAACACTTTCGTTGAAGAATAACAACTAAAAGCGCTCTCGTTTAAGATAGTTATTCTCATTTAATATATATGGTAGATTATAGAGGTTTACTAGCATACACTCACTTATTTTTTAGTTGGAGTACGTTAACAAGCTACACCATAGTGTATTTTAAAATAATTTGTAATTATAACTTGCTAACGTACTCCAACTAAAAAATAAGTTAGTGTACATCAGCAAACCTCACAAGCATTTGCTAACGTACACCCACTTATTTTTTAGTTGAAGTACGTTAGCAAGCTATACCGTTGGTGTATTTTAAGGTAACCCTAGTTATAACTTGTTAATATACTCCAACTAAAATTAAGTGGGTGTATGTTAGCAAATCTCATAATTATATATAAATAGATATAATATTATTATGAAAAATATGTATAAGATTTATATATAATATATGATGATGTAGTATTATTTTATTATTATATATATATATATATATATATATATAATAACAAAATATATAATATATAGTACTATTATATAAACTAATATATATTAATCTATATAATATTTATTATATATGTTTTTATTTTATATATGTATATATATTTAATAATTTTGACATGTAATTTTAAGTATAATATTAAAAATTAAATAATTAAAATTAAATGTTTTTAAAGAAAAAATTTGAATAATAGTTATAATTTTAAAAATCTTATATATATATATATATATATATATATTATAAATTTTAGGAAAATTAACTACATAAATAAAAAAATAATATTGTATACTTTAGTTAAAATTATAATTTTTTTTTTGTAAAAATTGAAAAGCTAAACTAAAGTTATTTTCTAGAAAATTATATGTAATTTTAATAAAATAGAAATTGTCATTTGAACATGTTTTATATTTTATCCTATTATTATCTAGTGTGTTATCTGGTATGCACAAAACATTAGATAAAATTATAACTTATCTTGCTCTTATCCTATTATGTTCTTATCCTGCTTTCAAATTTTATTTTATCTTATTTTATACTATTATATCCTAACCACCAAACGGTCCCTAAACTTTTATCTTTATCTAATTATGTAATATTTTAAACACATATGATAAATTACAGAGAAATTATAATATGACAAAATATATATTAGGAAAAAGAGATTATTAATTATATTAATTAATGTGCGTTATCTTCTAAAATAGACAAATATAAAAACCGAAATAATACTTAAATAATGTGATTATTTTATATTTCCTATATAATAAATATTTTTTCTTTTGACGAATTGTTATTTTTATATCCTTAATTAATGCCCTTAATATTCTAATTAACAAAATGACAATAAAATATAACAGTACTCAAAATTAAAAATATTACCTTAACTTTTCTATTTTTTATATTTTTAATTATTAGGTATTTGGGGAAGGATAATAAGTTTTAATGGTTTCATTATTGAATATTTGAATTGGTGCATTCATTTATTGATTGTTATGAATCTTTTATCTTTTATATAATAAAGTAAGAAAGTTTTGGTGCAATTTTTCTCTAAACTACGGATATTTTGGACATTTTATCTTAATTATTTTATTTTTCTAGTTATTTAATAAATTATATTAATTACCAGGACATTTAATAGACAGTGGATTTTTAGTGCACACTTTATAAAATATTTTATTTTCATCTTTTAATTATTAGGTATTGGGAGAAGGATAATAGGTTTTAATAGTTTCATTGTTGAGAATTTGAATTTGTGTGTTCATTTATTGGTTATTATGAATCCTTTATCTTTTTTTTTTATAATAAAGGAAGTTTTGGTGCAATTTTCCCCACCTAAACTAGGGGTACTTTGGAAATTTCCTTCTTAATAGTTTTATTTTGAAGTTATTTAATAAATTTTATTAATTACTAAGGCATTTAATGAATGATGAATTTAAATGTACATTTTATAAAAGACTTTATTTTTTGTTTTATTAATATATTAATTATTAGGTATTAGGGGAAAGATAATAGGTTTTAATGGTTTCATTATTGAGTATTTGAATTCGTACATTCATTTATTGGTTATTACAATTTTTTTTTTTTGTATAAAGGTCATTATGAATTTATTTATTATGTTTATGGATTTTCATTTTTTAAAATAAAAATATCATATACAAAAATTAAATAAAAATAATATTTATTTTTCATTGTTTTTAATTTTTAGTTTTGAAACTAATTAAATTCAAAATAAAATAATATTTTTTAATTTAAAGTTTTTTAATTCATACATTCATTTAATATATTTAAGAATTATATCTTTTAAATAAAAAAATCATATTAAAAAAATCAAATAAAAAATGTTTTGTTTTTGCTGTTTTATTTCTAATTATTAAAATCATTAAAGTAAAAATAAGACAATATTTTTATAATCAAAAGTAAAAATATAAATCACCCCAAATCAAGGACACTTTAGATATTTTCTTCTTAATTGTTTTATTTTTCATTTATTTAATAAATTGTTTTAATTATGAAGGCATTTAAGGCTCGTTTAGTAGTCAAGATAGGATAAGATATGATATAATATGAGAGCAAAATAAGAATAGGATAGGATAAGAGCATGATAAGTTATAATCTTATCTAATGTTTGGTACACACCAGACAACTAACCGAATAACGATAAAATAAAATATAAATTATGTTCAAATAACAAAATTACTGTTTCATAAAATTACATATAACTAGCATTTTAACCCGTGCATTGCATAGATTAAATTTATTATGTAAATTTTATGATTATAATTAATTATCGTAAAAGATTTGATAGTAATTAAATTAATTTAAATTAGATACATTTTAATATTATAAAATATATTAAACAATAATTGAAATAAATTATAAACAAATAAAAAAGCTAAAAACATAAATAAAATAGTCATATTAAAAATCATGTATGGTGAAAAATTTGTAATATGATATAGAATAACAGTTGCATGCAACCTTTTTGTTGTAAAAAGAATAACAATTTAGCTATTTTTCGCCACTTGGCTAATTCTAACTAATTTTTAATATAAATATTTATTTTATATAATATAAATTTATAATAAATAAATACTTTCAAATATATAATATATATTATATTATAATTAAAATTGGTAATAAATAAATTTTTTTAACTAAACTATACAATATTATTTTTTATTTATGTAGTTACTTTTCTTAAAATTAAAAAAAAAATTATAAGATTTTTAAAATTATAATTATTATTTAAAAAATATTTGAATAGTAATTATTTAATTTTTAATATTTTAATTAATAATATACTTTAAATTTACATGTCAAAATTATTATTATTATATATAAATTTTTATAGATATATATATGTGTGTGGGGGGGGGGGGGGGGGTGGGAAGATCCGTTGACACTAGGTGTTAAAGTTAGTCAAATTACATCTTCAATAACTTTTTGTAGAATGTAAGTTTAACTAATCCAACCATTGAATTCTGTGATATTATTTTCATGATCATATATATCAAATTTCACATCATTTGGACTTTTCTAAATATGTTATCTAACATTGAATATTTACATATATTTTAATATCATATTATATGTTAAAATAAAGTGATATGATGAATTATTAAATATTTTTGGAATTGTATGAAATTTTGTATACTTAATCTAATTAATAAGAACATCAAATTCAACGATTGGATTGGTTAAATTTGCATTCTACAAGAAGTTATTGAAGGTGTAATTTAACTAATTTTGACACTTGGTGTCAACGGATCCTGATCCTATATATATATAAAAGGGAACTTATTTTATCCTGTTACTTCCTAACCCAGCTCCCCCCTTATGATAAGAAACACACTGGAGCAACAAGATACGATAAGGGATAAGATGACATTATCATATCTCACTGGTGCACCAAACAACAAATTAAACAGGATAGGATAATAAATAGACGAAGTTTTGTTTAATAAATGTAGGATAAAGATGAGGTTAAAGTGATTTACTTATTAATTTAAAATATTGTATAAAAAGTTACTTTTTTTAATATTTTGTTTAAAATTTAACATTGTTTATTGATAAGATAGTGTTTTGTTTTTTTTTAAATATTGTATAACAAGTTACTTTTTTTAATATTTTGTTTAAAGTTTAACATTTTTTATTAATGTGACAGTGTTTTGTTACGAAAAAATATAAATTATTATGATAAGATTCATGATTATTTGTATATAATTTATCATTATAATTTTTAAAAGTATGATATTATCATATCAGTAAATAGCATAAAAAATTTTATTCTTTTGATTACATTAACAAAAAATTAAAGTTGAATAAATATTTTACTATTAAGTATCTGTTTGTATAGCATTTTACTCACCACAATTTGACTTCCTAAAACATGTATATTGGTCATGGTCGAAAATGTTTTGTCCCTCCTAATACATGTTTCGTAGCAATTGAAATTGTCTAATACAAATAAAAGCTCAACTAGTAAGCAAACGTAAGGTACTAAATAATAAGGTAGGCGGAAATTCTTTTTTTTGCTATTAATTCCATATAAGTTGTGGCTCGCAGTTCACCGCCCAAATCGAACAAACTTGACTACTTGTAGGTTAGTAGTAGCTTTAATTAGATGGGCGGTAGTAGCACTTAAACATGAGTTGTGGGGGCTTCTTTTTTTTGTCACTGTGTTATTAGTATGAAGTATTAATCAGTTTTGTTGATAACTAATATCTATTAAAGAATTTGACTAACCATCTTTAATAAGGTTTTTCTTTTCAATTAAGTTTTTTTTTCATCTACAAAATTTAAATAAAATACCTTACTTAAAAAATCTGAATTTAATTTCATTCAAACTAACGACATGTTGGTAGTTGTGGGGGGCTTTTGACTAATGCCATTTTGAATAAAAGTAAATAAATGTATATAATTTGAAATAGAATTGACCTTACAAAACATTTAAGATTTTGAGTAGAATTAAAAAAAAAGTAAGTTTTACGTTGAGTACAAAAAAAATTATATTAAAATTTATCACAATTTTATTTTGAATATAATCTTTTTAAAAAATAATTACTTCACTTTAAACTTATTTTTAATTAAAATTAATTTTATAAAATCAAAATCATTCAAAATTTACGAACGGCGAGGCAAACACTGAACACATGCTTAAAAGAACAAAAAGAAGAATAGGGCGCGGTTGCCTTGATGGACTGTGCTCTTAATTGCCTCGGAGTAAATTTGCACGGTACACGCGTTGCTTTTCAATTTGCCTTTTATTCGAAAAAGGATAATACAATTTGCTCCAAATTCAAAAATTCACAACTCTGTTTTAATAAGAGTGAGGCTTGAACATTTGAGAATATCTAATAAATTCTTTTAAATACATTGGTCGTTATTGAGTAAAATTAAAGTTGGTAAAATGGGCCCGGCCCGATGGGCCAGCCTTTTAAATTGCAAAAAAGATTGAGTTGAGCTCTTAAAATGTTGGTCCAAAAGAAATTAGGTCAATTTGGCCCAACTCATTTAGTTTGATGGGCCAAGTGTATCCGAGCTGAGCAAAAAATAAAATAAAATTAATAATATAGGTAAAAATGAAAAGGTAAAACGTGAGACTCAACCACACACCACACATACACAGTTTCGGTTTCCTTTCCTTATGGCCCGTTTGGAATGGTTGTGAGTTTTTGGTTTTTGGTTTTCAAATGTAATTTTTAAAACAAAATGCGTTTGGCTAAAATGGAGCTAAAATGGTTTTTAACTCAATTTCAAAACACTTTTACATTTATTTTCAAAACTAAGAAAAGAGGATTTGTGAATTTGGTTTTTTAAAAAAATACACATCATTATATTTGATAATAACATTTCTTGCCACTACCACCACAACTAACGCCATTGTCACCACCACTGTCACTGCCACCACTATTGCTGCCGCCATTTTCGCAGCCACCGTCACCACCACCACGACTGCTACCACCACGACCACCAGCACCGCCACACCATCACCGCTGCCACAACTACCACGACCATCGGCATCACCTCCACCACCACAAGCTTCATCACCACTACCATCGTCACCGCCACGACCACGACTACCAGCGTTGTTGCCACCACCATAGGCACTGTCACCCCCACCACCGACTCTATCAGCACCATCACCACTAGCACTGCCACGATCACCACTGATACTGCCACAACCAGCGCCGTTGGCATCGCTACAACCATCACCGTCAGCATTACTATTGACACCACCATCATTATTGTCGTCACCACCACTACTGTCATCATCACAAAAACATATTTTTAAACTAATTTTAACATAATAAGAAATTTCAAAGTGAGTTTATTTTGAAACCAAAAATTAAAAGAAAAAAACTAAAACTAATTTTTAAAACTAAAAACTGGTTGTAGTTTTTGAAAATTTCAAAACTTACAACCAAAAATTACCCCAAACAAGTCCTTAGTTTCCCAATTTTCTTCCTTCAGAAAACTTGATGCTCAGACGTGACGTAATGCCTCCTAGCATCCTCCTACTTACTTCTTAATCTTTTTGCATTATACTATATTACTAAGCCAGTGTAATGGTGATTGGAACTTACAATCTTGCTTTTATCGTAAACATTGTGTTTAGCACTTTGCATGCTACTTTGATTTTCTTTAAGTTATTGTGATGTGATGCTAGAAGCCTGTGAGCTGCTGCTCGGTTATATTAGTTTCTAGGTAGGGGTGTTCACATTCAATTCAATTCAAAAGAAATCGCAAACTGATTTAAAAAAACCGAAAACCAAATTTCTTTGGATTTTTTTGAATCATGTTTTTGCTAAACCGAACTGATATTTTTTAATATACATACATTATTATACGTTTCACATGTAACTTCTATTCATTTTATTGTGTTTTTTAGTGTTTCACCAATATTTTCATGCTAAAAATCATGTTATAAATAATTAATCAATTGATTGATATACTTCTTTTTTTATGCTTATTTTAAAAATAAAGCTCAATATTTAGAGAGTAATAGGAAATTAAAATGTCGGTAAGAATGTGTCGAAAAAAAACTAAATCATCCAATCCAATTCAAACTACATTTTATCGAATTGGATTGGATCAGATTTTTTTAAAAAAGCAATCCAAACCAAACCATAAGCTATTTTAATCTTTGGATCAGATGACTTTTTGACACAAAACCGATCAAACCATTCTGCCGAACACCTTATTTCTGAGTTGTTAATTTCATGGAAGGTAGACATAGCCATTGTTGCAAATGGCGTAATTGCAAAAATAGCCTCTTTTTTGTGCTTTTTACTCGCACTATTTTTTTTAATACACTAGATGACTATATGATCAACTGATAATTACTTGGTAACATAAAAAAAATATTTTTAAATAATTTTTATGAAAAAATAATAAATACAGAAAACAATAATATTAATCGGTATAAAAAAATTAAGGCTAAATTAGCTCAGTGGCCCGACGGCTGCCCCTGGGCCATAAAAAACATGGCCCATAGAGAGATCGGGCTGGGCCCATTATTTACGTTGGCCCATGTAGGCCAACCCAGCCGATTGACACCTCTAAGTAAAAGTTATTGAAAATCATAAAATGTTGTAAATTTTACATTTTATTTAACTCACTCATGATTTTGTAATTTTTAATAAATTTTAATTAACAATAAAGAACGACACTCCTCATTCCTATATTATAAAATTGAGTACTTATTTTATGGTGAGATTCTCATTTTCTCTACTTTCTCAATTAATTCACTTTTAGTATTTTATCTTTTCTTTCATTATATGGTAATATCCAAATACAATTTTTGACAGTGTGATTAATTTTTTATATTTTACATTTTTTCTAAATTCAAATTATTGTGATGATAAGTATGTTTTTATCTTTAAATTCAAATTCAAATTAAGCTGTATTTTATTTTAGGGTTAAATATGTTTTTAGTCCTCCAAAAATTGATCTGTTTTGGTTGTAGTCCTTAGTAAAAAAAAATTCTTTGAATAAAGTCCCTCAAATATTAAAAATGCCCTAATTAAATCCCTATACTAAACTCTGTTTAACTTTTCTATTAAATGATGATCACATCGGCATCACAATCACCATTAATTTGCTGATGTGGCCATCCATGTCAACCGTTATGTCTAGGTCAGACTAGTAACATATTTTTAAAAAAAAATTATTACATGTTTAACCTAAATCACAATTTTTTTAACCCCAAAGCAAAAGTAATTACATGATTTTTTATTAAAAATTATCACTCAACATTTCAGATAATAAAATACTTTACTTGAAGGCTGATGTGGTCATCATTTAATAGAAAAGTTAAGCAGAGTTTAGCATAAGGATCTAATTAAGGTATTTTTAATATTTGAAGGACTTTATTCAAGGAAAATTTTTTCGAGGACTAAAACCAAAACAAGTCAATTCTTGGAGGACTAAACATATTTAACCCTTTATTTTAAATTATCATAATTATTGTTATTTTTAAATTTAAATTAAACTAGTATTCTAACTTATTGCATAGAATAAATATTTATTTTATATATCTTAAATTTATAATAAATAAATAAGTTTAATGACTATGCATTGTCGATGTAAAAACTTTTATGCTGGCAACCAATAAAAATACCTTTGATGTGACTTTTAAGGTAATTATTGTAAAAGTCAATAAACATACCATAAATGGTGGTTTGTGATTGAATGACAGTGTAAAATTGCTTTACATTGTCAGTGCATAGTCTATTTTCTCTAAATAAATACTTCTGAATATATAAATTATATTATAATTAAAATTTGTAATCAATAAATGTTTTTGAACATATAGATTATATTTAAGTTTATAATAAAAAATTCTTGTAATACAATGTTAATTTGTAATTATTGATAATTTCTTTTAAAAATATATTGAAATTCAATTTAAAATTAAAAATATTAGATTGAAAGAGACAAGAGGTTAAAAAATCTTAAAAAATGTTCTCATTGAAGAATGACAGCTAAAAATGCTCTCGTTGAAGAATAGCAATTAAAAATGCTCTCGTTCGATATAATTGTTCTCATTTAATATATAAGGTGAATTATAATAATTATTGGTATTATGAGTATGTTATTATTTTCAAATTCACATTAAACTCTATTTTGTTTTTAGTTCTGACCAATTCTATTGTCTTTAAAATATTATTGTTATAATTATATTATTATATTTAAATTTAAATCATTTAAATATTTTCATATTAATTTCATTACTAAAAAATATAATAAAATAATTTTAATTTATATAATTAAATAATTATATATAAAAAATATTTATCACGTAGAGTTAAAATATTAATTAATTATTAGTTGAAAAAAATATTATTGAGAAGTGTACAATAAGTTCATTAAACATACCAATAAAGATAGATAAGAGACCCCAAATTCACCCTATATATTAAATGAAAATCTCTATCTACTATATATTAAATAAGAACATCTATCTATCACCAGAAGAACTTACTTTTCCCATTTTTCCTCACATTTATTTTTGTTTAAATACTCTGTTGTAGTGAAGTAGTGTAATTTACTCTCTCACAGTACAATGCTTCTATTTTTTTTTCTCCTCCTAACCACTTCCTTTCCCTTTCGCAACAAAATCAACAACAAAAAATTTTATATCATATTCTCTGATTTTTTTTCATGTTCTTAACTTATCTTTTTTCATCTATTACTCTATTTTTTTTATTTTAAAAACTTACATATGTTTTAAGTTCTTGCAAATATGTCTCTGTTTGATTTTAGTCCTTGTAATTTTTTTGGATAGAAGGTGAATTTTTATTCAACAAGACAAGTAACAACAACCTACTAGCTGTGTCCATCCCGCCTTGCCCCATTGTCATCCCTAATACTATTGTGTTGTCAACTTTACTGACATTTTTTTAGTATTTTTTTTAGTTTTTACCATTAACTCTAGTTAACTTAGTGCTGTCATGACTAACAAAATAAAGAATATTAATTAAGATAGTTAAGGTAATAAAAAATATTTAAAATTAAGATAATTAGATTTTTTTAAGTGTGTAATTCAATTAGGTAATGTATTTATTATTTTATATAAATAAGGTAATTATATATAATTTATTTTTAATTTTTAATATATTATGAATAATGATTTTTCTTGTTTTTAATATTGTTCTTCCTTTTCAATTCACTATTTTACTTTCAAACATTGTACTTTTAAAAAATTATAATTTACTTAGATGTTTATAATTTACTTTTAATATATTACTTTTGATGTTAAAAGTAAATTATAAACATCTAAGTAAATTATAATTTTAAAAAAAAGTACAAAGTTAAAAGTAAATTAGTGAATTGAAAAGTAAGAATAATATTAAAAGCAACAAAAATTATTGTTCATAATATATTAAAAAATTAAAAATAGATTATAAAAATAAATTATATGTAATTATCTTATTTATATAAAATAGTAAATACATTACTTAATTGAACTACACACTTAAAAATAATATAATTATCTGAATTTAAAACATTTTTTACTACCTTAATTGTCTTAATTAATATTTTTTATTTTGTTAGCCATGTCAACACTAAATTTACTAGAGTTAATGGTAAGGACTAAAAAAGAACACTAAAAAAATGTCAGGATCTAAAAATAACAAATTTTTTTGCAAGGACTAAAACTAGACAAAGTCATATTTACAGGTACTTAAAACATATTTAAGCCTATTTTAAATCATTGCTTATAAAATCATCTTTGTAATTCATCATCTATCCCTGTTCATCTATTCCTATTCTTCTTATTTATCAACCCTCCTCCCAAGATCAAAACAAACCCTCAATTTTTATCTTCTTCAATCTTTATTTCTCAAACTTTTCAAATTTTAAATGACAGATAGTAATTTTAGGAATATGATTGGTTACAAAAGCATGGCACTAAAAGACTTTATTCACATCTTCCATTTCCTAAAATTGTTCTTCTCAATGTTTTTAAAACTGGACCGGTCATTGAACTAGTCAAGGCACTGGTTCAAGCTTTAATGGTTGAACTGTGGTCAACCCGGTATTAATAAAATAATAATAATAATTAAATAATACATAAAATAATATTAAAAAAACATAATATCATAACTTTATAATACTAAAAACTAAAAATAAAATATAATTTTATAGGTTCTTAACATATGCAATACCTAGAAAAGTTCAAATTAAATATGTCATAATACTTAAGTCTAAGTTTAATAATACATATCAATATTTATTAATAAAAAAAAGTTTATATTTAGAATAAAAAAGAAAATGACAAATATTTTAGGTTGATTTTCATTTTTTTTAATAAAAAAATTTTAAACAATATTTTATTAGACATTTTTTTATTGAACCGCTGAGAATCGATTTTTTTATCGAGTTTTGACCAGTTCACCGATTCATAGACTAGTTCTTTACCTAACCATTTTTCAGGTTCAATTGGACCAGACACAGGACCAAAACCAGCCGGTCCAGTTCGATTTTTAAAACATAGGTTCTTCTTCCTTTTGTTGTCACTTTGGTATGAGTTTTGATTTTCTTTATTTCTTTAATTTTTTTATTATCTTCAACTATTTCTTATAAAATTAAGGTGTCACTAAACCCTAATTTAATTTGTGAAGAACTGTGAATGACCAATACTATGCTATGTCCTTTCACTTCTATTCCTTTAAGATGGTTGACTAGCTACACTTTTTCCTGGATTCAAGAAAATCAAATACTAAAAAAGAAATTAAACTATCTGCTGCAAAATCTTCCTCTCAAACCTCTGTATATTTGTTGATTTTGTGAAATAAATCATCTTTATTCTTAGTAATCTTAGCTATTACATTATAATAACACTCGAGGAGAAATTGGCATAGATAATATATATATATATATATATATATATATATATATATATATATATATATATATATATATTAATAAATGTTAGTTTAATTGTTATGTTAAGAAACCATCTACCTTATATATTAAATTAGAACTTCTATCTCTTACGAGAGCGTTTTTAGCTGTCATTCTTTAACGAAAATGTTTTTAGGGATTTTTTTAGTCTCTTATATCTTTTAATCTATCATTTTTAATATCTTTAATTCTAAATTAAATTTTAATATTTTTTAAAATAAATTATCAATAATTATAATAATATTGTATGACAATATAAATTATATATTATAAATTTAATACATAATCTATATGTTCAAAAATATTTGTTTATTACGAATTTTAATTGTAACATAATTTATAGAGAAAATAGGCTATGCATTGATAGTGTAAAGCAATTTTACACAGTCATCCAATTACAAACCATAATGTATGGTAAGTTTGTTGACTTTTACAATAACTACCTTAAAAGTTATTCCAACAGTGATTTTGAATTGATTGACAGTATAAAACTATTTACACTGAGAGTGCATAGCCATTAAATTCTAATTTATATTATATATTCAGAAGTATTTATTTATTATAAATTTATGGTATGACATAAACATTTCTTCTGTGCAATGTACTGGTTAAAATACTAATTATATTAAAAATCAATTAGAGTTAGCCTAAGGACGAAGAATAGTTTTGCACAAAGTCTTAAGTTCTAAGCAAGATGTTTTGTGCACCAATGAAACAAACTTAACTTCTCTATCATAAAAGTCACCATATTTTAAAAAAATCTCCAATAAAAATTTGAATTTAGTAAATACTTATACTACAAGAGTTATGAATTATAGTATTTATATATCCAAAATAAATACAATAAATTAAAATTGTTGCTCAAGAGAAAAAACAATAAAATCTTACACTTTATATAAGAATTTATCAATAAAATTCAAAATTAAAATATTAGGATTAATTTTTAAAAACTGAAATGATAGAAAAATCAAAGTTTATTGAGAAATTTATTAAATTATAAGTTTGTATTGTTTTTAAAAATTATTCTTATGAACTAATTTTTATTAATTTTATGTGACAAAAAAAAGGCTAAAATATATTTAGTGTAAAAGCATTATAAAAAGAGAAAAGTAGTACAAGTTAGTTTGTTGAGTAATGTATCCAGAAGCATGACGCAGAATTGGTGAAGGGAATGTGTGTCCAATTCAATTCTAGAAAGTTCAGGTAGTTGCGGGAAATGGGAATAGAAACCTATCAGAATTTGTAACCCTCCAAACATGACTTCCTTTGAAATTTGCTTCATGTGCATGATCTATATAGGCTGTTGTAATTTCTATTCTGGTTAATTTTTTTTTTTTCTGATTTGCAATATTAGATATGAGATTGAGATTAGATTATCAAATAGTTTCATTCCATAAATCCTAACAATATTTCTTTTGGTTTGTAATCTCTTCATTTGAGATTCAGGATATTTCTCTTTATTTTTACTTCCTATATTTCTCCTAATCAAATCTATAATTTTTTGTTTATACTTGGTTTTTTTAAAAGATTTCATTATAAATGCAAATTCTAATTGGACCGTATACTAGCATATGAACTTGAATAAAAGAATTCATGCTTGGTTTTTTTCACTATTTTTTCTTTGTTTTTGTATTCTTTATAATTGTTTTAGTGCTACTTTGCTTTTTATTTCTAATATTTTTAGTTATGCTACGATGCAGTGTTTAGTAGCTTAAAAGCTACGTTGAAGTTGAAGGTAAGCCAAAATAAGGAAGTATAGGCCTTATTGGTATTGGTCACTATAAAAATTGGCTAAAAGACACTCATTTTTTCTGTAAAGAAGGTGGAAGCTGGAATGGATCTATAATCACCCAAAAACAACCCTTTATTGTCTTAAAATGCAACTTGTGGATGACATGCAAACCTATAAAATGAATATTATTAGTAGTATTAAGTTCAATGTTTTTAATTGTCAACCCTCCGTAGAAAATATAGTATAATTATGATTTATTTGGTCCTTGAAATTACTATGCATATTGTACTCAATGAAAATAAACTAGAGAGATTTGTGTGAAAATCAATGCTACCCATGCAATTGCACAAGTATTATGCTATTAGTTGTTGAAATACAACACATTGGTTGTGTAGTCAAGAGTTGCATGTTTTCTTTCAATTTTTTCTTATTTTATTTATGGATCAGGTTTTATATTGTTACTTTGTATTTTAATTTTAATTTTTTAGCTGCACCTACGTGTAAGGGTTGGATTTTCTAATAATAGTGTCTTTTTTTTTCACAATAAAAATAAAAAGATAAAGATGAAAATAAAATTGAATGTGTTCGGATAGATTTTGTTATTTTTTTCTTTGAAAATGCATGTTCATTTTAAAATATGTATATGTGATTTTTCTTTAGCTAACAAACAATCAAGAATAAATATATATGATTAAAAAAGATAAAATAGAATGAATAAAGATAAAACAGCTAAACAGAAGACATTTTCTTACTTTTTTTGTTTTCAATTTCTAAACTATTGTTTATTTGTCTTTACAAATGTTTTATATCTTTTACTAACAATTATTTTATTTCAAATGCTTCATTTGTTCAATAAGATTGTTAAGTAAAATTTTTTACAATAAAATGATTGAGTGCAATTGTTATTCTATATCATATTATAAAGTTTTTTACCATGCATAGTTTTTAATATTACTATTTTATTTATATTTTTAGATTATTTTATTTTTTTATATAATATTATTTAATATAATATATAATATTAAAATATATCTAATTTTAATTAATTTAATTACTATTAAATCTTTTATGATAATTAATTATAATAATAAAATTTACATAATATATTTGATCCATGCAATGCATGGGTTAAAACGTGCATTCCATCCTCTACCACTCCTCCTGCCCGAAAAAGTCGTCTTCCACTTTGTTGTTGTATAGTTTGACTCGGCAAGCCCCGAGTCTTGACCCAACTAGTTCGCTCCATTTTCCCATCTTTAAACTTCAAAGTTTACATCTTCCGCAAAGACATAGTCATAAACCTCATCTCTTCATCAATCCGGCAAGCCCTCAAAAACCCCATAAACTACGCACGCAACTACCTTGGCGACATGCTAGACCCTTGTGTGGACTGCGTGATCTACTTCAACTCTGATGTCGTGGTTGTGATCAACGCGCCGAAGTATTGCCACGTGAACTTTACAAAATACTTCACTGACGAGTTATAGAATGATCTCGTGTTGTCGTGCGTGTTCACCTCTGAAGGCCGTGTTATTTCAACATGGGGGTGATGGTGATGGACTTGGTGCGGTAGAAGGAAGGGAACTACAGGAAGAGGATTGAAAACTAGATGGAACTATAGAGGAAGAAGAGGATTTATGATTAGGGTCTTTGCAGCCTTTTTTGCTTATGTTTGTGGGGAATGTTAAGGCGATTGATCATAGGTGGAACTAGCATGGGCTTGGTGAAGATAATGTGAATGGGGTGTGTAGGTCATTTCAGACTTAAAAAAAAAAGGGCATTTTTGTAATTTTAAGTTTTTTTTTATAAATAAAAAAATAAAAAATCAGTTATATTAGGTGAAATTATGTAGTCCACCATGAAACACTTATAGTTGTTCCCCGCTGTAGAACTCGTCAATTATAAAAAGGTATTATAAAAAATAATATAAAATAATATAACACCACGGAAAAAAAATAATAATTCTATACTCTTGTTTTTTTAAACTATTTATATAATTAAAAGGAAAATGAGAATCACATTTTTTTGGCATAAACCTGATTAGCCCAACATATCCACTACAGTTTAGACATATCCTCTCCCTTGGCTTTACTATCAATTTGCACCTTTAATCAGAGCCCTCAGTTGCAAGATGTCCTTTTAGCAGCAATTTTCAACTATGTCTGGTTCATCTGGCACAATAGAAACCTGAGCAGATTCAACAACACAGTTCTGACCAGTAGAAATGTCATAAACCTGATTATTCCAGCAGTGTCTCCTGGAGTGGCGTCCTGCGAAGGGATCTTTAGGGACAACAGGAGTAGTTCCATGGGCTGTTTTGCTTTGAATCTCTGCACCTCTACTGCTTTCCATGATGAGCTTACTGCTGCTATGGTTGCTATTGAAATAGCATGGAATAAGGGTTGGAAAAATCTGTGGCTAGAACGTGACTCAGTTTTGGTGGTACAAGCCTTTAATTCTTTTGCAGTTGTCCCATGGCAGCTCCGAAATAGATGGCAAAATAGCATCTCCATAACTGCGGAAATGATCTTCCGCTTTCCACATATATACAGAGAAGGTAACTGTTATGCATATCGATTAGCTAACTATGGAATTCACACGCAAGGCTTCACGTGGTGGGACTCCATTCTTGGTTTCATCCGTGAAGATTTTTTCAGAAATAGATGTTTATTGCCTAACTATATATTCACTTAGCTTTTGTTTTTCTCATGGGTTTTGGTTTATGTCCCCCCATGATACTTTCCTCTTGTATTCTTTTTCCCATTTTTAATAAATTCAGGGGTGCTGCATATGATTGGTATTGTTTTAGGTAACTACCTTATTGGGATCTATAACAATATTGTGATGACTTATCACTCCTACTTCAAAAAAAAAAATCACATTTTTTTTGGTACATAAAATGAGAATCATATGATCAATCGAGTGGGATAAATGAAACAAAGTAAGAAAAATTGTAATCGAGGGAGAGGGGTTGACTATTGTATATAGTGCGCATACTCTGAATCTGAATCTGACTCTGATACAAAAGTTGAAGCACAAACAGCTGACCACGTAACTCCAACTAACTACAAAACGAGGATGAGTTAGGTACAAAATTCATTAAAGGGGGGAAATAGTCCATATTAATTAACACGAAACATAATAATGTTTTTCTAGCAATTTGGAAGTTATGTATTGTGCATGTGTAAGAGTATGATCCATACATTTACCCAAATTAAAGGTCCCAATCAGCTATGTCGAGTGTTTTTTTTCTTACCATGTTATATGTGTGAAATATTCACTAACTTTGTTAATGACTAATCTCTGTTAGAGAATCAGACTGATCATGTTTAGTGAAACTCCTCTTCCTAACCATGTTTTTTTAATCTATAATACTTAATCCTAACACCTTACTGAAGGAATTCAAATTTAGTTTCACTTAGATCAACATAATGTTGATAGTTATCCCGAGTGTTTGATTGTTCTTTTTTTAATTTTTTTAAAACTATTTTACAAAATAGTTTTTAAAAATTAAATTTTAGATAAAAATAAGTGGGAGAATTAATTTTTAGATAGTGTTTCAAATGAGTCTTACACCTGAACATCATTATTCGTTATTACTTTGCCTGGTCAACACATGACAGCCACCACACAAGAGCTAGTCAACTTTGATGCCTCTCGAGATTTAAAAGTCTTTAGCCTAAGCATCCTACTAAACTGCTAACTACTGTTAAAGAAGGTGCAACCCTAGTTCAAACGTTACATCCAAAGTCTTGCACTCATACGTCCCAAAACCAACACAACGCTCACTCCTTGAAAGTAGTCAATTCCCTTTGACACTTGTATGAGTCTTGCATATAGGAAACACTTAACGTGAACTATGTAACGATCCGTTGTCACTACATGGTCAACTAACAACTAATGCAACACGGAAGATTTAATTCTAGACAAAAAAATGATTTATTTGTGAAAAAAAGTGTGAATTTTTTTTTGACAAACATACGACATTCATTCTTTTTGAAAACTTTAACGTATAAAACATAAAATGATCATCCAACATACTGAAATAACTCATGTATACATCACAAAGCATCAAATATAAATATTTGTGCCTTATAGCACTTACAGACCAACATCATCGTCAAAGCGTCTCAAAAGATGGTGTATGTGCACATATATCAGTGTACCCATCAACAAAAGAAGTACATTACAAAAAGGAGGAGGAATACATCACGCACACCTTAGGCTGGTCGTACCACTAAACACTACATCTAAAAAGGAGGTACAACAGGTGGAGCATCAGCAAGTGGCTCCTTAGCTCTAGTAGCTCCTTAGTAGGGATGAAGTCCTTGAGCAAACAAGCGCTGATACTCCTCAGCTTTCATACAAGTTTGAGCGGCAGGAACAGGCTCCCTCCACATCTCCTGGGTGGGTAACCAAAACTCAAACAATGTATACATGGTCATAGAAAATACAACAATCCCCGTAAGAGCATAGGACGGTGTAAGCTCTTCCCTATAGTAGACACACTGAAGCTCGCGGTCAATACTCCAAGCTTCACTGTCTCCCATGGCGATCTCACAAAAGTCAATGCAATAGGGGCCTACGTGAATGTGGTTCCAAATCATTGGCTGCAGTCTTGATGCTTTGGGTCGTCTCGACATCTGCTCCCACGAACAAGACATTCGAGATCATCACAAGCATAAACCACACATGTAAACAGCACAAAGATAAGCTTATAATAAAGGTAGATACAGAGTTTTAACTAACACGATAATTATTTTCAAAAAGGAGAGAACAATGATATTGGAAAAGATTACAACATTATTAAATAAAACATATATAAGCAACATAATATAACATAATTCATACAATCGATGCAAACACTATTCCATGGAGACTTTTCAACAACTCAAGCGATCATCATGGAAATGATCCTTAACATAGCACCTGAGCCGTAGGGATTGCGCGAATTTCTTCAAGGCACAACTATTGGGAGAGCCCATGAATTAATCTTACGGAAGTCGATAGTGATTTCATTAGGATAGATGTATGTGGGTAGTGGCTTACCACGGCACAACGTTCATGGTAACCTCAACCTTAATGTAGGATTTGCCCATCCAACTATTCTTAAGGTCGATCGACAACTACCCTATTCTTTGTTCTAGCATTAGGTTGAGAATTATACACTGACTCCTAACTTACGTGATCCCAAATAGGACCCATGCACACACATAAATATTATCAACAACAATGAAAAACATCAACTCAAAATAAGGGCTAAGAGACACACCCTATTTTCCACAACCACTTCTCATTATCTGTTAATTAATGGATAACACGTGTTATTAAAATCTTACGAACTTGGGCTTTAGAATTCCATTTTTCAATCTTTTATATTTTCTTAATCCTTTCTAATAACTTAATGATTAATATTGTCAATAATGGGAAAACTAAAAAAAAATTATTTCAACAAATTACACTTTTATACATTGGGATCTATACTTATTAGAATAGAGGAAAATTCACAAAAACCCTCTAACATATTAAAATCTGAAATTTAATATTTTAATTCATCAAAAGCTTATTCTCTATTGAGAAAATAATTTTTATTGAAGTGAAAAGTCATTTTTTGTCCTTAATTCTATTTTTCTTATAAAATTAACATTATATGTATGATTTTCTCAAAAATTATTAAAATTATAATTAAATGCCTAAAATTATTTCTCAGCTAATTTTAATAAAAAAATATTATTAATTATAAAAAATGCAAATTTAAAATTTTACCCCTCAAATCCATTTATTTAAATTTTTATGTCAAAGTATGTCATTATCATCTAAATCTTCACGCCATTCACTTCTTTTTTTTATTTTTTTTGAAATCATCTATTCTAAAAAAACTATGGTTTTAATTCCTAATCATTATGTGAGGTTACAATGTAATAGTAGTAGTAGTAGTAGTAATAATAATAATTGTATTAGGATTTTTCTTTTTGACCATTAAACTTACTACTTAATGCTTAAACTTGAACCGGTGGCTAGGACAAGATCATGTACCCCCTGCATGAGATCTTTCTCGAAAATTATGTTGAGGGTCTTAGGATTTAAAATATAGGTATTTTAAGTACTTTGTGATTTTAATAAAACCCAACAACATTGAGTTCATCTCTAAGCATTTTTTTTCTGAGTGCTGTAAATAACACCTAAGAACCTGTAAAAAAAAAAAAGATTTGCATATATGCCTAAGCAGTTCAAAATTTTAGTAGAACAGAGGGATCACAATGAGACCAAGTATATATATATATATATATATGGGGCATGATCCGTTAACACCAGGTATAAGAGTTAGTCAAATTACACATTCAATAACTTTTTGTATAATACAAATTCAACCAATTCAACTGTTGAATTTGATGATATTATCTTTATGATTATATATATCAAATTTCACATCATTTGGATTTTTCTAAATATGTTATCTAATATTGAATATTTACATATATTTTAATATCATATTGTACGTTAAAATAAAGTGATTTAATGAACTACTAAATAATTTTAGAATTGTATGAAATTTTGTATACTTAATCTAATTAATAAGAACATCAAATTCAACGGTTGGATTGGTTAAATTTGCATTATACAAAAAGTTATTAAAGGTGTAATTTGACTAACTCTTACACCTAGTGTCAACGGATGCTGCTCCTATATATATATATATATATTCTAGTATGTAACCACTCTATTAACTCAAGTAATCACATATCATGACAGGAATTACACAAAATCATATTTATTTCACACCATACTGCAACTATTTTATTTCCATATATCTCATTTTTATAGTCAAAAACAAGAAAATAAACCAAGATAACAATATCTTAGTAAAGACTAGGCAATCTCTTAACAACATCTCAACCATAAGCAAATATTTCTCATCTAATAAACAGCTTATACTTATAAAACCATTCTAGCTCATCATATTTCATGTTAATATGTAAGATATTAGAAGGAAATAGAGAAGAGTTATAAGCTCCCTTACTTTTAGTCCTATTTGTGTACAAGGGTGCTCTAATGAAAGGAAAAAATAAACACAAACTGGAGGGGATTTGCTCCAATTTCCACAGCTAGCTAAAGCTTGGCAAGGGGAGGACTTTGGTTTTTTTTTCTCCACTCACTCTACTCCCATGGTTCTCTCCAGCATGAGGGTAAAAAGGATTTTAAATTTTGTTCTTTGAATTGGTATTTAAAAAGGCAAGCTACAGTGGGTTTCTTTTTTCTTTTTTCTTTTTCTGTTTAATGGGTATTAAGGGTCTTATTATTTTTGTGGTTTACTAGATAAAATTTAAATTAGCTATTGGTTAAGAGGGGGTTTAGGGATGGCGAGTCACACTATTCCTAAAATAGTGGTGTTGGCTTTTGAATCTTTTTTGTTAAAAATGGCTAAAGTAGATTAGTAAAAAAATAATAATATTACCTTTACTAAAAAGAGTAAATTACAAATTAATTTACCTTAAATCTTGTGCTAATTATCTTGGGAAAATGTGTTAATGACACATTGGAATTGGTTCATGATAAATCTCTGACTGCTTGTTTATTTACACAGTATAATTTCACACAGACAATGTACAATTAAAATTTTAGTTAAATTAGAATCTCATCTAAAATTGTCACATAAAATCATACAAAGTGTTTTAATTAAATTTTCTTAATTAAACTAAATTTAAAATTTTCTCTAGAAAATAGTTTTAAAAATAGAAACAAACATCCCCAAATTTCAAAATTTTTGGTAGTTTTCACTTTCCATATATCATAAACATGTATAAAATTTCCAATATAGTCAATAATGAACCGTTCCTGACCTCTTATCCACCATTATTTTGTATATCTTACAAACTAAGTTGCCTCGAATAGTTTAGTTTTATAATTATAATAGTGAGTTGACACTAAGTATTCAATAGAAGAAATTATTCTAACATCCTTTTATTATACATTTCTTACACAAAACTATCTCTATTTTTAAAATTTACGTAAAATCTCTCTTATTTTATCAATATTCAACATTTAAATAAAAACATTTATTTTTTTATAAATTTTGACAAAAATAACCTCATACATATTTTATCTTATTATACAAATCTCTTCTATATTTGTTAAATATTACGCAAAACTCTTTCCATTATAAAGATTATAATTAAATCTCTCTATTATAATAAAAATTTAAAATTCTTAAATGAAAAATTTTAAAATAACACTAAAGTAACATAAAATTATAGTAATAATAATAAAATAAAATATCATTTCATATTTAAACAAAAAAATATTTTACATATTTGTGATAAAAAAATCTAATAAAAACTTAACCACATGATTTATTAATAAGATGGAATAAAACTAATTTTTGAAGATCAATTTTTAGAGATAAATAATAACAACATAAAATCATGTTTTATTAATTTAATTGTTAATAATTCACATGCTTAAGTTTTTATTGAAATTTTTATTCCAATAATTTTGAAATAATCCTCATATTATTGATACTGTTGTTATTAATAATCTTCGAATTTATTTTTTATAATTTTAAAGTTATCCTAAAATTTTTATCATTTAAAGATTAGTAATTTCAAAATTTACTATTGCAGAAGTATTTAATTACAATGTATTTAAAATATAAAAGAGTTTGTATAATGTTTAAGAAAATAGAAGAGAATTTAGTGTATTTAGTGAAAATCTATAAGAAGAACATATTTTTATAAAATAAGAAGAATTTTATGTAGGTTTTATAAATAAAAGGGTTTATATGTAACAAATACAGAATAGATGGGAGCTTCGAGTAATTTATTTTGTTAAATAATCATCACTTCCAAAGGCTTCAATATTAAAACCAAAAAAGGATCGTAACTTCCAAATGATATGTTCCATTCTGACTGATTCAAAACATTATTCACATATATGTCATCTTGCTTCCTATCAATATTAGCAAACTTTATGTATTATAGACACCCCCATTTGATTAAAATGTAGTTGTTATGAATATATTAAAAAACAGTGGGGAAATACTCGGTTATAAATTCAATAGAAAATGATAACTACAACTATAATAAATAAACCGGACGGCACTGCAACTAAATAGTGGGACTAATTCCTTCCTTCATGCTAGTTCCTTGCTTCACATCATCAAGGCAGATACAGAGTTCAAGTTCGAATTTCGAAACCAAACCAGTAAGAGTAGACCAGGTATAGATAGACCAAGTATTGTATACTAAAATTATAAAAACGACAAAACATCTCCTTCTTCATTTTATAAAGGAAAATGCTAGGAAGTGTACTAAGATAATAGTTACAGAATTAAAAATAAGAAGTTTTTATTAGAAAGTGTAGCGACGCATTTTTTTATAATTTTCAATACAACACTTTTAATAAAAAAAATTATTTATTAATAGACAAAACTTAGGTGTAATTTCTTGTATGTTTTTAGTATTGTTTTTTAGTCAAAATTAGAGTTTCACTTCGGTAATCTGTATGTATTAAAGATTAATATAAATTATTGAGATGAAACTCTAATTTTAATTGGAGAATAACACTAAAAACACTCAAAAAATTGTGCCTAAATTTTTTCCTTTATAGACTCTTTAACCAATGTTCTTAGGGCATTGGTTAGCAAGACTCTTTTATACATACATATATATTGGATTTAGAAAAGGAAAACATTAGTTTCAGCAAAAACATTTCACATGGGAAAATAATGCATGAATATCCAAGTGTTAAAATGATACCTAGAGAGAGTTGAGGAAAAGAGAGAAAAATATAAATATGATCGGTGATAAAAAGAAAAAGATAAAAAATAATAATAAATATTAATAAAATGTATAATATGTGAAAATAATAATATCTGTCTATCATCAATAAATGCGTGAATTAATGATAAGGGACTGTTCCAACTTAACCAAAGTCTTCGATTTAAGGCTCGAGAATGCAACTACAATTGTTGGAAGAGCTTTGTCACCTTATACAGTCTTTTCTTAGTTTGGAGTAATTGTAGACTTTGCCACCATTTTTTTAATAAAAAAAAATATATCTCTGTCTATCGTCGCTCTTTCACATACGGATAAAGCTCATGTCCAGCGTCCCCAAATAGATGACACGCTTTGGAAGATAATTTGAAAGCAAGTTGTGAATTGTGAATTAACGAGATTCTTTCCTCCCAGATCACTCATTCTGTTGTGGACTTGTGGTAGCCCAGCCGTAAAATTCAGAAAAAAAGAAAAAAACTAGGTTCACATTTTCTTCTACCGCGTTTCCATATTGATATTGCCATCGTCTTGTCTTTACTCCGCCTTAGTCCACTCTCTCACCTCACGAGGGTCAAGGAATGGAATCTTCGTGCCATTCACATCTATAAATACCCCCAAAATGAACCCAAAACGCCCAACACAGGAATAGAAACGCGAAAAGAAGCAAAAACTCAAACTCATTAATTCGTTCCAGTGGCCGGTTATTTTTCCTGTCTTCAACTAAAATGCCGAAAATGGGACTCAGAAACATCTTCTCCTTCAAAACAACACCATTGCCACCTTCCTCTCCTCCCAGAAGGACCTTCTCCGACTCGTTAATGGACGAAAACATTGAAACCGCTCGCTCCATAATTTCCAAATGGGACCCTATTTCCCCTTCCGACCAAACTCCCCCCGCCCCTCTTTTCAGCAACACGCGTCAGGAAGCCAAACAGTACCTTGACGCCGTCATGAGCCTGCAATCCACTATGCAGCGCCTCGTCGCACGGGATTCCTCCTCCGAGAGCCTCGTCCAAGCCCAATTCCTAATGCAACTCGCCATGAAGAGGCTCCAGATGGAGTTCTACCGGATATTAGCCGAAAACAGGGACAATCTGGATCCCGAATCCGTCTCCTCCACCGACCGCCGGAGCAGCAGCGTCTCCGACGACGACGACGATTTCTCCGAGACGAGTTCCGCTTCGCCGGCGACTCCGTCTCCACGGTCACCATGGCTGATTTGAAAGCCATTGCGGAGTGCATGGTTTCCGCCGGCTACAGTAAAGAGTGCGTCAAGGTTTACATCCTAATGAGAAAATCGATTGTGGATGAGGCTCTGTATCATCTCGGAGTGGAGAGGCTCAGTTTCTCTCAGGTTCAGAAGATGGACTGGGAGGCGCTCGAGTCGAAGATTAAGTGCTGGCTGAACGCCGTCAAGATCGCCGTCGGGACTCTGTTTCACGGCGAGAGAACGCTCTGCGATTACGTCTTCGGCTCGCCGGAGAGGAAGATCGCGGAGTCCTGCTTCGCCGCGATTTGCAGAGACGGCGCCGCGGCGCTGTTCGGATTCCCGGAAAACGTGGCGAAGTGCAAGAAAACGCCGGAGAAAATGTTCAGGACGCTGGACTTGTACGAAGCGATCTCTGACAACAGACAACAAATTGAGTCCATCTTCTCCTCCGAATCAACCTCTTCCGTCAGATCTCAGGTAATCGTTTCTCAGGCGAGGCTCGGCGAGGCCGTTCGGACAATGCTAATGGACTTCGAATCGGCAATTCAGAAGGAATCTTCGAAGATTCCCGTGCCTGGCGGCGGGATCCACCCTCTCACGCGCTACGTCATGAACTACATCGCCTTCCTTGGCGATTACAGCGACGCGCTCGCGGATATTGTCGCCGATTGGCCGCAGAATCCGTTGCCGGAGTCTTACTACCGTAGTCCCGATCACGAGGGAAAGAATCAGTCGTCGGAGGTAGCTGAACGGATCGCGTGGCTGATACTTGTGCTTCTCTGCAAGCTCGACGGCAAAGCGGAACTCTACAAGGACGTTGCGCTCTCTTACCTGTTCCTCGCGAATAACATGCAATACGTCGTCGTAAAGGTGCGCAAGTCGAACCTAGGGTTCCTTCTCGGGGAAGATTGGTTAACAAAGCACGAGTCGAAGGTGAAGGAGTACGTCTCCAAGTACGAGCGCGTGGGATGGAGCAAGGTTTTTCCGTTGCTGCCGGAAAATCCAACGACGGAGCAAGCGATGGCAATCTTCGAGAGTTTCAGCCTCGCATTCCATGAAGCGTGTAAGACACAGTCCTCGTGGGTCTTACCCGACCCGAAACTGCGAGAAGAAATAAAAGCGTCGATAGCTTCGAAGCTGGTGGCAAGGTACAGGGATTTCTTCGGGAAGTATCGGGTCGGTTCGGAGGTGATTTTCGGGTTCTCGCCCGACGATTTGGGGAATTCTCTTTCTGACATTTTGTGTGGGACGGGACAATCGGGGAGCGTTTCGTCGCATTCTCGTTCTCCTCCTCCACATCGCTTCAAAAGCCCGTGAAGTTGGAGCACGCGCCGGGAACGTCATGGGCCCACCCGGTGTTTCTTTATTGTGTTTTTCGTTAACGGTAAAGACAAGAAAGTGGGCCAGATAAGGACACGACACTGTATAGGATTTTGTGTACAATGACACTATGAGTACAGTACCTCGGTTTCTTTTTAATAAATATAATAAATTTTCTTGTTTTTTATAAAATAATTTTAAAATTTTTTATTGTATTTTTTATTTTTATTTCACAATAAATACATATTAGTTGTACATGTATAAATTAATTAAAAGTTACAAAAAAAATATATGATTGACAAAAAAAAATTAATATTATCTTAAACTTAAAAAATAACAAATAAATAAAAACAAAAAAATTTCAAGAAACTAATAAATAAAAAAACGAAAAAGTATCAGGAATCCTAGATATGTGTGTACTGTGCAGAATGTTTTTATCTTATCTTATTTTATTTTTATTTTTCAATTCAGGGAATAACTGAATAAGTGAATAACCCACCTGATTACAGGAATATACGGGTATCACATGGAACAAATAAATTATATTATGTAATTTAAACTCTCACACTTGTATACTTATTTTATAATGCTGTACAAAATAGTTATATAAAAAAGTAAGTATAAGAATAAATTTTATCAATCAAAAAATAAGAATAAATTTCAAATAAATTTAAAATTTTAAACGTGGAAGAAATGCATGGCGCATCACCTTATACTTTCCCAATCTAGAATATAAGAAAAAAAAAACTAACTTACGCTAATTAAAAAAATTAACTAATAACATTTAATTTTACTAATATCATTAAGAAAATAATTTTTTTTCCTAAATTACCTTTTATTAAAATTTGATATCAAGAATAAAATAGAGTCATTGAAAATAAAATTTCAATTAAATGAAGAGTATTTTAAGGGTGGTCTCATTAAATAAAGTGAAATTAGTTCGATTTTTTTATATTTAATACCAATACACAAGTTTTTTTTTTATTTTTTTGCTTATATTTGAGATCGAAAGAGTATAAGCCAAGAAAAAATGAGTTATATTATTATTCTATATTTTTATTACCAATTCCATTTTTTTAAAACAACAGTTTTATATAATTACAATAAACCGGGACAGTATAACATGTATTTAAGTTTAAAACTAAGTTTAAGATGAGAATTTTTAAATTAGTAAAATTATTATAACTTTTTTAAATAAAAATTTACTTATTATATTTTCATAATTTTATTTAATACTTTTCAATAAATAATAAAGTCATTTTATTTAATCTTTTTTAAGACATTTTTTATTTTGAGTGACATTTTATTAATTTTCATTTTAGACATTTCCTTTCTTTTAAAAAACAGTTATTAACAGTTTTAACATTATTTTATTTTTTTGATCTCACTTTGTATATCTCTCTCTATATCAAGTTTTCTTCTGTAATTAGGAGACAGGGAGAAAAAAAAAAAGCTTTTTACCAAATAAAAAAGGCAAAAAAAAAAATTGTCTAGTAATGAGACACAGGAAAAATAACAACGAAGGGAAGGACGAAGAAAATAACATCAATCAATCAAGAGAATAAATGAATAGACATGAGGTATTTTTCATAAAAAGAACAAAATAATAACAAGGACTTGAAAATAAAAAACATTTACTTTTAATATATTAATATTTAAGTTTAAAATCTATGTACTACCCATTTTACTTTATCAACCAATAAGGAATTGTAATTGGTATGTGTTTTACGAAAGTTATTGAAAAAAATCAACAAACTTATTATACATAATAATTTATAATTATATAATAGTGCAAAAATCTTTTACATTGTAAGAACATGCACTATTTACTCTTAATATTTTTGGTTTAATTTTAATATATTATTAATGTAAAGACTTTTATACTGTAACTAATTAAAAACCATCCTATTTATTTCATGCACTCATCTATTGTGTATAAGTCGCATAAAGGACAAAATTTTGGTACTAACTTATAAGTATTTTGATATTATTTTTTAACTAAAACACAATTAAATGTAGTGATCATTAAGTATGTTATGTTGTTATTGATAATTTGTTATGCTTGCATTTTCATTAAAAAGTAACATCAGAAGTGCCCCATAAAACATCACCTAAATATTGTATAAACATAAATTAAAATTTTCCAATTCGGCAAAAAAATTAAAAAGAAATTTCCAAGTTAATCCAAATCAATAATCTATCAATAACTTGGGGAGGAGAAAAAAACATAGTTTTCATATGAAAAACTATTTAAGAAGACCAATTTTAATTAGAACTTTTTTTTTCAATTTCAATCTACACTATTGAAGTAAAAGTTACACGGTTAAAGAAGATAAAAAAATTTAGAATAATGAGTTTAAAGGATTTCTTTATTATTATTATTATTATTATTATTATTATTATTTGTGTTCAGCTTAAAAAAAAATCTAGAAACAATATACTTTTTATCCTACAAGAAAACACAGTTGTTCTTTCTAAAATTAATATTAACAATTAAAAAGATATGCTAATATATTTTCTAAGATTGTTCATAACCCATCATGTTTCACTAATTTGGTCTAGTTTGAAGTTACTTTTGACAGATTCAAATTTAAAAAATTAAACTCGATGTCTTTTTTATGACAAGTTTGAATTATACTTTGGGACATCCCAGCCAACTCCAATGTGATATATTCTCTTAAAAAATATAACTTTTAAACAATTATGTATTAATAGCACAACTTTTTGGCTTAATGAATAATGTTTTGTGTAACATGATATTATATTTATATTGATAATATTTATGTTGAAATATATATTATAGAATGGAAAAAAAAATAATGTCAACTGTTACACTATTAATAACTTTATATAAAAGATGGATTTTATTGATTCAACAGTTGAATTATAATTATATATTAACTTGATTGTTTATGTCAAATTTTGTCAAAATTGAACAATAATAAGAAAGTAATCAAATGATTTATATTTTTGTATATTTTAAAAATATATATCACGTCAATTTTAAAGTATATGAAAGTGTTATCAAATAATCTTGGGAAAGAAACTTTTAATCCAACTATGGGTTTTAAAATAAAATCTTGTATTAAAAATTATTGAATGATGTAATAATTAATATAAGTTATACTAGTCTAAGTTAGCAAGTGTACTTTGATCCCTTCAGATTATGTTAGCAACAACAAATTGGGTTGACTCAGTCTTATCTCATATGATGTCGAGTCTAAATCAAGTTAAGTTTGAGGTTAAATAAATGATTTCATTAAAACTTTGGGTCGGATAGAAACATGAGTAAACCTATCCCAACCAATTTTATGAACACCCCTAATATTGTCCGTAAATAGTGACTATCTTGTGTTTTTACAAGTTTTTTTTTTTTTAATTCATCTAAACTTTTAAAAATAAATTAAAAAGGAAAATGTGTGCAAAATTTTAAAATACACATAAATAAATTAAATAAAATTTAAATTTCTAAACAAAATAACTTAAAAATAACATATGGCATTCTTTTGAAAAATACAAAAGTTGATTTAAGTATTTTCAAGTTAACGTATTTAAATTTTATAAATAAAAGCCGGTACGGATTTTCTGATGACTAATTTTGTTTTATGTGGACTATATAAATTAAATCAATTAAGATACATAGTTCGAGTCAAATAAAATTAATAATCATTAAAGTCAATCAAGTTAACTAATTTATTTCAATTTAATCGGTTTACTTTAATTTATGCTAACCCCTCCTACCGCAAACAACAGAAAACTGGTAGGTACACCGATCCCTATTTTGCTTTTAAATTTCCGGAGCCAAACGCAACGGAAGCAAAGTAAAGGAGTTCACTAATCACTATGCAGACTTCAGAAATTCTAAATCAATTAACCAAGCTGTGGAAAACCTTCTGTAGAAGATCAATGACTCAATGTTAAAGTCGAGAAGCGGACAAGTGCGTGTTGGCAATTTTGATTATTTGATTAAGTGTTTTAATTTTTTCTTAGAGTTTTGTGGACATAAAGAAATTGCCAATTTCTCCATCTTTTTGTTCCGTCTTATTTCATCATTATTATTCATTGTCCACCGCAGATGATTAATCAATTAATTACTAAATTTTGTGCCTTTTTCTTGTGAGTTGTTTTGTTGGTACATACAATTTCAATATCTCAAAAAAAAAAAAAACTAAACTGAGCGATCAATGTAAAAGAGAGGTAGAGAGGGACTGCCAATTTCTCTATCTATTTGTACGCTTTGTTTGGTTTCGTATTATTCCATCATGATTATTCACTGGCCACCACAGGTGGATAATCAATTAATTGTTAAATTTTGTGTTTTTTTTTTTTTTTCTCATAATTTGTTGTTACGTACAATTCTAATATCTCAAAGGAAAAAAGATACTAAACTGAGCGACCAATGTAAAAGAGGGATAGAGAGGGAATCGATTAGTCAATATGTATTAAAGAACACCAATATTGATAGTTTTGGAAATATTAAACAATTTGCTTATATTTCTTTTTTCTGAATCACGTGTATTTTTTTTATAGAAAATAGTTGTATTTGAACTAAAAATGTCTATAGTAAGGTGGAGTTAACTCTTTTAAATGAGAAATTTTTAATTTATAAGATTCAAACTCAACACTTAAGAAAAATTAAATATGTATCACTTGAATTAATCACTCATGAATAATTAACCTATATCGTTTGCTATAGTTTAATCATCTTAACAATTATTTTAAAAAATATATTTTTATCAATACTCGATTATATTATAAGTTATTCAGTTTTACATGATATTATATTATAATTTTTTTCTACTCCACAAAAGCGTAATTTAAAAGGTATTCTTTAAGTTGCTTTCTTTCTTTTAAATTCAAGTCACTTATCAAGATATTTCTTTTATAACAAACACATAACTGATTGGCTATCAATATTTTTTTTTTTTTTCCAAAAATCCTTGGTTGGGGATGACAATTGGTAGGGTCTAGTAGAATACTATAGTACTCATTTTCATGCCCGCATCTAAGAAAAATAATTACATTTGCTCTCATACCTACATGTGTAACAACTTTAATCTTCATTCTCATACATGCTAAGTACATATATACCCATACTAGCACCTACACCCGCTACTCGCACTTTATTTAAGTGTAAAATTAATAAATTAATAAAAATTAATTTAAAAATTGTTATAATTGAATTAAAAAATTATTTTCAAATCGTCCAAACATAACTATGCTACATTAGAACATAATCATTTAACATAATCATTTTTAAATGTAATGTTATAATTCTTAGTTAATTAAATTTAACAATAAATTTCGAGAACAATTAATTCTTAAACTTAAACATCATGTGTTGGTACTCTCCAAAATTTTCCAAAAAATAATACATTAATACTAATTAGTTTATAGTTATATATTATAAAGTTAAAAAAGAAAAAACGGTGTAAGTATGGGACGAGATGGGTACTATAGAATCCATGCTCACATCCATCCGCATTAAATTTTGCAAGTAAATTTTCGGCCTCAGACCCATCCTCAGTGAGTAGTATTTATCTTATCAATTACAAATAATCCACCTCATATATCAAATGATAACCTCTATCTATTACTAGAAGAGCCCACTCTTTCCACTCTCCCTCACATTTATTTTCGTTTGAATACCCTCCTATGGTGAAGTGGTGTAATTCATTATCCCACAGTGTAATGCTTCTATTTTTATTTTTTCTTTCTCCTCCTAATCACCTACTCTCCTTATCTTAACAAAATCAGCGACAAAAAATCTCATATCATATTCTCTGATCTTTTTTCACATTCTTGGCTTATCTTCTTTCATCTATTACTTTATTTTCTTATTTTAAATCATTGCCTATAAAATTATATTTGTAATTCGTCATCTATCTCTATTCATCTATTCCTATTCTTCTTATCACTGTTTTGAAAACCGGACAGGATTGGCTAGTCAGACTGAAAAACCAGTCACCTGACCGATTCAAATAAACCACAGAACCGGCTTGAAGAAAAATCGATCAAAGAACCGAAAAACCGGTCAAAAATTGATAAAACTGGTCAAAAATTGACCAAAAATCGGTTCACAACGGGTCAAAGAAAAATGCTTAATACAACATTATTTTGATTTTTTTCTTAAAAAAAATAATAAAATAAAAACCAACCTAAAGTATTTATCATTTTCTTTTTTATTTTAAATATAAACTTGTTTTTATTAATAAATGTTGATGTGTATAGTTAAAACTTATACTTAAGTATCATGACATATTTGACTTGCACTTATAGGTATTGTAAATGTAAAGAACCTATAAAATTATGTTTTATTTTTAATTTATAGTATTACAAAATTATGATATTATGTTTTTTTAATATTATTTTATGTATTATTTAATTATTATTATTATTATTTTATTAATACTAGTTTGACCACGGTTCAACCCCAGTTGAACCATTGAATCTTGAACCAGTGCCTTGACCGATTCAATGACCGGTTCGGTTTTAAAAACATTACTTCTTATTTATCAACCCTCCACCCAAGATCAAAACAAACTCTTAATTTTTATCTTCCTCAATCTTTATCTCTCAAATTTTTCAAATTTTAAATCACAGAAAGTAATTTTAGGAACATGATTGGCTATAAAAACAGGGTACTAAAAAACTTTCCTCACGTCTTTCACTTCCTAGAATTGTTCTTTCTGCTTTTGTTGTCACTTTGGCGTGAAGTTTTGTTTTCTTTATTTCATTAATTTTTTATATTATCTTCAATTATTGCTTATACAATTAACATATCACTAAGCCTTAATTTGATTTGTGAAGAGTTGTGAGTGACCAATACAATGCCATGACCTCTCTATTTTTGATTTTCTTTAAAATTTTATGATCATATAAATCAAATACTAAAACAAAAATTAAACTGTTTATTGCAAGATCTTCCTCTCAGTTATCTGCATATTTGTTGATCTTGTGAAATAAATCATCTTTATTCTTAGTAATATTAGCTATTATGTTATAACACTCGATGAGATATTGACATACATAATAATTTAATATATATATATATATATATATATATATATATATATTAATAATAAATATTAATAAGTGTTAGTTTAATTGTTATGTTAAGAAACCATTTACTTAATTTTATACTTCAACTTGATTCCCTTTTGGATTAGTTGGACACACAAGTCTTGAATTAATAGAATTTGTAGTATTCCATTGTTGCTTTCTAAGTAAAGAAGGCACTTAACTACATCAAAACACTTGGTTTTGCTATAAATCGTAGTGTTATATAGGATAGAAATAATATCATTGATTAAGATCAAAAAATGAGGCTTCTATTTTTTTGTTTTTGGTATCAGCTTACACATGTTTAATTTAATTAATACAACATAACAATAATGTTTGGGTGAATTATATTTTATAGAATAATTAAAAAATCAAACGTCCACAAATGTGACTGTTTATTTATTTATGATATTAATTCATATATTGTTTGTGTTATTTTTTTTAAGTATTAGTAAATTAAAAATTATTTTTAAGTATGACTTTTAAAATAATTATTATAAAAACAGTGGCTATAAAAATAGGATAGTGAAAGTTTTCTCACTTTGTGAAATTGTTCTTATATTCATCGTCACTTTGGTATGGGTTTTTTTTTTAATGATTTTGTTTGTTTTTATAAATAATGAGATTGCAATTTTAATGCTCTAGTATTGTTCCTTTTTAAAATGAAAATTATTAGAATATCTACTACTTTATTCTTTTCTATTTACTATATTATAAAAGAATGTTCTGATTGGACACGTGGCAAAATCTACTCTACTTAATTTCCTGCCCAATTTTACTTTCATTGATTTTATTGACTTCTGCAAATAAACTTTGCTCTTTCATCCTTTACTTGATTACTTCAATAAAATTATTGTTTCGTCCTTCTATTACTCCTACACAACGCGACCCCTAACATAAATTATCACAACTCCTTCGGACTGTCTTTCTTTCCCTTCTCATATATCTATCATGGATTATCACAACTACTTAAAGTTTATTTCTAATTAGTAAAAAAATTATATTATTTAAATTTAATTAATTAATTTAAATAAATTAAATTTAAATTTTTGTATTAACTTATTTAAAAAATAAAAATTGAATTACATATTTTTATTTTATTCATAAATTGTATCGATTATTTTCATTTATTAAATTATTTTAAAGCATTTTTTAATTTTTATAATTAATTTAATATTTAATACATTATTTATGTAAAAAAGATACAAAACTAAGAAAATAAAGAAAATTAAAGACTATGAAAATTATGTACTAATAAATTTTAGATAAAACCATAATTTTAAATATATTTCTTCTTTTTCTAAAAATTTGAATTAGATATTTTTATTTTATTTTTAAATTATATAATTGGTCATTTTCATTTATTAATTTTATTTTTAAAGTATTTTTACTTTTATAATTAATTTAATATTTAATCTTATTATTATTTTATACACATATAAACAAGTTTTCACAAACTTTTCATTACTTATAAGGCTGAATTGGGTACATTTGACTTTTCATTATTTTTGAAAATGATAGCACCTCTATTTCATATTTGTTGATGTTTAAGGTTAATATATGCATATTAACGAATGCTTGATCAATGTAAAATATTATTGTATTTGAACTAAAGTACTATTATTTAATATTTTATTACTTGCGGTAGAGTACTATCTTTTTCCATCATTATGAAATGTAATGAATGATATGTAGGAGAGAGATAAACACAAAAAAATATTATTGTACAAATTGTTATATGAATTGTTACACAAATAACATTTGTCTATGAATAATAAGCATCTGATTGGATGAATCCAACCACTTAAAAGTGGTTGGGCTGGGCTAGGAAACACAAGGAATATAGATATTAAATAAGTTCTTATTGAATTATAATTTTTGTTACATAAACTTTTGTACATTTTGCAACTTCATTTTTCTATCGTACACATTCTTTTATTTGATTAATTTTTTATTTTTGTTTGAAGGGCGAATAGTTTAGTATTTTTTTAAATAAATTCCCTAACTTTTGACAACAAAATATTAATGAAAAACACAATACTACAATTTATTTTCATAAGAATATTATTTCACTATATAGATAAATAGATAATCATAAATCATATAGATGAATTAGTTAACTTAATAATATATCCATATGTCACTTTAATATATGTATAAAGACAAGGTCAACATAATAGTTTTTTGTAATTATCATCCCTATCCTTGGCTTTGAATGTCCTTCACTTGACAATGAGTTATAGTACATCAACTAGCGAAATTTCAGTAAGCTTAAGAATTTAAAATTCATATTTGAAACAACAATTGACATACAAGTTCAAATTAAATCAAAACAAAAATTGAAAAATATTATACTTTTATCAGAACATAGAAAACACAACTATTTTCGATACCTTTCTGGTAAGTAATAGATTTTTCTAGTCCAAGTTAAAACCTAAAGATTTTTGTGGGACCCAAAACCTTTAGTCTTTTTTGCCATTAAAAACATTTGTTAAAGTTTTATTTTGTGTCCAATAGGAACAACTGCTACGCAGCAACAAGAAAGCCGCCCCAACAAAGAAAGGCCTATCTAAGCAATACAATGACAACTACACAAGTGACTACAAAACATTTGTACACAACGAATATTTTGAGGCCCATTCTTTTGGACTTTCCTCTTTTCTTTTGTCTTTTGAAAATTAGTTTTTTGAACCAAAAAAAGCGGAAAAGTGCGAAGAAAAAAAGAATGAGCTGAAAATAAAATTCTCCATATTTAGACTGAAACTGAAGGCCCAACTTGGTTAGCGCACCTCACTCTATGAAGAAGGAGCATTGTACAGAAAAAAAAAAAAAAAAACTTCATGCAGCTCTAAGTAACTGGTAAAGACCTTTGTCATAGTCACGGGCCTTCAAAGTTCAAACAATTAGGAGGCAGATCTATAACTCTAAAGATATCTTTGGGAGTTAAATTTTGGAAAAGGGAGGGTAAATTTTTCATTTCCAATCAATATTATCTAATTTAATGTTTTTTAAAATAAAATAAATAAAATAATTGATTAATATAAACTTAATATATTAATCTTCTGTTTATTTTATAATCAAAATAAAAGGTTTATTTTATAAATATTGTATAACTCTCACTTTAAAAAATAAAATATTTACCGTTCTCTCTTTCTCTGAAATCTAACTCCTAAATATATCCTTAAAGAATTCTGTTTATTTTACTATAACCAGCAGTTTCTCGGATTTAGTTTTTTAGAGTGAGCATGAGTAACATAAATAACCTCAATCGCTAATAAGAAGATCAATTATTGACATTCTAACACATTTATAATTGAGAAATATTATTTGTGCAACATGTTATTATAATGTTATATGTGGACGTAATGTGGAGTATTGATTTTTTTCATTTATAATTTGGCACGGATATGGGCTTTGTAGAGGGCAGCAAAACCACTCACCTTTTAGCCCAACAATTACACTGTATTGTTTGAAGGGGACTGCTATTCTCACCCAATTTTTTGCTATTTTTACTCCAAGTTTTTTTTTTCTTTCTGAAAATACCATTGTCGAAAACACATTTTTATTATACAATATATACAACGGAAACATGTTTTTGTTGTGTATGGAGGGTATATCTCCCTAACATTACGGAAACACGTTTTCATTGTATACTTAGGATACATACACAACGAAAATGTTTTCGTTGTGTATTTCGGATTCATGCACAATGTTTTTATTGCGTATTTTGAAATTAATTGTTTATATTTTTAAAATTCATTTTTTTTACGCAAAACTTTTAATGATTCACTAATGCATGAGCAGGGCATGCGTTTAAATAGGTGTGATCTAGACCCTTGATTTCCTATGTGTAATCTCGACTGTTACTTTTTCTAACGTATAGAACAACGCTTTTAATTAGTGACTAACGTGTAAACAAGGCATGTGTTTGAATCGGTGCGATTTGGATCTTTGATTTATTGTGTGCAATCTTAACTGTTTCTTTTTACGCATAGGACAGAGCTTTTAATGATTCATTGACGTGTGAACAAGGTACATGTTTGAATTGAAGTGATTTGTACCCTTAATTTAGTCGGTGTAATCTTAATTGTTTCTTTTTTTGACGCATAGGACAAAGTTTTTAATCATTCACTGACGTGAGAATAGTATTTGTACTGGTATAAGAGAGATGTGTTTTGAAGCACTACATTGCCTTCACATTCACAATGTTCCATCTGTGAAAGTTTTCAGCCATCTTCATTCCATATTTTTCTTTTCCTAAGAAGATGGATTTGTTCCTTGCTGTTGTGTATTACGATGGTCTTATGACAACAACATCTGAAGGGGTCTTGGTTTAATGTCTTCATGGTCCAAATTTTTTTAGGATAAGTGAGGACATGAGATTGTTGTTCTGAGGGAAAAAAAATTCATGATGAAATCAGAGGTACTAGAAAATTACTCGATATTCATTATCGACAACCTATATCTTTAAGGAATGGTTGTATTTAATATGGGTCTATGGAGCTTAAACACGAGAAGGATGTGGCAAAGATGTTCTTTATCTTTGCCCAATTTTCTAGACTTGCATTGATTGTGTTATGTGCTACGTTAGGCAAATCTCCTAAAGAAATTCTAGCCTATATCAACCACGATCCGCTGAAGAGATTATCGTGTGCTTGCATCAAACAGAGATGTCAACTAACTCTAATAACCAGAAAAGAGTGAACCATAATGATGCACTTTGTTTACTTTTTATTTATTTATATCGCATCTATGTAGAAGTGCTTTTATTTAATCAAATAATATTATTTATGTTGCAATTGTTTGTTTTTATTTACATCATGTGCTTTAATTGTAACAACATAATAGTAATACCAATCACGCAATAAGTCTAACGTATATAAAATCCAAAACATATATAAAATTTGAAAATATATACAATAGGATCTGTACATACGAAATAAAATACTAAATAAAAATATCCAACAATAAAAAACATAAATAAAAAATCAATCGTCCAAGATGGTCTTGTCGCAACCAGGGTCACGACGTGACAGTGAGAAATAATCTTAAAAAATAAAAGAGTCGCTATCATAGTTTATTAAGGGAAAACGTATGGAAAAACAAAAAAAAAAAAAAGCTTGAACCAAAAAAAGGATTTGGGAGTCGTTTATGTGTACGGAAGATGTTAGCACCTTATAACATCTGTCATAAAGATGGTTACCCTTCATCAAATGCGTAAAATTAAATAGCTTTTAAAAATATTTATTTTACCCCTAAATTTGTTTATTTACAAATTTTATGATTTATTCATCAAAAGAAATTTATTTAAGAATAGAATATTTTATTTTTTGAAAAGAAATTAATTTTATTATTTTTGAGATTGGCAGAGGTAGACCCCTGCTCTTACATATCCTCCGGTACAAGAAGAAATTAGACTCACGTAGTTCTTTAGTTAATTTTTTTTTTTGAGGGTTGATATTTTTGAATTTTATGTTATTAAACTCGACATCACCAAGCTGTACAACTTAGATGTGTCAAATTTGTTGAATGACCAAATAGGAAGTACTTCCAAAGTAGTTATATTTAAGTTTTATTAATATCTGATTTTTTTTCTAAAAAGAATTACACAATTAATTAAATTTTATATTTTTAAAGAAAATGAAGCAATGCAAAAATAAATAATAAAATTGAATATGTTTTATTACTAATAATATACACAATGTCTAAAACAAAAGAAAGCCTGACGCATGTAACACAAATCAATCATTTTTATTGTTTTATATTATCATTAGTTTATTTATTTACTCTAAAGTCGTTACCTTTCCTTTGAATTATTTTGTTTATTCTAAATCCTAAAAGCAATTCCATCACGGGCTGCCAATCTTATTATCCAAGCTTTAATAAGAATAAAAATGGGCCAAGCCCATACGAAATAAAAATGGGTCAAAATAAAGTAATTGAAATAAAACCAAGAACTCTAAAATAATGGGAGCGGAGCGGTGGCCTTCCTTCTCACACACAACCTCTGCGACGATGGCAATCCCTAGCAACAATGTTTTCGGGATTATGATGGCAATCCGAAGAAATGATTCGGGAATCGCATCCACAAGAACGAGTCATATAATGGCATTATATTCCGCCACTGCAACCCACGCCGGCGCAAGAGGAGAACGGATACAACAGAGTCGACTCTCAGAGCTCCGGCGCCATCCCGACAGCGAGCCCTAAGGAAAAAAATCCCTAGTTCTAAACCGGCGGTGACCTTCGTAAACGCTCTAAGTTTCTTCAACTGCTCCGCATCGTCACGTCGAGTTCGCGTATTCAGAGAATGAAGAACAGAGGCGGTGCCACGGCGCTTTCCGGCGCCAACGGCGAGGAAGACCACAAGCCTCTGATTGGAGGCCAAAGCGGTGAGGGGCCAACGCGATTTGAAGCGCGTTTCGTTTCCTCTTTTATTTTATTCTTATTTATATTTATTAGAACAGTGTTGGAACCTTTTAATGGAGGGTGTGTAGAATTTGTGGAGTGAAATGACATGCCTATGAGTCAATGTGAATGACATGCGGATGTTCTGTTATACGCTACATATGATGAATGCTGTATACACTTGCAGATGCGGAACGAGAAAATAAAACTAAGTGTATATTCTATTTCTGTAAATGGCATTGATGTGTGTGAAAAAAATGTAAAATAATGCACCCTAATGTATGAGAGCAAGTGTGAAGAGTATCATGATGTATGTGTGAATGATTTTGAAAAGTAAAAAAAAAATGATGCTTATGCAGATATGTGTATGTAAGATATTGCAGGGAAATATGTGGATATCATTGTGTGTGCACTGTGTATGTAAAAAAAAGAACTGGGGATGATGCAAACATGTTGTGAATGTTAGTAGGTGGAGATAGTGAATGGAGAACGTGTTATAACAAATAGTGCATGTTGAAATTATCTTGCTGTAAGAGAGAGCATAAAATTACGTGAGTGGGTGGAGAGTGAGTGCACGGTTGTTCCAAGATGAAAGCTAATAGTATGATGACCAAACACAGAAAAAGTGTGTTACGTTTTGGGTTTCCAACAGGTGGGATGTTCCCTGAGTATAACTATTACCCATCACAGTGAAATAAAAGTATAAGAAATGTAAACAGCACAAGAACTGAGAACAGAGTATCAAGACGCAAATATGTATCAATAAGCCAATAAAGGAAATTAATCCCAAGGAAAGGATGAAGTCATGAGTCGACAAGCGTAGATATCCATTAACAAGAAATGAACACCGAAGCTTATGACATAAAGCAGGCAACTTGTTTATTATTTATTCATTTTTATTTTAAAGCCTTAGAAAGAAACAAACGGAATGGTCAATGAAAAGATATGCACCCAATCATGTATATTATAAGGGATAAAAGAATAGGCCAGAGGATAAGCTACAACGTGACAACAAAGGAAGGGTATAAAGGATTATACTTTCCAGCTTTCACACAGTGACGGTAGCTTTCCAGGAACCTTCCGTTTTTCTTTCTGACAGAGTAACGGTTTGCCTTAGAGGGAATCATAGTCTACAAAAGAGACACCTAAAATAGCTATATATAGAATAGGAGAATGTTGGCAGCACAAAAAGGTGTCACCTTTGAGAGACACGTAGCCCTAAGGATCCAGACTTTAAATTTTATTTATTTTAATTTTTTTCAAAAATAGAAAATTGGATAAAAATGTTCATAGAGTCATATTCTCTCTCTCTCTCTCTCTCTCTCTTTTGCGTTTTCGGTGCCTTCTCCCCCTTTTTCCATTTCATTTTTGTGACTCCCTTTTTCTTTTATATGGGCCATTTCTTGGTGGTCCAAAAAAAAACTTTCTTTTATTCTTATTTTTATTTCCCTTTTGTTGTCATTTAATTTTATTATTTTTCTATACCAAATAAAATTGGGTATCCATAGGTCTTCCTCCTTTTCCTCCTTTGATAGGTGTGCCCAGATGTCGTGTCTGTCTATGTAATGACTAATGTCTCCTGCTGGAGGACATTAGCATCGGTGCCCTCAGGTGCAGCTTGCGCTCTAGGTTACGAGCAACTGTTTCCCACTACCAAAAAAAAATGCAAACAATTATTAATAAAGGTTTCATTGTCATAAAAAAAACACATGAAAAAGATATGGACAATTACCTCGCATGAATGAGAGTTGCTAAACGAAGACTCTGTTTGACTACCTCTGAGCTAGCCATGCCCAAGCTACGACACGGGAACTCGTGGGAGGGCCTCGTGGAAGATCTCTCTCCTTCGACAAAATGAGGTATGGATGGGAAACGTGATGGAACCACTCCAAGTAGCTAGCCATGCAGATCCATGGAGCCTCATGCGGCACAGGCACTCCTCTGTCCACCACGTGCGCCTGCCAGCCCTCCTGGTGCTTTACACACAAGGTCAGTGTCAAATATCCAACAGGCGAGGGGCGAAGGATCCTCTAATTATAGCCAAAGTACCTGAATATCCTCTTTGGCAGATGGGCACGCATATAAGGACCACATCTAGTGAAGCCTAAATAAAAAGAGATTGCTTGCAACAACTGGACAACTCTTTGTGTGTCATATGGTAACAAGATGACATCGTCCAATTGTAGCTAATATAGTGTCTCCCTGGTCCCCAATGCAAGGCCCATACAGAGACGAGGAAGTTGCTCAAAATAATCGATGGCCAGCTCACGAGGGGTGATAGTTGAGAAGTGCTCATAGATCCATGCCTGTAAAACAATTAATAAATTAAATTATATAAACAAAATAAACACAAACAAATATTTAGAGCAAAAACAAAATCGCACCATAAGTAGGCTCATATATCCTCCAAAGTGCGTTGTAAATCGGAGGCTGACAATGTTAAGCTGGCCATAAAGGTAGATCAACGTAGCGAAACCCCCAGAGTACTTGTCGTAGGACTCAATCTCATGGAAGAGATTTAGGTAGTAGATTTACACATCCGTCAAGCTCTTGTTGGTGAATATTGTGTAGCTGACCAAATGTAACAAAAAAGCTATGGCAGCAAATACATACTCCCCAATTGCAACGCGTGTCTTATATGTTGTAATACCCTTACTTTTGCCTATTGAATTATTTTCCCAATTATTCTGTATTTATTTCTGGAGAACCAAATGAGAATTTCAAAAACCTTATGGTTATGTTTATATTATTAAGTAGTACTTAGTTTAGATTTTTAATAATTTTTGGGGAACGGAGTCCTGAAATTGGTAAAATGACCGTTTCGTCCCTAAAAAGCCAGATAACATAATTAATAAACAAAAATAGTTAGAAGTATTTAAAAATTATTTTTAACTCATCAATATACTTAGAATAATTAATAATAGTTTTAGAATTTTTTTGAAAATTTATTGAGATAATTTTTGTGAAATGACAAAAATACCCCTATTTCAATTTTCAACTATTCTTCTAATATTTGATAATTTAGTTCTAAAAAATTGGGGGAAAACCTCAAAATTATGTTTTTCTTGGTTAGATGCAGAATATCGAGAGCTATCTAATCGTTATTTTTAATATTTTTTTTAGTCAAAGCCTTAGGAAATTAAAAAATGACGATTTTGCACTTATTTCTCAACATAAAGGGCTGACATGAAATTTTTTTTAATTAACGTTAAAATGCCAATTTAAGTTTGGATTCATGTCATATATATTAAAATATAATTTTGATAATTTTCTAGAATTTTGGTGCAAAATGACCAAAAAGCCTTTAGATGTCTGTTAAACCTAGTCAGTATTGGTTTGACATCCAAAAATGGTGAAAATAGTAATTTCAATTTATTTATAGGTAAAATATTTAATTTTAAAATTTTTATAAAAATTTCGGTATTTATTGAATTAAAATATATTTTTTTATAAATTTTTTAGCTTAAAAACACAAAATACATACATATAATTTGAAATAAATAAATAAAAATTAAAGTTAATTAGTATTTATTTTTGATGAAAAATAATGTATATGATTAGTTTCACATTAAATTGAATTTTTTTGATATTAAAAATCAATTTTTTAAGTTTAGGTGATTTTATCAGTACTGGTTAATTTAACTGCAGATAAAATTTACACTGATAAAGTTGGGACAACTCACTATGCATGTCCTTAAGCCTAGGAGGGGAGATTCACCACCTATTTTTGAATATGTGTCCTAAATTGGATTTAAAAATAAATAAAAATTAGATTTATGACATTGTGAATGGTGTAATTTGGTGGACACCTAACCCCCTCCTTCTTTTATAAATAGGTCTTCAAAAATTTAGATTTCTCACCATCCTTGGCTGGCCAAAACATTAGAAATCTTCTCTCTCTAAAAATTTTCCTTTCTCTCTCTTATTTTCCTTAAATTTTATTAGTTTTCATTAACTAGTAAAATTCTTTTCCTAGAAGTTTTGCACCAACAATTCCATCATCTTCATCAACCACCTTAGAGGTAATGGGGTGAGTTGGGTTGGTTCTAAATTATTGTCACTTTGCATGTTGATAGGAAGGGTTTTCTCCTAAACTCGTTTAGGCATAAGTTTTATTATTATCATTACATTGTTATAATGTTTGATGTTCAACTTTAATTTTTGCTAAGTTGTTACTTTGCTCAAATCTATATTATTAAATTATAATTGCTAACTTGTTACTTTGCTCAAATTTAGACTATTAAATGTATTTACTAAGTTATTATTCTACCCAATTTTATAATTAAAATGTTTTTATTAAGTAGTTATTCTGCTCAAATTTGATTATTATTTTGTTATTAAATTGTTATTTTGCTAAAATTTTAGTAATAATATTTTGATTATTAAGTCATTATTCTGCTAAAATTTTGTTAATTAAATTGTGATTACCAAATTATTATTCTACTAAATTTTGGTAAGTAATTATACTACCTAAATTTTGATGATTGCTAAATTATTATCATGTAATTTTTGTAATATAAGACAGAAATATTATTGGTGCTCAAATTAAATAAGACCAAGGAAACCTCTGTTTGAGAAGTGGGAATTTGATAGATTAGTGATTAATGTAAAGCAAGTGATATGCAGTGGCATAACACCCTGCTAGGGAAGTTACATCTTGGTACGTTGAGGAATGAACGATGGGGACCCACTTGCAGAGGTCTTGGGGGTAGGCATTGAATGATAAAGGTCTCAATGGCCAGGGTAGCGCCCTCGAGCCGGGATATTCATCTGACCACGCTTGATAACCCTAACAACTGCCCAGCACTCCAGGATTGGTTTGAAGGTATACCTTTATAAATGGATATCATGACTGTTATTTTATTTTTTAATGATGATGAGGACTGTACCATGTAATGATGTTGATAAGGTATATGTATTCCCAGTCACTTTTCAGTTTTGTTGAGAACTATGTATTCCCAGACACTTTTCGATTTTGTTGAGAACTAGTATTTACTAATGGGGAGTATGGATTCATACCTAGTCAAGGGTAATCTGATATAACTTAGAATGAACACTAGGCTCCCTTCTATTGTTAGCTTTGTTTTATGGTAGACTTTCTACCATACATGTAAAAGTGATTTTAGAACAAAACACGTCACTTTAGTATTTTTCTTCTTTGTATGATTGATTGCGATTATTAAAGATGACGATAATGCCTAATGATGCTGAGGACGAGTCAAAGGAAACTTCGACGGTTGAGGATTTATAGACTTAGTTATAGTATTTAATTTTGGGTAGGGTAAATTGACACTACTCTGTATAGGATCTTTTTTATGTATATATTGGGTTAGATAGTGTTTGCCTTTTGATGTACTTTTAATTTTTTTGTATTTTATAACTATCATGTATTATTAAACCATGATGTAAATTTTACGATATATATGTATACACAGTCTTTCTCTTTCGTCTTTTACTACCATTTTCAAATTTTGTTATGTTTGGAATTTTTTCTATTATAAAAGTGAGAAAAATTTTACACACATTTTTATTTACTTAGACTTAATAATTAAATTAATACGAATTGTATTTAATACGAATCAGTGTTACATATGTCTCATTTAGCCATTATAAAGTCACGCGAGCTCCTTTGTCAGTTGCACCGAATGCGTCTAGCTAAGTAATGTTGAGCTTGCTCATCATCAACCCTTTGGCTTCCTCGCTAGTAACATATGGGTAATGGTAGGACTTATCAGTAATAGGCAAGTGCACGAGAGATAACACATTATCCAAGGTGATGGTCATCTCCCCTACTGGTAGGTGAAGATAGCTAGTGTCATTATGCCACTGATTAATAAAGGCACATATCATGCCCTGTGATCTTCAACCAATTTTGTGCTTCAATATAATTACCTGAGGTAAAGGCTATAACTTGTTTCCAATATTTAGCGGCTTGATTAAACCAAGACTCCGCAACTTCCGAGTTTCCCTGTCTAATGGCCTGTTCTCTTCGGTCGGAATAGGTGAGTAAATTCCTTTCCTTAGAATCGTACTTGAGAGCCCTTGTTTGCAACAACATATCGTGCTCGAGTAAGAGGGGCGAGCCCCACGTAGTCCGCGACATCTGGTTGCATGGGCATTAGTAACACCTTACCCCCGTGGCTGACTAGCCTGAGCTCCTTCTAAAGCTTTTGATCCATATATGTCCAACAACATGATCCTTATAGGACCTAAGTAGAGAGAAGTCTGCAGAACCTCCTCCAAATAGGGGTCCAACAATGCGATTCGCCAAAGCAGCTTGAGGAACCTTTGCCTCAGGTAGCTCAACCTCTGGCTTAGGTACCTTAGCCTGTACCTGCTGTTGCATTGCTATGCATGCAGCCTCTTTAGCTCAACGTGCAGATGTAGTCGATAGTGGGTGCCTAGATGTGTTAGGCGCATCCTCTGGTTGAGGGCCTCGTCCAGGACAACAGGACCCAAACCTTGTGTGTGACATGATGAATCTAAAACAATAAAAAAATTAACAATTAGATAATAATTAATAATAATATATAATTATAATTAATAATAAATAATAATTGGTAAATAAATATTAATAGTTTATTAATTTAGGGACCTAATTACAAATTTTTAAAATTTATAGACCTAATTAAAAATTCTGAAACAGTTCAGGAACCTACTGATTAATTTAACCTAATTCTATTAAAATATTAATAACAAATTTTATTAATTCAATGCTTATTATTAGTTAACAATTATAAATAATATCATAATAATAACAATTGATCATTACACAAATATTATAATAAAACTAGAATTTTAGCTTGTGCATTGCACAAAATAAACATTTATTTTATATAACTAAAATTTATAATAAATAAATACTTCTAAATATATAAAATATGTTATAATTAAAATTTTTAATAAATAAATATTTTAGAAACATAAATTATATTTTAGATTTATGATAAATACTTTATACTGTGATACCATATTATTTTTAATTATTGATACTTTTTTAAATAAAATATTAAAATTCAAGTTAAAACTAAATATATTGAAAATAATAGATTTAAAGAGATAAGATGTTAAGAAAAATCCTTTAAAATGATCTCGTTCAAGATAATTATTCTAATTTATATAAAGAGAGGGAAGGGATATAAAGGGATATCATATGCATGTTAAGAGCGTATTTGAATTTTGAAGACAAAATATATATATTTGAAATTGGGTTCTGATATTCAGTTATATCTTGTTAAACCATTTAGTTGATATTAAAAGCATAAGAGGAAATATTAGATGCACATTAGGAGCATTGTTGAATTTTGAAGATAATATTATATATATTTGAAATTAGTTTCTAATATTCAGCTACAGCTTGTTAAACCGTTCAATTGATATTAAAAGCATAAGAGGATATACCAGATGCATATTAGGAGAGTGAAGTTTATCTCTTCATGAAAGGAGAGTATTCAAATAAAAGTGAATGTGAGAGAGTAAGGAGAGTAGAGGCCTTAGGAAGCAGATAGTTTTACACGTTTATATATATATAGATGGATATTTGTTAAAAATAATTCAAATAAATAATTAAAAGTAAAAAAAAATAATTTAAATTTGATGATACATAACAAAATCTTGATTAAATCATGATTTTATTGTGTGTCTGGTTTGGATACACAACAGAATCGTGATTCGGTTGTGTACCTAACCTAGTCACACAACAAAATCACGTTTCTATTGTGTATCCAATCCAACAAAAATGTGATTCCATTGAATCCAACAACCATAAAAAAAAACTCGAACTAACCTAAGAGAGAGAGCAACTGAGTGTTCTAGCGGGTACGGGGGCATCTTCGGTGGCGAAGGGTGCGCGGTGATGGCGGTGAACGATAATGACGAAGAAGGAAAAGGGAAGAAGGGCAGTGACAACAAAGAAGAAAGAAAGGTGCAGTGACGGTGGGGGTGAAGTGAAAACTGAGAATGAGAGAAAAGGGAAGTGGGTGAAGGGTTTTACATTTACGGGGGCAAAATGGTCTTTTTAGGCCCTTTTTTTTAAGAGGTTGAGGTGAAAATAGTAAAAAAAAAAAAGGAAATAGCAGAGTCCTTGTTTGAATGTTCAAAACCTAGGCTAACGGGGATTATGCTTCACTAACAACCAGCTTGCATGTAGGCAAAGTCTCAATTCCTGGTTAACATAGGGTGTTTGGGAAAAATTAGTGATTAAGTTAATTAAAAGTTAAAAAGTTAGTTAAAAAATAAAATTAATTAGTTAAATTAAAAATATAAGATAAAATTAGCTAATACATATAAAATGACGTAAAAAGATGTAAAAAAAGGAATTATACTGAAATAACGAGGATAAAAGTAAAAAAGCTAAAAATTTATAAGCATAGATGTTATATGAACTAACATTTTAAAAAATACTACCAAAACGTTACAAACTATTAAAATAATCTCCTATATCAAACATGACTAATTTAATTAAATAAGCTTTTAAGTTAATTAGATAAGGTAGAAACTAATTTAAAAATACTGCCAAACACACACATAGTTTCAAGTTGTGACCTTAATGGTGAGAAAAAAAGCCCAGTATATTAATGGTATTTCTAATTCAATTTTTGGTTATGTGAAAATTATATTCAACCTTCACTTTTATGGGAGAACCACACTTCATAGCTTCAGAATCTGTGGTAAATAAAGTATCAAGTGCTCTATAATGAAACAACTAGCAGATGAAATTATTTTTCTTTACGCAACCGTCGTACATCAAAGGAAAAGAGAGAGAGAGGGAGAGAGGGAGAGAGAAATCTTTGAAATCTTACCAAAGAAAAAATTATATATATAACTCTCCAGACTTCAAGTTCAAAATGTTGCTCCTCACTTCATTCTCGAAGCATTGTAAGTTTGTAACAATATTTTTAAAGTGAAAATGATGAAATGAAGTTATTTCGCCTTTGTCATTAATTTTCCTTTAATGATTAAATACGTTAATTATTTATCTTGTTCAAAAAATTGTGATTTCTATGAAACATATAATGTATATAAACAAAACATGAATATAACCCAGAAAACCAATAAACATATAGTATAATATTTGACAATACAATAACAATATAGAATAAATGACAAAAATGGGTAATTTTTACACATAGAAAGAAATTAGTTTTTGACAATTGATTGAACGATATCCTTAATGTACATTTTTTTTTTTAAATCTCTGAATTGCATCGGTTATGTTTATTTTTTTTTCTTTTTTAAATTTTTTCAGAGAGAACACTTTATTTTTTTGATCATCAAACAAAAGAAATTTCATTTGTTAGAAGAATAAATATATAATTTTTTCTAGTAGATAATTTTTCATTTAATGGACAATATTTATTAAATAAAAATTAAATATATAATAAATGTAAAAAAAACTTGTTCAAACTAATAAATCTGATCATAAGTCACAACTTGATTTAAATTATAAATTTCAAGTTAAATTAATTTCAAGCTTTTTAAAATACAGATATATATTCGTAATAAGATTAGGTTTGTAAGTTTACGGTTTGTTTTGTTTTAGTTAAATTTTGAACTTGAGAATAAAAAATTAAACTAAATCAAATAAAAAAGATGTTGTGATTTTTTAGGGGGAAACAACGGGGTCAAAACCCAAAAGAAAAGCAGACTGCAGAGTTGCTAGACTCGGAGTAGAAACTCCTGATACATCTTAAGTCAACTGCTGGATAAGCAACATCGGGGGATGATCAAAACACTGCATCTCAATTGCATCTCGCACTGCCATATTTTTTTGTAGAGACTATATGTATTTTCTATCGGAAACAATTTTGCTCAAACTAAGTGGGACCATTATGGGCCACAAGACTTTTTCTTTAAATATTTAATGCAACTACATACTCATAGTTTGAACTTGAAACTATTAACTAAATTATGCCAGTTAATCTATGCGCTTGGCTCGCAGCCATATTAGCTATTATATCCGCTGCCTCATTCACCTCTCTTAGAATGTGGATCACACGAATTTGTCAAGTTATTATAATTTTTTTTTTGTTTTCCATATTTTTGATTAATGATTTGTTCCATTTTTTTTGGGATCAATATGAGGTTTTTCAATACTACTACATACACCTATTATCAATTATCATAATTCTTTTTAAATAACTATAGATGGTTCTCTTGAATGTCCTTAATCATTTTTCCAAAATTATTTATCAAATGCCCTTCTTTTAAATGTTACTTTTTAAATATTATAAAAATATTATAATAGAAAATTGTATATTTTATAAATAAAATAATATAATAAATATTCTAAAATAATAATAACAAATATTAATTTATAATTTTAAATTTAAATAAACAAATAATGAATAAAAAAGAAAAACATACCTCATTAAATATAAGGATAAAATGTCTTTACATATAATTTATCATTTTCTATCTTCTTTTTCATCTCATCGAAATAAATGGAAAGAATTTTTTTAATTATTTCTTTCTTATTTTTATTAATCTAAACAACACATTTTTTTTATTCTATCTCTCTTTTTTTAGCTTTCTTATTTCTTTTTCTTTACTGGATCTTTCTTATTTCTTTTTCTTCTCTATTTCTTTTCTTCATAGCAATGAATCAATCAACGGTCACTGAAAATAATGATAAGATACAAAATGTAAATATATGTCTTTTCTACACCCTTTATAAAATTTAAAGTTTTTAAATATATCTATATTCTTGTTATCATGATACTGAAACGACAATAATTCGGTTTCAAAAAAGTACACGAAACCAAAATATGAAAAACCTTTATAAACTTCCATCTAATAGTTCGGCTATAGCTATAATTAAATTAAATGGCTTCATTATGTAATATGTACCGTTCGGCATTGCCGCAAATTCTGTACTAATAGCCCTAAATCGAGAAAACTAAAACTGACCCATCAATATGATATGACTAATAAGCTCAATCTTAGTTGTTGGATGCACCAACCCCACGTTTCCAACTACAATGCAAACAGAAACAGTTACCCATTCAAGGCAGCCAGGAAGCAATCGACTAATCAATATGAATAAATATGCCACCAAGAACCGTTTTATTTCCTATGACAACCCTTCCATTACCATCCTAGATTTTTTTTTATTTTTTATTTTCTCATACATAAATATTGTTTTTCAAAGACAATCCTATTCGATACACAATCAAATACTAAATATAGACATCACTTTTAATGAAAATTTGAACCTTGATTCACTATGTTGTAAACCGTCATTGATTCTAAAACAAAAAGCATTTTTTTCGGGGTCAAAAATAAATTGAGCTCAAATTTAGTGGGATTAAATATTTTTAAATTAAGTTAAAGGAAATAAAAAAAAAATTAAAAAAAGGGCCCCGAAGCACAGAGATGCCCAGCTACCTCTGATTATATATATATATGTCATGTTAAAAACTTATTATCAACCTTTCTTTTGCGTGACACAAAATAATTAAACAGAAAGCCGCAATACAACTAAAAAAGGAAAAAAAAAAATGATAACCAGAAGATAACGAGTGTATGGGTTAATGAGATCTTATGAAGTTTTGCATGTGACAAATATAAATAACCCTTTTTTGTTGTTCAGATTCAGAGTTGCAGGATCTTAATATAATGTATTGGGCCTAAACTATGCAGCACCGGATTATTCATTATGAGGGCATCTTGATGTTTTTGCAATGTCCTACCCTATGGTTGCTATTATTTTCAATGCAAAAAGCAAATTGATAGTAGCATATATACCGTAGATGTGGATTGATGTATACATGCAACTAAATTGCTTCTTTTTCATTCATTGCAGACAACGACATGGAAACTTCGATACAAAAAAGGAGATTATGGCTTTATCCTCCCATTCTTCGTAGTCACCCCCTCATTAATTTGGCTGAAAGTATTCGGTGTTGTTCTGTTGCTTCTTTCAAGTGATTCTCTTCTATTGTGTTTGGTAGTTAACTCTTCTTTTTTTTTTTTTACAAATTACAAAAAATAATTTTATTCAAACAAGTAGAATTATTGTGAATGATAAAGTTCTCCATTTTCTAGTAGGTGATTTGATTAGCTAAAGGGTTTTATTAAGTTGTCTCATGTTAAGAAAAATAAACATTAAAAATAGTTAATAATTGCCATTTATGAAATCAGAATGATTAGTTGAAGAAAAGTGATAAATATTTTTTCTCAATATGTATTTTAAAGAACACGCGTTATTTACTTATTTTTGGATGAAGAACACGCATTATTAATACTAGGAAAAAGAGAAATACTCCGTGCCTCTCTTTATTTTTTAAAAAATAAAAATAAAATAAAAAAGAGAATATAGTGGGTAGTTTAAAAAGTAGTTAAAAGATAAAATAATGAATATTTTAGAGAATAATTAAAAGATATAGTAGTCTAATAAAAAGTGGAGATCAAAAGAACTAAAGAAGGTATCCTCTTTATAGAAGTTATAGATATATTAAAATAGAGTATAATTTTTTAAAACCATTTTAATTTCATTGTTTATATTTCTTTGGAGGAAATTAATAGCGTCATTCTCAAGTATTTCTCTTATTTTAACTTAATATATTTTGTACATATTTTTTATTTTAAAATATTTATAATTTATATTTTTATATTTTATTAAAATTTAAAACTCACTAAAATATACAAAATATTTACTAGTTAAATATTATGTTTATTTCATAACATGTACTATAATAACACACGTTAACAATTAATCAGACACTTCGATGTTCTACTTAATTAGAGCATATTCACTTGAGTTGTTATTGGATAACTTAATTAATAGTTATATACATGCAACTGAATTAAATATTCCAAAATACAGTCTATATAATGGTCATATTTGACTCGAATAAAATTTTCTCTTATGAAAGATAGTTTAAGGTTTAGGGGTGTGTGTGTGTATATATATATAGAGAGAGAGAGAGAGAGAACACTTGGTTATCGTGAGAAATAAGAAATATAAATCAAAACTATACAATTATACATAGATGGTCAATATCATAAGTTAATTGGTAGTCACATGACTACTTAAAAAAATCATGTGCATTTGGTGGTCATATGATTATTTGAAAAAGTCAGGTGCATTTTTCTTTTAATCTTGACAATCCATGTATGGTTATATGATTCAAATTTATAGTTCTTATTTCTCACAATAACGTCTGTTCTTACGGGAGTCACTCTATCTATCTATCTATCTATATAATATGACTTTAATTTTTATTAAAAATATTATTAAGTTAATATAATTTTGATTATATAAAAAATAATATTTTAATCATATAGACAATAAAAACAAAGTACTTAAGCCTCATAAGATTCATGGTATAAAATACATTTATCAATTGTTTATATACATGACTATCACTTTCCATCAAATTCATTTTATCTGAACAATTCAAATATCAATTAAATTTTCCTTTTCAATTAGAATTTCATCACAATTAAACCTTTTCAAAATATACATTATACAAGAATTTTATCTTTAAAAATGTATTTAAAAATGAATTGTATTCAGGAATGAAATAAGTACATTCAAAGTATAATAAGGACCTATTTGGTGCCTAGGATATAATAAGATATGATAGGATAATTATCATATCATGTTGTAATCCATTGTTTGTTGCGTCAATAAGATATGACAATGTTATCCTATTACTTATTCTATCATGTTGATTTAGTGTATTTCTTATCCTGAAGAGGGAGATAGGTTAGAAAGCAATAGGATAAAATAAGCTCTCTCTCCCTCTTTCCCTCTTTCTCTCCATCCCTCCTTCTATATATTATAATATTAATAATTATATATATATATATATATATATTAAATATATACTGATAATAATAATAATAATTTTGACATGTAAATTTAAAGTATATTATTAATTAAAATATTAAAAATTAAAAAAATACTATTCAAATATTTTTTAAAATAAAATTATTTGAATAATAATTATAATTTTAAAAATCTTATATTTTTTGTATAATTTTAAGAAAATTAGCTACATAAATAATAATAATATTATATAGTTTAGTTAAAACTATATTTTTTTTAAAAATTAAAAAATTAAATTAAAAGTTACTTTTAGAAAATTATACGAAATTTTACGAAACAGTAATTTTATCATTTAAACATGATTTATATTTTATCCTATTGTTATCTGGTGTGTATCAAATATTAGATAAGACTATAGCTTATCTTGTCCTATTCTTATCATACTCTCAGATCTTATCTTATCTTATCCTATCCTGACCACCAAACGGGCCTTAAAAGGATAATTATATAGAACTTAAAACGAAAATAGGAATAAGTTCTAAGCATGATTAAATAACAATAATGTCATAGGAGTTATGGAATGAGATACAAAGAATCATAATAGAAATGAAATTCAAATTGGGAAATTATAAATCAAAATCATTTATTAAATTAAATGCCCAAAAGTGAAACGGTTGGGGAGAGATTTTTTTAATTTAAATTAAATCCTATATTATTTTAAGTTTTAATAATTTTTTTGTCTTAAAAATATTATAGTTATAATCATATTATTATCTTTGAATTTACATCAAATTAAATGTTATTTTTATATTAATTTAATTCATTGAAAGAATATAATAAAATGATTCTAATTTATATAATTAAATAATTGCATATATAAAATTTTTTTACTCCATGTATTTGAAAGAATTAAAATTTTAATTATTCAATAAAATTAGTAATTATTCACCCACAATCCTCAAATTAAGGCCATGTTAACATGAGTAGATTTATGATTTCTCATAGCATATATGCATATTCCAGTCATATATTCGTGAGGCTTAAGGTAATATATGCACAAAGTATATGTTAACATGAGTAGATTTATGACTTCTCAAAGCACATCGGCTCAATTGGTTGGAAGTCTGAACATGCATTAAGGTTTTTTTGTGTGTGTGTGTGTGTCAATTTGGTGTATCTCTTAATCGGGAGTTAAGTATTAATATCTTGAAAGTTATTGAGGTTCATTTAAGGGATTGATCTCTCGTATCAGATGTTTTTCTATATACACAAATATGAGGATCAAATCTTTGACCACATGTTTAAAGAACAAAGTTATCTACAAATCATGCCACACCTTGTTGGTTTGAACATGCATTAAGGTAATATATGCACAAACTATCAAATCAAAACTAATCTCGAAAATCGTAGGAAGTGGGAAAGTATATCAACCAAATTGTTATGGGCTTAGCTTAATCTATATAACGATACCACCGAGTCTAGATATTGAGTTAGTAAAATATCACAAATGTTGATTAAGAATAATACCAATAATAAAAAAAATTAACATATATTTATAAATAGTGAATCACACGTTGGTTTGGAATAAATTTATCATATTACTACACCAAAACATGATATTATTATATAAAAGAGGTCTTGGGTCTCATGATAGAGAATCCAATCTATACCTGACCTCTATATATACTATCAATGTCATTGTAGCAGATAATTTAATATATATCATCACTTTGGTGGGATTCTTACTTACTTGAGCGTTTGAGTGTCTTTTGCAGATATCCACCCATTTTTTTGGACATCTTGGTCATATTAGTTGAACTCGAGAACTCAAACCTCAATCCAAAGAAGTACATCAGAGTTAGCACTCTCTAAGAGTCCCATCTTAAATTAACGGTCCACCCTGAACATATCCATCTTAGACAGATCACAAGTTACACACAAAAATGACACTACTTATAAATAAGAGTGTTCATGGGTTGGATTAGTTTAGATTTAGGGTAAAATTAAATCCAAACTGGTCATATTTAATTGGGTGAGTTTGATTTGTGTTTTAATTTTTTTTTCATCCAATCAAATTAAGATCGAATTGATTTGATTTTTTTTGGGTAACCATGTTATTGGTGCAAAATATCTACTGATTTTATCGATGACTAATCTCTACCAAAAAACCTAGCTGGTCACCTTTAGTGGGGTCTCCTATTTCAACCACATTTTTTTTAACTACAAAACTTGAACTTGAAACCTTGTTTAAGGGATTTGAGTTCAGTTCTACTCAGACCAACATGTCGGAGATTTGATTTGATTTGAGTTATTGGGTTGCAATAAAAAAAATATTATTATATGTTTTCAAATTTTTATCTACATTTATCTTCTATTTTATATAAATATTTAATTTTATATTAATGAAAGGTAAAAATATTCTTTATTTTTAAATGACTAACTATATATTTTATTTGATATTTAACTTTTTATAGTTATTACTTTATATTTATTATTAATTTCTTTACACAAAATATAATAAAAAATTATATAATAAACATGACCAAATTAAAATACTTGATAACATTAGATAAAATTGTAAGAAAATCAAAGTGAATTAAAAAGAAAGAAAAGACAAAAGTTGAATAAAAAATTAAATTTTAAAGTCTAAAATGTGTTAATATAAAAGTTAAAAAATAATTGATTAGACATCGAGTTGATTCGATTTAAAAAAATAAATTCAAAAATCAAATTAATTATAATTAATTTAATTTTAATTTAAAATAAAACACTAATTAACCAAATTAATTTAATATAAATTATTGAATTTATCGAGCCAATCCGATCCTATAAATAATAGGTGATTGCCTTGGTATCTTTTATTTTAAGAGGCTACTATTGTACCGGTACCTTTTCATGTTGAAACAATAAAAAATAATTATTTGTACATTAAAATCACATCATAAATTAGTTAGAATTTAGTTTTAATGGTATTTTGAATTTTATAATTGCAAAAAATTTCATCGATCGAGATTTATTTCAACTTTTTTTTAAAATTTAATATTAAACATGAAAAATATGCTAGTGTAAATAGAATAGACAACAAAAATAATATTAAGAATCATTTAGTAATTAAAAAATAACAAAATCTTAAAAAATAAGCTATATTACCAATTTCATATTATTATGTTTTCATTATTTATTGTTTTATTTTAAAAAAATACTGGTGCCTATTAAAATATACAGACACCGTAGAATTTACCTAAATAATACTCCTAAAGACAGAACAAAGATATTAAGAAGACTGGGAAAGGTTGTTCGGAGTTACAGCTCATTCTTCAATTTTATTATTTCTTAACTCATTTATACACTGAGTTAAGGTTTGACTTCGTGTAGGTAACCCCACACCGCAGGAGATTGTTGGAGGCTTGGAGCAACATAAAACCTGCGAACCAAAAAAAAGATCACAGCGCAGCGAATCAAAATTATTGGGCCGGAACATTATGGTAGTAGAAATTGTGGTCGGGACTCTGGGATGTGGGTCATATATGCAATAAACTAAGTAGACCTTTTTCTCTTTAACGAGAGTTGTCTTCGATCATAATGTATTTCGACATCTTCAAACCGTTGACTTCAACGGTAGAACCATAAACTTCTTCGCGTAATAACTGTTTGGTTCAGGAAAGACACGGAAATTAAAAATTTGAAAGCTTCATTTGTTTTCTTTAGCTTGATCGGCCTTCCGTTGACTCTATGCAAAAAAACAACTTAAGCTTATCTATGCATTAAATTATCAGTGACAGATAAGGTATGCGTCAATTTATTAAGTGTTGAGTTGATTTAGTTAGTTAGGCAGTTGTTGACTGAGACATGTCCAAGCCTTTATCGAGTATTGATATCCAAAATATTTTGACTAAAGTGTCGAAATATATTATACTTTTTGCAAAAAACACCAGTCAATTGCAAAAAAACCAATCAAAACGTAAACTTTAGGATAAGAAAGGTGTTCAAAAATGGAAGTTGTGAAGATTGTTGCAGGAAGTTACCTATGGTGGTTACCAAAAATTATTAGTAATTTAGTTTTTATTAAATAAAATGTGTAAAACTTGTATGATTGTTGACAGTGAAATTTTGCACCTTTTTTTGTCAACAAACATAATTCCATTCTAGATTTTGAGAAAGGGGACATATATTCCCTTTGAAGGCTTTTTAACCTCCTTTGTAGGCCCTTTTACCTGGATCTATGGTTAAACTTTTATTAATTTTGTTAGAAAGGGTTATAGATAGAGGAAAAAGTCATAGATAGATTGAAATTAAAATACGAAGAAGGTGTTATCGATAGAAGAATGGGTTATTGGTAGAAGAAATTGAGATGAGAAGTAGATTTGCATAAATGTAAATTACTAGAATTAAAATGGTGGTTGGGAACATTGTAGTAACCTGTCGATTCGTGAACGTCGGGACTTAAGATATATAGGGTGTTTACAATGTCCAACTCTTATTACATGGTACAACCTAGTATTTATAGACAAATGATTTCTAACTACTAATAACCGCTACAAACTTTTACTAAATCTTTACCATTGATGACTTTTGTCTTCAATTTTCACCGTTGATGACTTTTCTAGTTTTGATGCTTTCTAGATCTTTAATTTTTCTATTACCATCTTGTCAAAATGAGATTAGTAGAAAAGTTATATTTTAACACTTAGTCAAAATAGTATGCTAAAATACCAATTTCTAGCACTTAATTGAAATGTTTTCTCGAAATGACCATTCTTTTTGATTTTCTCGAAATGTTCTCGAAAGCTCGAAAAATGGTGATATTAACAATGACTCACAATTGTCTTTTAGGTGGCAAAATTTTAGAAACTAGCGGATAGAAAGATTTTCCATAAATGGTAGTTTATACAATGTTCTAGGGGTTGGATCATTTACATTCACAAGGCAAATCAGTCAAGCCTACTATACATACGCCACTCATATAGAATCTCAGACATAATGAGAAGCCAATGTGTGTAACTCCAGCCATTTAATTCAAGTTGTTTTCGTTTCCTTTCGCTTGCCTTTTATTTCCTTTTCCTTTTCATTTTCAATTGAACATGCATGCACTTTGCTTGTGGTCACCAGATTGCAACAAACGTACATCGAACAAAAAATGCATCGTAAACTTATCAATTTGTCGATCCTATTGGGGACTGAATTCAAGTCTCAAACTAGCTGATCAAATCGAAGCAACTAAGATTGCGAAAAATCACCGTAAACAACTTCAAATCAATTTTTGAAATTGTCATGCGTGTGATGAGATATCAATATATATAACGATCATTTTATTATGATTTATATTGATAACAAATTAACAACAATGAAGGCTGATTCAACTAATAAGATGGCGATGCTCAAAGGTCTAGGTTTCGATTATTGTTGATCTTTCATCAACAAATCAAATATAAATACAACAGTAAATTATTTATTTTTAACATAATAAATTATGACACTAATGGAGGTTGACTTAACTAGTAAGATCCAATTGTTGCACTGACACAAAGGTTTTTCAGTTTTATACGTTCTCGTTGACAATCTTTCATTGGTAAGCCATATATAAGTATAAATCCTGACTGCTACTTGTGTAGTGTTGTGACTTGTGACCTTGAATTGAGATGACTTTTATCCCCTTAAGGCTTACACTTTTGTATTCCAAAAATAAAAAAGAAGAAAATTATTATAACGGAGTGTGAGAGTAGAAATTAGAAAGTAAAAAAGCAAATACTTAATTTAATATAAAGAAGCTTAGTTATTATTAATTAGATGAGTTTAACTTTTATGCATTGTCGGTCTAAAAAATTTTACACTATTAACTTATTAAAAATTATTACTAGTATGACTTTCAAGATAATTATTATAAAAGTTAACAAACTTACCATATATAACAATTTGTAATTGAATGATAATATAAAAATCTTTTACACAGTGCATTTATTATTTACTCTTACTAGATTGATTTATTGTTAATGTTTGAAAAAAATACATGTATCTAGTGATATATTACCACATTATTTATTAAGTTTTGTATAAATTAATATAGTCATTCATTTAAACCAATACCATCAATTAAATTTTATTTGATATTATAAAAAGTGAATTTAATTGGAATATATTGAAAATATAAAGATTGTTTACATTGTCATTCAATCATGAATTGTTATATAATTATAAATTATAAATTTTTTCAATAATTACTTTAAAAAGTCATATATATCTTTCATAATTTTTAATTAATTGACAGTGCACGGTCAAATTTATCAAAATTAAACTCTAAAAAAGATTCATTTAGTAAATATATCAAATGAAATTAAACTATATTAGATTTTAGCTATTTTCATGAGTATTCCATAAATATCCTTAACTCATCCATGCAAAATTGATATATAAGAAGGAGATGAAATTACATTGGTGTAAGTTGTACTTACTATTATACCATTTAATAATTTAAAAGTAGATAATTTTATTTTAGAACCTACTGTTGAATGAAAAATTCTTTTCTTATAAATCATATTTACAAAATTTTATATTAATAAGAAATTATTTGATATTTCATTCGTGTACACCAAAATTAATGTAATATATACTTTGAAAATATATAAAATTATGAATAATTTTATTATCTGCTTATTGTTGATTAATTTTGACAAAAATTAATACAAACAATCAAGGAAATATATAATTATAATTCAAGGGTTGAATTAATAAAAATCACATTCTATATAAAATTATTGATAATTTAATAGTTGTTGTAACTTATACTAAAGAGTGTATCAAGTGAGAACTCGATTTTGTTATTATGAGAAATGATAACTATAAATCATGACCATTATATTAGATCATATTTGAATGATCAATATTAAAACATAAATGCACAATAACTTTTTTAAGTGGTCATGCAACAACTAACTTTTAGTTTGGACTATTCATGTATAATTGTATAGTCTAGAATTATAGATATCATTTCTTCTAATAACCAATAGTTATCACCTGATATACCATATGTATGTGTGTGTGTCCGTGTGACCATATATAAATTATTAAGATTATTTTAGTTAAATAATTTTAACCCATTCATTTTAAATGTACGATCTATATTTACTTCTCTCTCTTACATGATACTTTAAAAGTATGAAAGATGACGTGTATCAAGTGAAAGATTGTGTGTGTGTATTACCATACATAAATTATTAAGATTATTTTAATTAAATAATTTTAACCCATTCATTTTAAATGTATGATCAAGATTTACTTCTCTCTCTTACCTGATACTTTAAAAGTGTGAGAGATGACATGTATTAGTTGAAAGATGAGAGTATAAATGAATAAATTTTGACCGTATAATTAAAAGAGAAAACAGGTTATGTATTGACAGTGTAAAGTAGTTTTATACTGTTATCTAATCACAAACCATCATTTATTATAAGTTTGTTGACTTTTGTAATAAATACTTTAAAAGTGATATCAATGGTGATTTCTAATTGGTTGACAATGTAAAACTTTTTATACTGACAGTGCATGATCATTAAACTCTAATTAAAATACATTATTAAAATTTGATCTAACTAAAATAATCTTAAGCATCTATATATATAATTGTAAAATTAAGATTAACTCTCTTTTTTTTCCTCTTAAGCTTACTAGATGTACTCCACATATATATAAAATTTAAACTTATAGTCAATGCTTGTTTCCTTTGTACTAATTGGTCGGTACCCTAATTAGAGAGATTTTGGATTTTATAAAAGACTAATCTACGAGAGTCAGAAATCTTCAGGTCGAGTTTAAACTGAACTGAAGGTATTAAAAAAGGAACCATAATATAAAGCACGTCTTAATTTTGACAAGGCATTAACAAAAAAGGAATTTGTTATCTAACTAAATTTTAATAACAACTAGAGCATAGACTCGTGCGATGCATGAGTAAATTATAGGAGGAATAATTTTCTGTCTATATAAAAAATATATTAACAATTTTGTTAATTTCTTGTAATGCTGAAAATAGATCTAAAATCAATTAAAATTTTCATAATAAAAAACTTAATTTACTATATTAATATTGAAGGCTAATATATCAATTAGATATAAACTTATTCACTAATAAGAAAAAATAGAAGATAATTGAATGTGCTTATTTTGCAATATAGTTATAAATAGTAATTTCACAATATTGCTTTCTTGAAGTTAAGAAGTTTTCATAGAAAAATTAAATCATAAAACAAAAATCAGATGAAAATAAGAAAAAAATAATTAAAAGAATTCCTAGATTATATCATTAAAACCATTTTTATGGAGTTTATCAAATTAACACCTAGTAAAAATATTGGAAACAAAATTACGTGAATGAACGAAACAAAATAAATTTAAGAACACACATTTAATTATTTAAATGATTAGATATCAGTATAATTTATATAAAATAGCACATTAATTTGTGTTAAATTTGATCTAATGTGATGTATGGATAAATTATGCGTGGAGAGATATTTTCAAATATTTTGAAAGACAATTTATATATTAGAAGTTATTGAAAAACTATTGTCTTTTCATATATTAAATAATATAAATGAATTACCAAATAATTGTATACTTTATTTTTAAAAGATACATTTCTTAAAAAAAAAAGCATTTACATAAAAGATAATTAAGAATCACACCTGTCAATTGTCACAAATTCACATCAACTACATAAATTTATATCTAAAAAATAATTGGCTTTTCCAATTATGGTTTGAACGTTTAATTGACTTTTATTTTATCAAGTACTTAGTGATATATTTTATTTGAAAAATAATTAAAATACAACTAATATCTAAATCAGTTTAAAAATAGATTTAAATTGGAAATATAAATATAAAAAATTATATTAAATTATTATAATAACGAATTAAAAAACTATTAAAAATACTAAAGCAATTCAGAATCCAAATTTAATTTTCATGGAAAAGCCATATGTAACATTTTTTAGAAGTTTAAAATTTCAAAAAAGCATCTTAGGAAGAAGAAAAAAAACCATAGAAAATAACACATCTCCTCATATCCATACGCATCGGTTCCCAAAACTCTTCTCGCAAATGAACACATTGTATTACAGCCAGACAATTGAGCAATGAACCATTATCCCATTAATGAATTTCATTTTGCCTTCTTTAAATCCATTCTCTCAATCCAAGTGGTTTAGCCATTCTTATTTCAGGATCACAATCTACATTTAAGAAAAAACAAACTTGCAATCAGGCCAACTAGTATTTATTATTGTTTAAGATACGTAGTTTAAACAAAACCTATTTATACAAAATTTTCAAACTTTCACTATTATTGGATGCAGCTAATCTTACGTTGCATTTTTTTTTATAAAATAAAAAATGAAGTATTTGCAGATGCACTCTCGTACATAAAAGAAATTATGGTTCAAACATCACTCTAACCTCCTTCACTTTTTATTAATTAGGCGAGATACTCGCTGCAAAACTTGAGAAAAAAATATTTAAGAATTAGAAAAATAAACAAATAAATATAAAAATTTAAAATGATTTTTAGAGAAAGATAAAGAAAAATAGTATATAGACAATGCTCATAATAAAAAAATAATGGCTTTCCTCACTTAAAAAAGAGAGACTCAAACTGCTTACTTTAGAAGCAGAGGTTAAGATGTTTTTCTTTCTTTCTTTTTTTTGAGTAAGAGACAATAGAAGAATAATAGAAAAAAGTTATACCTCCTAGTTGTTGTTTTTCTTTTTTCTTAAATAGATGGGGGACAATGCATTCATTATTTGATATGTTGGAATTGTCAAATTCACAGTATAGAAAAGGTGCAAGCATTTATTGTCTCAATGAATACTAAATAGCTATAGTTTGAAAATAGTTTTCAAATATTGTTTAAAAATTAAAATTTTAAAAACACATATAACCTTATTAAATAAATAGGTTAAAATGTCTTATTTATTTTTGTTTTGGGCGAAAAAAAGTGCCACAACAATTCTTCATTTATATATGTAAAAGTATATAAAGATTTATGTAATATCTATATATTTACAAAATAACATATGATTTAGATATATTAATATAAATTTTAATTAATATCAACCAAATAAGATTAAGTTATTAAATTAATAAGATAATAAATTATTAATTAATTAATGAGAACAATAAAAGTATTTATCAAATAAAATAAAATAGTAAAGTTATGTAAATTCACATACATATAAGTAATAAAACATATATTTATCTAATTATGTATGTATATATGTAAGCATGCATATAAAAAAGGATAGTATATATATATATATAGACATCATTTAAATATAATTTAAAGACAAACAAACAACGTCAAAGCGTTTTTTTATCTTTGTCTCTCTTTCTCTATTTACCTATATTTATGTAATATCTATTTATATTAGTAAAGAATTAAACCATACAATAAAATACCAAAAATAATTAAATATTACTAAAGAAACATGAGAGAATTATATAAAACACTAAATAATTAAGTCAATACAAAAATTAATATTAGTATAATTATAACAAATAATTATAATTATAGTGAAATAAATTAGCACTTCAACGTCATTTTGTTAGTGAAAATAATATGAAATAAATCTATTTACATATCTTTATAATATGAAGGGTCTCTTGATATTGAATAAAAGCAACGGTTATTAATAGTCAAAAATATGTCACTTATGTAAAGACTCTTTATTATAATTGTTTAACAATGTATTGGTACTAATATGCAAACCCGTGCAATGCACAGAAAAATAGTATTTGACTATATTTTTAATTAATATTTAATATTAAAAATTTGCAAGGTAGATATATCTTTTATTAATATATAAATTTTTAAATATATTTATTTTAATACTTATTATAAAAAAGGACTAATTTTTTATAAATTTAAAAATATTGAAATCAAAATTAAGTAAATGAATGAAACAATATAAATTTAAGAATACATATTTACATGATTAGATGTCAGTACAATTTATATCATATATCACATTTATTGGTGTTAAATTTAATATGTTGTGATGCATGAATAAATTATATGTGTGAGAAATATTTTCTATTATTTTGAAAGACAATTTATACGTAAAATAAAAATTAAAAAAATTAAAAAATTAATATTTCATTATAACTAAATTAAAATTTATTTGACAACTAACTTCTTTTCATATATTAAGCAATATAAATAAATCATCAAATAATTATCTACTTTATTTTTATAAGATACATGTACATAAAAAAAACAAATAAGAATTACGCCTATCAATTACCACAAATTCTCATCAACCCCATAAATTAGCCATCCATTTTATTTTTTATTCATACAAATATTAATAATAAAAATATCAATAGTAATGATATCACCACGCAATGCACAAGAATTTTATCACCGTAATAAAAATGTCTTTAATAAATTAGTTAGATGAGAAAATAATAAGTAATGATTTATTTAAAAATTATTAAGTTTTAAAATATAAAATTAGCATGGAAACACAATTAGTAGGCCTACAAAGAATTACCCTCACCCCCCAATGCCAAATTCTATTTTAATTTTTAATTTAGCGTATTTACTAAAGAAAATATTGTGGATCAATTAGACTTTAAATTTCAAAAAAATCAATGCCATTGATTAGCATGTAATTGCTTGTTGTTGATAGAAATGTTTAATGGTAGAATTAACACTTGACAATTTAAAATTCAAATTCATACCTCCAAAAAAATTTATTTAAAAATTAAGAATTATATATCAAATGAGTAAACTTTTGTATATGCGAGTTATATGTGCAAACTTTAACCATTATATGTAAACTTGAACAAAAAAAGATCCCTATATAAAATTAACTTCTTAATATTAACCATTCAAATACGATTTATAACTTGTTTAATATGAATAAATGAATAATTATAACTATTTGATGTTAAAATTATTAAATATAATATATTAATCTTAAATAGATCATTTATATTCCATTCTATTAATTCTGTAGGATATTTTACATTAGTTTAATAATATGTAATATTATCTCTTGTATGTTTATTATCATTTATCTTTAATTGACTTTTATTTTTTCAAGTACTACACAGATAAAACTATCAATTTTATTTTAAAAAAAACAACTAATTTCTAAATCATTAAAATAATTTGGAGCCCAAATTTAATTTACATAGAAAAGATAGAAACAAACACATGAATTAATTTTAATATGCTATCATGTAATGAATCTAAATTAATTATGTTAAAAAAAAAATTTGCTTAGATAAAAAAACCTTCAATGAATTTTCATGAGAAGACATTATGCAGGAAAAATATATTCATATTGAAATTAAAACAATAATAAATTAGAGAAATGTACAAAAATTATAATTTTTATAATAGATCTTTTTTATGTACTATATGCTTATGTAATACATATTGAAGAGGAATTTATAGAAAACTTTTTTCATTACAGATGCATCCATAAAATTCATCTATTCGCTTCCATTTTATGAAGCTTTTGATTGAGACTCTAACTTCATCTCGTAGTTTCATGATATTTTGAGTTATAACTTCCTCAACAATGATTGTTTTGTTCAAATTGGATTCATAAGCAATATCTGTTGAAATTTGCAATAATAGGTGATAAAAAAATAATTTCATCAACTATAATATAATAACGTATTATATATGTACATAAAGGAAAGTGAATTAGTAGAAAATTAGAAGGGTAGACTCATTGTTTCACTCATCATGAAGTTGTTGTTCTCTAATAATCAAATACTATCCTTCCTTAATTTATTGTTAGGAGAAAGTGTCTGCAAAATTGGAGAAAATTAGAAATTAAGAATCATATAAATATAGAACATAAATATGAATAAAATGTAGAACAAATGTTGACCTTCCTTCTCAAAGAGCATGCTCCTGATACTCAAATCATGACTGCCAAAAAAAAAAAAAACAATTAGTAAATTTGTACCAATTTTTAGTGGAAGAAAGAAAAACAAAGTAGTGTAAAGAAATAAGTTGGTTTCAATGGAAGAAAGGTAGAAGGAACAAAATGTACCAACTTTCAAGGAAAAAACAACTTAAAATGGTTAATAAACAATATTTATTAAGTAGTACCTTTACTTACCTATAGGAAAAGGCATTCTCAAACCACATGCTCTATCTTTTGATTTTTCACGATGTTTCTTCTTTTTTGAAAAAAAACTGTAGAATGAAGGTTGGAGGGGAAAAAAAAAACTCCACAATGCTACATATGTTAATGAGAGTGTAGGTCATGAAAAAAGTATGTTGAGCGGGATATGATATGGTGCATTAAATAGTTAACCTATTGGAATTGTCAATTTGTAGTAAATGGCACTTTGGAAACATATGTGTTTGGTACTTTTATTTTCTCATTCAAAATTTTCTTTATAATTATTATTATTATTATTTTAAATTAAAATTTCATAAAAAGAGAAATTAAGACAAAAATCACAGTTTCAATTATCTTTACAACAAAATTCAGAAAAACACAACAAAATCTTATATTGTATACAATATTTATTTATTATTCCTTAAAATATTACTATATATTAATGTTGATTTATATAATATTTATATAATGGGCAACATGTCCCCAAGATTTATGTAATATTTATTGCTATAATGTCGATTTATATTGATTTTAAAAAATGGACAGTTACGATCTATATTAATTTTCATCTTGATTTTATAATGTTTCCTTAAAAAATTGATTTATAATTTGTGTCATAATTATCCATAAATTATTTTGTATGCAAATAACATGAGGTTAACATGTAAGCAAAAACATGAGAGAAACACTCTGGTGTTACCAAACGGATGAAATTTTGTGTAAAATTACTCCAGAGATTGACACATGGTTAGTTGCCTTTTTAAGATTATTTTCAATTGTATATATAATAGATAATAGATAATAGATTCACTACATCCAATGGAAATGGTGTAGTTACGACCCTAATAATTAACTCTAATTGAAGAAGTGGAAATAGTGCATTTACCATCCACATTTCATTTTCCAAAACCCACCTATTAAAAACAACTTTTTTTTATAATTTATTACTTTTAATAAATGTAAAGTTTGAAATTTAAATTTTATTACCAAATATAAAGTTTAAAATTTAATTTTTTTTATCTAATTAATGTATATAAGAGAGAGAAACGGAAGATGGAAAAATGAAAAATAATTGCTCAATTATCTTATAGACATTGAAATTATAACAATATGCATGCCAAGCAAAACTCATTTAATAGAAGAGCTTAAGTAATTCATTTCAAATAAAATAAAACAATCCACCTACTAAAACTAATTTTTTAGAATTTTTATTAAAAAATGAAAGGATAAATATAAATATATTACGTAAAAGCTTGAAAGGACTTGTGTTCTCCTGTTTTGGGCCAAAAATGACTCTAGCAACCATTTTTGGTAGACTATGAATGTTGTCAAAATATAAACCATTTTAAACCAAAGAAAGGAAAGATAAGCGAACTCGTAGGCTTAAAAAAAGAAGAAGAAAGTCATTTCAAACCCCTTCTAACTCAAGCTTTTCCTTCAAACAATTATCAAAATTGACTTTTAAGATATTGTCAAAATATAAACCATTTCAATTAAAAGAAAAGAAAGATAAGCAAAATTGTAGGCTAAAAAAAAGTCATTTTTCTCATAGAAGGGTTGCTGGAGACTTAACCCTTTTCTAAATTAGAGATTTTTTTTTCTTTTCAAACGATTATCAAAGAAAGCTTTTAAGATATAATATAAGTGAAATTGTGGCTGTAAAAAAGAAAAAAAAGTTGTTTATTCTCACTTAAGAAATACAACTCCCCTCACAACTTCTCATTATAGCTCATGAATGTTATCAAAACATAAACCATTTTAAACAAAACAAAAGAAAGATAAAAAAAATCATAAACTATAAAAGAAAAAAAGAATTTGTTTTTCTCACAAAAGGGTTGCTAGAGACTTAAACCTTTTCGAGTTTAGAAGCTTTTCTTTCAAACAATTATTAAAGAACGATTGCTGGAGACTCAAAACTACTTGCGAAAATGGCTTTTCTTTCTTTGAGAAGGTGAGTGTAGAAGGAAGGTAGAAAAATTGTCATTCTCCCAATTGATTTTTTTTTTATTTGAGAAAAAAGTGTCTCTTCAATGGGTGGGTGAGAATGATGCAATAAATACTTGAAGTGATGGAATTTCCTATTTTGCATTAAGTGGACACTATGGAATCCGTGCATGCTTTTATTCCTACTATTTCAAAATAGTTTTATAATAATGTTATTTGTAAAATAAAATTTTAAAAGATAATTATGGCCTTATTAAATGTAACCGCTTAAAATATCTTTTTTAGCCTTATTTTGGGCAGGAAATATATTCTTTGAGTGACTTAACTACTTTTATATATAAAGATAAGGTTTGTATATTGGGTGTGAAAAAAGAAGAGGGAGAGAGAGAGAATAAAAGGAGATGAAAAAAAGGGAAAGTAATAAACGTAACAGAAGAATATGTGAAAAATAAGAAGGGTAGAAATAAAAAGAGATAAAAGATAAAAATTGAATGTGAAAGAAAAAGGACGTAATAGATGTTGTGGCTCCCCATTTCATTTCTATGCTGCTATATAATTTAATCACGTACGCCAGACAACTCTATATAATGATTCTATGTAAGATTACTGTGTATTCTGTTCCACTCTATCTACCATATTTGTTCTTCCTTAAATGTGGATGACTATATCGGCTAACCTACTACCTGTGGCCATTTCATTTTGTTATAGAATTCCACAACTGCTGCATTTTCTTTATTACAGCGTAAACTAGCTGGCTTTGTAATATAATATGTAGGCCATTTGAAGAAAAATGTTGATAAAGGCAGTGTCCTACTCTGGATTGAAGACTTGCAAGACTTACACACCAGGGAACTCTTCCTAACACATGCTCAAGGTGTGACTAGTGCTTGCTTTGTTTCTTGAAATAAAGATTGACACGAAAGTTTCAAAGAGAAAAGTTTGTTGGGAGTTGAGCTAGCTATACTATACTATTGAGTATTGACATTTGGGTCTTAGGCCTCTTTACCCGCCCAACTCATTCTCTCATTACTCACTCCCTTGTTATAAAGTACCACGTTTATTTGAATTTCAAACCCATCAAATTCTTTCTAACTCTTACGTCTACTTCTTCTCCTCTTCCTCTCTTTCTCTCTCTCTCGAATGGAGTTCCTCACTGTACTTTGTGGTGCTACAGCATTGTACTTGTGTTTCCTGATCTGGAAATTGTTCGATCAGAGAAGGGACCAAGAGTGTTACATATTGGACTACCAACTGTACAAGCCAAACGATGAAAGAAAGCTTGGAACTGAATGCTGTGGCAAGATCATAGGAAGGAACAAGCGCTTGGGTCTGAATGAGTACAAGTTCCTCCTCAAAGCCGTTGTCAACTCTGGCATTGGTGAGGAAACTTATGCCCCAAGAAACGTCATCGAGGGCCGTGAGGCAAATCCAACATTGAATGATGGGATCACAGAGATGGAGGAGTTTTTCCACGACAGCATTGCCAAGCTCCTTGCAAGGTCAGGCATTTCGCCCTCACAGATCGATGTCCTTGTGGTGAATGTCTCTATGTTCGCCGTTGTTCCTTCCTTAACTTCAAGAATCATTAACCACTACAAAATGAGGCATGACATAAAGGCTTACAACCTCACTGGCATGGGTTGCAGTGCGAGCCTGATTTCCTTGGACATCATAAGGAACGTTTTCAAGTCCCAAAAGAACAAGTGTGCTCTTTTGGTGACTTCTGAGTCTCTCAGTCCAAACTGGTATGATGGCAACAACAGATCAATGATTCTTGCCAACTGTTTGTTCAGGACTGGTGGCTGTGTCATCCTTTTGACAAATAAAAGGTCCTTGAAGCACAGGGCCATGTTGAGGCTGAAGTGCTTGGTGAGGACTCATCATGGGGCAAGAGAAGATTCCTATAGTTGCTGCAATCAGAAGGAAGATGAGCAAGGCAGGCTTGGGTTTTACCTTGCCAAAAATCTTCCCAAGGCAGCTACAAGGGCTTTCGTTGATAATTTAAGGGTGTTGTCACCCAAGATTTTACCGACTAGGGAGCTGCTCAGGTTTATGATTGTGTCCCTCGTGAAAAAACTGAGGCAAACTAGTTCCCTTAAGTCTTCAAGTGGGGGATCTAACAAATCCCCTTTGAACTTCAAGACTGGGGTTGAACATTTTTGCCTCCACACAGGGGGAAAGGCTGTGATTGATGGGATTGGAATGAGCTTGGATCTGTGTGAATATGATCTTGAGCCAGCCAGGATGACACTGCACCGTTTTGGGAACACTTCAGCTAGTAGCCTGTGGTATGTGCTAGGGTACATGGAGGCCAAGAAGAGGCTCAAGAAAGGTGAAAGAGTACTGATGATAAGCTTTGGTGCTGGCTTTAAATGCAACAGCTGTTTGTGGGAGGTAATGAAGGATCTGGGGGATGCAAATGTGTGGGACGACTGCATTGATGACTACCCACCAGAGTCCTTGGCCAACCCTTTCATGGAGAAGTTCGGTTGGATCAACAATGTTGAGGATGCAAGCACCTTCAAACTTCCTGATTTTCTCAAGTAAGGTTATGTTGTAGAGAAATTCTATGATATATCTTTGAAAACTTAAGAATTTTGGTACCGTTATCAAGAAATTTTCTCTCTTTTGGTATGCCGAAACTTATTAACCTAAATAACAACTGTACCAAAATTCTTAGATTTTTATAGATATGATAGCAACTCTCTATATTGTCTCATTTTAGGAGAAAAATGAAAGGAAAATAAAAAATAAAAAATAACGAGAAGGCCACTCCAAATTTTAAGATCTCCTAACAGGCATCAATATTGTCACACCATGCATCTGGATTTATTTTTCTGCAAACTATACTTGTTATTGATTAATCCCTCAAGGGTTCATAACCCAATAAGGTGTGCCGTTTCTAATATGACTGAAGCCTGGCACGCTGTTAAAAGGTTATTGCGGTTTCCTTTTCCTAGTTTTTGTTTGTTTTAATAGGGTGTGAATGTGATAATAGTACCTTTTTTTTTTTGGTAAAAAATATTGTATTTCTTTTTAAAATATATAATTTTCATCAATTCGTCGTGACTGGTAGGATGGATGGATAATGAGTTTGTTTTGTGGGGTTGTGCATGGATTCGCCCTTTCTATATTTAATTATTTATTTTAGCAAGTGTAACAGGAAAACGTGCTAACCAGCAACCGGTCCATTTTCAAGGTCTCGTCATACTTAATGCAACTTATATTGCATCCTCCGTTCCGGTCAATGTCAATTTCCTCTACATCGATTGTTACCACGGTGTGCTATTTTAGTTGATAGCAGTTTTATGAAGGTGTAAAAATTTTCTGTCTTGATTAGATTTTTTATAGGTATTTTTAATAAAATATTCTCTTTGTTAAATAGTTCTTCTATTAGTTTTTTTCGTTATCAGGTATTTTTGCTTACTTTTTATTTTCTTTAAATATCACAAGCTTTTATTTTATTTTTATAAAATTAAAGATTAAACAAAAAAATCGTAATATTTAGAAGAATAAACAAAGCAACATATCACTTAACGAAAAAACAAACGATTGACTAATAGAAAATTATTTTGTAAAATATTCATTTAAAAAAATATAAAACAAGGAATTAAATAATAAAATAAAAAATTTTGAGGGACTGAAATTTTAATTAAGCCAAATTATAAATAACGGTAGTTATATAGCTTTTGAATGACAAACCACTTTGGTTCACCTTTCTGTTGCGTTCAAAACTTCAAATAGATAGGTTAGCATAAGATAATTGTGATGTTAACTATTTTAAACTTGTTTAAGAAAGATTAATGTTATCATTATTAATGAATTTACAATATCAGCCTATGAAAAAAGTTAATTACATAATTATACTAAAAATCAATATATATTTTTTGGGTGAAACCAGGGTATCCCCCAACCAAAAGCCAAGAGTTAATATCTTAAAATACTAAGATTCATTTAAGGGACCAACATCTTTCAACAGATTTTTTTTATACACACAGACTTGGAAATCGAAACAATACTTGTACATATCCTTCTAGTTTTTACAGTAACCTCATAATTTAAACATAAGAAGGAAATGTGATTTATGACAAGTTACCTTGTGAGAAGTATTAGTTACAATTTGAATGCAAAAGATATAAATGGGGAATTTGAATTGTAAAACAAAAGAGTTTAATGTGAATTCTACAAATTAAGAAAAGGTGTAATTAACACTCAGATAGTGAGGCAGTATTCATGTCTCCCCAGCATGGTAAAAGTGAACTGACACAAATCAGGGTAACTCTTCCGTGCTCCTCTGAAGAAGGGTCCCCCACACCTTGAATATGAGATGTTGAATTTACTGTAAAGTACATTAAACAGTTGGACATAGTGATAGATGACTTGCAAAATGTAAAATAGGTAAATGCTTGAAATTTGTGGAATATAGTTTGTGGTCTCTGAAAAGGTAGAAATTTGCAAAGAAACCCTAGCTTCTTACGTGTTTTTCTCCCCTCCTTGCTGTAACAATGACATACCCTCTAGCCAGCACCACTCACTCGACTAAATCGAGCACAATCTGTGAAGGCATGAAGCATTGGTTCGTGGGTACTAGGTTTTGGGGGGTGCAACTTCTGGGCCAATCGTTACTTCCATTAATAAATAACGCAATGTCAGGCATATGGACTTTGGTGGATTGGAAATGACGAAAATTTACCCTCTCTTTGCAAGGGTGAAAAGAGAACGAGGATAGGAAATTTTGAAATTTGAATTGATGAAGATAAAATGAAAGAAAAGAAAATTTTCAATTTTTATTTCTAACAGTCATTATTTTTCATTTTTCTTCTACTTTTTTTTAACTAAATAAAAGAAAATACATTGTTATATGTGTTTTTTTTTTCTTTCCTCTCATTCAAACATATCATAGTTTAAATAATTTTTAATAAATATTTATAGAAAAATAAAATATAAGATAAAATTAATAAATTAATAAATTAAAGTTTTCTCATAAATTAAAGTTAATTTAAACATTTTAACTTATTGAGAAGTCAAACGAGAAAATTTGCTACAAAGTTGAATGTAGAAGTTAATTTTAACTTTGGTGTTAGAAATGTAATTTAATTTAATTTGATTTTTTTCCTCTTGATAAACTTATAGTGTTTATCCAAACCTACTTGTGTTGTTTGGTGTGAAGAATTCAAATGAGAAATTAAAACCAATTTCTTAAAAGTTATGGGGTAGATATGGAAAATGTTTAAATTAAACAGTTTATGACTTCTTATACCAAATGAAATTACACGGACCATAAATAATGATGGTCACCCAATGTTACAAGCACCACCTTGGAATTGTCATAAAACCAGGTATTTGAAACGGAAATACCACTCATCACCGGTAATGAAACCGCTGCAGAGCTGAGCAAAGCATATGGTTAATGAATTGCCTTTTGGATTTATGTTACGAAACATTCCCATAAGGAAAAACCATGTGATGGACCCCAGCAACAGATGGACAGCTACTACAGTTGCAACTTGCCACAACAAACCTGCATTAAATCTCCAACAATTCATAGGAATTTAATGTCATCCTTGAAACTGCAAGGTTGGGTTTAGTGTTAAATAATTTGCCCATCGTATACGTTTCAAACAGCAACTGTGTTTCAACTATTATAACTTGAGTTTAATGGATACGTACTGTTAGTCTAAAAAGTTTTACACTGTTAATTAATTAAAAATTATTGTTAGTGTGACTTTTAAAGTAATTATTGTAAAAGTCAACAAACTTAGAATACATAGTGGTTTGTGATTGAATAACGGTATAAAACTGTTTTATACTATTAATGAATGGCCTATTTTCTCTTATAACTTACAACTTGGTGAAATATTTATACTCGTAGTTATTTGCACCTTTGTCAGATTTCATAAAATAAAATTACACCCAACATGCATGTGATCTGATCACGGCACATATGATATGGATTATAATTTATTCTAGATATTGTGTAAATGATATTGCATATTCTATTCATCATATATTATCTCATTTTTTTCATTGAATCGAAAAAAATATCTCCTTTTTTTTTTGCCTGTTCAAATTTGGAAAACTTATGACAATAAAAAACCGCACACCTCATTTCATATTTCATTTACCATAGACTATTGCCTTCCTTATCACATAAATACAAAACCATTTATCTCATGAAAAAATAAAGATCAATAGCAAAGAAATTTTTCTATGAATTAAAAAAAATATTGATTTTATGATTTATTATTATTATTATTATTGCTCAATATGCTCAGATTTGTTGGGTTAATATCAGAGCTTGTACAACCTACTAATATTAAATACGGTTATGAGAGATATCAGCAAAGAAAACACACACACACACACAAAATAAAATAAAATTAAGGGTGTAATATTAAAAGAAATATTATAAACATGTTTATTTTATGTGCACCAAAGATACATCTGAATTGATAGTAAGATATTTTGAAGCGTAAAGATTATTGAAGTAAGCTTTGCTTCTCTCAATAATTTTTTTTTTCTATACACAATATCTAAAATCAAATCCTAATTAACATATTTAAGAAATCTAATTAGTCATCAATTATGTTGAGTTTTGTTGTCATACTTTTTTTTATATTCTCCTTTTTAACACTCATTCTATTATTAGATAAAATTTCATACTAATCTTGCTAACAAAAAGTGTGATTATAATCTGTATAATATTAAAATTAAAAAACTTTAATAAGTTCAGTACTTTTTAACCTTTGATTAAAATTTTTCAGAAACATTAATATATAAAATGTTAACTCTTAAATATTATTACAATTTACAAAAAAAATCTTTCAATAATTATCTTCTGCTTGTGAAAAGAATTTTGTGTATAATTTTATATCACTGTGCTTTTTGACGTGCTTCTTTTTCTTTCTTTCCCGAAGTTACTATTCAGTATTCTTGTAGTATAGTCCGATTTGCTCTCTCATGACAACATATTTTACAAACGAAATTTGCTTGAATATTGAACAGTGTTTCAGATAATTATAACAATGTCAACACAAAAATGCTCGTTTTATAATCTCGAGAAGAATAGCTTCGTACATGCTGGTATACATAAATGCATATGAGCATGATGGAAAATGTTAAAGGTCCACTCCAAATTTGGATGGATACGTGAAGGTAAGAAAAAGATAGAAAGTGTTTTAAAAAAAAAAAAAGGAAAAAGGAAAAGATGTGATAAATAATATCATAAAAAAAGAGATAAAAAAATGAAGTGAAAAGGAGATAAAAAAAAAAGAGCAAGTGTGTGTGTGTGTGGAAAAGGAGCTAAAAAAATGAAGTATAAGGGCGTTACTCAACTGCATTATAGTATATGAGTAGGATTGCGCAATATGTACTAAATTAGCTAAGTTAATGATTACAAATAAAAAGCTACGTTAATAATAACATAATTCTAACTAATTAATGGGCCTGTTGCTCCTTATTATTCACCAAAAAAAAAATTCTAACTAATTAATTGTGGCAGAAAAGGAGCATTAAAAGTGGAAATTATACAGGGAGAGAGAGTCAACTGTACGACAACAAAAACGTGTGACATCAATTTCTCTACAACAAACTCACATGCGTCTTCATTGGCCAATCTAAACTAGTAAATGATAAAATCGCAAGTTAGGTACACCATTGTTTTGTGCCTAATCAATTGGGGATGACAATAGTATTTTTATTTAGGTAAGGTATTATATTACTTTTATAACCTTTAAAACAAAAACTCATTTCTTAACCTATATTACTAACATAATGTAACATGATTGGTAGATAATCATGTTCTTTTTTCTTTTTTTTATAAGGAAATAGATAATCATGTTCTTAAGTATGTGATTAGAAATTCAATCTCTAAATTTATATATATATAACCTTTGTTAAAAGAGGACAACTCTTTAAATAAATTTCAGTAGTTTAGAATATTAGTCTTTGATGCCCTGTCAAAAATTATCGTGGGTTTTCCCACAAACTTATATTTCTATGAATAGTATATTTTTATCATAAGATATGATACACATACAATAATTTGTACAACAATACTTTTTGTGTCTATCTCTCTTCATCATTAGGAAATATAATAAATGATGTGCAAGAGAGAGATAGACACCAACAAGTATATATTGTTGTATGAATTGTTGTACAAATAATATTTTTCTTTTGCCATTTATATTTATATTTTCTAAATACATATATAAATTTAAATTTATTATTCAGTCTTTAGTTAAATGAAATAAGTTCTTTTATTGTAGATTCTTTTTGATAAACCAATGCTTTTGTCTAGAAGCATATCCGATCTCGATGTAGTATTTCCTTAAGGAAGTTGTTTCGGTGATTGCAAGGTTGGCAATGACTGCAAATGATGGCTAACGGTGAAGGATAGAAGTGGAGTGATATGTTGTTTAATGTGCAGAGAAATTGAGAGTGGGATAAGGGGTTGACGGGGAATTGGGGTGGGGATAACGGGGACAATTGCGTTCACCGACGGTGAGGTTATAGTTGTCAAATATGGCAACGGTGAAGGGGATCATGGCTGCAAGAGGCCAAGGAGGTATAAGAGGGTGAAGAGAAAGGAGATGAAAAAAGAGGCTTTCTCTTAGTTTTTAAAAGTTTTTTTTATGTATGAACTATTCATTTTTTTTTAAATGCCATTTTAATGGATAAGATTTAAGAAGAACAAAAAGGGTAGACCAAAAAATGCTCTCATAAGTGAACCCTTCAAAACATAATATGCTGGTAATTTTTGAAGAAATACGCTCGTAATTATTATAAGATAAGTTTAATTTTTATATATGGTTAGTCCAAAAAAATTTATATGGTCAATTAATTAAAATATAACTTTTAAAATAATTATTATAGAAGTTAACAATCTTACTATATGATAATCTATAATTAGATAATAATATAAAAAAATTACAAAGTCAATGCATTCTAATTAAATTCTTATAATATCTTTAAGTTTGATATAATTGATAGTATATAACAACTCATGAGAATTCATACAATATATATATATATATATATATATATATATATATAGAGAGAGAGAGAGAGAGAGAGAGAGAGAGAGAGAGATATAGAGATGTATATGTATTATAGATTTTTATTCCAATAAATTAAATTGTGTATGTATGAGATGGGGTTAATATATATATATTTTTTTTATATAAGATGGGGTTAATATTTTAAGTATCCAACTAACATCTATTCTCATAAATTTTTTGTAGTTAAATACTCACATGTAAACCGAAATCTATTTACCAATCAAATCTCCTCCACTCACAAGTAATTTTAATAGACACATGTTAAGTATGATTAGGTTTAAAAGAATCAACCTGAAGTTTTACTGATGACAAATAAAATATAAGAATATATTTGTTACATTAAAATTAATATCTTCTAAGTAGATGCAGATATTAATTGCTCCTTTTAAGTAGAAGTGTATATTGGTGCATCTTACTAAAGTGTTTGCCTAAGCTTTCTAGTCTCATCCACACATGGTTTGTCAGATGGAGGACTTGAAAGACTTCAATTAGACAAGCCAAACTAATGTACTCCAAAAGTTTGAAGAACCTTCTCCTTACTAAGAAAAGACAACTTTAAAAGTTTACTAGCTCTCATGTCATAAAGAAAGCAATTGGCACAACAACAAAAGTGGACAAATTGTGTGTTCAAAGAAGTTAACGCATATTTGTAAAAGTATAGAAACTTCTACATGTCACACAGTCATAGTATGTAAAGAGAAGATAAAAACTCATTAGAAACGAAAATACATTTAAATAACATTTGATGTACCTCGACGAACGTTCATCTTTGCAAAGTGAAAAAAAAAATTTCACAATAGCTCTCTTCTAGTTACGCACCTAAGAAAGCCTTAGAATTCAACAAGTTACAGAGATTGATCAAGTTGAAATTTATTGCATTCATTTATTCTCAATCATTTGCAAAATCATTCCTTGTAACTATTATAAATACTCTTGTGAGAGTGTAGATTATCTCATTTATTATAACAATGTTTACATCAATGATAATCTAGGGTTCTTGTTTTCTTAAAACCTTAAGTTTGTCTTGAGCTTGAATAGACTTAATGACAGAATACTAGGGTTTGTGTTTGGAAAGGCAAAAGAAAGAATATTGAGATTATTGTTTGTAATGATAAGTGAGAAAAAATAATATTTGTTTACAGTGTGAAATGGGATTCTTTTAAATATGTGGCATAGTGAAATATTGCTTGTTACTAATGATTGAAAGCAATCTTGACTTGTCAAACAAACTAGTAAATTCTTGCGTTCTTTCTTCTTATGCACTACTCTTTTAGTCTATTAAACTATCTAAAAAGGAAAGTTGTCTCTGTGTTGAAAACACTTTTAGTTTTTTATTTAAAATATTATTATAAAAACTAAACTTTATCCTTCGGATAATACATTGTTTGTTACACTACTTCATCTAACTATGTAGCTCAACATTTTTGAAGCTTGTATGTTGTTTGTTTTATAAAGTGCTAAAAAACAATTGTAAAAAGATTTTGAAAACACACTTTAACTCTCCTTATAAAGTTTTCTTTGACTTTACAAGTTTGAATCTAATTATTATTTTTTATGGTCATTTAAAAAAAGACACATCTTAATAATCTATTTTTTTAATACTCTTTTTAATATTATTATTTTACAAAATATATATAATTTATCAAATAAAAATTAAATTTATTAAATGAAAAAGTAAAACTCATGTCATTAAATGAATTTTACTAAATAATAAAAATTTTATTAAAACCATTTTTTAAATATATTAATATCATTTTTTGTTACAAAGAGATGTTGTGTCTTCTTATAGCATATTTAATAAATTTTTAATAATGTTTTCATTTCAAAATCATTGTTATGTTTTTTTTTTTTTGGAAACTTTTGTTATTTTAAAAATTTAAGTTTGATCAAGTTTTTTTTTTCCAATTAATTATATGTATCTTTTATCATTTTTTTTCGGGTATCATCGGTATCATCTTTTTCTTTTATAATCACTAGTGCAAGATAGACACTACATGCCTTTTAACATTTTTAAAAAATATATATATATATAAAATAAAAGAGAGAGGAAGAAAGTTAAATAAAAAATAGAAATATATAATTAACTCTACAAAATAGAAGTATACAGTTAAAGAATAATTTAATAAAAAAAATTAGAATTCAAAACTTCTTATCATCTTTATTATTAGTTATTGATTATAGATATAGCAAGTTAAAACAGATATAATAGATTACATGAATGAGAGTATTTCAGTAAAAGTATATACTTTTACTAAAGATTTTTTTAATTTATGTATATTAACCTTAAATAACAATAATTTTGAAATAAAAGGAACAGTTTATAAAAAAATAAATAAAAATACATTTAATATTTTTAAAAATATAAAAATTAATTTTTTTCATTATTTAATGAGTGAAAAATAATAATAATAAATTCTAAGAAATTGTTCTTTCTTAAAATAAAGTCCTCAGCTTGAAAAGGCGGAGCAGAGGTGAAGAGGACGTCATGGGGTAGATTTTGTTGTTGTTGAAGTAGAAATGATTCTTACTATATTTGAATTACCGTTGAAAATCATCGAAGAGTATTAAAAGTACTTTAGAGAAAGAACTTTTTTGTATCTTTTATTCTCAATATATTTTTTTGAAAAGGTTCAAATAGTGCCCCAAACATGCACGCCGTCATGCGGTAGAAATGATTCTGCCGAGTTGTGCTTCTGCTTCCAAATTTAAAAGCAGAATAACCTGTAGCAGACCAAGAGCACGATGATGAAAAATATCCTAAAACATGAGTAGGTTGGCACCCAATGAGAGGTAGATTGGAAAAAAAAAAAAAAAAAAGGTAAAGATGGAGCAAGGGCAATAAATGAAGATTTGGTTGTTGTCCGATAAAGTGTAACAAGAAAAATTAAAGTAGCTGTCGGTTGGCATATTCTGTACTATATATATTTATTATTATATGAAAAAAAATATTGTAAAAAACAAAAATTATATATATAAATTATAGGATTGTGTTTAAATGATTAAGATTAAAAAAAAGTGTATATGATTTTTTTAAATATTTACGTGATTATTAACCTTTTTTATATTAACTAATTTATATATTATCTATTTTTTAATTATAGTCATACATACATATATATATATATATATATATATATATATAATAATAATAATAAAATAGTTCTTATTTTAAAAATAAAGTTTGATTACACAATTATATATAAATAATAAAAATTAAATTAGTGGTCATATTTAATATTTTAAATATGATTTGATGACCATTATATATTATTCTTATTTCTCACAATAACTAATAATTCTTACTTAAAACAGTTTTCCTCTCTCAGCATATATATTTTAAAAAATGTATAATATCTTCAATAATATTATTATTTATTAATATATTTTACTTAAATATTTAAATACAATTAAATTATATTATAATTATTTTAGTAAATATAGTTTTGTCAAAATATCATTTTATTATAGTAATTTTTTAATTAATAATTTTCTTAAAATATGTATTACCTTAAATAGAAAAAGTATTAAAATATTACTTAATGAATTTAAAATAAAAATATAATTTATTAAATTTTTAATGTATTAAATATTACTCTCTCCAATCTCAAATATAAGCAAAGAAAAAAAAAAGTCATGTATGTTAGTCTCAAATATAAGTAAATTTTAACTAATTTCACCATATTTAATGAACTTATTTGTAAAATATCCTTCATTTAATTAAGATTGTATTTCAATTATCCTTTTTTATACTTGATATCAAGTTCCAATGAAGGGCAATTTACGGAAAAGGTTTGTTTTTTAATTGAAATTAGTAAAATTAAATGTTGTTAACTAACTTTCTTAATTAGCATAAGTTAGTTTTTTTTGCTTATATTGGAGATTGGAAAGAGTATATTTTTATGAAATGTTTATATTTTGAAACAAAACTTATATACGGTTCTATAAATGTTATTTGTACTATTTTTCAATTAAAATTAGAATTTTACTTTGATAATCTGCATAATCTTTTAATATAAACCTTTGTTTCACAGATTATCAAGATGAAACTCTAATTTTAATTAGAGAACAGCACAAATAATATTTATAGAACTATATGTAAGTTTTGTCCTAAATTAATAATAATAAGAGTAGCGTGGGATGAGTTGTGCAATCAATTCATTACTAGCAAGCAATAAATGTTTACAAACCAAGGTGACCAACCATTTAGCAGAAAGCACACACACCAAAAATTGAGCTATCATGCCTCTGGCATCCCGTGGATTATAGAATATCTTAAAACGTGTTAGGTTGTACATTTTTAAATTTGGATCGAATTATTTTAAGAGTTTAATGGTTATGCACTATTTAATACTATCAACTAATTACAAATCACCATTATTATGACTTTTAAAGTAATTATTATAAAAGTCAACAAATTTATTATACATAGTTGTTTATGATTGGGTAACGGTATAAAATGACTTTACACAGTCAGTACATAATCTATTTTCTCTTCTTTTAACTTTTTTTATAATATTTTTATGAAATGTTTTATTTATTAAATATAGAAAGCATTAAATATTTTTTTATATTTTTAAGATATTGAATGTATTGATTTTTTAAATTAATATATTTTATAAAGTTTTAAAAGTGACAACATTTTTTTGATAAAAAATAATTATTATATCAGAAATGTAAAAATATAATAAATATTTTTATTTCTTAATAAAATATTTTTTTATTTTTAGTTAATTAAAATCAACTTTAAGATCTGATGATAACATGTTTCTTATAAATTTAAGATTAAATTAAATTTTTTATTTTTTTATTTTCTATCATTTTTTTATTCTAGTTTCTCAATATAAATATATATTTTAATTCTTATATAAAAGTATTTATGAATTAACCTTTGTTAAAGTCATAATGATATTAAGTTTAATTTCTATAATTAGAATAATATTTTATTTTAGTCATTACATCAAAACTTTTTACATTTCGTTTGGGTCCTTATAAAAAAAAAAAAATACTCTACATTTTGATGTATGCACATATTACTTCTTTTTTCATTTTTTTTTTTGACGATACTTCTCCATGGGTCGTTTTAGTTTAACTAGCAATCTTAAATTTCAATTTTAAGTATGCAGTTGCATTAAATATTGGATGAGGGGTTACTCATAGTATGATCTTACTCAACTTTCATAAAAAAAAATACATAAGTATTTATTAAATATGGATGTAAATATTAAGTTTTTTCTTTTTTTTTAATCCATAGTCTGAGGACCCCCCCGTTCCCTTAAAAGAAGATATAAATACTCTAATATTTTACCTGTGCCAATTGCTAATGTACCTTTCAATTGCTAAACATGCCATTTTTCATTTTTTTATATTTTTTATTGTCCAAAATACCTTTTTTATAGAAAAATCGTATGACTCTATTCTTCACACTTCATCCTCATTGTTCTCTAAGCATTTCTCACGTATTTTATCCCCTCCCTATTCTCCCTATCAAAGGTATTTGAATTCTATATTAATCTTATTCCATTGCAATTCTACCTTGCAGTTTTTTTGCCCTAGAAGGGTAATTTGTTAAGAAAATTACTCAAATGAGTATTTTTCAAAAAAAATTCCAAAGTAGAGCAAGTCGTGTTTCCGGTATAAGACTTTGTTTTTTTTTTTTTACAACTTTATGAAGAAGTCCTGTTTGCAAGACGAGATTTCAGTTTTTTTTTTTAAGGTAGTTAAAGTCGTGTTTTGGAAACACGAAATTATTATTTTTTTGTGAAGTCGTGTTTGCCAAACACGACCTTTTTTATTTTTTTAAAATCTACAAAATGGAAGTCATATCTCGAGCATGAGACTTCCAATTTTTTTTTTTTAAATTGAAGTCGTAAGCTTTATGTGCCTATATATATATATATATATATATATATATTGTTATTGAATTATTTACTTTTAATTTTTTTTCTTCTTGAAGTGGTGTTTGTAATCCAAGATTTCTCTATTTAGGGTTTCTTATTTTTTTTAGCTTTTTGCGAGTCATCTGATAAAGATCTTTAGGGTTTATGTTTTCTAGATTAGAAGCTTATTTAAATATTTATAAAAAAGTTTTGAATTAATTTATGCAATTCAATGAAGAGTTGAAAAATTAATTAATATAATAACAAGATTATCGAAATTAACTAAGAAAATTATCATTGCTTTAAAAAATAATTTAAAAAAAATAAAAGCAAATGTCGTGATAAGCAAACACGACTTTAATAAAAAACAATAAGTAAAAAAAAAAACCTATGTTGTTGAAGGGAAATACGACTTCTATAAACCAACAACTAAAAAATTAAATAAATGATGAACGTATGTCACGACTTCTAGAAATTATAGCTAGGGAAATCCAAGTTCATATAATAATTAAAAAAAGTATGTCACGACTTCAGTTCAAAAAAAAAAAAAATAACAATAAACGAAGTTTAAAAAAAATTAATTTTAAATTAAAACCATACTTAAATTTTTACAATCAAATATTTTACAAAATTAAATTAACATATATTTTAGAACCACTAAGTTAAAAAAAGTCAAAATAAAAAAAAAAAGCACCAAACATGAGTTAAAAAAAAAAAAGAGAAATCTTGACTTCAAGAAGAAAAAAAAATAATAGTATATACACACACACACACACATATATATATATACATGCACATAAAGCTTACGACTTCAATTTAAAAAAATAAAAAATAAAATTGGAAGTCTCATGCTCGAGATACGGCTTCCATTTTGTAGATTTAAAAAAAAAAAAAAGTGATGTTGTGTTTGGCAAACACAACTTGACAAAAAAATTAATTTCGTATTTCCAAAACATGACTTTAGCTTTCTTAAAAAAATAAAAAGATAAAACTGAAGTCTCATGTTGCAAACATGACTTCTTCATAAAGTCGTAAAAAAAAATAAAAAAACAAAGTCGTGTTTTGAATGCATGACTTGTTCTATTTTAGAAATTTTTTAAAAAAATATCCATTTGGATAATTTTCTTAACAAATTACCCCTCCGGGTGAAAAAGCCGTATCTTTCAGGAATTATTCAATCAAATTCTGGATCGCTAAGGTTATAGGCGTTTACGTACTTTTTTATTCCTACATAAATTAATTTTCGGAACTTAACATAATTGTTCCGAAATTAATTTCGGAACCAATTTCTGTTTTTTGTTAAATGTTTCAGAAATTATTTTTCGAACCATAATGATTATTGTTTGGGAAATTAATTTTCGAAACTGTTAAAATTATTTATTTTTGTTCTCAATTTCAAAAAATAATTTTTAGAACTTATAAAAAAATATTTAAGTTATTAATAATAAAAGAATGAGGTACATTTAGCAGATTGCTGGGACAGCTCAATTATATTTATACCAATACATCATTATATACTTTCACGCATGGACTCAAAATTAAAATGAAAAATCAGAATACTTCACGTAAAAAGTTATGTAATTAAGCATTAAAGATTTTGTGATCAAATTGTTTATATTTGTATTTATTCACTTATTAAGATTGTTGCAATAAGATACTATAAAACTAAGATATTTCAAATAAATTTATCCTACAAAAATATTCGTAAGTAAATCTTACTCATAATTTGGCTACTAATCGATCTTTATAATTGTTCTCTTGAATCTTTTCAGCCGTAAAGAAGGGGGAAAGAAGCTGATGTTATTTATTTTATTTTTTTTGTCCAAATGTTACTTTATTTTAAATAGGAAATATCGCTGGAAATGGTGGATTGGTGGTACCCAATAAGAGGCCCAGTAGTTTCAAGCTTCTTTATATACCCATCTAAGACCCTTTGCCATTTCAGCCCAAAAAGGCTACAACCATTTTGAAGGAAGTAAAATATTAGACATTAGTCACATAATTTTGGTTCAAATGTGGTGTTATCAAGTGTCAAGGAGGGCCCAAAAAGTACTAGTATTGATATTGTATGTTATGTGAGTTTTTTTTTTTTTTTTTTTTCAACTACCACGACTCTTGCTACTGGCAAAAACATCGGATTACCGTTCAAAGCACAGACTACGAACCACCTTCACAGCTGGAACTCTTAGATCCTAACTTTCATTGTGGTATTGTTCGAATATGTTTGTGCTCCATTTGGTAATCAGAAGATTGAATTGAAAAGGCCACAAATGCTAAGTTGTAACATTTTTTCACCTCAATGATCAAGGAGTGTATATAATCACATAAACAAGGAAGAAGAAAGAATGAGGAATATTAAAAATTTGTTGCTTTATTGTTAAAAAAGGGTTTTGATAACATCAGTCTTTAGGGTTGATTTTATTTTTTAAGCAATTCAAAGTGATAAGTTTTTATTAAAAAAAGTATTTGTCACAGTTTTTTATTTTTAATATAATAAATATTTTCTTTCTCAATGAAAAAAACTTATTAGTAGGGATGATTAGCATAAAATCACTTTTAATAATAGTATAAAATCACTTTCAATAATTTCATAAATAAATTTTTGCTAATAAATATTTAAATTATGAGATTGAAATTTTTATATGAAAAATCAATCCAAACTTAACTAGCTAATATATTTACTGAAAAATAATTTTGACTCTATTTTAATAACTTCACATATAAAAATTTTATCGATTAATATAGGGCTGAAAAACATTACATAAATATATGATAAATATATTAAAATTGAATTTATTAAATATAATTTTATTGGTAATGGTTTTAAATTATTTATGCAATAATATCATAAATAAAATATTTTCTAAACTTATCATGTATTACATTAATACACCTCAAAAAATTCTTGAATTTCTAACACTAAAAATAAAGCTCATATAAAGTCACACTTCACTTCAATTACAATTATAAACCATTAGATAGATAATATAATAACAATAATTAAGATATACTATTTTATTAAAAAATTTAATATTTTAAGAATATTTTTAAATTCAAATACATATATTTTTTACTGTTTAAAAATTTTAATATCAACATTTTTATGGAAAAATAATTTATATATAAATCAATATAATTAAGTAAACATAATTTGTTTGATAAATTGAATTGATAATGTTTTAAAATTATTTTATTTAAGTAACATCATCTTTTAATAGTATTTAAGATTTTTATGACCCATAAAATTAAATTATTATTATTATTAATTTTTTTTAAAAGTATATTCATACTTTATTTTTGAAAAAATAATTTTTAGTTATAATAGGCATGTCCTCTTCACATAACATTTTCAAAAAGATTTTTTTTGCCAACGAAGATTGATCTAGTTGATAAGGATCACTCTCATATCTCACAAGGATGTGAGTTTAAATTTCATTGTCGATGTGAGAACCTTATTGATGTGTAATTTGTAGTACCTTGTAAGCATTTTTTGAGCCTTACCTTAGCCCTGGTGAGCCCCGAGACCTAACTTATCTAAAATTTTATAAACAAAAAAAAGATTTTGTATTTTTTAAATTACTTGAGTAATTAATTTATTAAATATTTGTATTACAAAATAGTTTTAAATTATTTTTTCACTTCCATCATAAATAAAATATTTTTTAATTACTTCATGCATTGCGTAAATATACATCAACATTCAACAATATTTTTCATTTTTACTAAGTTTTATAAAGAAATATAATTGTTTTACAAAGATTTTTTTAACATAATGTTTTTGGTTATTTGATACGATACTTCTATATATACAACAACGAGACTAATCCTTGAGTTATTGGATATGTTTAGGTAACAATGATTGATTTCTTGACATTGAAAGTAAATTTTATTAAAGTTATAATTCACTTCTATTGCAATTTATTAGTCTTATATATGCAGATAATATAATAACAATAATCAAGATATAATATTGTCTTAAAAATATGCATTTTAAAAATATTTTTAAATCCAAACACGTGTATTTGTTTCATTTAAAAAAATTAATATTTACATTTTTATGAGAAAATAATTTATATATAAATTAAAGAAATTAGTTAAACACGTGTATTTTAAAATATGTATTTTAAAAATATTTTTAAATTCAAACAAGTGTATATTTTCTATTTAAAAAATTAACATTTAAATTTTTATGAGAAAATTATTATATATACATTAATGAAATTAGTTAAACATAAGTAATTTAATTAATAATATTTTAAAATTATCCTATTTATGATTTTACAATGATATAAAATTTAATTATTATTTGTTTTTGTGACAATATAAAATAATTTTTTCAAAATATATACATAATTTATTTTTTAACAATTAAATTTTAAATATAACAAGCATATTTTTATTTGTGTAATATTTTCAACAAGTTTTTTATTTTTAAATTACATAGATAAATTATTTATTAAATATATTTTCATTACAAAACAATTTTAAATTTTTCTTCATTTATATATCATAAATAAAATATTTTAAATACATCCCAACAATAATTTCTAGATTTGCATCATACGATATTAAAGTTTAACATAAAAATATAATTATTTGACTTAAATAAGTTTTTAGTCCTAATAATATACTAACTTTTTTTTTAGTTCTTTTAAAATTATCTTTTTAAATAGCCTCCGTAATATATATTTTTTTGGGCGTTAATCTCTTAGCATTAGTCGTTAACAGCTGAAGTAACTAAAGAGTAGAAACTTAAATGAATATATATATATATATATATATTGGAGGACTAAAATAAAAATAGGTTATAATTATAGAGACTAAACTAAAAATTCTATAAAGTGATGTGTCATCACATGATAGATTAAAAGAGTATTTAACAACAATTAAGTAATGGTAAGAACCAACACCAACAAATTAAATATTATGGGGACTATTTAAAAAAATTAAAAAACTAAAATAAAAAATTATATGTATCATAGGAACTAAAAACATATTTAAGCCTAATTATTTTTACATACACAGGAGACATTTTTTGGCAAAATATTTTTTGATATTTGACAAGATATCTCATTAGATATAACTATATAAGATTAATTCTTAAGTCAAGAAATTAAGAACAATGATCAAATAAGGTTCTTCTCAATACATTTGTACCAAATATCAATGCTATTGTGTATATATCATATCTATTAAATTTCACATGTTCTTATTCATGTGACTTTTTATTTGCAGCCAAAATTGTTTTAAATGAGTAGAATGTCAAAATATGAAGACTATCTACATCACAACAACATTCCAAATTTGAATTTTATCGTAAAAATTACTTACTTTTATGTGTTTTAGTCTTCTACATTAACACTATCCAATATTTTATGTTAACACTATTTAGTAAATTTTGGATAATTATTTTAAGCTAAAAAATGTGATTTAAAACATGAATAATAAAGTCATGATGTCTTTTTAATTATATATATATATATAATAATTTTAAAATATGTGTAAAAACTAACGTGACCCTGCAATAGCATAGGTATTATACTAGTTATTATTAAAAAAAGTTTTGACAACATCAATTTTTAGGGTTGATATTATTTTTAAGCATTTGAAAGTGATAAGTTTTTATTAAAAAAGTATTTATCACATATTTGTATTTTTAATATAATAAATATTTTCTTTCTCAATAAAAAAACTTACCATTTTTATATATTTAAAAACAATCTTTGAAGAGTTGATCTTATAATTTTTGTTTTTAAAATAAAAAAAAACATTGTTGCTTGATGCTTCATCAGGTTCCTACAGTCATTTGGAACTTAACCTACATTTTTTTCCCCATAAGGATAACAAAGAAGCTCATAGTCATATACAAAGAGACTTTACTCGTGTCATATACTTAATAAATACTAATGGGGTTGAATCTAGTGGAAGGGGTTAATTTTCTACATGACAAATCACGGTTTGAATATATTTCTCTTGAAAGAAGTGTGTACATTTAGTACTTGACCTTCAAACAAAATTATCTTTAAAATTACCATGTTTCCAATGTTCTCATGGCAGAATTGTGGGGTGTTGTATCTGCTTTGGAGGTTGCCTGGGATGTGGGTATATGTCACTTGTGGCTAGAATGTAATTTAAAGACTGCAGTTCACTTTATCATTAAAGGTGTTATGGACTATCATCCTTATAGAGACATGGTTAATACCATTCGGGATTGGCTGAACAAGGATTGGGAGGTCAAGGTTTCTCATGTGTTTAGGGAAGCTCATGTTCTTGCTGATTTTTTAGCTTCAGTTGCTTATTGATGGCAGTTTGGATTACATATTTTGCACAGACCACCTATGGGTAGTCATATGTTCCTTGTTGGAGATGTTATAGAGGTGTCCTTAACCCGTAGGATTCCTTTGTAGTTATGGGCTTGGCCCTCCTTTGTAAAAAAGGATACCTGTGGTAAACTAAAAAAAATAATCATAAATTAGCCTTTTATCAACTGCTTCAACCTTTTCATTCTATAAGACGAGGCATTAAAGGCATGCCTTGTTCTTATCAAAGAATTTTCAAATGCATTGACTTCATTCAAGGGTCGGATGTATTGAAGAATAATTTTATCAGTTTGATTGCATTGCTTAAATTAAAAATCTTGATCATATGCTAAACTAGATTTCTTTTCCGCACCAGGCACAAGTTACTGAAATCAATTTTACTTACAATAATAAAAATAATGCTAATTAATATAAAAAATGAACATGAATTTTATATTTATTATTTATATGATAGAATAAATATCAATTTGCAAATGTTATTTTTCTAATAAATTTTGTTAGTATGACGATTTAGTCATCACAATGTAAATTGAGAAAATTGGATATGCATTCTCTCATATTAGTAAGGAATATTTTTTTGGCAGAGACCATAGTTATCATTTACTGGAGGCACTCCTATTTAAGCCGGATAAGATTATTATGGGTAACAAAGCTCCCATATTAGTAAGGAATATGATAATAACGTCATGTTATTAGAAAAAAAAAATACAAACTAATTATAGTAGGGCGTACCATTTTTGTCTAAGGCCCACGCCCATCAATTTAATTTTTGTATCATTCTCTTTTATAACGTCACATTGTCATATTCATCACTAATATAGAAGCGGTAACCAGTATTGGTGGTGGTTTTTTGTGCGGATTTAACTGAAGCCTCATCAAAATTTCGGGAGCCGAGTGCTTTAGTGATATTTTAATTTTATCACTACGCTATGGTTATGGTGGGATATCTTGGTGCTCATAAATATAATTTCTAAGTTCAGGAGATTACCTTCAATTTCAAACTAATCATTTTAAATCCTATATATGTTTAGAACCAATGTCCCCTCCGTTGGCATATATACATTCTTATTATTGAACATTAATTGTTTGTAGTTTATTGTTTACACCTATAACCGATACTAATTCTTTTTTTTTTTTTTTTGGATTGATTTATACAACATTGCCTCTCTGATGCTTGCACGTTTTTCATCATTCTTTATAATTAATTTAACACGATTGTAAGAATAATATCTAATAATTTTGATAAAGGATTTTCAGAACATGACTCGGAAAGGCGCAAACAATTAATTTCGAAAATTTTATTTTAAGACCTGCCACTACAAGTTGTATGTATAATCCCTTTTGAACATTACTAGCTCATGGACTCACCTTTGAGACTGACCATTACAATTTGATGATTGATCTTTAGCTTCAATTAACAGTTGGATCAGGTAAGACGTTTGGCAAATTATGTTTCATGGTTGTGCCAGATTATCTCGATTTGTGGGTTAAGAAATTATTCGTATATTTAAAAGCTTTTGACCTGAGGGTAAATTTTGCTTTGCCATCCATTTAATTAACATTACTGCTACAAGTGATTGTGGTGTTGATTCTGATGCGACGAAATCATTGCGTTTTCATTGCAAAATGAACTTCGTTCATTGGTTTACACAGTAAATAATCTAGTTCTATATTAATTACAACAATGAACTATATTGGATGGATGTGGAAGTTAATTCAGCTGTGAAGACCTGCATAAATTTGGAGGACTAGCAAGCACTAGCAGTCTATAGCACAGATCGTAGTTGTTATCTTACCCACTATATCGTGCTTAATTATCAGACAATATCAACAACAGGAAAGAAAGAAAGAAAAAATGGTCATCTACCAAGTCAATCTTTTATTTATTTATTTATGATTACCATGTCAATCTTTATTTTTGCAAATTTTTAATGTGCTCTACGGATTATGATAGTGTATGTATACCATACTGTTTATACTAGGGCAGAGTATCATAGTTTTATACTTAATGAGTAGCAGCAACGTTGTCCAGATGTGCCAATTAACGACCAAGGAGTGGACTTGTAATGTAGAGCATAGTTGTAAAAACTGGACCGGCCGGTTCAACTGGAAAATCTGTGAACGGGTCTTGTGTCCAGTCCAATTAAACCATAAAATCGGTCAAGTAAAAAATCGGTCTATGAATTAGTCAAAAACCGGTTCGTAGTGGTTCAATAAAAAATGTCTAATAAAATATTATTTTAATGGTTTTTTTTTTAAATAAAAATCAACCTAAAATATTTGTTATTTTCTTTTTTATTTTAAATATAAACTTGTTTTTATTAATAAATATTGATATGTATTATTAAAACTTAGACTTAAGTATTATGATATATTTAATTTGAACTTTTTAAAATATTGTATGTGTTAAGAACTTATAAAATTATATTTTATTTTTAGTTTTTAATATTATAAAGTTATGATATTATATTTTTTTAATTTTTTGTGTATTATTTAATTATTATTATGCTTATTTTATTAATATCGGTTCGACTATAATTTAATCTCGATTAAATCATTAAATTTTAAATTAGTATCTTGACCGGTTTAATGACTAATCCGATTTTAAAAACAGTAATGTAGAGTGACTCGCGCCGGCCGAACGTGCAAAGGATGCTTCCTGTGTTTGTTTCACTTACCTTGTTGTGTTGGTTCCTTGGCCAATTGCCGCATGGTTATATATAAATTTATTCTTTAGATTCGGACAGAAAAGGTAGCATCAATCACATGAAAAGTGTTATTCGGCGGTCTTGTTTGGATGTTTGCGCACCATATGTCCATATTCGGCTGTGAGGTCTCTTGTATTTTCACTTTTGTGCAGACCTTTATTGACCCCCAAAATCAGTTCAGCTTTTTTGACCTTTTCTGTATTAATTTCTAGGTTGTGGCAGTAATATATTATTTCAGTGGTCGAAGTGTGGCCTTCCATTGCTGGGTTTTTCATGTTCCATATCCTTTTTAAACAGTAGAATATTTGGATCCTCTAATAGTGAACACCTTTCTTCGACACGAAGTACTTATCCCTCAAAACAACAACCCCCCCCCAACGAAAAAAAAAAAAGAACTTACGTATATTTTTTTCCCTTCCCCGTCCGTGTGTTCGTTCCACGTTATTAACATGATGTTTGAGCAAGTTGATAATTTCATGATTTTCTAGATAAATTATACGTAGAAATCTAGAAGATGTCTCACTAATATATATGGATGGGAATGCATGAATTAAGGTGTTTATCTTAGGAAAATGTTTGATCCTACGAATAAATGATGCACGAATTTGATGAAAACTGAATATGACATAACCCAAGATTTTCACCAAATTTACTTTTATTTTTGGACCATTCGGCTCAATAAGTTGCTTTGGTACGATCGACCGAATAGTTGCCCACACTTTTTTTTGAGTAAGTCAGGTCATGGACAGTTGACTCACACTCATAAGACCGATCATTTACTATGACCGACTCACTCTATAACATTAATAATGAAGAGGCCCTAAGGCCTCAAGTGTCAATGGACCTTGGACCTTCAAGCTTAATATGATAAAAATCTATAGCCTCCCCTGCACGTGATTGAGGCATAGTTGGCACTACTCCCTTCACACATGACTAAGACACCATTCACACCACTCCAGAAAAGGTGGGAACCTTTGGAGGACACACGTACTTAAATAGGTGTGACCAATCCATATCACACATTGTAGGAGCTCATTAGGATTTCTTAAATTCATATTGAGCTTTAAGACTCTCTAACGAGTGTGTGTTCTAGTGTGAACAATTTTATAATTGTTTATTTCATTTTTATTCAATAGAATGTAAACACGTGCTTTTGTGCATAGTTCGTACTGAATGCATTCATACTAATTAGCAATTCTTATATTACGTTTAGTACATGAAATAGTGATCTCTTAATTCCATGTTTTATTTTATGAATAATGATCATTATTTTTGCTATATCATGGCCAAAGGCGTGGATTGCTTAATGGCCCAAAGTTGGAAGGTATGTCTCGAGCTCTCGTGAGGGATCCAGGTGGACTATTATTGTTGGGTTGCATATCAATGACTTATAGGGGAATTTGGGGACAATGACGTTCCAACAATTAAAATGGTGACACTTGCATAAACTTTGATGCTCAAGTCAATAAAAGCTTGAGGTGGGGGTAATATGATTAAGGTTAAAATTCATACAAAAGAGGGAGAACAATATTGTTATTTATAGGAGAATGTCGGAGGAGTATCTGGCCTAAGATGAATACTTATACGCAAGTCAAACAATTTCGTTGGCATAGACTAAGTTTTGACATGAGAACCAATGAGTCCTTAGATAATTAATGGCCTCTAAGTAGGATCGATAGATAAGAAGTGTCACATGCCTTTTGTTGTCAGTGAGATTTGACTGATGAAACTTTATTATGTTTCTCTAGTGGTGGTGTGTCTTTTGAGACAAAATAAGACATATATGGATTCTCACATTTTCCACAAGCCCAATCCAAGGTGTATGAAATTGGTTTAAGAAGCCTAATAGCATGCCTAGTCAGATATGAGGTAAATTGCGGTTAAAGAAGGGAGGGTTAAGGTTTCTTTATTAAGCCAAGTTTATTTGAGTTGGACCTTCTTAAGAATTAGTCCAAAACAACTTTTATGTTTATTGGTGGAAAAAAAATCATATAGTTACATTAAATGTCTCGTTCTATGATCAAGAGTTGCCATTTCTTATCAAAAAGATAGTATTATTGAGTCCATGGCTCCATGCTTATAAGATAATAAAGTTGACTCAAATTTAGGCGAAAAAAAATCCAAATGTTAGTTTAGTTTGGGAAAATTGATTTGATCAACTAAAATTAAATTTAATGAAATTTAGGTTGATTCAGGTCTAGTCAAATTAGTTGTGTACATATGTTTTTTCTTATAGATTTTATGAATAATTAAAAATTAGAAAAGGTATGAAAAAAATGCTTCTTCCTTTTAATTATTCTTTCTTCACGGACATTCAAACAATTAATAATCAAGCACGAAATAGAAAAAATAGAAGAGATAACATATGAATCACTACAAAAATGGACTATGAAAGCTATGTTTTGATTAATAAATGAGATAGAATGAAATAAAATGATATTGAGTTATTATTATTTGATTTATTTAAGGAAATTAATTTTCATGCGATAATGATTTTTTAAACTATTAATCTATTAGAAATATCTTAGATATTATTTTTAAAGTAATTATTATATAAATTAATAATATTATATCTTACATAACAATTTATGAGTGGATGACATTGTAAACAACTTACATTATATATCTTAAGATAAAATGAAATGGACCTGATTTTCCTATCAAATTAACGAGAATGAGCTGGAAACTTGTAAATAATTTTATTTAATTATTTATTATAAAACTACCTATTTATTCTTAATGTAAAATACTTCTTCACTTCACGTTGAACTTCATAGCCAACCACCATCACGCTGAATTGATCTATCTCCTTCACCTTGAAACCAAAGGTCATCTATCCTTCGAGTTGAACTGATGTTTTTAGTGTTCTTAAATTATTTTAGTAAACTGAGAAATATTTAAGTGATGTTTTTTTTTCTTCCTTCTACCAAGGATTTTTGAGGTTTTAACAAAAACTCACGCAATTCAACCATAAAAATAAAATATAATTCAGTTTGAATTTGTTTAAATATAATATTAAATTCCATCCAATTCTATTTATTCTTATATTATAAATTAAAATACACAACCTAAAGTGAGGTCTCACTCTCTCAATTAGATATTATCAATGTTATTTCTCTTTTCTTTTTTGAATATGCATTTCATACACTCTCTCAATCATATCAAGTTACCTTCCTTTTATCTTCATCCGTATACATGATAGTCTCAATAATCTATACCTTTCGATCTATTTTCTTTATTTTATCACTGTATTAAATTTTAATAATTTTTTAAAAGAAATTATTAATGGCTAAAAATAACCTTATGAATTTGAATTGTTCATTCTAAATCCAAAACATAATTTATATATTCAAAGATATTTATTAATTATGAATTTAAATATTAATATAATTTATATATTAAAAATATTTATTTATTATAAATTTTAATTATATAAAAAAATCTTTATCATATGTAATGTACAGACTAAAATCCCTCTGTCTCTCACGGGTCAAATTCAATATGTAAATTTTATGATTATAAGCTTTTATTCATACCATTTAATAAATTTATTTAAAGAAAAATATTAAAATATATAAATATAATAATTGTTAAAATAATAAATAAAAAAATTTAAAATTCAATAATAATTTCAGTATTTACAATTCTATTTAATGATAAAGTAAAGTGAGAAAAATTTAAATAGAGAAACAATAGTTTATTATTTTCATAATAGTAGAAAGAATAATGATAAATCATTATCCCTAAGAAACCGAAAAAAAAATTATTCCCACAAAATCAGAGATGAAAGAGGCAAGATAGTTTGTTTTTTTTTTTTTTAAATAGACAAGATAATTAAAATGAGGTAAGAGATAGAAGAATTTAAATCAATGTACAAGTTAAAAGAGATAAGGATAATTTACTCTCATGGAATAAATCCTCATGAAATCATCAAATGAGATGGACAAATTAGTTAATTAGGAAAGAGATGAATGAATGAAGAAAGAAGAGATGAAGGGATAAGAGATAAAGAAATTTAAATCAAGAGATAAGAGGAAGAAAAATCTTAAGAGAGAAATTTTTGAAAACAAATAATATTTACATAGAGAGTACAATTTACCTTTGCTTGAGAGAAGAAAATTTAAATGAAATCGAATATAAGAAGTTGAAAAATAAAACTTTTGCAAGCTAAATAACTAATATAATTTATATATAAAGAGGAAAAATTAGTAGATATTTCAATAATTTTTACTTTCAAAAGTAACACTATTTGAGCATTCAAATTGCAATCTCATTATTTAAAAAACTAACAAAATCATTAAAAAAAACCATACCAAAGTGACGATAGATAAGAAAACTTTCACTAAATTGTTTTTATAATAATTATTTAAAAAGTCATACTTAAAATAATTTTTAATTTACTAATACTTAAAAAAACTTTTTACCAACAATATATGAATTAAACTCATAAATAAATAAATGGTCACATTTGTGCACATTTGATTTTTTTAATTATTTGGTTTTTTAATTATTCTATAAAATATAATTCACCTAAACATTCTTGTTATGCTGCATTAATTAAATTAAAGAGATGTAAGTTGACACTAAAAATAGAAAAGATAGAAGCCTCATTTTTTCATCCTAAACAATGATATTATTCCCATCTTATATATAACACTAAAATTTCAAAGAAAACCAAAAATAAAGAGAGGATATAGCATTATATCGATCACTCACAACTTTTATAAATCAAATTAGGGCTTAGTAATACCTTAATTTTATAAGCAATAATTGAAGATAATCAAAAAATCAAAACTCATACCAAAGTGACAACAAAAGCCAGAAGAATAATTATAGGAAGTGGAAGAAGTGAGAAAAGTCTTTTAATATCCTATTTTTATAACCAATCATGTTCCTAAAATTACTATTTACCATTTAAAATTTGAAAAGTTCAAAAGATAAAGATTGAGGAAGATAAAAATTGAGGGTTTGTTTTGATCTTGGGAGTAGGGTTGATAAATAAGAAGAATAAGAATAGATAACAAATTACAAAGATAGTTTTACAAGCAATGATTTAAAATAAGAAAATAGAGTAATAGATGAAAGAAGATAAGCCAAGAATGTGAAAAAAAGATCAAAGAATATGATATGAAATTTTTTGTTGTTGATTTTGTTGAGAAAGGGAGCAGTTAGGAGGAGAAAGAAAGAATAAAAATATAAGTATTGCACTATGAGAGGGTGAATTGCACTACTTTATCATGGACTATTCAAATAAAAATAAATGTGAGGAAGAGTGGAGAGTGGAGAGAGTGAGCTCTTCTAGTAATAGATAGAGGTTCTCATTTAGTATATATAGAGTGAATAATTATTTTGAACGAGAAAGTTTTTAGTTATTATTTTTTAACGAGAGTGTTTTTAGCTGTCATTCTTTAACGCAAGCATTTTTAGAAAATTGTTTTAATCTCTTATCTCTTTCAATGTATTGTTTTCAATATCTTTAGTTTTAACTTGAATTTTAATATTTTTAAAAAAATATCAATAATGAAAAATTATATTGTATTACAATATAAAGTATTTATCATAAATCAAAAATATAATTTATATGTTCTAAAGTATTTATCTATTGCAATTTTTAATTATAGTATAATTTAAGTTAAATTAAAATCTAAATGTCCCTATAGTTTTATAGAATTTTTAATTAAGTCCCTATAGTTAAAAACACTTTAAAAAAGTGTAGTGTAGGAGATATGCAAAATATGAAAGGAATTCATAAAGGTGTTAAAGATGAGAGTCAAATCCCCACCTTTGAAGTCTACCAATAACACTAAAACCATAAGACTAATGATTTTATTTAATATATTAATGAAATTTATATTATATGTATAACTTAAACATGATATTAGAATTGTACATGTATTTACCACTACTAAATTAAATAATATTAATATTATATAAACTAATAATATTAAAATAATATTAACAAATATAAATTAATAAATATAAATTAGTATATATTTATGAGATATTAATAATATTAAAATTAATATTAATAAATATAAATTAAAATATATACTTGTCAACATGAATAGAGTTTGAATCTCTACTCTCAGAGTTCACTAATATATATAAATTAATATATATTAATAAAATTCTAGAAAAATTTAAATATATTAAATATAATATAAATATATTAGAAAAATTTTAATTGAAACTATGTGATATAAATATAACTTTTTTAATAAAATACGTATATAAAAAATTATTTTATTAATAATAATATCTTATTTCAGTTACTAAATTATGCAGAGAAAAAATAAAAAATTGAAACAACACAATTTTATAAAAAAGAAAATTATTTAAAATAGAGCGATTAGGTTATAATTAAGATATACAGTATTAAAAATATAAGCTACTATCTATATTATTTTATAATATTATATTGTTTATTTACTTGCAGTAAATATATGTGTAATTTTGGTCCTTAGTATATATTATTAATTTAAATTTATTAATATTAATTTTAATATTGTTAGTATTTATTAATTTTAATATTATTACTATATATTTAATAATATTAATTTTAATATTATTAGTTTATATAATTTTTATATAATTTAATTTAGTAATAGTAAATATATGTGAAATTTTAGTCTCGCATTTAATTTATATATAATATAATTTTTATTTATATATAAAATAATATCATTGGCTTAGTCATTTTAGTGTTGTTGGTGAACTTCTAGGTTGGCAGTTCAATTCCCACCTTCAACACCTTTATTAATTTCTTTTCTATTTTTGCATACGACTTGACTTAATTCTAAATGAGAGAAAAGTTAGGAGGCTAGAAGTGCAATTAAGTTAAATATAAATTAATAAGTTATAATACTATTAACATGTATGGATTTAATTACAAACTTTTTAAATTATAAGAACTTTTTTAAAGTTTTTTGACGATAGGAACTTAATTAAAAATTCTATAAAATATAGGGACTTACAGATTAATTTAACCTATAATTTATATATTTAGAAGTATTTATTTATTATAAATTTTAGTTATATAAAATGAACTATTTATTCTGTGTAATGCACAAGCTAAAATACTAGTACTAATTTAATTAAAAATGATTTAAATTCAATTGGATGTTTCAGTTTTAAATCTTCATTTTTAAACAGGCGATCATTATTAAATAAATTTAAAAGTAAATAGTAATTATAATAAAAAGTAATTTAAAATATTAATTATCACATCTAAATTATATATATTAATTACAATAGACTTAATTTTTTTAAAAAAATAAACATTAAAATAAAATTAATATGTATCTTAATAAGGCGTACGTGAAATGACAAATTATGAAAAAATAAATTAATATAACATTTTATAAATTTTTACTTGTATAAATATGAATTCTATGATCACTTTCAGTTTACTTTAAGTTAAAATAGATTGGTTTTAAAAATTAAATATAAAATATGATTCAATTTAATAAAAAATGTTTTTTAAGCTTTCAATTTTAATCTATTTTCAGTTTATTTTTAATTTTGACAATTTATATCGAGCTTACAGGGCTTTCTGCCATTCTTTCCGTACATATTGATGTAAAAGTGGTTGGATAAATGTGTTGAGAAGTCCTTATCATTATAGATTATCATCTATCATGACGAAGTCAATGAGCTGTTAGTCTTGAAAACTGAAGGATGTTAGCAAATAGTAAATATTTATGTAAATTTAAAAGTTCTGTAAACTATTAATCATAAAACGACTATCGGTAATGGCTATACAACCTACAGAGCTACTCCTATATATTCCTATCTTACACAGCTTCAATATTTTATTTTTCTTTGTGAATCTCAATCTCTGTGACTTCTCATTGTCCTAGACATAAAATGTGCAAGCCTACTGGACTCATTTGATCCAACAGCCTGGTACATGTTGGGTTTCACGTTTGGTTATTTATAATTATGTTGAAGTACTAGTTAATGTAATTTTAAATAAATATTTACATAATTAGTTTCATATTGAAAAATTAATTTTGGCTCCAAATTAATTTTAGTTGAAGCAACTTTAGGTAGTTTTTGCGTTGAATCAAAAAATTTATATTGAATTTGACTATTAACTTGTTTTTAGAGTAAAAACATCCAAATATAAATCACATTACTTCAAAATCAATTTTAAGATAAATCAATTTATAAAATCAATTTCATTCAAATCAATTTTATCAACATTTACCCAAATACACACTAAGTCATATGGCCCCATCTTTGTTTCATACGGGATCCTTCACGGGTCATAGCAAGGTTGTGGGAGAGGAAATTAACAAAAAACTCATAACATTTTCAATGGAGAACCCATTTATGTATTCTTAATTTATTTTTAATGAGCCTTATATTATTATATCAGATTTATGAATTTTAATAATTTTTTACTTCAATAATAAACTTACCTAAAAATTTAAAATAAATTTCACATATTACCTTACATCTTTGTACTTTTACATCGAAACTGAATTATGTAGAAAAATCTGTTCTTACAGCTGGTAGCTGAGTCAGTCTCCTCCAATGATGAACTGGATAAGAACAAATTTTTACACTTAAAAACTCCCCTAAGAACCTCATTAAAGATGCTCTCAGTAGCCTATATATTATATGCTTCAGTCGAAAGAAGAAGAAAATTCCCATCTAAACGCATGAAAAGTACAATGCAATTTAGTTAAGAACGAGAACATGAAATTAGTGAGAAAAGTGACGTAATTATTTGTAAGAGAATAGTTTGGGTGAGTGTCTAACCTATTAAAAAGATGACTTTCACGTGTATAACAGGGCAGGAAAAATAAATATTTAATTATATTTTTGATAAGTTATCTTTAAAACTGAACAAATGAAAAAATGAAAATAGTAATCAAATGATCTTATGTCTAATTTTTTAATGGCCAACGTAAATTATACATGTAAGAAGTTAACTCTTGCCGTGTGAAATTCAATTCTATTTCTTTAAGCTTCTACAAATAACTTTACCATCTAATTAGCTTACACTTTAATACTATAAGTTTAATGGTCATACACTGTTAGTGTAAAAAGTTTTATACTGTTAACCAATCAAAAATCATTAGTAATATGACTTTTAAAGTATTTATTATAAAAGTCAACAAACTTATAATAAATGGTAGTTTGTTAGTAGATGACAGCGTAAAATCACTTTACACTAATTATTTTTCAAAATTTACTTTTATATGTCCTTGAGACATTAATTAATTAAAAGTTAAAAATTAAGATGATAGATCAATTTATAGTTATTTAAGTTAAAAATATTCTTATATCTTTTAATATTTTTTATTAGAAAAACTTATCCTAAAATTCACTATTTATAGTTGATAGGGGTAGGCACGGTCGGACTGAGTTGGGTTTATAAAATATTTATATCTAAATTAATCATTGTTAATTGTTTTAGGTTGATTCAATTTTTTTTAAATAGAATTACAATCTAAACTAAACTAATCCAATTCTATTTGAATTGGTTCAGGTTAGATTATCAAGTATGTTAATAAAATAAATAAAAATTTAAAACATGGAAAAAATTTAAAAATAAGAAATTATAATAAAATAAAATAAAACTAATAAATAATCTCAAATATCAAAATTATAAATTACACAACATTAAAAATTAAAAAAATTAAATTGGTATAAATTTAGATTGATTCGAGTTGAATTCCACATATCAAAAGCCAATACTTAAACTGATATCAATAATTTTTCAATTTAATTTGGACTAATTGAATTATCAGAACCATGGGGATTCGTCTCCACCCCTTGTGGTAGATGGTAGTGAGAGACACCGTTAAACGGAACCTCTGCATCCACCGCTGTGTGTGAATATGGGAAAAGATTGTTCAAAATGACAAATAAGATTTGTAGTAAAATACTAAAATAATCTAATAATTTTGTGTCATCGTGACCGTTAAGAATGACGTGTGTCTGCTACTTGCATCATGTCTGTCCAAACACAAAAGAGGAAGACGGAGTTAATTAGTGTCAAATAAATCCGTCCTTCTCGGGCTTCAAGCTCACGTGGGATTGTTACTTGTGAGTTGTGACAGATCCAAACAAATCTGTGGGTCCAACTTCATATTTCTCTTTCACTTTACGCTCCACTAACAATAATAAAATCTCACACCTATAATAATAATAAAAAAAAATGCAAACCAATATCCTTGAAACATTAGTTAAGAAATTAAAAACAAAAAAAATTATTAAAAAATGTACTAGTAGATTTTATTTTACCATGATTTTCAATGCATTTCTAGCTTAAAATTTTTTTACTTATTAATTTTTTTAAGGATACTAGTTAGCAAAACTTTAAAATAAAAAATAAAAAAACTTCACTCGTCACTCATCAATGGTTTCGGCCGCCCGAGAATATCAATCAAAATTCCAACAAAAAAAGATTATGGCTTGATTGGTAAACGAAGTACGGAGATATATTTTCTGCATTCCAAGAATTTAAAATTTATAGAAATCATATTATAATGTACGAATTTTATGATTGTGCATGACTAATTTGTGCAACTTCTAATAATCTTTCACTTGTTATATATGATTGATTAATAAAAAATAAATAAGAGATCCGTGCATCACGCAAGTGCCTGTTCTAATTATTTTATCGATATATATTATGAAATTCCAAAATCCACTAACCTTTAAAGAGAATTTAGTGCTTGCCTATTGAATCTGTTTGCCAAAACATGTTGGCAAATTAGTTGAAAATTAAAAGTTGCTAAGTTGTTTTATTGCATTAGAAATAATATAATTAATTATTAAATTGGTGAATAAATGTAAAATAATATAAAATGATACATTTATTTATTTTCTTAAAATTTATCTTTTATTTTATAAACAAATTCTTTTTTTTGGCAATGATAATTCAAGCTTTTTAATCAATTTTAAATTTTATCAGTTTTTTAAAAATATACTATCTCTGCTCTTATTTATAAGACTTTTTTAATCATTTCACAATAATTAAGAAATTTAGTTAGCGATATTAATTTTGTTAATGTTTTATATTATTTTTATAATTTTTTAATGTGTTATCTCATTCCGAGATTTGGACATATAATTTTAATATTTTTTTTTGGTGTACCCACTAAAACTTTTTAAATTATAAACTTTTTAAATTATAAAAGCACATTAAAAAAAAGTTCTTATAATTTAAAAAGTTTGTAATTAAATTCTTACATGCTAACAGTGTTATAATTCCATGAATTTATATTTAACTTAATTTCACTTTTAATCTCTCAACTTTTCTCTTATTTACAATCAAGTCTGAATATAGGTGGTATGTCAAAATGGAAAAAGAATTAATAAAGATGTTGAAGGTGGGAATCAAATCCTCATCGTTAAAGTCCACCAATAACACTAAAACTACAAGGCTAATGATTTTATTTAACATACAAATGAAATTTATATTATATATAACTTAAACAAGAGACCAAAATTGTACATATATTTACCACTATACTAAATTAAATAATATTAATATCATATAAACTAATAATATTAAAATTAATATTAATAAATATAAATTAATAATATATACTTATCAACATGAATGGAGTTTGAATCTCTGACCTCAAAGTTCACTAATATATATAAATTAGTATATATTAATAAACTTCTAGAAAATTTAAATATATTAGATATGATATAAGAGTTTAATGGTCATGCACTGTCAGTGTAAAAAATTTTACACTGTCAACCAATTGGAATTCACCATTGGTATGACTTTTAAGGCTATTATTGTAAAAGTCAACAAATTTATCATACATAATGGTTTGTAATTGGATGACAGTGTAAAACTGCTTTATATTGTCAGTGTATGACCTTTTTTCTCATGATATAAATATATCAGAAGAAGGTTAATTAGAAATATATAATATAAATATACTAGTAGTAAATACATGTGTAATTTTGGTCCTTAGTATATATTGTTAATTTATATTTATTAATATTAATTTTAACATTATTAGTATTTATTAATTTTAATATTATTACTACATATTTAGGATTTATTTATTAATATTAATTTTAATATTGTTGATATTCTATAATATATACTAACTTATATTTATTACATTTATAAATAGTAATTTTGATATTATTAGTTTATCTAATGTTAATATTATTTAATTTAGTAGTAGTAAATATATATGCAATTTTAGTCTCCCATTTAAGTTATATGTAATACAATTTTTATTTATATATCAAATAAAGTTATTAGCTTGGTGATTTTAATGTTGTTGATAGACTTCAAGGTTGGAGTTCAATTCCCACCTTCATAATCTTTATTAATTCCTTTTTTATTTTTGCATATTATCCTATACTCGGACTTAATTATAAATAAAAGGAAAATTAGGAGACTAAAAGTATATAGGGATTTAATTACAAACTTTTTAAACTATGAAGACTTTTTTAAAGTATTTTTAATTATAGAGATTTAATTAATAACTCTATAAAACTATAAGTACTTACAGGTCAATTTAACCGATAATTTTCTCTCTCTCTCTCTCTCTTATGAAATAATTTTGTCTCTTTTAAACTTTTGCGCAAGGGAAAATATAAATAAGAAACTCGTCTATACTAAAAAAATCAGGAAAACAGTTCGTTGTCCCAAAAAAGTTGGAAAAATAAATTGGAGCTTATGTATTTTTAAAGGAACGCATCAAACTAATTATAAGATCAATTTTGTATAGTTACATTGCAAGCATTACCCCGGAAATATGTAAAAAAATTGTCGTTAACCACGGCAATATCTTTTTCACTCGCGCCACTAGAAATCCAATTGCGCGTGGTTCTGTTATTTCCGTTTTTCCTTCATTGGCCACCACTTCAGGTATAGCCTCTCTCTCTCTCTTATGTTCCCTTCATGCCAAGGCTTTATTTGATTCTCAAACATATATGTTTATATATATACATATTTTTTTTCTATTCATTTTCTGGTCTAATCCCCGACATCATCACAACCTTTGCAAAAGTTGCTCCATTATGCGTGAGCTTGGTGCGTGTATGAGGATCTGCCTCTGATTTAGATTGGCATAAAGTTGTTGTTGTTGTTGTTGTTGCTTGCATGTGCCTTTCATGTTTCTTTTCTTAATCTTTGCTTGCCTCTAATATCTTTGTCTCTTCCTCCAGAATATTTATTGCCTTTCTCAGTTTCTCAAACAACTTTTGCACACCTTATTATATATGATATATCCTGAATATTGTTCCTTACAGGGTGTGCTGCCAAGCTCAGGCCTTCCTGAAAGCTTCCCTCAAATCTCACATCTCCATGGCTTTCACGGTGGTGTACAAGGAGACCGCCAAATGGGTTAAGCTTCTTCCTTCAACCCCAGGTCAATTTCATTTTCAAGTTTTTCTCTTTGGTTTTCTTTGGCATAATAATGATTCAAGGAGTACTTGAATCCAACAATAATTGCTTCTTTTTTCCTTTTTTGTCTTTTTCCAAAACTCTGGCGCTGGGGTATGTGGTTGCTTTGCTTCTTTAGAATCTCTCTTTAAAGACAATGATAATGCAATAAGAAACGATATCTAGGTACAATGTTTTTAACCCTTTTTTTTTTTTTTAACAGACACAGGAAGAACAGAAGTATCAATTGCTTTTTAAGAGATAAGAAATTAATAAATATATATATATCGACAATGATTGGGAGGATCCTCCCCGTTGAGTTGCTGTGGAATGAAAGATGCTAGTGTTGATCTGGGATTTTGGGGGAAGGAAGAAAAGAAGGTTTTGATATACTAATAATTAGACATCAAAAGAGTGGAACTTTAATAGGTAGGTGAAGAAGCCAATATGGCAGCACCAGCGGTGCAGGCAGTAAACACCACTAGGAAAAAAATGACGAAACAATTAACAGGAAAAAGGGATGATACACCTTTGCATTCTGCAACAAGAGCAGGGAATTTGGCTGTGCTGAAGGATACCATTAAGGGAACTGATGAGGCTGAATTGCATGAGTTATTAGCCAAGCAGAATCAAGATGGAGAAACACTCCTTTATATAGCTGCTGAATATGGTTACAATGATGTGGTCAGGGAGATGATTCAGTATTATGATCTTGCTGATGCTGGAATTAAAGCTAGAAATGGTTTTGATGCATTGCACATTGCTGCCAAACAAGGGGATTTAGGTAATGTGGTTGGTTAGCTTTATCTCATTATCTGCTTGTTTGATTTTAAGAGGGGAATCTCAGTTCTCTTTGCCTTTGTTGTAGATGTACTGAAGATCCTTATGGAGGCTCATCCTGAGTCGTCAATGACTGTGGATCCATCCAACACCACAGCTTTGCACACAGCTGCAATACAAGGGCATACTGAGATAGTGAAATTCCTATTGGAAGAAGGAAGTAGCCTGGCAACCATTGCTAGGAGTAATGGGAAAACAGCTCTGCATTCTGCTGCAAGAAATGGACATTTGCAGGTTGTGAAAGCACTTCTTGAGAAGGAGCCCGGGGTTGCAACACGGACCGATAAGAAGGGCCAGACAGCACTTCACATGGCAGTGAAGGGACAGAATCTTGCGGTGGTGGAGGAGTTGATAAAAGCAGATCCCTCATCAATAAACATGGTTGATAACAAGGGAAACACTGCATTGCATATAGCAACCAGGAAGGGCAGGGCTCAGGTAAACTAGGCCATGCTTGCCATACATTCCATTAGAATTTACTCCTAAGCTTCGTGTATAATGTTGTGATGACAAGTGGATTGCACTTTTTGCTCTGGATGAATGTGTTCTTTTCTATGATTTGCCTCCCCAAAGCAGTTTTGATAGTATTCTCTAGTAATTGGTCCAGCTATCAGCTTGAATGATTCGTTCCTGAAGCAAGCATCTCGAGTTACACATTTGGTACTTGTGTATTTGTTTGTGACATCAATGGAGACGTGAAAAGAATCCAGGAGGTCTGGCTCATATTTATAATGAAATCTGGTTTATTATTGCTATTTTCACCTAGTATGTAATTGGTCCCTAACTGTTTATTGTCCTCCATGTCATGAAATTCTGATGTATGTTTGAATAGGGTGTGCTAGGGAGTGGAGTTTGAGTGGGAAGGGAAGCCAAATTTTTTATTTTTAAATTAAGATATATAACATTTATAAAAATAAATACATATGAGAAGACAGTATAAAGAGTCTTTAAACTATCATCTAATCACAAATTGACGTGTATAATAAGTTTGTTGACTTTTACAATAATTATCTTAAAAATCATATGTACCATGATTTTTTATTGGTTGTGACAACGTGTAGAAATTAAACTCAATAAATATATGTCACGTTAAGGGGAGAGGCTAACATATTTGTTTATGCAGATTGTGAAGTTGCTTCTAAAACAGAAGGAAACGGTTACAAGTGCAGTGAACAGATGTGGTGAAACTTCAGTAGACACTGCTGAGAAAACGGGGAACCATGATGTGAAAGCCATTCTGGTGGAACATGGTGTTGAGAGTGCGAGGACCATAAAGCCCCCCCAGGGCACAACGGCTACTACAGCCCGTGAGTTGAAACAAACGGTGAGTGACATAAAGCACGAGGTCCATCACCAGTTGGAACACACTCGCCAAACCAGAAAACGCGTTCAAGGGATTGCCAAACGCATCAACAAAATGCATGCCGAAGGACTCAACAATGCAATCAACTCCACAACTGTGGTGGCAGTCCTGATTGCCACAGTCGCCTTCGCTGCCATTTTCACAGTCCCTGGCCAATTTGTTGATGACCCAAACAACATTCCTCCGGGGATGTCACTTGGTGAAGCAAACATAGCCCCACAAGCCCCGTTCATCATTTTCTTTGTGCTTGATTCCATTGCACTCTTTATCTCTTTGGCGGTGGTGGTGGTGCAAACCTCGGTTGTGGTTATAGAAAGCAAAGCAAAGAAGCAGATGATGGCCGTGATCAACAAGCTAATGTGGCTGGCTTGTGTGCTTGTTTCGGTGGCCTTCTTGGCATTGTCATTTGTAGTGGTGGGAAAGGAAGAGAGGTGGCTGGCCATAGGAGTGACCATTATAGGGACAACCATCATGGCTACAACCTTGGGAACCATGTGTTACTGGGTCATTAGGCATCGTATTGAGGCCTCAAATTTGAGGAACATTCGGAAATCTTCATTGCAAAGCAGGTCAAAGTCTTTTTCGGTGTCGGCTTTTTCAGATTCTGAGCTACTAAACAATGAGTATTGCAAGAAAATGTATGCGATTTAGAACTCATTAAGCCTGTTCCCTAATTCACTCTTGCTTTTTTTTTTTTTCAATTTAAAAGCACCTGGCCAGATGGAACCATTTCTAACTAAAGTGGGACTTCCAAATGTATATCTCAAGAAATGACTAATGTTAATAACGTGCTAAATAAATCATAATAGTAAATGAGTTTAATGCTCATACACTATTAGTATAAAATGTTTTACAATGTCAACCAATCAAAAATTATTATTGATATGATTTTTAAAATATTTATTATAAAAGTCAACAAATTTATACTATCAATGCACGACCTTTTTTCTCATAGTAAATAGTAGTTTGCTTCAAAAAAAATAATTAAATCAGGAAGCAAAGTGAAACATCTAACTATCGAAACAGAGCAATATAGTTGGATTAATCTATTCCATATCATCTAATTCGATCTTCTCTAGCAACTGGCAATAAGGACAACACCAACAACAGACATGATCGTGCGTTTAGTTAGGACTTGGTAAGAACTACGGTTATGAAATTAGGGTGTGTTTATCCGATTGAACTTGCTAAGGCTAGTTGATTTGTACCGCGTCGAGGAGCAGGTTCAACACATAATAACATATCGTCCAATTCTGACGAGTTTGTCACTGAAATGGAGCTTTTAAAGAAATTAGTGCAAGTTGGATACAGCCACTGTGGATGGCCTCTAGCAAGAATAAACAACCAAATGAAACTATAAACATGTTTTCGTTAAGTTTTTATCAGCGTTTAGTATATAAAAAGATAAATGTCAGTAACACACATTTTATCATTTTGAAATTTCAATAAATTTTAATTAATATTGATGTATTAAAAAATGTATTGTCAACATTGCTCTTATGCTTTTAAAATTACTATAACTCACTAGTATTTTAACCTCTATACTGTACAGAATAAATATTTATTTTATATAACTTAATTTTATAATAAATAAATACTTTTGAATATATAAATTATATTATAATTAAAATTTGTAATAAATGGATATTTTTGTAACATATAGTTTATATTTTAAATTTATAATAAACAATTATTGTAACACAATGTTAATTTTTAATTATTGATAATTTCTTTTAAAAAAATATTAAAATTTAATTTATAACTAAAGATATTGAAAATGATAGATTGAAAAAGATAAGAAGTTAAAAAATTCTTAAAAACACTCATATTTGAAAAATGACAGCTAAAAGTACTCTCATTAAAGAATAGCAACTAAAAACGCTCTTGTTCAATATAATTGTTCTCATTTAATATATAAGGTGGATTTGACTCTTATGGAGTGTTTGGTAAGGAGATTCTTTTAAGTTTCCCAGGAATCTTAGGTTGGGAATGTTAAATTCCTATGTTTGGTATAAAGATTTTAAAAATCATTCCCAATAATCTAACATTTTTAGGAATTTTTTTTTAATTAAATATTCTACTAAAATTTTTCTATGGAAGGGGATAGAAATCCAAGATTCCCATACCAAACATATTTGTAACATTTTCAGAAAACATAATTTCCAAAAAATATAATTTCTAAGAAACATGATTTACAGAGATGAAAAAAGATTCTATATACCAAACGTTACCGTAGAGTATATTTGGGAGTTGAGTTTTCAATGAGAAAGGAAGGGAATAAGCAAATTTTTCATTTCGAATAAATTTTTCTAGGTTGCTCATTTTTTTAAAATAAAATGATAGCTTAACATAAATTCAATGTTAATTATTCATTTATTTTATAAATATTATATAGCTCCTAATTTAAAAGTAAAATATTTAAACCCCTTCCCTCTCTCTCCAAAACTTAGCTCTGACACATATCCTTATTATTTGATTCAACCACCTGGTAACTTTATTTGCGTTGCACTGTTGAAACGCATGCTTGTACACTTCATCTTTGCAGTTGAAGAAAGTACACATTTTTAGGGTTTTATTTGTTGAGTCGTTGCTTTTTCATGAAGATTTAGCCTTTGTTATGGTCGCAAACCAAATTCAGGCCCCGGATTAATTTGCAATATATTATGATAAAAGATGTGTTATTCACACAAATTATACACAAATATTTTTTGTTTCTATCTCTTTCTATCACATTATTTATTACATCATATTTCTCTTTCTCTCAATTGTAAAATTTGTTGTATAATCCATTGTATAAATAACATTTCTCTATTAAGAATGTCTCTTCTCAAGTAAAAAATGATGCCAGTAAAACTAAAATTCTTTCCAATACACTATTATTGACTAAATATATTAAAAAATATATAAAATCACAAGTGAAACACACTTAATAAGTGAAACCCCTATCATAAGATTTAATAAACTTCAACCAATACTAAGCACTATTTAAAAAAGTTAAAAACTACATTCCCAATTTTTCTCCTTGAGTGAATAGTACACTTTAGAAACAAAGGTAAAGCATATTAACCATTAATCAGAAAATTAAGAGTAAATTTTAACAAAACTATATGTTAGAACATAAACTGGTAATTTTCCCATCAATGATTTTTACTCCTTTTTTTAATCCTTAAAAAGAGCTCCTTTTCTGAGGAGTTAAATATGTTTAGGTACGCAGTAAAGAGCTAATACTAGACACCGCGTCGAATCTATTCAGATGTATTTCTGTGTGCATTGGGCAGAGTCCATATCTGCCACTTCCAGACAGCCAGGTTATCCTAACGTCCATTATTTTAGCTATATTATGGGGGGGGGTTGAAGGATAACAGCTCTCAGTGCATCAAGATTTAAGAGAATGTAAGAGAAACGCTAAATTGAAGGAACACTGATGATGCAAAATGACTTGCGTCCTAACAAATTAAATCCATAAATAAAAACTTTACATTTAAGGTTTTCTTTTTTCCTCCTCAATGTTGAGACAAAGGCGGTCTTTTTTCCACCATTTCATAATGAAGAACAAAATTATCCTGCAAGAAGGCAGACCATTAGAAGCCTAAAGAGATAAAATTATATCGGCCAAAAAAATGATAATATATAACTTAGGGTGCGTGCATGTGTCCACTCAAGCAGTATATGTTTACAAAAACAAACCTTCCGGATTGTTTCAAAAGTGCTTGGATCAAAACAGTGGTAAGATCCTCTCTCATACGTGTTTGTTTTAACAAGCGGCTCCATGTTGGGAACTCTTATAAACCATAAACGATGCTCTTTATGATAAAACCAACCTCGTTTGTAACTGCCAGCAACAACCCTGCCTTGTTAATAATTATTGCTCTGATAAAACAAAACACACAAACACACACACACAATAACAATTTAAATACTCCAGACAAAATCTTTCTAATTCCATTCCAGATTAATTACATGGACGAATGGTTAGAAATTTCCAAAGATTCGTCAATGTGTCATAACTTAAAAAACCACACACATACAATTAAATATTGCCAAATTGAAAATATTTTTGCCAAGAATCCCTGAAATGTAATAATCCTAAAGTAATTCAGAATTAAGACCAAATCATCCAAAAACAACACAAAACAAAAAGGGTGCATGTGAAGGAATGCATACAGTTCATTTGCTGCATATAGCTGCGCTTCATCTTTGGGCATGCTGCAATAAAAGATCAATTTTACTTAATTATAAAATCAAGCAAGCCAGTGTGAAAGGAAACAAGATCAGTTTTCAAAAAGCACCTGTAAAATATGTAAAACAACGTTTCCACCGAAAACTTCGAAAAATAACCTTGCTGCATAACACAAAAAGACTCATCCTCAATAAAACACAAAAGACAAGGGCAACGGAATTATAAAGCACAATAAAGAACATCTCACATGTAGGGCAGGAGGCTGTTTAGCATAATAACATTGTAGCACACTGAACTCTGGATCACCCTTGGCCGGTTCATCAGACCACGGAGACCGAAAAGTCTTATAAAGATTTTCTGATGAATTCAAATTCAACCCAAGTGTTGTAAGATCAATTCCATGAGCAAGATATTTCAGGTCAGGATCACTTATATGGACTACACTGAACAAGCCAAGTCCACCAAATGGATCTTGACTAGATTGTGCAGTTTGTATAGACTTCATGCCCTGATCCCTAAATGACTGATTTGCAGCTGACATTTGCTGAAGGCGGAACTGGGACGGGTTCTGGTGCTGTTGATACTGCTGGATAAGCTGGTCATATGAACCCATTCCAGAAACCGTATTCGGAGAATTTAAAGGCCTTAGTCCAATGCCAGGAGATCCACTGGTCTAAACCAAAAACCAGAAAACATAAGAATGTCAGGAACTTGCTTTGGTGGGAATACAGAATTTCAGTTCAAATGGGCACTAATACCCATTTCAGTTCAGTGCAAGTTAAAAATAAAGAGATGCATAATGCATTCCCATACAAAAGCGTCTCATTTACAGAAGTAGAAAATTTGCTGACCTGGGAATGAAAATTTGAGTGTGAAGATGGAAAAATATCCGTTCCATGCATATGGAGAAGATCTTGATTGTTTACAGATGAAAAGGAGACACCATTGCTACTGACCGAAGGGGCATGCTGCTGTTGCTGTTGTGTACGATGTGATGGATATGACCCCCCCAAACTGAAACCAGCAGACCTCCCCATCTGCTGCAGATTGAAGGCAAATAAGATTGAGAATGGATTTTGATCCATTAATATTATTATAAACATTAATATTGAGAAAAGATATCGTAATTTTTTGCAACACAAAACTCACAGAGAAATGCTGAGATTGCATCATTGACACAGTATTATCATGAAGTTGTTCTTTCTGGTACATATCCATAGCAAAATCTGTATTACCACCTGTGTACAAATACTATGGTCAAAAACAAATGCTGAAGCCAACTGACTAACCTCCACTCAATTAGAGTTCTCAATTATGAACAAAGTTGACCAAAAATCATTCGAATGTCATCATATACAGACAATTACAAAGATGTGATTCCCAACAAGCCATCAAAGATTCATCAGTGAACTTTAAGATATCATTAATTTCTTTACAACATCAATAGGAACCATTAAAGCATCCTCACTAAATGTATGATTGGTCATAAAGCTGAGGCATGGAGCCCTTATACCTATCAAAATCAATCAGAAGAATATGAGGACAAAACACTGAGGCATAATGCACAATGTTAAGAACCACATGCAAAAACCTAATTAAGCTAAGCACATAAAGAAAATGAACATGCAAACATCCAGAAGTCTTCCCACAAGAAGCAGCATAAATTTCATTTTTCAAGTACTGCTATACATCTGGCTATACTCTATGATAATGAATGTTGGGCTTTAAAGGGCCAACAAGAGAAAAAGGTGAAAGCAGCAGAAATAAGAATATTAAAATAGATGTGTGACCACACAAGAAAGGATAAAGTACGAAATGATTGTATATGAAGAGATGTTAGTGTGGCACCAGTTGAGGAAAGGATGACAGAAAATCGGTTAAGGTAGTTTGGACACGTACAAAGGTGGTTACTGGAAGCACCAATGAGGAGTGTAGATTGCATGGTTTTTAGTCCTATTAAAAGGGAGAGGGAGAGCAGGAAGGATATTGGACATTGTTAAGGAGGATCTCATGGTCAATAATGTTTCTAAATATTTGGTATTTAACCAAGTTGAATGGCATTGTGTGATCCATATAGCCAGCCTCACCTAGTAGGATAAAACTGTTGTTGTAATCTCCAAAACAAGAAAATAATATAATTAAGCTGCTAAATTTCCTACTGAGATACATAACCAATTAGCTCACACATATTAACCAAACAATATACAACACCTTTGAATCCTGGTAAAGCTGGGAAGTCTTCATTTTGAATACTAAACTCTTGGTTGTGTTGGACAATGGGACTAACTCCAAGACCCTGTTTTCGTAAAGAACCTGAAATTTATAGTTTACATTATTCTTTTTTGTAGAAGGTGAACAATGTATCAAGTAAATCAACATTTTCCTTCACACACCCAACTGTCCTTGAGGCCCACCAGCAGAACTAGGACGACTGGTCAGTTGAGGGAAGTCATTGATGTCAAAAGGTGAACTGTCACCAGAATTCACATCATTCAGCATCCCCATAGAGTTCAAGTTATTTACTGTTTGAACATGGCTTTGTGAAAGCGGACCTCCAGCACTAGGATAGGAATTTCCTAGCATTGAAATTACCTGTGGAGATCCTGAATCAAAAAGTGGTTGTCACCACAAAGTAGCATATTTAATCTACATATCAAATAAACTCAATATTAAAGGGAATTAAATAATTGACATCTACTAAACAAATAAATGATTCAATCAAACATTTTACAAAAATCTCAAAAAGAACCAGTTCTTTAACAGGTATTTCTAGTACATTTTGCTACTTTAGTGACAGACCAATATATATTATTCAAACATCACAGCAAAACATAAAATTTATATCATTTGGCAGAACAAAGGTTATAATACAGTGACATAAAAGAGACAACAAATTCAAAACATGAAGATTGGTAGACAAACAATCTATGAAGCACAGACACCAGACACAACAAGGACACTCTGACATGGCAAATGTCTAAAATATAGGACACTGCATACCTTGTGGAAGCACACCACTCATCAATCGATTCTGTCCTTGCACACCTAAACCACCAGATCCAGTGTTTCCAGTTAAATTTAGACGAGAAGCAAGACCTGGAACAGACAATCCACCAGAGCTTATCCTCCCAATGTTCCCCCCACCAACCATGTTTCCCATCGAACTAGTGATTCGAGGACCTGCATTTCCCAAAATTGGGGATACTCCCAATCCTGGAACAGCATTTCGGTTACCAATTACAGCAGAAGTTGGAAGAATCCCAGGAATAGGACCGGCAACTCCATTTGTGCTACTACTAAATCCAGGATTTCCTACAACATTTATACCTCCTCTACTGTTGACTCCTGAATGTCCATGAGAGGTTCCATGAGATAGCTGCAAATATGATTGATAGACAAATGAAAATATTTCAAGTTATACAACAACAGAAACAAAATGACAGACAGAAGAGTTAAATATGCTCAAAATTTCAGGTATTACTCTCAAGATGTTCAAACACAAATGCATTCACCTGTGACAGAGCAACAGGTAGATTATTTGATGCAAATCTTCCACCAGCAAGGCTTGCCGAAGGTTGTTGGGCTCCCCCTGTTGGAACACTATTTATTGTTGAGTTTCTTGATGTAAGTGTACTAGGCATGTTGGGTACATTAAAGCTCCCATGAATGTTGTGCAATCCCTGAATAGAACCTGCAGCAAGAACCTGGCAATTATATAACTAAAGGAGAGGAGAGAAAGGATTGACTCTAGCAAATTTTTCCCACCAGAGTGATGAAAAACTGGGGAGGCTACACCAGACTGACCAGAGAATGACGTAGCAAAGGACCGCCCAGCACCATCTGGAAGATTTGAAGCAGACCCATTCAGAGAAGACTGCAAACAGAACTCTGTTACAATTTACATTAAAGATAGATACGTGGCATGAAGTGGAAATCAACATCTTCCAAGAAACAACAACAATAATATGGAAAGTTACAAAAAGTTTTGCTCATTCTACGTGCTGTATCCAACATGCACAAGGCATGAAACATTGAACAAGAGACAGGAATTAAACTTTTTAATAGATTTTCATGACAATCAACCATATGCTAACCATACATAAAGAGGCAACTGCCAGTAAATTGCAAGCATAGAATGGTTAGCACTCATTATGAGTCTAAGAAACTGCCAACAAATAGCAAGCATTAAATGGTTAGTTTAACCTAATATAAAGTTGATTGCCAATCAATATATACAATACACACACAGACACACTCACTGACTCTTCCTTCTGCTTGGATGCTCTCCTTGTAGAAAGGAGAAACATATTTAAAGATTATTGTACTATTATGAGGCTTAAATAACTTTTTAGTCCCTATAATATAGGGTTTTTTTGTTTTGTCTTAAAAAAAAATTTCCTGTTTTAGTCTTCATAATTTTATTTTTTTTTGTTTCATGTTGGTCCCTGTCCCTGTTATGTGATGACGTGACTAACAAAGATTTGAAAACAGGCCTGATGTTTCCTAAATAACAAAGGCTAAAATGAAAATCTTCTAATATAAGAGGGACAAGGACCTATATTAAAATTTTACAATTTTATAGGTGTTGAGAATAGATGTTTCTATTGTCTGTTTTGACATTGTAAAAAGCTGTTTTCTAATTACTTGTATCAGTAGAAAGCCTAGTCTAAGTAGAAGCCTAATCTAAGTAGGTACAGATTTTCAGATTTGATTTTCTTGTACTTCTCTCTCTCTGTACTGTGTCTTTTGAATATATGTATATATGAAATATGCAGCTGAGAAGAATTGAGCTCAGCACATTCAGACCCAAATACTCAAGTTGGTATTAGAGCACATTCAATCCTGCCCTGTCATCTTCGTCAGATTGTCTCCGGCAGCCGTCCGTCGCCGTCCAAGTCGCGGGCGACTTGCTGAATCTGGTGCGCCTTCCCAAGCGCTGTCCAACCCAAGCGATTTCAGGGTGAGAAACCCTTCACAAGCCCACACACACCACTCCAATGCGTAGTCCTGTCAAGCACATGTAGTCCACGCACCGATCTCCAGCCACCAGAACACCGATGCGTGACCACCAATAGTCTTGTTGGCGCTCCCTAGGTCTGTTTCAGGCCTTGTTGTGACCTAGTTCTTACATTTGGACAGTGACCTGTTTGTTCTTAAGATATTTTTTTAAAAGGTTCTTCTCTGTTCTCCAACAATGACGTCTGCAGGTCTTGTTCTCGCAATTTCGGGAACTCCCACCATTACTGCGGAGAAGCTAAATGGCGAGAATTACTTGTCATGGGCTGCCTCTATGGAACTTTGGCTCCTTGGTCAAGGATACCATGATCATTTGGAAAAGGAGATTAATGAAGTATCAACCGAAGACCGTGCTCAATGGAAAAAGCTTGATTTTCAGTTGTGTACAGTGTTGTGGCAGTCAGTGGAGCCAAATATTTTGAAGACACTCAGAACTTTCAAAACATGTTGCTCTTTTTGGAGGAAGGCTTTGAGTATTTTTACTAATGACATTCAACAATTGTACGATTAATGAAGTATCAACCGAAGACCGTGCTCAATGGAAAAAGCTTGATTTTCAGTTGTGTACAGTGTTGTGGCAGTCAGTGGAGCCAAATATTTTGAAGACACTCAGAACTTTCAAAACATGTTGCTCTTTTTGGAGGAAGGCTTTGAGTATTTTTACTAATGACATTCAACAATTTACGATTCTGCGCACAAGCTGGCCTCTCTCAAATAAGTTGATCATGACATAATGTCATATGTGGCTAAAGCCCAATCAGCTGTTGAGGAGCTTAAGTTATTCTTGGAAGCCGAGTCATTAGAAGAAATAAGGAAGAAACATGACAAGTTGTATAGGGTACCGATCCTTCGTGATATGCATTCAAATTTTGATCATGTTCGTGATCAAATTTTGACTGTTCAAGAAGTCCCTTTAATGGAGAGTTTAATAACACAACTTCTCAGTGTTCCTACCCATAAAAAGGATGGAAGTTCTCTTGAACACGCTGAATCTTCAACAATGGTTTCCACTCGTGGAATGGGAGGTCGTGGAAACCGAGGAGGACATGGTGGTAGAGGTGGTCGTTCTCAGTGTTCCTATTGTAAGAGGATGGGCCACACTCAAGAGACCTGGTATACTTTGCATGGCTTTCCTGAAAAGATAGTCAATGTCTCTAAGTCTAAAGAACCTGAACATAAGCTTTCTAAAGATGAATATCAAGAATATCTCCGGCTAAAATCCAACAGTCAAGCTCAATCATCTTTAGCCCCTAGTGTCTCAACAGCCTGCATCTCTCAATCTATTTGTGGTCAAGGTCCTTGGATACTTGATTCAGGTGCTTCTGATCACATCTATGGTAATAATTCTCTATTCTCCTCTATGTCCTCACCTAAATTCCCTCATCTTATCACCTTAGCAAATGGGTCAAAAGTTACCTCCCAAGGAGTTGGTCAAATCTCCCTTTCTCCTTCTTTAAACTTACAATTTGTTCTTCATTCCTAACTGTCCCTACAATCTAATTTCTTTGACTCAATTAACCCAGTCTCTAAATTGTTCAGTAACATTTGATGCTAATTCTTTTATCATATAGGAACGTGGTACTAGTCGACTGATTGGCGTAGAAGATGAATCTAGAGGACTCTACTATCTTGAAACAAGTTCTTTTGTGTCCTATGTTGCTACTTCATCTCCAAAGCTCCTTCATGATCGCTTAGGTCACCCAAATTTGTCAAAACTAAAGCAAATGGTTCTTAGTCTTGAAAAGTTACAAGTGTTAAATTGTGAGTCCTGTCAACTAGGCAAACACGTTAGGTCTTCTTTTCCAAAGCAAATTGAGACAATGTAATTCTGTCTTTTCTGTTGTACATTTAGACATATAGGGTCCAAGTCGTGTCACCTCTTTTGGGTTCAAATATTTTGTCACCTTTATAGATGAATATTCACGTTGTACTTGGGTATATTTAATGAAAGATCGATCTAAACTTTTGTCTATCTTCACGTCCTTCTTCAATGAAATCAAAAATCAATTTGGAAAAATAATTAAAAATTTTTGGAGTGACAATGCCAAAGAATATTTTTCTTTTGAACACTCTTCTTTCTTATCCTCACAGGGCATCCTACATCAGTCCACTTGTCCCCACACACCACAACAAAATGGAATAGTAAAAAGAAAAAACAGACACTTAGTTGAAACTGCATGAACCTTGATGCTTAATGAACAGGTTCCTGTTCACCATTGGAGGGATGCCATTCTTACTGCTTGTTTTCTAATAAATAGGATGCCCTCTTCCTCTCTTGGAAATAAAATTCCTCATTCAATTGTCTTTCCAAATGAACCTTTATATCATGTCTCTCCTCGTGTTTTTGGATGTACATGTTTTGTTCATGATGTCTCTCTAGGACTAGACAAGTTGTCTACAAGAGCTATCAAATGTGTTTTCCTTGGGTACTCTCACCTTCAAAAAGGTACCGGTGTTACTCTCCAGACACTAGACGATACTACATGTCTGTTGATGTCACATTCTTTGAAGAAACTCCTGTCTCCTCTTCCTCCATGCACAATCCCAATTCCATTCAACAAGTTTTATCCATTCCTTTCCTTCATCCTTCATTATCTGTTGTCCAAAAGTCTCCACATCAAGCAATAATCCAAAATCCCCCTCCAGTTGACAACCCAACAAAACCACCTCAATCTCCTTTCATTACATATCAATGTAGGACAAAGAGATGGTCCATTATTGGATGAAGAGCCCCATGATTCAGGTTCCCCCCAATCAGTCAACCCTACACCGAGTCCCTATGATGATAATTCTAGTTGGCCCTATTACTATTAGGAAAGGTATTCATTCTATCCGCAATCCTCATCCTATTTATAATTTTTTTATTTATCACTGTTTATCTCCATATTTTTCTTTCCTAACCTCTCTGTCTTCCATTACAATTCCCAAAAATGTTTGTGAAGCACTTAATCACCCTTGATGGCAACAAGCCATGATTGCTAAAATGCAAGCTCTTGAACAATAGTGGGACATGGGAGTTGGTTCCTCTTTCTCTTGGGAAGAAGACAATTGGTTATAGATGGCTGTATGTTATTAAAGTTGGACAGAATGGTGAAGTTGGTCGTCTTAAAGCTAGATTGGTTGCAAAGGGGTACACTCAAATCTATGGTCTTGATTACAGTGATACCTTTTCCCCTATGGCCAAAATTAGCATAGTTCGCCTCTTTCTTGCTGTGACTACTATTCAACATTGGCCCCTTCACCAGTTAGATATTAAAAATGCCTTTCTTCATGGTGAACTTGAGGAAGAAATTTATATGGAGCAACCTCCTGGGTTTATTGGTCAGAAGGAGTCTGGGTTGGTTTGTAGATTTCGTAGGTCTCTCTACAAGCTCAAACAATTACCACAAGCTTGGTTTGCAAAATTTAGCCGTGTTATGCAGAGTTTTGGACTACAATGAAGTGAAGTAGATCATTCGGTTTTTTTTATTGTCACACCTCTCCTAGTAAATGTATTTATCTAGTTGTGTACATTGATGATATTGTCATTACAAGGAATGATCTTGCTAAGATCTCTCAGCTGAAAAAGCACTTATTTGGCCATTTTCAAACCAAAGATCTAGGCAACCTAAAATACTTTCTTGGTATTGAAGTTGCTCAATCTAAAGAGGCATTGTGATCTCGCAAAGGAAGTATGCTCTAGATATTCTGGAGGAGACAAGTATGATAGACTACAGACCTATTGATAGTCCCATGGATTCGAATCAGAAACTAATGATGGATCAAGGTGAACCTTATCCAGATCTAAAAAGATATAGGAGATTGGTTGAGAAACTCATTTATCTCACTATTACTAGGCCTGCAGTTGGGGTAGTTAGTCAATTCATGCAAACTCCTCACACTGATCATTAGAATGCAGTGATTCACATTCTTAGATACATTAAAAGGACTCCAAGTCAAGGATTGTTGTATGAAGATAAGGGAGATACCCAGATTGTTGGGTCTTGTGATACAGATTGGGCAGGATCTCCCATAGATAGGCGCTCTACCACTGGATATTGTGTATCTATTGGTGGGAATATTGTTTCTTGGAAGAGTAAGAAACAAAATGCGGTTGTTAGATCTAATGCGGAAGCAAAATATAAAGCTATGGCCTCAGTTGTTTGTGAACTTGTGTGGATCAAGCAACTCCTTCAAGAATTAAAGTATTGTGATGTTCAGCAAATGAAACTTTATTGTGATAATCAGGCAGCACTTCATATTGCCTTTAATCCAATTTTCCATGAGAGGACCAAACACAAAGAAATTGACTGTCATTTTGTTCGTGAAAAAGTGTTGTCCAAGGAGATTAGTTCTGAATCCATCAGTTCAAATAACCAACTTGCAAACATCTTGACAAAGTCCTTAAGAGGTCCACGAATCCAGATTATATATACGAAATATACAGCTGAGAAAAATTGAGCTCAACACATTTAGATCCAACTACTCAAGTATAGGGACTGAAACAACAACATTAGGGACTAAAATGAAACAAAAAAAAATTATAAGGACCAAAACAGGAAAAAAAATTAAGAGGATAAAAATGAAAAAAAAAGTTATTTAAACACAGTTATATGTTCTTAGGAAAACATTATCATGTTAAGATTTCCTATTTTGATTCAATTAGGAAGTCATATTTTAGGAAATTAATATTTGATTAGGAGTTTATATTTAAGGATTTATCTAGAGTATTTTTAATCTTTGGTTATAAATACTCTTCAGGTGCCTTATGCTGTTAGTCAAACCTTTTGCACAATTATAATATTGACATTTCCTTTTCCTCATAGAGCATCTGAAATCCTAGTCAGACTCTGCCCTAGAGGAGTACTCCGGGTTATTGTTGAAGTCAGAGGAGAACTCTAGGTCTATCTTTCTACATCACCCCTGTTCTGCTCTCACCTTCTCAATAAGTAAGTTAATATTTGAATTGGTGCTACTTTGATCCTCAAACGACTTAAATATCCAAATTCTAATTTATCAAAATGCTCATGAAACATTATAATGACCAGAAGCATTCTAATATATGCATCAATGTGAAACATAATAATCCTATAGCATGGCACATTGATGTTTAACACCATATTTCATCCAGAAGACACTCTATAATCCCCTAAACAATTCAAATCACACAATCATGCAAGGATGTAAATATCATGTATCAAGGATCAGAAATGACAAGGAGATTAAACTTGAATTTACAGAAAATATACAAGCAAGAACTTCAAACTAAAAATTGATGGTTGAGAAAAGTGTCATACACACCCCAGCACATAAGCCACTTACTTCAATCAAGAAATTAAAAAAATTAAAAACAAAATTCAATGAAGATGAATCAAAATTCTCCATTATAACAAATCAGTAGCCATGACAGTGCAAACTAAGTAAAGGGCCAGATAGAATATTGAACATAGCCTCTTGCTGTGCAAGACACAAGGGAATACATTAAGTAAGCTCGACATTGCATGAATTTCAACACGTCAAGCCAAAAGTCATCACTGCACTGAAAAACACCTGCGAAGATCGTGTCCTTGGAACCAACAAATAACCTGAGTAGAATAAAATGCCAAAAAAAAAAATCAGATACGATATGATTCAGTTGGAAGCATCCAACTCTATAACAAAGTAAGCACAACATTTCACACAGTAAATTTTATAGTTACATTTAGCCTTAGCCCTTAGGTTATCAGATATAACCATATGTTTATCCCCTTTTGTGGATAAAAGAAGAATGCAGTGAGACCACCTTGAAGCTGGTCTAATTAAGGATGTGCAGACCCTAGAAGCAACATATTAAACCAATCTGCAAACATCGAGTGAGTAGCGCAGAACAAAAATTGCAAAGAAGAAAATGTAGTTGAAACAGGTTGTGCACAAATTACGAACAGTGCACAACAGGTTGAACAAATGCAGCGCTAATTGATACAAGATTCAACAGAATTATATGCACTATTCCCTAGTTATCAACCACAAATTCAAGCATTTCCACATATAAATTCATCAACCATCCAATTTTACAGTCCTCATTTTGTTCAGAATTTAAAGTGAAAATTAATAAACGACACTAAAATTCAAGTGCGGAACCACAGAATCAAGTGCCTCCGAGAAACCAAATAGCGAGCGCAATAGAATTATATCGGTTATGACAACGTTAAGCAGTGACGCTGAAGGAGGAGGATCGGAATGAAGGAAACGGTGAAGTGGATCGAAGTTAGGGATCAACGAGCGCGAAGAGAAAAAAATAGGGAGAGAGTACCTGCAGAACAAAGACGAGCGGTAAGGTTGTAAGTCAAGGAGCGAGTTCGGGTGCCCTAAATCGGAACAAGAAAGCGATGGAAAGAGAGAGAGTGGTAAGTGAATAGAAAAGCCTTCCCCTAGTTGGGTTGGGTTGAGACGAAAAAGCACAATAAAGTATGGAGCATAGTTTCACCATCCAGGTTCTCTCAACGGAAGGGATATAATTTAAAGGGAGTATCTAATTTTATTTTATTTTTTAAAAATTTATATTTATCTGGAAATCATAATAGTTGAGAATATTATAAGAATAAATATTATAACGTAAGTTCATTGAGTTTTAATATTATAATGCAAAGGGTTTGTTTTTATATTGTGATTTCTGTCGTGAGTTTATTGATTTTTATTATAACTAGCGTTTTAATATGTACATTATACATATTAAATTTATTATATAAATTTTATGATTGTAAGTAATTATCATAAAATATTTAATAGTAATTAAATTAATTATATTTTAATATTATATAATATATTAAACAATACATTAAAACAAATTATAAAAAAAAAAGCTAAAAATATAAATAAAATAATCATATTAAAAATCATGTATGGTAAAAAAAAGTTTATAATATGATATAAAATAACAATTGCACTCAATCTTTTTATTGTAAGAAAAAAATTACTTAACAAATTTATTGAACAAATGAAGTATATAAATGAAAAAATTGTTAGTAAAAAATATAAAACATTTGTAAGGACAAATAAACAATGATTTAGAAATTGAAAGCAAAAAAAAATGTCTTCTATTTAACTTCTTTATCTTTACTCGTTCTATTTTATCTTTTATAACCATATATATTTATTCTTGATTGTCTATTAGCTAATTTTAAGAGGGGAAAAATCACATATACATGTAGAGAAAATAGGCTATTTATTGACGGTGTAAAACTGTTTTACACTGTCATCCAATCATATAATCACCATATATGGTAAGTTGGTTTATTTTTACAATATTTACCTTAAAAGTTATAACGGTGAATTGTGATTGGTTGACAGTGTAAAACTTTTTACATCAATAGTGTATAGCCATTAAACTCATACATATATTTAAAACTGACATGCATTTTCCAAGAAAAAAATAATAATCTATCATAACACACTCAAATTTATTTTTATCTTTATCTTTTTATTTTTATTTTTGAGAAAAAAAAGACACCATTGGTGGAAAATCCAACCCTTACACGTAGGTGCAACTAAAAAATTAAAATTAGAATACTAAGTACAACATAAAACCTAATCCACAAATAAAATAAGAAAAAATTTGAAAGAAAGCACACAACTCTTTGCTACATAACCAATATGTTATATTTTAACAACTAAAGATATTAAAATTTAGTGACGAAACAAAGAAATAGGAAAACCTAAATAGGAACAAAAATATTACATTATTATAAGGAAGGGAGAAAGGAACATCTTCATTAGCGTTGAATAGGAAAAACATGAAAAATAGGAAACCCTAAATAGAAACAAAAACTTGTCATCGAAAACGAAGAATATAAAACCCTACAGGGCACGTAAATAGATAAGGGAGAAAGGAAATTTTTCATTTCCACATGTGAGGGGCAAAAAAAAATTTAATTGTGAAAAAGATAAGGAATTCAAATCAAGATACGAGTTAAAATAGATAAAAAGAAGAAGATTATAGAAGATAAGAGAAAAGGAAAATAGAAAATTTTAGAGATAAAAGAGAATATTGTGGAGAAAATGATAAGTTGTTGTTGATTTTGTGGAACGTTATTGTTGGAAAAGTATGAAAATATAAGCATTGCAAAAGAGAAGTGTGTACTTCACCACTTCACCAAGATAAAGTATTTAAATGAAAAGGATAAATTACTATTTTGGTCTCTTATATTTTTTAAAAATCCTATTTTGGTCATTTGTCTTTTAAAAAGTCTATTTTTGTGCTTTATCTTTTAAAAATATCCTGTTTTGGTCCTTTCCGTCAAGTTCATTAGTAAACCACCAATAGAAAGGACTAAAACAAGACATTTTTAAAAGATAAAGTACCAAAATGGACTTTTTAAAAGATAATGTACCAAAATAGGATTTCTAAAAAAAGATAAGGGACCAAAATAGTAATTTGGTCAAAAAGGGCAAAGCAATATCAATAAAGCTCTTGTTTGTTTTTAGTGTGTTCAATTACATGAATGGGTTGGGATATATTTGGAGACAAGGCTCTTATTATTAAGACACTACTCATTGGGTTAGTCAAATACAGCTATGAGTGTCATGCATCAATATCATTTGCTCCAACGTGTTTCACCTATAAGGTACGTGGATGTTTAATCGAACAAACTAAAAATAATCAAGAGTTTCATAGATGTTATATTTTTTATGGTGAACCTACGATGAAGTATAATAATATCACACACCTATAATGCATCACTTATTACCATCAAATATATGTATATTATAATAAATAGTTGTGATAATTTATAGGCAACCAGTTGAATGGGTTTGGAATAAGTAGATCGAAAATTGCAACATGGTTGAAATTCGTGCTTGAAAAGTTAGGGTTCGATGGATGGGGTTCATCCACTGCCCTTGCCATATCTTGATCTTGGCCATGCAGTAGATTAGTCTAACTCCATTTTTACTTGGGGTAAGTAAAACAACCTTGATTGTTAAATATAGTCACTTGATTAACACGTCACTAGGTGTCTAAATTGAGTGTTCAATTAGAATGTACCACCCAATTAATAAGACAAATTGCATGTCTATCTGATGCTTCACTTGTTAAGGCCAACCCTTGTCATTTTTTTTAATACAGGTAGAAGCTTAGAGAGTTTAAGGTTGCTAATCGATAAGGAACATGTGTATACATATAATAGGTCATAAATTAAGGTACAAACTTAAAGTTTAGCCTTCTTATAGGCTAAATTATTATTTTGGTCCCTTTATCTTTTTTAGAAATCCTATTTTAATACTTTATCTTTCAAAAAATTTGTTTTGGTACTTTATCTTTTAAAAATGTCATGTTTTGGTCCTTTCCATCAATGGTCTACTGATGGACTTGACAAAAAGGACCAAAATAGGCCATTTTTAAAGATAAAGTACTAAAACAAACTTTTTAAAAGATAAATGGCTAAAATAGAATTTTTAAAAAAGATAAAGGACTAAAATAATAATTTAGCCAAAATGAAAATGAAAGTGAGGGAGAGTGAACTCCTCTTGTGAAAGATAGAGAATTTAATTTAATATACAGGGTGAATTATCTTAAAAGTGATATTAATAATTATTTTTAATTAGTTAATAATGTAAAAAAAAAATTACATTAACGTGATATACAAATTAAACTCATATTATAAAATTTGTTTAGTACTTTTGTACCTATAAACTAAATTTGAGACAACATTTTTCATTTTTACGAAGTTTCATCATGTTTTTCTCTTCACATAAAGTTGCGTGTCTTTCTTATATTCAAATATGTGTCATGAATTATCAATATTAATTAGTTATTCAAATAAAAGGAAATTTTACTTTCATTAAATATCATAGAAAATTAAATTATAAATCATCATTAAACAAATTTTTATTAATTAGAAAAAAAATTAGTTTTAAATTTTGAATATATTATCATTAAAATAATTATTTATTAATTAAACTAATTCTATATAATATTTTTAATTCTATTTTATATTTTTATAAATATACACTACATGGATACTTACTAGCTAAAAAAACTTTTAAGAATATCATTGTAAATTTGATTAAAACTTGTCATTAGAATATTTTATTAGAAAATATACTTAAAAAACATTTTTTGAAATATTACATTTTTAAGAATGTTTTTTAAAAAATTAATACTAAACATAAAAATGTAATATTCTTTTTTAAGATTTTTGAAAAGGTAAAAAAAAAAATCCTTATCAATTATTTCTTAAAAGATAAAGTGTATTTACAATTATTAATTAAAAAATAAATGATTAAGATTGTGATAAAAACTAAATATATGTATAGTAAATTTAAAATTAATTATAGTTTAAATCATTAATTTTTTTAATTGATAATCCATATGTGGCAGGCCTAACAACGATTTCAAATTAGTTAATTGACCAATTTGGGGTTCTTTTACAAATATTTTATTAAAATAGAGTCCTTTTGAAACAAATTATTAGCATGGGGTTGTTTTGACCACTGACCAGTCAAAATTGCTAATCTGACTAGCGAAAAACAATACACATTAGCTTTTTTAAAAATTTTTTTCAAAATTTGACTATGAGTACACATGGCATACCACGTTTAATTCGCTAGTCAAACTCCAAGTAGACCAAGTTGTATCTTCTGTTACATATAGGTTTTGAGTTTCAAAACGTGAAGGTAAATTCGTTATTGCAGCTTGCATGTTATAGTTGATTTGATATAGCACTGCATGCTAAATTCGCTACTGCAAGTAGCTAACACATGCTGCTTTTTCTAATGATCCAGCTATTGCACGTTCTACAATTATGAGTAGCTGAACATGCTACTACTCAATATACAATTTTATTAATACTTTATTTTACTTTACTTTTTTTAAAGTTAAAATTTTATTTAACTCTATTATTTTAATATTCTACTTCTATTAATGTTTATTATTATATTTAATTAAAAATTTGTAATTTTGTATCAACTTATTTATTATTCATTGTTGATTTATTTACTATTAACTCAAAATGAATAAATACCTTTTTATTTATTTTTAACTTAACGATAAATTTGTCTATCCATATAATTCTTATTTTTAAATTATTTTTTTAATCTCATTTAAAAAGGTATTAATTTTGTTTACATAAATCTCATTTAAATCTATTTTTAATGTTTTAATTTTATTTACATTTATTATTTTATTTAATTATAATTTAATTTATGTTTATTACTTTATTTAATTCAAAATTTATTTTAACTTATTTATTGTTAAGTTAAAATAAATACCTTTTTGTCAGGTGCCACATGGCACACTCTCATAAACTAGCTAGTGAGAGTAGCACAATACGCTTAAATGTGACATGTGGCACACACTTATAAATTAGCTAATAAGAGTAGCACAATACACCTAGATGTGACACTTGACACACTTTCATAAAATAGTTAGTAAGAGTAGCATAATGCACCCAAATGTGACACTTGGCACACTTTTATAAACTTGCTAGTGAGAATGCCAACTTTAATGAAATATGTGTAATTTGTTAACTCAGTTGAACGTCCACGTGAAACGCGATATATACTCACTGATCTGACCAGCTCATTAATATTTTGGTTGTTTGACTAGTGAGTCTACGTGGTGCATTTAAAAAAAAAAAAAAACTAACATGACACACATTTTGCTAGTCAAATTAGTAGTTTTGACTGGTCAATGGTCAAAACAATCTTATGTCAATAATTTGTTTCAAAAAAATCATATTTTGATAAAATATTTGTAAAAAAATCCTAAATTGGTCCGGTCATTTCAGATTCGCTATCTTGGTCCTTACATGATGTTTTTGGGTTGAGGCATAACTTTACAAGACGTATTGAAATGGAATAAAATGCTTTTGCTTTAAATAACAAATAATAACAGGTAATGAATTTATAATTGAGTGCTTCGTTCTTTTCTAAAGGAAAATTTGTTATAAAAAAATTATAAACGAATCCCCTGTGAAATTCCCTTGTGTGCAAAAAGAAATTGTTAGATGCACAATTTTTTAAGGAAGAAATTTGTATGGTTTCAGAAAGATGAATTTAATTTTTATTTGAATGCGATGATAATGTAATAATATAGTTCCATATAAAGAATTTAGATTTGCATATAGAAAAGAATGTTATATAAGGATTGAAATTATATTTCATAACGATGTAAGTTCAAGCTCATTGCTTATATAAGGATTTTAACGGTGACCAATATACGGGTTTTTTTTGGAGCTTTGAAGTACATCTCCTAATATTGTGAACTCCTAAAATTCAAGTTACCTTAACTTTTTCCATCAACAAAATGGAAAAAAATGAGTTTTGGTTCTTGAAGTCGTGAAAAAATATTTTAATAATAAATATTTGATATTTTTAAGTAATTAAAATATTTAAAAGAAAACATTAAAATGATATAGAATTATTATTAAATGTATACGATAGTCTACCAAAAGTTTTTTGTTGGGGTTTATGGAAGTCCTCGTCTCCTCTGCTAATGTGGCCGCCTATTTGGAGAAACCATCAGATATTGGGTCTTCGATCTCTTTCAAAGACTAAGTGCTGGTGCATAAACTTATTTTCGTGCCATGACCTAAAGTGAATCATATGGTCCAAAAGCTTGTTCATGTTGACTACAAAGGAGGCAACCTACTATTGTCTAAATTGAAGGTGGATTCTTCTGTGCTTCAGGAGTTGTATGCACCATGGTAAGAGACCCTTATTGTTAAGCTTTTGGGGAAGTCAATCAGCTACACTACAATGAAGGCCCATCTCACTAGGCTTTGGAAAACTCAAGCCGATTTTGAATTAACGGATGTTGACCATGTTTGGTACTAGAGTGAATAGATAAAACATCATTGGAGGTGGATCGTGGATGCTTTTGATCGTTGCCCAACAGTTATTGAGTGGAATCCTCAGTTTATCTCTTCAAAAGCAAAGGTTGATCGAACTATGGTCTAGGGTCATTTTCCTAGCCTCAATGCGGTCCATTACAATGAAAACTTCCTCCTTGCTTCGGGCTCAGTCATAGGCAAGCCTATTAAAGTGAATGTTAATACTTAGAGGGCAGTAAAAGGGCATTTTGCAAGAATGTGCATAAAAATTAATCAATTATTGGCAAAGTTCAGGTAGTTGGTCATTGTTACAAAGGCACGTAAGAAGGACAAAAGGGCTTCACATTATTTACTTAAGGTGTGGGTGTTATGGGCATGTCACTCGTGAATGTCCTTAGTCTCCTCCCTTTCAACCAAATCAAACAACGGAGTCATCTCTCTCACCTGCGAAGGGGGATACAACTGCCATAAATGGTAATGGTGGACATAATCATCATGCAATTAATTCTATAAGTAATATATTTGACAATATTATGTCTAAATTAAAACCATTTTCATTTGGCAATTTGACAACATTTTAATTGGTTTTGTCAATAATTAATTGATTGCAATGTTTGAAATAATATTGTGCTTTGATTGGTAATTTTTTAATTGATTATACCAATTATTAATTTGACGATATTTTAATGGATTTCATTAATATTTAAATTTTAATCACCTATCTATTATTTATATCTAATCCAAGTTTTTTTTTTTTTTTGAATTCTAACCAATTTCAATCAACAATTAATTATTATTCAATTTTAAATTAGGCTAATTTATTTCTAGGGCACATTTTCATAGTCCATTCATTGATACACTTTATCAATTTTTTCACTTCTTAGTCCCTCACTTAAGTATCTACAAATATGTAAATAAGAGTAATAACAAATTCACTTAAGTGTCTATATACATGTAAATAAGAGTATTAACAAATTTACATGACATGAATGCTCTCTAAATTGAAAATGCTCGCTAAAAGAAAATTCAAAATACGAATAGTAAAATGTTCAATAAATAAGATTCACTATGACCTTAGCCATGGATTTAGTAACATGTGTTCAATAAAAGCACAAATCCATAACACATGTTCAAGGATCAATAAACTCAAATATACTAATTTTAAAAAAAATCAAAGCATACATAAAACACACATAAAAAAGACAAAACTAAGAAATTGAATGCCAATAAGGTTGACACTTTTGGTTGAGTCTTCGCTCACACTAACTGTGACTTTGACAGACTTCTTCTATTGGTAAGCACGTAAATTTCATTATAAATTCTTCCTGAGATTGGTGATCTTTCTTGACCTTACAAGGGAGTGTGCCTTTTCCTAGACTAAACTTTTCTCTATAAAAAAAAATATAAGAAATTGAGTGCCAAAATCATTAGCTACCTTCACTCCCATTGCATCATCATTATATAGATATGTATTAAGTAAAAAATCAACTAAAATCGATGCTAAGGCAAAATGGTCATTTTTTAATGTTGATTCTCTAAGTCCTTTGTCCTTGCCCTCACCAAACTAGTTTTAAGATTTCTCTACTTCATTAACTTTAATGTTAAATGATCAATCAACAATTAAAAATAAAACAGATCCTAATCATAAAAAATGGTATTTTCAAGTCAGTAGTTAAGTAGATTTATTTGCACTTATGTTTAAAATGTATTCGTTGCAAACTTGAGATACTAATACTCATCCAAAATAATATGTACCAAAGAAATTAACTATTTGCTCTTTTTGTTTAATTTTTTTAATGATGTGTCATTTCATTATAGGTAGTGTCCAAGAATGATATATTAAATTTCGCTTTTCATGTATATGATTAGGAATTGAATCCTAACTAAGATACTTAAATAAAGGATTTAATTATTTTTTATACATAAAGATAAACATGTTACATGAAAATAGAATTAGAAATAAACTAAACCAACTCAAAATAACAAGAGAAAAATTTACAGGTCTCTTAGTTATTAGCTAATATAAAATAAGATCAATAATGTTATTATATAAGCATAATTTTTTCTCTATATTCATCATTAATTTTTTAGTATACTCTATAAATTCAAATATCTACAAATCTTTTTTTTTTTATAATTAATGTTGGTCATTTTCCCTTTACGATAAAAACATTTTTTTAAAATAATTATTATAAAATGTAATATAAAATACTTTTTATCATTAATAATTCTTATTAAAATTATGTATATATCTAAGTTATACACAAATGCAAATATATTTATAAAAATAATATTTCTTTAAAATAAACATTTATATAAATTAAAATAATACAGGACATATCTGAATATAAAATTATTTGAATATATATATATATATATATATATATATATATATATATATATATATATATATATATATATATATATATATCTCAATATTCATAACTGTGTAATTTATATTTTAAACATTTATATACATATCTACTATATATACTTTTATAAAATTTAAAAATGATTGATAAATGCACTAAAAAATCATAATAATATAAAAAAATATAAATTGTAAACTCAACACTCGTGCAAATACGAGTTATTACACTAGTTTGTAGTTATATGATAGTATAAAGATGTTTACATTATTAGTACATTTTAATTAAATTCTTATTTTATTATGTAAACAAAATTAGTTTTTTATTTTCAAAAAAGAACTAATCTCTGAAAAAAAATCTGGACAATATTTGTATTCTCTTTTTGGTTTAGAACATAGGTATCTTTTATGGAATACAATCATGCTTAAGTCAGATATGATTATTATAGACATCAATTTTATTTTTCTGAATATTTAACGCAGCTCGAGCTAGATAAGATCATTATAAGTAACAAAACTTTTTTTTGAGTATTTAATATAGTTGTATATTCAAGACTCAAATTCAACGTCACTGATTAAATTAAAACAATCTCGCCGAGTTGATCCAACGGTGGTTACATTTGTATTCTTTTCTTCTCTTTGTTTAGCCCTAAATTAGCGGCGAGAAAGACAAATGGTGCATCAGGACATTGACCAATACAAGCATGTCCATTTCGTATCACCGGCTTTCACTCTTGGTGGTAGCTGAGCGTTTTGAAAAACGAAAACAGTAGTATTTTTTTTGTATTTTGTTCGATAACGAAAACAGTAGTATTTTAAGAAAGTACAATGGATTAGGGGTCCACATTACGCTTGCCAGGTGCCAACCAGAGAGCCACACGGTCGCAGGTCCACGCCTAAAACTAAAGCATAAATGCTACATCAACTTCCCCACATGGAAACCCTCACCACATGGGTATCATGCTCCTTATTTAAATTCTCCTCATCCTCTGCACGCGTTTATTTTGCTCAGAAGACTTTAAAGTTAACTAATCGTAAAGCCAATAAATGATACTATATTTATTATTAATTTAATATAATATCTCTTATAATTTTAATTTATTAAAATTTAAAATTAAATATATATTCACCCTATATATTAAATAAGAACAGTTATTTTAAATCAGAATATTTTTAGTTGTTATTATTCAACAAAAGCGTTTTTAAGATTTTTTTTAACATGTTATCTTTTTCAATTTATTATTTTTGATATTTTTAGTTTTAAATTAAATTATTTATTTATTTTTTAAAAATAATCAGTAATTAAAAATTAACATTGTATTATAATAATAATAATTAGTATTGTATTACAATAATTGTTTATTATAAATTTAGAATATAATTTATATGTTCAAAAACAGTTATTTATTATAAATTTTAATTACAATATAATTTATATATTCAGAAATATTTATTTATTATAAATTTAAGTTATATACAATAAATATTTATTTTGTGCAATACACAAGGTAAAATACTATTCTATTTACTTATTTGTAAAGAGAAAGTTTTTAATTTTTATGAATTTTTACATATAAAATAAATTAACTCAGACATACTTTTATTATTTACGGAAAGAAATCCCTACTAGATTCTTTCGTGATTACCCCACAATTCACAAAGAAAAGATAGTTCGACTTTGATGTGAAGAAGAGGCCAAATAATAAGAAAGTGCGAGAAGATATTTACCTATTAACATCATTTTTAACATTTTTTTTAAGTTTAATTTTGATATACTATTAGTTTAAAAAACTTTATAGGCTTAATTATGTTTTTAGTTTCTCAAATTTGATAAATGTATTTTTTTAGTTCCCTAAAAAATTTGTGTGATAGATTCACTAACTATATTTCAGCAAAAGGACCAAAACAGAAATTTTAAAATTTGAGGACTAAAAAGATTAATTTTTAATTTGGAGGACTAAAAAAATATATTACTCAAATTTGGGGAACTAAAAACATAATTAAGCCATTTTTATATTATTAATCAATTAAATATCACTTTAAACATAACTTTTAAAGTAATTATTACAAAAATTAATAATTTTATTATACACAATAATTTGTAATTGAAGACTAGTGTAAAAAAATATTTATATTGTTATTGTTTTCTATTTAAATTTTGTCGTCAAAATAAATTTATAACAATATATGTGTTTTTTATTTTATTATAAAAACAATAAGAGAATAATATAAATTTTCAATGTATAAATATACTTTTTCTAATTAAATTTCATCCATTATAATGACCTGTAAGTTTCCCGTGCATATTTGATGATAAATCACCTCATTTTTTTATTGATAATTATAAATATATTTATTTTCTTTTTTTATCTCATTTTTAATTTTATCATACTACCTATCACATCTATTACTTTATCTTTTCTATTTTTTTTTATCTTCCGAATTCTCTCATCTTCTCCAAATCCATCCAAGGTGATATTTTTCCTTTTCTATTTTATACAGTATGATTTATATTGTGGCTGTGTTCCTCTCTTAAGGCGATGATAAATTATTTTTTAGAGTAAATTATATTGATATTCTTGTAATTTTATCTAATTTCACTTGATATCTCTTTATGTTTTATTCCTACACTAACTCCCTTAATTATTTGATAAACATTATGCTGACACCCTTTATCCATTACATTAACTCCTATTGATTATTTAAAAAATATTATACTGTGTACCTCTTTATAAGAGATATTATAGTAAATGTTAAAAAAATTAGGAAAATTATATGCAATCTCAAAAAAATTCAAGGAGTGTCAATATAATTTACTCTATTTTTATTACTAAGTCTGTTGGGGTGTATTTTTAAATTTAAGTAAATTTTACATATAAGCTGTTTTTTATAATTTGTAGTGTAGTAGCTTATGATTTTTTCCAATAGTTTTTTTTTTCTCAAACACATTATCTCCAAATTACTCCCAAATTTTTCAACAAATCTTTTCCTTTTAGCTTCATACATACCATTTATGTAATTTACTATATAAAAGTTGTTTTTTTTTATATCCAAACGAAATTAATTATCTTAAAATCGCTTTTTAGCAAACTTACTCAAACAAAAATTGATTTTGATTACAATCAATAATAACAATAATCAATTATACATATAATTGATTATTAAAATAATTTAATTTTTACAGTTGTCCCCAACACACCCTAAATGTATACTTTAATTCATCACTTTGACTTTACACTCTAAGGGGGTCGTTTGGTATACAAAATCTTATTTTATCCCTGAAAATCATGTTTTCTAAAAATTATATTTATTGGTAATGATTTTTTCTAGGAATGTCACAAATATGTTTGATATGTCTAAAATATTCCTAAAAATGAGAGACATAATTATAAACAAATTTTCTCCATTCATGAGAATCTTGGATTCCCACCTCCTCCTATGAAAAAGTTTTGTGGAAAACTTAATTAAAAAATAATTCTTGAGAATGTTAGATTCTTAAAAATAATTTTTAAAATTCATATACCAAATGTAAGAATTTAACATTTCAACCTAAGATTCCTAAAAAATTTAAAAGAATCCTCCTACCAAATACCCCCTAAATGATTGAGATGTACTTTAAGCAAAAGTTGGCTTACTAACCTACATGACGGACGATTAATATTTTCTTTCCTAATATTTTCTTTCCTACATGATGGGTGATTGATATTTTCTTTCCTAACATTGAGTGATTGACATTTTTTTTCCAACATTTTCTTTCAACCATATTTTTTTTATCTACAATACTCAAATTTGAAATTTTGTTTAAAAAAATCGAGTTCAGTTTCAGTCAAACCAATGACATATTAGTTAACATAAAGATTGTTAATGGACTTGGCAAACGCCTCGTTACTCCTCTACCTAAGTACCTAACTCATTTACATTCCTCTTATAAATACTACAAACAAACACCTCCCTTAATTAAGTACGTTTTTCTAATCTATTGTTGAAAGTGTCCACTACTTTTGTTAGACCACCTATAGTCCCCCGCGAAGCAGCTCGAGACCGTTCGGAGCTTGGTCGACATAAGCTTGTTGATTCAACGTTCCCAATTTGATGAAAGGATTTTTTTAATCTTCGAGGATGGCATTTCAAACAAATTAAAATCAACATTAAATAAAAAATTATAAAACTAAGCATCATTACCCAATTTTAAATTATTAGTGAGAAAATTTTCAACTTTAGTGTAACTATTTTAGTAATAAAAGATTAAATGATGAGATGCAATTTACTCCGCTCTTCAGGCTGTAGTTTTTATTTTTAATTATTATTAACATTCCATAAAAACTATTCAAACTCTCACTATTTGGTCAACTTTTAATGGGTCTCTTTAGCAAGGCCGACCCAATGTTTAGCAGACCTAAAGTAAATTTTAGTAAATTTTTTCTGTTTTATTTTGATTCTCTGTTTGTTGGTCATCACTTTCTTTTCTCTGTTTTGTTTTGTTGATTTTCATTTTTGGTTGAATGGGTTTAAGAGAAGCATGAAATCACCTTCTGAACAACAAAATGTTGACGACGGAGGAGAGGGTGGTGATGGAAGAGTGGCCATCGGTGTAGGAGAGGTAGAAGAATGGCAAGATGCTGGTGCCGGAGGAGGTCATATTCATGGAAGAGTTAGACGGTGATGAGGCGGCAATAGTAGCGGGGAGAGTACCACGAACGTGATGGAGGAAAAAAAAAAGGAAGAATAAATTAGAAAAAAGGGAGGAAAAAAGAAAAAATAAAAATAAAAAAAGATAAAAAAAATCTGAGCCGTTGATTTTAAATCTATAATATCTAATGAATAAAAATTGGTGGGAGACATGTATTGCTCTCCCACCCTACCCTGTGCCGTAGTGTAAATGTCTTGTGTTTCTCCATGGCGTAAGAATTTTTTGTATTTCTCCACACAAGCGAGAATCTCGGGAGGAGAAAAGGTACATTCACCAATTACTTTTAAGGGAGTATTGTTAAATAATTACTACCAACTTTTAGAAATTTTTGTTTTTATTGGAGTTTGAGAAACTTCATTTTTACGCGATAAGATTACGCTTGATTCAATTGCCACTTTTTTTTTGTATGTCAATTTCCTACAAATTGGCAGGGCTACCATGAATACAGTTTCACACCGGCAGGCACGACTTTCCCATTTATTATTTGGCTCATATCCATATTCACATGTAAACGTCCATTTTCTAATACAATATTAAATTCAAACTACCTAACAAGAAAATCCAAAAATGTCAAACCAATCCAGTGGTATTCAATAATTTAAATTTCTTAAACGCCCATCTGTTCCGCTCCTAACTAACATCTTTCATTATAATTATAATTAAAATAGTAGCAATTGTTCTTCCTTTTTTATTGCTCTCGAGCTAGTTACCTAAAGGTTCTAACCACACTCCCCTTACCTATCGTAATTTGTTTAATCTCTATTTGCATTGCTACGCACCTATTTTCACCCAAAACACGAGCAACCAGCCCACCCAAAACACGAGCAACCAACCCTCTCGAGCATTGTCCCTGCTTCCACGGTTTCTGTTCCTTCACCCTCTCTCTCTCTATTTTATATTTTATTTTCGAAATAAAATGAAAAAAAAAAGAGAGTTTATGAATAGGTTAATATTTAAGGTTGTCATCGAGATTGTTCCAGCTTGCGCTGAGCTAGATTCTTGCTTGTTCTTCTCCTGTCAGTTTTTGTATTAAAATTTCTCTCAAAATAACAAAAAGGGTCACTTCAGATTTCTCTCTTTCTCTCTGGCTTTGTTCATACTGGTTCTGCTGGAAACTATAACAAAGGTGCCATCTTCTGTCTTTGTTATCCCTCTTTTTCTGTGTGTTTGACTTTGATTTTGTGCTTGATAAGTAGAAGCTCACTACTCTCTTTTCCTGCTTGTACCAGAATCTCCTAGGGTTGAATTGATTAGCTTCAAAGAGAGAAATTTTATAAAGGAAAAAAAAAAAAAAAAACCAGTAGTCTCCTTTCATTTCTAGATGCCACGATGATTGACTGGAGAAATATTGGTTTCTTTATCTGTGCTTTATCTATCTTGCCCCTTGTATGCTTTTGTGCCACCTTTGTTCCAGTAGATGATTATCTTATAGACTGTGGAGCACCTGCAAGTACTTCAGTAGGTGGGCGCAATTTCACAGCAGATAATTTATCGAAGGATCTTCTTTCCACACAAGAAGATATTCTTGCCACTACCTCCTTGAAATCAAATATTTCTTCCTCTGATGATTCACCTCTCTATCAAACCGCAAGAATCTTCACTGGATCCTCAAAGTACACTTTTCCAATCAAGCAAATGGGGAGGCACTGGATCCGTCTCTATTTCTTTCATTTACTTATCAAAAATACAATTTGAGTGCTGCAAATTTCACTGTTGCCACACAAGACCATGTCCTTTTCAGCAGCTCCAACATGCAGAAAGATCCTGTCATGAAGGAATACTCAGTCAATGTGACCTCAGACAACCTTGTTATCACCTTTAAACCTTCACAAAATTCCACTGCTTTTGTGAGTGCCATTGAGGTTGTTTCTGCCCCTGATGACCTCATTGGTGATGAGGCTTCCACCTTAGATCCACCAGCAGCCTATTCTGGGTTGGTGACACAGGCACTGGAGACAGTTTGGAGGGTTAACATGGGTGGTCCTATTGTGACCCCTATAAATGACACGCTTCAAAGAACTTGGATCCCAGATCAAAGCTTCCTTTTGGAACCCAACCTTGCCTCATTTGTTTCTAATATTGATGCTGTTAAGTATGAGAATGGTGGGTCAACAACAGAAAACACTGCTCCGCCTACTGTTTACGGTACTCTCACACAGATGAACTCAACCTATGATCCCCGTAGTAATTTCAATGTGACATGGCAGTTTGATGTGAATCCAGGGTTTCAGTACCTTGTTAGATTTCACTTCTGTGATGTAGTCAGTAAAGGTCTCAATGAACTCTACTTCAATGTTTATATTGATTCCAAGCTGGCTGCCGCGAATGTTGATCTCAGTGTTTATAGTAATAATGCTTTGGGTGTTCCATATCATAAGGATTTGGTTACAGCCTTGGCCGTCAACAATACAATTCGTGTAAGTATTGGCCCTTCTGATTTAAATAAGGACTTCCCTAATGCCATTTTGAATGGACTGGAGATCATGAAAATGAACAATTCAATGGGCAGTCTTTTCTCAGGAGCAGCATCTGTGGATATGACTTCTGGTTCAAGTTCTAAGAAAATTGGCGTGATTGTGGGTGTGAGTGTTGGGGTAGTATGTGCTGTTGTCTTGGCTGGACTTTTCTTTTTACTATGCAGGAAAACAAAGTTGGCACGTCAAAGGCAGTCAAAGACATGGGTTCCTTTATCCATCAATGATGGAACTACTTCCCATACCATGGGAAGCAAATATTCTAATGGCACAACACTGAGTGCTGCTTCAAACTTTGAGTACCGTGTCCCTTTTGTGGCAGTTCAGGAGGCTACAAACAATTTTGATGAGAGTTGGGTTATTGGGATAGGTGGTTTTGGTAAAGTGTACAAGGGAGAGTTGAGTGATGGCACAAAAGTGGCAGTTAAGAGGGGGAATCCACTGTCCCAGCAGGGGCTTGCAGAATTCCAAACTGAAATTGAAATGCTGTCTCAGTTCCGCCATCGCCATCTGGTGTCTTTGATTGGTTATTGTGATGAAAGGAATGAAATGATCTTGATATATGAATATATGGAGAAGGGAACTCTCAAGAGTCATTTATATGGTTCAGGTCTGCCGAGCTTAAGCTGGAAGGAGAGGCTTGAGATATGCATTGGAGCAGCTAGAGGACTTCATTACCTTCACACTGGCTATGCTAAAGCCGTTATTCACCGTGATGTGAAGTCTGCAAATATCCTACTTGATGAGAACCTAATGGCTAAAGTTGCTGATTTCGGACTATCAAAGACGGGGCCTGAAATTGACCAGACACATGTGAGCACGGCTGTCAAAGGGAGTTTTGGGTACCTTGATCCGGAGTATTTCAGGAGGCAACAACTAACAGAAAAGTCAGATGTGTATTCATTTGGGGTAGTTCTGTTTGAAGTTCTTTGTGCAAGGCCTGTCATAGATCCAACACTTCCTAGAGAAATGGTCAACTTGGCAGAATGGGCAATGAAATGGCAGAATAAAGGACAGCTGGAGCAAATCATAGACCCAACACTTGCGGGCAAAATCAGGCCTGATTCTCTTAGGAAGTTTGGAGAAACTGCTGAGAAATGCTTGGCTGACTATGGTGTTGACAGGCCTTCTATGGGAGATGTCTTGTGGAATTTGGAGTATGCTCTCCAACTTCAGGAGGCTGTGGTTCAAGGTGATCCTGAAGAAAACAGCACCAATATGATTGGTGAACTCTCTCCACAGGTCAACAATTTCAACCAGGATGCAAGTGCTTCTGTAGCACAATTTGAAGGCTCAAGTGTGGATGATCTGTCTGGTGTTTCTATGAGTAGGGTGTTCTCACAGTTGGTGAAATCTGAGGGTAGATAGATGGCTCTGGATATCCTATCTTATAAATTCTGTGTCACAGTGCTCTTCTGTTATATTTTTGTTGTTTGTCTTCTGATCACTAGTTCTCTGCCACGAAATGGAAGATTACGCACTTCATAGATTTGTAAAGAAATATTGAGTTAGTGAAACATGTTTGCTTAATTAGTAATCAGAGCATATACTTGTTTGTCAGGTTTGAATTGGACTCTATCTTGAAAATCCAGTGTAAGTTGTGCAACCGTTCAGGGGAACCTTATCAGCCGGAGGAGAAATACCTGAATCGACAGGTTTGGCAAAGTTCTCTGATTAAACTGCCATATAGAGTTGGGCTACATGTTTTGTTTTTGTATTTTTTATATATTTTGTGACCAGAGAGGGTATGGTAGGAGTGGGTGTTCCACTGCCAAGCTTGCAGTTTCTATGAAATAATACGGCATATGTATCTTTTCATTTGTTACTGTGCATTTGGTGTTAATACGAGTTGCATGGTTTGTTATATTTTCAGTCATTTATTTCCTCCACTTTATTTCTTATTTATTTGCTGTTAATACAAGCTGCACGGTTTATTATATTTTCAGTCATTTATTTCCTCCACTTTGTTTCTTATGTATTTGCTGTTAATACATGCTGCATGGTTGAATATTTATGCATTGGCAGAGTACCTTAATTTTTTTTTGCCAGCATTTGCAAATAATGTGGCATTCATAGTTTTAAACTCTTTCATGGATATTATAAGAATCAATTTCTCTTCCAGTTAAAACTTTTCTTTCCGTAAGACATAGCATTTTCCTTTATGTGTTTGTGGATATTATTTTATTCCAATTTTCAAATCTCTGAGAAATTTTTTTAGTTTTTATTTTATTTTTATTAATAATTATAAACATATCACCCGTTTTACTTTGCTTTATATTTTAAATATTTATGTAAGAATCAACTAAAATAATAAAAAGACTCTTATGAAATAAAAAAAAATAAAATTCACTTCATAATCATAATTATTAATGAAAACAAAAGCTATTTTTTTTTCAAACTAAGTAGGCTCATGTTTTCATTTTTTTTATTTTACTAATAACTACTGAAAATATTTTTTTATTTTTTAAATATTTATATAGGAATAGTGGAAGAATGAACACTTGGTTAATTGGATAGAATATTTTGTTTTTATTTTATATTTTTACAAATAATTAAATAATTTTATTTTTTAAAATATTTATACTAAAAATTGTGAAAATAATATTTTTTATTTTTTATTTTTATATATATTTTTTAAAATAAAAAACAATTTTTTAAAAGATAATAGTTTTATAATTATTTATGAAAACAGAAAATAAAATAAAATATTTTTACAAATCAAACAAACCTCAAATGTTGTTTTCACCATGTTTTATATAAATTTTCAAGAATTAAATAATATAAAAATAAGATAACATTGTTTGTAAGGATTATCAAAAATGAAAAAAAGAAATATTGTCTAAAACTAATTAAATTTGTATTTAATTGTACTGTGAAAATATTTTTTATTTTCACTATTAATTGTAAAAATACCATCTTACGTTCATTTTATTTTAAATATTTATAAATGTGTATTTCTTATACTCAGTTGCAAGAATTTATGCTGCTCTTTATACAGAAATTCTTAACCTTTATGCATAAATTAATGGAAAAAAATATAAATTAGCATCTGAGGCCTAAAATATGTGTTAATTTTTTACCTTAAAAAATTATTATAGTCCTTAATATTTTAAAATGTGTAAAATACTTTTTGCATTGTTTTATTTTGTTAAAAGTTAACAAAATATCTGTCAATTGAGAAATAATCTTGCATACTTTGACAAATTTATTATGTGACAAATTCTGTCATATTTAAATTGAAAAACTAATAGATAAATTATCTTACACTTTTAAAATATTAAAGACTAAATACACATTTAAAAAATAAAAAATTAAGTAGCATATAATTCAAATTTTAAGGCGTTAATATATATTTTCTATAATATTAATATTTTTATTATAAAATTTAATGAAAAATATCAATACATGCGGCGAAACGAAAGTATTAAAAATATGTTTAAAAAATTCAAAATGATAATATCTAACAAAGTTAAAAATAATTTTCAACATTATATTTATCCACATTTGGCATTCCAGTAATATTGTTTTATAAATATAACTCATCTAAAATAATAATTAAAGACCACATTTTGGGACATAATTGATTTTCTCTATTATTGCATAATCCAAACGGAAATTCAAAAATTCACATTCATTTTGGGACATTCTTCAAATATTTTCCAACAATAATATACTTGTGATCTTTTTTAAGACTTAGTGTTTGAATTTAAGGGTGTGTACGTTTACATTGAAAGAAAATACAAACCGAACGGAATAATATAAGTTTGTATTTATATATGATTTAGTTTATTTTTAGAGAAAAAAATATTTTTTTCTATTTTTTGAAATAGCGCTATAGGGAAAAAATAATTGTTTCCTAGGAAATAAGCTTTCACAATTTAACATGTACTGAGTACTTAAATTATTACACAATTTTTATATTTTGTCTGCTATTTAGTGGTTGATATGTGACAGCAGAAAAATGTCTCACAGAAAAAATGAATAACAAAATGAGAAAAATATTTTGTAATTTTGAAATAAAAATGTAATGTTGAGTTCACTAGTATGATTCATCCTTAATTCCGCTGATAAGTTCATCGAATTGCAAAAGATGCCTGCTATGCTGATTTCTGATTAAGTAAAAAAACTCGCCATAGAACATGTGATATACAGGTAATAGAGTAACCAAGAAATTTCTTAAGTTGCAAATGCCAGACAAACAATTGTCAGGATGAGTATTATGTCCGGTTTTACCATTAGAAAATGCAATAATAGAACGCACAACCTATTCCTTTCCCCAACCATAATCAAAACCAAAATATATATTGAAAAAATGGTGTTATGTTGGCTCTTTTTGTTGGCATCTTCTCTCCAGAGCTGGTGCCCATCCCTATCACGAAAAATGCTATTCTTTTCTTTTTGTGGGGTCAATAGTGGCAATAAAAAATTCCATGACTAGAAAGATGAATCCATCGACAATGCTTTAGACCCAATTTGCATCCTCCTCTGTCACCACTTCCACTGTCTTCTAACCCCCTTTTCACCTACTACCAACGCCACTAGCAACATATTGTCACCAGCAGTTCATCTTCAACAAAGAGGTACTGATGACATGACTTTACACTAACATTACACATAATCTGTGATAGTAAATTGCTTATAGTAAAAAATTATTTAATCAATCTAAAATAAGTCACTAGAAAAAAAAAATTCATTTAGTAACAATTTGTCATTTGACTAATCCTTATCAACATGAATTTTTAAAACAAAAATTGAAGTGATAGTATAAATAATGAATTTATTTGAAATACGCTAACAATATAAAGATGTTTTATATTATTAATCAATTTTGTTGTATAATTAAAAATTGTTACTTTAGAAATTACACTTTAAACAATTTCTAATTAATTAATTGTGTAAAAATCTTTATACCGATAATATATCAAAGTAAACTAATAAACAATAAGAATCTACACTAACAATAAAATATATTATATTAACAAAGTGACCAATAAAATATATCAATTTCTTATATTAATTTCATTTGTTAGTATTTTTTTTTGTTACCATGTTATTGGTACAAAATATCTATTGACTTTATTAATGAATAATGACTAATTTCTACTGACAAACTTGGCTAACCACCTTTAATGAGATATTTTTTCTCAATTACCTTTTTTTTATCTACAAGACTTGAACTCAAAACCTTGTTTAAGGAATTCAAATCTAGTTCTACTTAGACCAACATAATGTTAGTAACTTCATTCGTTAGTAGAATACATCATACTATTAGTACAAACTTATAATGTTTGTAATGACAATTTAATTTATTTTAAATAAAGTTTATATCAATAAAAGCAGGCCTAAGGACAAATTGTAAATAACAATTTTTAGTGAGGTAAATAATTACTTCAAATAATCGTATTATCTTTATATATAAATATTATTTTTGTGAGTTTAAATCATTGCTCTTCCTACAATTTTCCTTTACAATTGACACACAATAGTTGTTGATATGGCTATAAATAGGAGTGGAAACAAGCCAGGCCACCTGTCAAGAGTCTATGGCTTGGCCGTTTATTAAAAAGCTAGACTTAAGGCTTTTAAAAAGTTTATTTAGGTAAAAAGGTCTTAAGAAAACTTATTAAACTTAATAGGCTGGCTTGTTTATGTTCATATATAATAAATTATTATTATTATTATTTATCTTTTTAATGAAGGTCAAGCTCAAGCCTACTAAAATCTGGCCTGACCTGACCTATTTCTACGCCTAGCTGTAAACGAATTTAGGTGTCTGACTTAAATCTAATTTATCCCAAACTCGGTTATATTTTCAGTTGTGTACTAGACATCCGAAAATATTGTATAAATAGAACTTATATTTAGCTAGTGGCCAGGTATATAGGGGAAAGATTTAGAAATTCTTATTATGATTAGCTTCAGGCTAAGGGAAAATTTTGATTACTTCTAAGTTGGCAAATTTTTTGTTATTTAAATTAATATTTAAGATTTTCTAAGACTGAATGTTTCGAATGTCAGTATTTTATATTTAAACTTATTTATTACTAATAAAATAGTTTTATTATTTAAACTAATTTTAAAAATATTTTTAACTATAATATATTTTACATGTATTTGTAAGTATATATATAATATTCAATATATTTGCTAGTATGATGCAAATTTTGTTAACGAAAAAGAGTTGTATTCAGTTTATTACATTATACTTTTTAATTTTAAGTTATTATATTGCACTCTTTTATACATTAATTTTTATTGCCTTTATATTTTAATATAATTTAAATATTGTTTCTACTAGTTTTTATCTCTGTTAATAGATAATAGATTCTAAAAAGGGCGATATAAGTAGCTTAACGGTAATTATATTATTTTATTATTTATATTTTCTGTAAGATACAATAAGAAAAAACTATAGAAAACTAGTTATCATAATAGGAGAATACTAACAAGTGTTTTTAAAATGTTGATTAGGTCAATAAAAATTATTAGCAAAAAATTTATTTCATTAAAAGTACAAAAAAATATTTAATATTATTTTTTAATAAAAATATATTTAATAAAATATTTGAATGTTTCTTAATCAGTAACTTTATAGACACTCTAGAAATATCTATTATGATATTATCTTGTGATACATACATTAATTGTATGCTTAATTATATTTTTTACCTTCAAAGTTATACAATCTCGCAAATTTTGTCTTCAAAGAATTTTTTCACAATTTTTCTCTCTCAATATACAAAATATTGCAAATTTTGTCTCTGTGTTTAAATCATCACAATCAAGACAAATTTGTTACAATTTTTTCTTTAAACTATCACAATTAAGATAATTTGCGACCTATGTTTTTTATAAATTAGGGGGTAAAATTCACAAAAAAAAAAATGGAAGGTAAAATTCTTGAGATTATGTAACTTTAAGGGTCCGTTTCATTTGTTAAAAAGTATGGTACTAGACAACACAAAAATAATTGTTCCATGTTTAATTTGAAAAAAATTCATGGGACAGTACAATTAAAGTGATGATGGACAAGACAAAAACTCAATTTAAGTACGAAATACTCAAAAGATAAAAATGTCCCACCATTGTCATCGCCATCGTCACCACCTTCGTAGTTGCCGCCACCACTGTCGCCGGCACCACCATTATCACTACCTTCACCATCATTATTATCACCGCTGCTACCATCACTATCGCCACTACCACCGTTCCTCCCCTCCCCCCGACATCGCAACTACCACTCCAGCCATCGCTACTACCGTCATCGTATAAAGATAATTAATATTAAAAAGGATATTGCAATAAATTTTACACTATTTTGCTTATGCTGTTCATTGTCTACCAAAACGATCTACAGGATAAGTTGTCCTATAACTTAAGTGTTTATCCTGTATTGTTTTTCTTGTGTTGTACCTTAGTACATATCAAACGCACCCTAAGGACTAAAAATGTAATTAATTCTTAATTATATTACTCAAACTTCTTAATTGATGATATATAGTGGTATATTTTTCACTTTAAAAAAGCTTCTAATGGGTTTGTTATTTTTTTGTGATGTAATAATTGTAATTTTCATCCGTTTCTAAGACATTTGAATTAGATAGAGGCGTTCATAATTTGAAATAAAAAATTATGCTTAAAATAAGATGAATAAGGGGAGGCAATTAATTAGAAAAATAATTAGTGTAATTATTAGTTACATTACAATCACCTTTTTTTAATCTTCAGTCTTGAATTCACTTCTATATTATAAACTAGTATTTTTAGTTTGTGAATTACAAAATAAATGTTTTTTATATAATTAAATTTCATGATAAATAAACACTTTTAATATATAAGTTATAATATAATTAAAGTTTATAATAAATAAATATTTTTAAGGTTAAATTACACTTTTGGTCCTATTCATAATTGTACATGTGATAATGACATGACAATGAAATATATAATTTAGAAAATGATAAAATTATTAGTTGGTGGAAGAATAGAGCCCATGACCTCTTGCACAATAAAAAATCTTTAACCACTAAACCAATTAACTTGGTTAATATATATGGTAAAACATATATTACATATAATATTACTATATGATATAATTGCACATATTATGTCTCCCAATATGATTAATGTGTGAATTTAATTTTTATTTAATATTAATTTTTTAAAAAGAAATTAGCAATAGTTAAAAATAACCTTATCTTATAGCATGGATCATTTAAAATATAATTCATACGTTTAAAATATTTATTTATTTATTAAAAATTTTATTTATATAAAATAAAAATTTATCCTGTGTATTACGCAAACTAAAATACTTATTTATAACATAAGAATAGATTTGAATTCTTACTTTTAAATAAAAGTATTTTTAATTTTTTTATCATTAACTATGTGACTCTTATTACTAATATTTAATTTTATTTCATATTTATAATATTTTTAATCTTAATACATCGTATTAAGTTGAAGATGTTGTTTTACATAAATAAAATTTAAAATTATTATAATTTTAATCAATTATAATTTCAATTCTGATACATTATCTATAACTATTAATGAAGATGATACTTTCTTTTGGTTTCTACTTTTTATTAGATTACTATATTATTTCATTATTCTCTAAATTATCTATTACTTTACCGTTTAAATACTTTCTAAACTATCTATTATACCTCTCTTTTATTTATTTTTAAATGAGGAGAGGCATGGAGTGTATCTCTTTTTCTTAGTATCAATAAATATAATATATTTTAATTTAAATAATTTATTTTAATAATTTTTCAATTTTTTAAGTATTATTTTCTCAATTATTTCTATCTAATAAAATAAAATGATTATTATCAATATTAAAAATGCATATTACTCTCTGTAATTTTTATTTATGAATATTTCTTAAATTCAAAAATATTTAGATATGAGAAATTTATTAATATTTTAAAATATTAATTAAAAATAAAAAATAATATTTTGTGTTATTAATATATTGTATTATATTTTTAATAAAAGGAGTTTATTAATTCTTTTATGTTATGAAAATTGACATAAAAATGTAGAAATTTAGAAGCAAAGAAGATAAAAAAAATAGAACATAGAGAGAATAAGAGAATAGAGAGGTTTTTGTAATATTTTTAGTAATGGAGTAACCTATTTATATGTACAAATTGTAATTAAACAGTTATAAATGATTTAATAATATTAAGGCGGAATAAAAAATATTAATTGTAATTCATAACACTCCTCCTTGGATATCCATTATTTGAGAATATACCTCATTAAAACCTTAGTAGGAAAAATCCTATGGGACAAAAACGTAGTGAAGGAAAAAGAGTACATCATTCTTTAATACATTGTCACATATTGTCTCATTAAAACCTTGCCAAGAGAATTCTAATGGAACAAAACCATAACAAAGGGAAAAAGAGTGCAAAACGTATTTGTTTCTCCCCTTCATGCAAATAACCATCTTTAAGATGGTGAAGTTCAATCTTTTGTACTCATTACTTAAAATGTTACTTGCTTATTTTGGTTTGTTTCACAGATCTCCAAGAAATTATTGTACCACTGCATACAAATAAATATCTTTGTGATATGTCATTATGAGAATCTGACAAATAACCTATAGATAACGAAATATATGCTTGACTTTATTCCAATATCTTCATGTAGGTAAAGAATTATATTTTGATAGTAAATTCAGAATAAATGGTATATTAGGACATGTATAATTAGAAAGATACATTAGTGCTCCAATAGCATTAACATATTGTACTTCAGGACCAAGTAATTTTCCATCATTTTCTCAATGTCTAAAAACATATTTGTTCACATCTGGAGACCTCACAACCATTAGAGTACACAAAAGATGTGATTTGTCTATATATAATCTTTTAAGCACTCTTGCTATATAAGTTTCTTGACACACAATAATTCTATTCTTTAAATATTCAATTTACAATCCTAGGCAAAACTTTATCCGTTTTAAGTCATTCATCTCAAGATTTTCTTTAAGTAATCCATAGCTTTTGGAAGCTCTTTAGGAGTTTTGATAATAATTATGTCATATACATAAATATCAATTATGACAAATTCATTTCTAAATCTTTTCATAAAAATACACAGACAAATGAGATCATTTTTATATCCTTCTTTTATCAAATACTCATTGAAATGATTATATCACATGCGTTCATGTTGTTTTAGTCCATAAAGAGACTTATTCATTTTATTAAGTAATCTTCTTGAGAATCTACACTATTGGGCAAATTAAATCCTACAAGGAATTTTATATAAATGTCATTATCAAGACAATCATACAAGTATAAGCTATAACAATATTTATCAAATGTAAATTGATCACTTCATGTGCATCTAGACTAATTAAGTATTGAAAAATATTTACTTTCACTACTGGTGAATATGTCTCTAAAAAATCAATGTTAGGTCTTTGTGAAAATCTTTAAGCAACAACTCATGCTTGATATCTCATAATTTCACCATATAAACTCATTTGTATCCAATTGGTTTTATATCTTCAGGTGTATAAACTACAAGTCCAAAAACCTAACTAGTTTTGCATCTTCAGGTGTACGAACTACAAGTCCAAAAGCCTAACTGGTTTTACTTTTTCATGAAGGACAACATGTCCAAAAACCTTTCACTTGGCAAGCGAATTTAATTCTGCCTTAATTCAATCTTTTTTATTTTGACCAATCATTTCTTTGTCTACAACCCTTGATAGACTTTAGTTCTTAACCCTTATTATCATATATTACATTTAGCTCTACATTATATGCAAATACATTATCAATGTTGACTTCATTTTGGTTCCATTGTATTCCACTCATAACATAATTTGATATCTCTTTATTTTCACTATTTTTAGGTACTTGAGTTCATCTGGAACTAAAATATTATGTCAGAATAATCTTTTGAAGTTTCCATATTTTTAACTTGTCCATCTTGCTTTTTAGCTCCTTTTCGTATTAAAACCTTATTAGAAGATTTTTATCTTTAGAACCAATAGGTCTACCACACTTCATGTGTGTTTGAGACTCATTTTGCAATACTAGATTGTCCAACAAGGACATCTATTTTTATTGGAGCATTAGTAGTTGGTACATATGATTTAGCTACTTTTTTGGGCAAAACTTTACAAATAAATTATCTTTTGAACTTTGGTTCACATTATTTCGTTTGAGGATCAACATGATAATTCATTCTAACTAATTTCATTTTCCAATTGCTTATTCTCTCCCCTAATGTTGGGAAAACTGATTCAAAATAGAAATTGAAAAACTGAGTCATAAATAAATATATTGTTAATGATTCAACATATTTTATTATAGATTCATACCCAACATATTTCCAACCTTATTAAGGACTCATCTTAGTGCATTGTGGTGCAATAATTGAAAAACATACAATATGTCTATAAACTTAAATGGGAAATATTAGGTTGCTTACCAAAATCAATTGCAAAGGGAAAGACTTGTGATAACTTATTGGCTTGATGTGAACTAATACCATAATATGTAAGATTGCATATCCCCAAATATGAATTAGAAGTTTTGATCTCTTAAGTAATAGTCTTGCAATCAATTTTAAACGCTTAATAAATGATTTTGTGAGTCCATTTTGTGTATATGAACATATGCTACAGGATGTTCAATATCGATTCCAATAGGCATATTAAAAACCTTATATGTAAAGTCACCAACATTATCAATACAAATTTTATTAATTGGATAATCTGAAAAAAAAAATGAGTTATAAGTCAGATTAGTTAAGTAAGTAATCTCACAAACGCTTGGTTGCAAGTTGACAACAAACAAACATGTGACATTTAGTTGATACATCAATTAAAACCATAAAATATCTAAATAGTTTACATAGTGGGTGTATTGGTCCACAAATATCACCCTATATACATTCTAAAAATGTGAGAGATTCATTCTCAATTTTGTTGGTGATGATCAAATTATCAACTTTCCTTGAGAATAAATAGTAAATAAGAATTTATTGACTTGAAGAATCTTTCGATTTTTCAATAGGTGTTCACATAAATTTTCAATTATTCTTCACATCATAATAGATTCAAGATGGCCCAAACTTGTTATGCCAAATAATAAACTTATTTAGATTTGTAAACTTTTGGTTTACAATATTATGTGTTTCAATTTGTACTAATATACGTGTTGTACAAACCAGATGGAAAATGCGTAATTTTTCTTACACATGTCTTTGTCTAAGTCTCATGATATAAAAACATTTCTCACATTTGAAACTTAATAAATTTATATAAAACTTGGAAGAATATAATGAAATAACAATGTATAACTGTGTTCTTTTAAATAAAAATACATATGTTACTGCATTCATTTTAGGGAATGGAGCAGTGCCAATCGAACAAAGAAATAAGCTCTAAATATATCTTAAATTCTTTTTTCTCAATATTGCTACTACAGGAGCACATTTGATGCATGAAAAAATGAAGATTATTTTTCTAACATATCTCATCTATAATTTTTCTCCACACAATTTTAATTGAGAAATGATTCTGAATGTCGTAGAATTATAATCACGTACATATATAAGATCTTGCAAATATAAATGCATCCAATCATAATGAGTTTGTAAGAGAATCACAATTTTCTAGTAATCATATCTTTCTTTTAAATTTTTCTAAAGAATAAACAAGTCTTTTACCATAAATAATGTCCAAATAATATAAAGATTAAATATTTAATAAATTAATAAAACAATAAAATATAAATTAATAATTCAATAATAAATTATAACAATTATAACATGTTAACATAACATTACATTATTACACCTTAAATTATAATAATAACAATAAATTGTAGTAACAATAAATTAGGAATTACGACAACAAATTGTAACATGATAATAAATTAATCAATAAAACAATTTGGAAGTCATAAGAATATAATGTAATCTTTGATATTAATAATAATAAATTGTTCATTGTAACATAACATAATCAATATTAACATAAATTATTTAATACTAAATCAATTGCTCATTATAACATGATAAATTTTTATATTGATAAATCATAAATAATTGTGACCTTATAAATATAAATAAATATAAATGATAAAGCAATCAACAATAATTCAATTGTAACAAGCATTTGTAATATTTTGAAAGCAATTGAGACGTAATCTTAGAAATATACACAATTAAGATGATAAAACTATTGTAATGCATGTAAACAATTTAACTAAATTGGATATTATTACATTGATAGAAAGAATACATATTTTAAACATTTAATATATTGACATACCGCATATGACCAAAGCATATGAAAGCATCAATTTTTTTTTCTTTGTTGAGATCAGTGCAGTGATATTACAACTATAGATTGCAACTTTGTATAGACTTATAATAGAGATCTTTATGATGCTATAATGATAGGCATTGTTGTTCTTTTTCAAAGGGAAGGATAATTAAGAAAAAACTAATAAATAATAATAAACATACTAATTGAGCAAATACTTGATAATCTTAACAATATGAAAGGATCGAACATAAGATATATATTCATCATGGTTGCTATTTTGTCTATTTTTTTCTTTCCACTTTTTTTGATTTTTTTCACTTATGGTGAGAACAATCATTCTTTCATTTTACTTTTCATTTTCATTTTTTTTCAACTTCTGGTAAAAGAAAATTATTTTTTCCTTTTCACTTTTTGCATTATTTCTCACTTCTGGTGAAAAAAAGAACAATATTCTTAAACTTTCCTTCTTTGATAGTGTCTTCAAGACCTATTGCAAAAATATTCTTAGAATTTCTTTATTTGATAGTGTCTTTAGGACACATTACATCTAAATAAATTTTACATTCACATAAACAACAATAATATATTAATTAAACATATAGTATGGATAATATGACTAGAGAGAAAGAAGCTGACCGAATATGAAATTAAAAATATGATTTTTTTTAATAAAATCCTTTACAAGGATTTTTCTTGCAGCTTGCAATGCCAAGAGTAAAGATAACTAAGAGAGGAAAGACAGTCGTGCTGATAATATGTTATGAAAATTAACATAAAACTATAGAAATTTAGAAACAGAAAAGATAAAAAAATAGAACATAGAAAGAATGAGAGAATAAAAACAATAGAAATTTCCTTGTAATATTTCTAATAATAAAATAACTTATTTATAAGTACAAATTATAACTGAACAGTTACAAATAATTTAATAATATTAAGACGAAATATAAATAATCATAATTTACAATTAATAATAAATATGAACCGTCGCTATTAAATATCATAACATTTTATACACACTTTAATCTTTTTACCCAACTTGTCACCACGTGCGCCCGCCGGCTTCTACTACGGAAATTCCAAAGACTAGTATAGTCCTATTCCTCCTACGGGTCCATTGGATTTAAATGTCACGACGGGAATAAATCCATATTTCCAGCATATCCTTTTCAGCGCTGCATTTCATAGTTGACCCACATATACATAGCAACCATGTTAAATATAAGTGTAACTATAAATATAGAGTAAATCTTCGTCACTTAACACATTAGTTGCGGTCCAGTAGCGTAATTTAAATTAGGTTAGGGGTGAGCACAGAGCTGGGTTGGGTTAAGTTTGATCATAATTTGATCCTAAATTTTGATTTAGTCAGTTTTTTAGATCTTAATTTGTTTCTAAATTTAAATGAATCTAATGATTTATGGGTTAAATAAGGACAAGAATAATCCGAAATATAAGTAACATAAGTTTTCACCTCCTATTAATGAATTGTTATTTCAAAAATAAATTTGTATTTCATCATTATACATAATATCAAGTAAATTAAATGATAGTAAAATCCTTAGAAAAAAAAAATGATACTTTTGACATCAATTAGGGAAAATATAAACAAGAGAAGTTGATAGGTTAAAGTTTGTCAGTGAAACACAAAATAAATTATACTGCAAGGACATAATAATCAATGTTTTTAAAACTGGATCGATCATTGAACCGGTCAAGGCACTGATTCAAGATTCAATGGTTCAACCGAGATTGAACCGTGGTCGAATCGATATTAATAAAATAATAATAATAATAATTAAATAGTACATAAAATAATATTAAAAAAGCATAATATCATAATTTTGTAATACTAAAAATTAAAAATAAAACATAATTTTATAGGTTCTTTACATTTACAATACCTATAAGTGCAAATCAAATATGTTATGATACTTAAGTATAAGTTTTAATTATACACATCAACATTTATTAATAAAAACAAGTTTATATTTAAAATAAAAAAGAAAATGATAAATACTTTAGGTTGGTTTTTATTTTTTTTAAGAAAAAAAATCAAAATAATGTTGTATTAAGCATTTTTTTTGACCTACTGTGAACCGGTTTTTAGTCGGTTTACGTTTCACTGGTTTTACCGGTTTTTGACCGGTTTTCCGGCTCTTTGACCAGTTTTTTTTAGGCCAGTTTTGTGATTTATTTGAACCGGTTAGGTGACCGGTTCATCGGTTTTCTGGTCCAACCGGCCAGTCCGGTCCGATTTTCAAAACAGTGATAATAATGGCTTATAAAGAATAGGTTTTAGGTTCAAATTTTATTATTGTTATTGAATCTCAAAAAATATCTTTGTCACTTAATCTTGCGGGATAAATCACATTTGTAGAATTACTTCTTGTAAAGAATAACCCATTAGGGTCGGTCTAGTAGTAGGAGATTTGGGTAGTATGCATAAGATCTTAAGTTCTATTCTTATTGTCGTCATTGTGCCAAAAAAAAAAAAAACCTTCTTGTAAAGAATACTTATGAGCTTTTAAAAAAAATATTAACATCCTCCAAACTTAATATAATTTAATTACACACCATGTGTCTTTTATTTTTAGGCTTATATAAACTCCCCTCAATTTATATAATAACGTAATATGGTATTGTTTTCTATTAGTGCAAATATTTCTTAATTTTTATATTATTATATAAAATAAGAAAAAGATCATATGCTATGTTAATTTCTGTTAATATAATTCACTTTTAATTGACTTTAATTTAAATATATTAACAGTATAAATATTTTTAATATTGTCATTCAATCATAAATATCAAATGTACTCTTCAAAGTTTTGGGCTGAACTCAAGTCAATGCTTTGGGTTGAGTTAGAATGACCTCCTTAGACTGATCTAGGACCGACTTTTATGGCAAGTTTGTTAGGTAAATTCGGTTGTTGAGCTTGGACTTAGAAAAGCTAATGGTTATAGCTATATTTGGATTAAAGTTAAAAAAATACTTTTGCAATTTTCAATACATAATTATAAATTCTAATGCACAAAATGAGAAGGAAAAATTTGTTGTTTTGAGAATAAAAATACTTTTGGACTCTCCTAACTATAATCCAAACATGCACTATGAGCATAAAAACAATCCATAAAAATTAAACTCTATATAATTTTATATACATAATTATTATTATTTTTAAATGAAATTAATATCAAGTAATCATATATAATTACGTTATAAGATTAATTTATGTAACTTCTTTCACCTCCTAGGCGGTGGGAAAGGCGAATATACTTGTATGTTACAAACACATTTACAGACACCCCCATTAATAATAATACATAGACACACACAACACGTAGGAAAGCTTATTGTAATTTTGTTTAAAGTCTCACGCATAATTACAGGCGATAACAGCTGTAATATTAATCTACGGCTGAAAGCAATTGACAAAACATTGCTGTATTTTTGCTCGAAGTTTTGATAAAGCATTTCTTCAACTTTTCATCCTGTGTTTTTTTCTTTTTTTAATAAAAAATAAAAAAGGAGGAAAAAAGCACACACTACATAGTATAAAGCAGCAGAACATAAAATCGATCTTAGATTGGATTAGAAATCATGATGAAGCACATCAACCTTGGCAGAGCAGGGTAGAAACCTGTGAAAAATTGAGAAGGCAGCATAAGTAGCATCCTTGGCCCTCCCGAGAACCTTATACGTACCCTTCAAATTTAATTTATTGGTAGCGCAAACCACGCTCTCCTTTAGTCTGTTGAAACATTTAAGGGTCTTCTCAGGGACACCCACTTTCTTCTTTGAGAATTTGTAGCTCCTCAAGTACATTTGCCTACAGGAGAGGCTATCAATTCCTCTTGGGTGCGCTTGAGAACCCACGCGATTGTTGGAGTTCACAGTCTTCACAAATTCTACATCGGATTCTGGCCACTTATAGAGGTTTACGAAGGTTGGTCTAACGGGAAGACGTGTATCGTTGACACAATCAGATATGCAAACAGAGGCCATGGGTTTTGGAAAGGATTCCACAGCATAATAATACACTGTAAGAGAGGCTGCGAGAGGGAGACTATCATATAACCTCAAGCATTTATGTAGTACAATTTTCAGTCACCAAAGAAACAATATAGTGCAATAGTTTGTATAAGATAAGTGCGACGGGATGTGACAGAATCAGTTTTTTAATTATCCAACGACATATATGGATATTCCTTGTCAATCTGTCATTTGAAGCGATCTTTTGACATTATGAATGGTCCTATCCTATATATAGCTTATACTAACGCATTAAGATGATATTGCTTGTTCAAGGCGTTCATAATCATTTTTCTGATTTCGTACAAACTTTTAATGTTCTCATTAAATTCTTCATTATCAATTTGATTCTTTACAAATCAAAATTTTTCAAACATGAGACAAATTGTGATCTTACGAGGAATAAGTTAAGGCAAAATTTAATCAAAGAAAAAATAATATTTGAATGTAAAATAACCACAAGAGGGAGATTGGATTAATATAATTTTTACCTTCCAACATTCATACGTCATGCTTCCATATTCCTATATGTAACAACTCTCATCAGACCCAAAAACGTAAGAATAAACCATCAATTACATCCTTAAAATGTTACTCTCTCTCTTAAATAATTTTTAAAGTAAAAAAAAATTATATAAGTAATTTCTTTTGTATTAGAAATCATGCTAAATAATCCTTTAAGTATACAAATATTTTTCAAATTAATCTCTAAACATTAATAAAATATATCAACATAAAATAAGAAATCAAATTGACCGTTTATTAGGGAAGGTAATAACGTATTACTCTCGACTCTAGCGAATTATTCGTGCCCTGCTTTGGATTTGGAAGGCAGCTGCCTACTCTGCGACTTTGAAGCTGCAGGACCAAACAAAAGCCAACTAAGCCGAAACTAAGTGTAGTTCACTTGTGCTTGGGTATCTGGTGTACTGCACCTAACTGCTCTGTACACAAGATTTGGGGCACAAAATGTGAATAAAAAAGGCCCAACACACTGGCAGCCCATCGCACTAAATTGGGCCATTATCTGCACATGTATGGCAATAAACTATGATGGGTAATTCTATTTGCATTACTTTTTTATCTATACCTACGCAATTTTGTAATTATTTTTTCTCAAAAATATCTCTACTAACTTTCAGAATTAATTTAAATTATTAAAAAAGAATTTATTTAAACTAATAATAAGTTCAAAAAATTAGTTTCCAAAAAATATTTGTATAAAGAATTACAAATTCATGAAAAGTGAAAAAAGAATGTAAATAACATTACCAATAAACTATGTATGCGTCCTTCTTCTGCACCTGATAACTCTATTCTCGTGTGGCTCAATCACTTTCAATGCTAAACCCTAACGTTGTTACTTCCATTATACACACAAAAAAAATGCTATAATTTTCACCAATAATAAATATAGATGAGAGGGAAGAAATAATTTGAAAAGACTAAAGTTTAATTAACGACATGTTTATTGCCATACAAAATAATTTCTTAAAAAGCTAGAAAAAAATTACTTTCCCTTTAATTCAAATTCCAATTCATTCTGTCTAAACTTCTACATTTTCTTTTCCCGGCGACATTTCAATGACCGAAATAAGCCAAAAAACAAGGGGTCCATCTTATTTTGGATTTAAGGGCCCAAAAGCATTTTTGCTTAAGCTAGCGAAAATGAAGAGCTACATTCGCCGGATCCAATAAAAGAAAAACACAACCTCAGCTCAACATCGGAGTAACAACGCAATACAGATATAGATACGGATTTAAGTGATTTTTAAATTCCCCAGTTCAACATGCGATTCTCACGACCCAAAAGAAAGAAGCGGAGAATGTAGATAAACAATGGAGAACAATTAAACAGAACAGATAACTGAAAAACAGAAATAATTCTACATTTCAACGTAGTAGTTACATCACAGAATTCCCAGAAGCAAGTAAACTACCTATCACACAAAACATATAATTGCCCCTAATCTTTCCCTTTCCGCTACAAACTCCACCAAAAAAAAACCCAAATCCAAGGCCCAATCCCTGGCATTTTTTTTCTTGACAGCAAGACTTTTCCTCAGGGAGGAAAATCAAGCAAGCACACCAAAACGAAACCCTAACCCCCAAATCCGTAGAGGGTCCTTCCCTGCCTCTTGAGCGCATAAACAACGTCCATAGCAGTAACGGTCTTCCTCCTAGCGTGCTCAGTGTAGGTAACGGCGTCACGAATCACGTTCTCCAAAAAGATCTTGAGAACCCCGCGAGTCTCTTCGTAGATCAGACCACTGATACGCTTCACGCCACCCCTGCGAGCCAAACGCCGAATCGCTGGCTTCGTGATTCCCTGAATGTTGTCGCGCAACACCTTACGGTGTCGTTTTGCTCCTCCCTTTCCCAATCCCTTGCCTCCCTTTCCGCGCCCAGACATCTTGTTGCTTAAGACCTCGACTGAATCGAATCAAAACGTACACCCACAGAAAAAACAATTTTTAGCAACCGAAAGAAGAGTAAACTGAAGTCGTGAAGAGAATTTCCAATAGAAGAAATTAATGATTTACCTGAGTTAGAGAGCGAAAACGAGAGAGTGTACGTGCTGTGATGGGATTCGGATTTAGATGCGGATGCATTTTATAGCGAGTCAGGGACATTGTGTCGATCCGTGCGCCAGACTTTCAAGGCGCCTTTTGGACCGTTGATTTGGCTCCTCTGAACGATGCAAATGTGAGAAAGGATTTCATGTGGATCGATGACGTGGATGCGGTCTTCAATAGTGCGTTTGAAAAAGGGATAGCTGGTGTTTGGCGGGTTCGGTCCCGCGGATTTCGGCCTTTTTCGGGCATGGGTGCCGCCAGTTAAACTTTGCCCGGCAATGTTTTACCATAGTCAATTAGACATCATTCAGTAACTTAAATTTTACGTGTAAAGAAAATTGTTATCAAAATATAAATTTTATGAGAATGATTATTTACATGAAATGAGCAAAAAGCCATACATATAAATGAACGAAAACAATAAAAAAAGAAAAATCATAAAATAAGTGCGGAAAAAATTTAAATAGAGACTAAAAATTTACTCAAACAAATCAGAAAAAAAGTGCAAATAAGTAAAAAAAAATATATTAAGTAAACGAAAAAAAATGAAAAACACAAAAAATTCAATTCTTATAAAGAGTTAATTAATTTGATTACGAAAATAAATATAATCTTTTTCACAATGTGAAAAACAAAGTAACGTACATAACCAATCACGTTAATCATAATTAAACAATCACAATAAAATGTTGAAATACCTCATGTCTAGTAAAAGTGAAGATAAATAGTGTATTGTGTCATTGACGCTACAGCCTAAAATTAGAAAATAAAATACCAAATAATTAGGGTATTTCAAAATACCTAATACATGGTTGTGAAATCATGAGCCAGGGAGAAAAATCAAAATACATCACAAAAGGGAAAAGGGTATATTACTTACTACAACAAAAATCCTCTAGCTAGTCATAGACATCTAATTATATGCATTGTTGTTGGGAGGCCTTAAACGAGTCTTCTTCCTCCAAACTAGTAATGGTTATGATAAAGCGGCAACGAGGTCCTCCACTGGTGGATGAGGTGTCAAAATGATCTTAAAGAGTGTAGCAGAGACGCCTCCATAACCCCTCTATCAACAATCATAGTTCCATAGACATGTTGAGGAAAAATGAGATGGTAAGAACACCGGCAAGAATATGCAAGAACATGACATTGCTCGTATAACTGGCTTGTTGACTAACAGAGTCAACCTACTAGACTCTCTATCTCCCTATTGAACTCAGTGAACAAAATTCCCATATGCTAAACGAGCCCAAGCAATCTACTCCCACGAGCACGAATGTCATAATCATCACACATAAAAAAGGTAAGATTATGAAAATAAATATACACAGAAGTATGTGTATAATGACGTACTTTTAACAAATACAATATTTCTAATAGATAACAATGGTAATAACAACATATAAAGAGTAATATAAATAGAATAGCATATCAAATCACGTGAAATAATCAAAACAATATATGCACCCAAAACGTTGTAACGTGTCTAACAACAATGCATGTGACAAACTCGACTTAATGGAGATTTCCTTTCACTATGTAGTCATCTAGTAATGTCCACTAACATGGGATATTCATCAACATTAACCCTTAGGTCAAGACCATGCATTCAACAAACCATTCATTGGACAACCAAAATCTTACCATGAAGCAATTGTGGCTTCGTCAAGATATGCATACAGAAGTAAGTAGTCGCTATCACCACACAAGGATCCAAAGCCCCTCTCCCTCTACAAAATCATGCATTTATATATTCTCAGGGTTTTATCTGAGCAACCTCCACTAGCCTTCCCAACACTTGCTAAAGAAAAGGCGTTGGCTCACAAATAACAACTTGTGCTCGCAAATGTAAGATAAGACAACAACTTATACATAATCAATCACAAAGTACACATTGCAACATTACTACTTAGACCTTAATGTGGAGCTAAGAATAACAACACTATACTTGAATCCTAAAACATCAAGCTACGATCACAAATTGATTGTTAAAAAGGTCCCATCATCACCACCGCATCATGCTAAGAATAAGATGGTTCACTAACAATAACAAGTCCACAAGTTTCTAAGTGCATTAAATTATCCAAAATAGGTTATGGGAAGATTATTGTTGCTTTACAAATTCTTTTGTACGTTATAAACTTTACGCGATTAGATCGTATTTATGTATAACACGTACATTATTAAAATTTATGAAGTATCTCTTATGATTTTACTTAGAAGTATTACATAAATTTTAACAAATCCAATTAAATCCATATCTATATTTTAACGTCATTGTTCTAAAATAAAGTTTATTTAAAATTTGGAATTTCCCAATTATCCTTAATTTCAATATACTTTATTTAATTTCATGAACTTATTTCTAGAGATTTTTAAGTAATTTTAACTTTAAATTTTTGTGAGAGTCTTATATTATCATCTCTATATAGTGGTAATTTTCTTAGAATTTTTCTAAAATCTTTTTATATAAAAAGACAATTTTGCTTATAAGTTAAATTTAATTAACTAGAATATTTATAACTTATTCAAATGAAAATGAGAAATTCCATCAAATCTAACTTAGGTCTTTTACTTTTGACTAAACAAACTACTTTAATTACAAAAATAATTTAAAATTAGTGAAATTATAGTTTTACCCTTTCTTTAACTAAACTTCACTATAATACTCATAATTAACTTAAATTATTTCCAAAAATTGCAAAACCTTCAAATTTGATCCTTTTTTTCACAATTAAAATAAAACATTTTAATCATAATATTAATTTATTTAGGTGAAATAACTATTTTGCCCTTGGTTAACCTAGTTATCAAATAATTACTAAAATTGGTTTAGATTAAGCTATTTTTGGGCAATCTTTTTCCTAGTACACCAACCTGTTAATTAATCACTTTTAGTTTGTAAACTTAAATTAATACTATTGTATTAAAGTATAAAATATTGTTCAAGCCACAATTTTTTTGCAATTTTCTTAAGTTTTAAAGGTTAGACCCTAACTTGATTTGAATTTGAGATTTGGAAGGTTGAAAACCCATATTTCCCACAACCCAACATCTTTTTTACGATGAACTCTTCCTCGGCAAAACCCTTCTTCCCCACCATTGGACCCTAACTTGGAAATCGACCAATCTCCACCCATAATTGACTTTGCCACTACTGTGTCCAAGCATTTGAAGAACATTTTCAGGATGAAGGACAAGAAAACTGCAGAAAACAAAAAGATGGAAAATAGCAAGAAAGGGAAAAAGAAGAAAAAAAGTCATGTACCCACTAAAGCAATTTGCATGTTAGAAAATAATTTTAAAAAATATTATGCAATTTGTATAAAAATATAATATTGTCACAATATATATGTATATATACATATATATACATATATATATGTACACACACACACACACACACACATATATATATAATCCTTACAAATTTTATATAAATGTAGGAAAAAAAAGGTCAAATTGATCTCGCCTGATGGGTTTGATGGACTAGGTCGATCCAACAAAATACCCAGCCCAGTTTTTGCCTATTGCCTTGTCAAGTCAAGTGGCCCATTTGACAACTCTATCTGTAATATTGTGTGGTGCTTTGCTCCTTCATAATCACTCCCTAATAGACTCCATATATTACTAGCATCACACTACGTTTTCCTCCCACAATCCCATTACGTTTTCTTCCTTCACTCAAACTTCATCATGGACACCAAAACCTCCCAAACCCTCTCACCTAATAGTAGCAAGAGCACTTAGACTTCACCCAAATTTGAGTTTTGAAAGGTTGAAAACCGCTTTTTTCCCACAACCCAACATTCTTTCCACCAATTAACTCTTCCTTGACGAACCCTTCTTCCCCTCCATTTCCTAAACAAACCTAACTCGCCACAAAGCACCGTCAAGCCCTGACCTAGACTAACCCATCTGCACCATAACTAACATTGTCGCCACTTTGTTTAAGCATTGGAAGAACATTTTCAAAGGCAAGAAAATCGTAGAAAACAACAAGGTGGAAAATAGTGAGAAATGGAAGAAGGCAGAGAAAAAAAAGTTGTGCTACCATTTCAGCGATCTATGTGTTACTAAGACAACATTGGTAGGGATCAGAAAAATTAAACTTACAACAAATGCATATGAGTAGCAAAAAAAAAAAGAATATAAAAATTAAACTCTTAATATATAATGTCATAAAAGTTACACAATGACATAATTACCCTTATAAAACAAATATAACAAACGAGGAGCAACAAAAAGAAAACATAAAAGCAAGACAGAGTAACAAATTACATATTTTTATTATTGTGAAAGTCGATCATTATCTTTCAGGAATGAATGATGGTATACATCGTATTTCAAAAATAGGAAGGGAATATGACCATCCGAGATGGGATATCAATTATAAAACATATCTATAACTGAGATAAGATATGAAATACCTCTATCCGGGATGGAAAGGCAGTGGGACGCCATTCCATGAATACAAGCTCATAAACCTTAATGAATATGGGATTCACAATGAGTTTGGACTCGCACTGGTTTTAAGAACCAATTTTTAAATAAAATTAATAAGTGAATATGAGATTCACATTGGTTTTAGAAACCAAACAGTCAAGTAAGGTGATTTAGGGAATCACTAAATAGTTTATAAAGTTAAGTGCTTGGGATATAAATGTTTGGTTATAAAAATTATTGATTCCTTTTGATTATATGTATAAACTAAATGTCTTATACTTGATTTTAAAATGGTTTTTTTATGAACTTATTTTGTGGGTATCATGGTTGGCATTTTCGATTACTGCACTGAATGAGAACAAATACTATTTGCAAACTCCTTTTAGAACTTGTTTTATTTACTGCGATTATATCTCATTAAAAGTGTTGTTTTCAAAGTACGAAGATGACGTTATTGGGACTAATGAAACTTGAAGACTTAGCTTTTTCTTAGTTATATTTTAACTTGGTTAGTTTATTAGAATAAAGGGCTGGTTATGGCTCATTAATTGTTTTTTTTATTGCTCATTTTTTCTTTGTAGACATCTAGATTTGAGAATAATGCTTTTACTTATGTAAGGATTTATTGATATTGTTTTTTTCTTTATTATTAAGGTATTATTTTAGACCATGTCATCTCTTAAATTTCAGTTTTGTAAATATTTTAGATTATGTTTATTATGGGGTAATGTTGTAATGAAGGGCGTTACAGAAATGCCTTTTGAGAAAAGAGTCACAAAATCTTTTAGCGGGAAGAACACAAAATAGAAAGCGAAAGAACAAATGGATAATAAAAATACCATTACACTTTGCATTGCGTGTTACAAGATTCAAACTTGTGCTTTTCTGAAAGTTTCGTATAAGTTGCTCCTATAAGCTATGTAACTATGTTGGACAACTATGTAAAAAAGCTGAAAACATCCTATGAACCACCCATAAGATGTTTTAACAAGCTTTTTCAAACACTTTCACAAATACTTGTAATAAGAAACAAGTCAAAATAAGTTGTTTTTAAGCTCTTTCAGATGGAACTTATATCTCTAATTCTATGTATGTTAATCAAGTGCAACAAATCCTTATTAATTATTGTTTCTAATGTGAAAGTGACTAATGGAGATCAATTTATCTTTAATTATATGTAGTTTTTCTATCATAATTGTTTTGTTTATTAATCTAATATTCACTTAGTAAAAACATGTTTTTCATATTTTAAGATGTATTTTTTTATACTTAGGTATTTATGTCAGGGTAATTGTCTCAAATTTAAAAAATGAACTTATGAAATTATATTAACTTGCATTGCAATTTTTTTTAGAAATTTTTAAATATGGTATATTTTTTTATAATTTTTTAAAATATAAAAAGTTAGGCTCAAATAACTTTTGAATCCTTACAATATAAAGGTCTTTTGGCTTTCGTTTTTTTATTTTATTTTTATTTTTTGTCCTTGTTCTATTTTTTTTTCTTTTGATTCTTGTTGTTAGGTTTTGCTTGTTAAATCTAATGGAGGCCCAACTCATCAAATAATGACATGGACCAAAATCAAACAAGAAAAATTTTATAGGGACCAAATAGAAAAAAAAATATAGGGACCAAATTGGAAAAAAAGTTATAAGGATAACAAAACTAAAAGACCAAAACAAAAACAATCCAATATTATAGGGACTAAACAATTATTCAAGCTAAATTTATAAAAATTAAACATTCAAGTACTACAAATTATTGGTGGAGAGCGAAAAAATTAAACCTACAAAAAGTGCATACAAGTAGCAAAAGAAAGTATAAAAATTAAGAGTTTAATGAATATATACAATAAGTGAGTTTTTTTTTACAATGTCAACCAATTAAAAATTAGCTTTGGTGTGACTTTTAGGATGGTTATTATCAAAGTTAACAAACATACCATACATGATTGTTTGTGATTTGAAGACAGTGTAAAAAAACTTTTCATTATCAGTACATATCCTTTTTTCTCAAAATGTAAACTCTTAATACATAATTTCATAAAAGTCATGCAATGACACAATCACCTTTATTAATTATATAACAAATGAGAAGCAACAAAAACAAAACATAAAAGTAAGACAGATGCAACAAAACAAATGGTAGTGTATGAGCATTCATTATTTTCATTTTCATTGTAAATTTAACTTTGCTTCCTACCATTGCATTTGCATTAATTGAAAGTTTAATTTTTATAAATTTAGCTTAAATAACTTTTTAATCCCTATAATTTATGATTGTTTTGTTTTAACTAGTTTTAGTACCTATGCAATGCATGGGATGTAAAGAGTTTATTGATGAGTATATAAGTATTGTGTTAATAATACATCTTTATCATGTGAAAAATTGAAACAAATTTTTGAATTGAATTTTAGTTTCTGTCATTTAATTAATTAAATATAAACAAATTACTTAAGAGAAATTTAAATGTAAACTAATTATTATAACAATAATTAAAAAGTTATAAACTTATAATAAAGAATAATTTCTTTCTAGTAATTCAAATTTTAAGGTATTTTAAATTAAATTACACTCTCAGGTTATGCTAGAACAATATCGTTTGTTATTATTTATTCATACTTTTATGTTAAATAGAATAAAATATTCAATAAATTATTTGAGTTGGAAAACAACAAGAAATAAAAAATACATTTAAATTAAAAATTATTATAATAACATATTAAAAAAGTATAATTTCATCATAATAATTTGGATATTAGTGTGATTTTAGGTATATTCCTCATTTTTGTGAATTAAGTAGAAATTTCCACACTTGCATTTATTGGAAAAAAATTCCATCCCCATGTGTTATATTTTATATATAATTTCTATTTTAATAAATTTACATATACATATCAATGTATAAAAGAAAATTAAATTTTGTTCAGAAAAAAAAAATCTTGAATAATTTTTTTAAGTGAGTAAATAATAAATAAAAAATGAATAACGATTTCCCTAAAAATTGATTTTAGACATTAATTTTGCATGAAGAAGATAACAATGGTTACATGGATTTAATTTGATTTGTTATGTAATTAAATATATATTAATTAGGTAACAAAAATTTTAATTTTGATTGGACAATAGTATTCAGTAAAAAAGTTCATCCCCATGAATTAAATGTAAACTTTCCTACATACTTTCACACACACACAAAATTTATCCCTACATGTTATATTTTATATATAATTTATATTTTAATAAATTTATATATACATATCAATGTGTATAAAAAATTAAAATTCGTCCAGATAAAAGAAGATTTTTAATAACCTATCTAAGTGAAAAAATAATAAATAGGAAATAAATAATGATTTACCTAAAAATTGATTTTAGACATCAATTTTGTATGAAGAAAATGATAACGATTACATGAATTTAATTTTCTTTTTGTTACATAATTAAATATATTATATATATATATATATATATTAATTAATTAATTAGGTAAAAGAAATTTTAATTTTGATTGGACAAAAATCTTTGGTAAAAAAGTTCATCACCATAGGTTATATTTTATATATAATTTTTAATTCAATAAATTTACATATTCATATCAATCTATAAAAGAAAAATAAATTTTTCTAGATAAAATAAAATATTGAATAATTTATTGAAGTGAGAAGAAAATACATAATAAATGAATAAAGATTTGCCTAAAAATTAATTTATACATTCTAATAATATATCTAGTATTGCATTATTTTCGATTAGTTTGTATTACTATACAATTATATTAAAAAAATTAAACTCTTAGTATACGTATTATAAGTATATAGTAACAATGTGATATATTATGCTAATAAATAATTCTATTAATATAAAATATTGATATATATTATTAACGTATCATATGTTGATATAACACATTATAATATTTGTGTAAATCTTTAAAGTCTAAATTAATGTTTTAATTTTATTGGATAAAAATTATACTAACAAAGGCTGATAAATCTAATAAATTTAATTTGTTAGTCAATGACAATTTTTTTTTATAGTTTCTCCATGCGTGTCTATTTACTTTTCTTTAAGGATAATTTAAAAAGTTGTAATAAAATGTATAATATGAATAAATAAACAGTGCTTACATGTAAAAGCTAGAGATGTAAACAGAAATAACCTCGTCCATCATTATATATGTAAACTATAAAAAGATAATATTAATATTATATACTTAAATATAATTTCGACACATTATTAGTTTAAATATATTTTACCAAATCATTATAAAAATTTATTATGACAATCATTACCTAAAAATCCTTACTATTAATTTTTATTATATACCAAGTTACCAACACATTACTGCCGCTTGATAATGCAGTTTATTCTAATATCTAACAGTCCTGCAAATTTAAACTCTTATTTACTATGAACAGTGGAATTTGAAGAATAAAAATAATATTCATATACTTATCTAGGAAGGCCAGCATAAGTGTTGCTCTATGGTTTAACTAGGAGTGTTCGCGGATTGGATTGGATCAGTTTTGAGGCAAAAAACCATCCGATCCAATCCCTTCGGTTTTGTCCTTTGCCAATCCAATCAATTTGTGTTTAAAATCAAATCCGATCCAATCCAATCCGATTTATTTCGGTTTGGATTGGATCGGTTATTGGTTTGTTCAAGACACTACTCATGCTATAAGCATTGGTTTTGCATAATAAATTCTTTTTGAACTCAACAGTGAAAAACATCCTAGTTGAACTATTTTTTTCAAAATTTATGTTTTTTCAAAATTTATGTATATATATGCTGCTACAACAAGCTATTTTTTGGTTTCTATTAATCTAATTTTTCATGCATGAAACTTTGGATGCTTATGTGATTGAAATACAAATGAATACTCATTATAATAGCAGAAGAGACCATTACATATTTAAGTAAATATGTGTACAACAATGAATTTGGGCAGTAATGACAATCATAACACTCCAAACAATCACATCCCATTTAGGCAGTCTATCAAATAGTTTATGGGCATTCAAAATTTGGTCACCTTTCAATGCACCAAGGAAGATATCACAATAGAATCACAACTTACAAGCAAACCAAGAAACAAAAACAAGGGCAGAAACCCATTAGGGACCAAAACCAAACCCATTAGACTGAATGACAGAAAAATTTCCAAATTATTTATGTTGTTAATACTTACATACAATATTTTAATTAACAAAAAGAGCTATAAAATTAAAAAAAAAAACAAGAAGAAACAGTAAACACAGACCCACCACTAGCAAATGCAGAGGAGTCGCTAAAGCACTCACGGGAGTAGGCATGATGGAGAGGAAGCGACCCCGCAAGGGGAGGAGGCGCCGTGACGGGGACTCAAGGAGGAGTTGAGGTCGCGACACGAGGACGCGCGACATGGAGGACGATCAACGGCGAGGAGAAGCGACATGACTGAAGGACCTCGATGGCGAGGAGGCGCAACTGGAGGACTCAAGGAGGAGTTGAGGTCGCAACACGAGGACGCGCAACGTGGAGGACGGTTGACGGCGAGGAGAAGTGACATGACTGGAGGACCTCATGGCGAGGAGGCGCAATTAGAGGACTCAGGGAGGAGTTGAGGTCGCGACACAAGGACGCGTGATGTGGACGATAGTCGACGGCGAAGAGAAGCGACGCGATGCGACTGGAGGACGTTGATGGTGAGGAGGCGCAACTGGAGGACGCTCAATGGTAAGGGAGGCGCGACGGGAGGAGGCACAACGGTAGGATGTGAAATTGGGAGGACTAGAGGAGGCGCGAGGGGAAGTGTCGACATGGAGGAGAGAAGGCACAACACGAGCGGCGAGGATGACGTCAATTTTCTATTTAGGTTAAGAGAAGTGAGGAACTTGGTAAGGATTGGGCTTGGGCTACAAATTGTGCAAGCTTGTAAGGGACTATGAAATTTCAGGTGTAAAACATAATAGATCAGTTCGGTTTGGATTGGATTGGTTTTCACTGAGGGAACCAAAAACCGATCCAATCCAATTAAAAAATGCTTTTTTTTTCGGTTTTCGATTTATTCAGTTTTCGGTTAGATCAGTTATCGATTTTTCGGTTCAGTTACTGCGGTTTGATTCAGTTTGGATCGGTTGATGAACACCCCTAGTTTCAACAGAACATTATAAAGCACTCGTCTAATATAGGTAGGCAAAATAAAAATAAAAATGCATACTATAGAAAAAAAAGGCTCATTCATGAAGAATTTTTCTATCCAAGTTGTACCCTTCCTTTATCTAAGATGTAGACTTCCTGCTTAATTACATACAAAATGCCCATGACACAAAGGTCAAAAGATGCCATAATATGTTGACTTTCCATGACAATTTTCTTACCTAACTTGACTCATATTAGTATCAACAGTTTCAGGTAACAACAAAGAATTAATCAAATCCCCATGCACATTCCAAAGGTAAATTTCACTGTCATGAGATCTAGATACAACAATTGATCCTGCAAGATTGAACTACATGGAATATATAGCACTTTGGTGACCCAACTAGTAACATGATTGGTGATTCCAAACTTGAGATTCGCTGCTTTCCATTTGGCCCAAGAGCTTGAGTGGCATTATATGGAACAGTAGACCATTCCATTGGCCTTGGACCAACAACTGACAAAGCATTTTCAACTTCACTGGGAAAAGCTTACACGTTGAACGTTGCTTAGAATTGAAAAGCTTCAATTTCTATAAGCTCAAGTCTTCAACACTAAAACAAAATAAGAATTAGAAGTAAGATCTCAAAAAAACTATAGAGTCTACAGATACGGAATAAGAGGAATCATATAGATTGGTAGTGTATGTTTAATCTGGCTTGACTATGTTTCTTTCATTCCAATCTAAGCTCCTTGTATTCGACTTGTGGTCCATTTCTACCAAAGTTCTTCAAAATAGAATTTTGTCATATTTTGTTTACATAAAGGACACCAAGTGTAGTTGGCCAAAACCGGATTGGCATCCCACTATAATATAAAAATGCACAAAAATACCACTTTGTGATCCATTTGAATCTTTTGAGATAGCATAACTTAAAATGCTAGCTGCAATCTGAACAAATTCTGCAGCAGATGACCCTTTGTGTGAATGGCTTTTCAAAGGCATTGTGGTACTCATCCAATCAAAACAGCATAATAGGGTAATAGTACCCATCCCATCAGACCCCTTTATACTAGAGCTGTCAAATGGGCTAGGCTGGCCAGCCCGACGGGCTAAGTGTCTAAACGGGTCGGCCTATCTCCGCCTGAATTCTTAATAGGCTATATTTTTTGTGGCCTGGCCTAGCCCATCGGGCCTATCTGGCGCGGCCAAAATGGCCTGTGACTTTTTTTTCTTAGTTTTTTGTATATTTTACAAAGAAAAAAAACAAAAAAAAAATAGTACCAGGCCAAATAGGCCCGATTTCATTCGGGCTAGTTTTTTTGTGGCCTAGTCTGGCTCAGCGGGCCAATCGGGCAGGGCCTATTTTGGCCTAATTTTTTTTAGGCCAAACATTTAACGACCCAGCCTGGCCTGACCTGTCAGGCCATCGAGTCGGCCCATCGGGCCGAGCCAATTTTGCCAGCTCTACTTTATACACAACCAAAAAGCATAAAACCCCCGTAGCCTTTTATGCAACAAAAACACCATGAATTCAATAACAAATAGAAAAACGCATAATACATAAAAACTTCATAATATATTACTATTACTATATGAAACCCCACCCAGCCTCCCAAGAAAACAACAACAATTCAACTACACAACCATACCTTCAAGCTATACTACCTTACACTAAAGTTGAAACCACACACCTACTCTTGTTCATTCACAAAACCCAAATCATATTGCAACCACTTTAGAATAACAAATTGGAATAAAATTGAAGTGGTATGTTGGTGGCAAGAAGAATTGTCCCACATACTTTTAACACTCTAATTTTTTTTTAATCAGTTGGTCCATAGGACAAATAATTGACAATATTAGGAACATAACCCTAATCAACCATTTCACAAAATAGCCCATGGCCAGCAACTAAATTACTAGATTTTTCAAGGCAGTTAATCATGGTGCTGTATGTAAATGTGTTGGGAGAAAGGCCAACTTCTTGTATTCTTTCATATAGACACAACCACGTCAAGAAATCTAGCTTTTGCATGAATATCAATGAATGTGCAGTAACACAATTAGACTCGCATTCCATCTCCTACATCATCAATCACTTGATATGAACTAATATAATATATAATATTAAAAACAAAAAAAGCACAAATTAGTCCACAAAAAAAAAAAAGAGTTCATTTAGGCAGTTGACCAAACATATAACTTGCAACCCATAAATCAATCCAAAACAAATAAAAAAGCACAATATCTTCCACACAAAAACTACATAGACCCATATAAACCTCTTTAACAAATTTAATCCATTTGGAGAGATGAGAAAAGAAAAGGAAATAGAAGTGGTATTAGAAAATAGGAAGGTAATGGGAAATGAAAGGTAGAATGGAGAATATGAGGATGAAAATGAGGGATAGAGGAATGAGAAATAGTGGAGTGCATTCAAATTCAAATTTGAAAATTAAAGTAGGTATAATGCTTTGTGCTTGACATCATGCAATTCACTTCACACAAATGCAACTCAACTCACCTCACAGAAACATTCACACAACTCAGTTAAAACCAAAACACAATATATATAGGGGTTTTAGAAACCCTAAAATAAAGAATAAAAAATTACAACACAAATTTACTTCAAATTCAAAATTCAAATTTACTTACACATATATAGGTCCGCATGCTTTTGATTTTAGGGGAATGGGACAAACAACTTTTTCTTTCTTCAAGTGGGAATTTTTGCAACTCTTTAAGGCCATCCTTCTCCCCAATGTCTAAAAACTTTCCATTTTGGTGAACCTACGTGACCTTTCTCTGTAACACCTAGAGGTCTGCCTTTTCAAAAATCCTTTTTCTCCACGCTTTCATGAAACCTTCAATTGCTCCCCCCTCCTTGTCTTTTAGTAGGCTTCCTATAGAGCATTTTTAGGGCCAAATTTGTTGTGCATTCCCTGTAAAGCACTTTAGCAAACAAAACAACTTTGTGTTGTGTCGTAGGCTTGGGCTTCACACATTTGTAGGGCCAAATTTGTTCAACCCATTTTTAAAAGCCTCAAATTTGAATGGAAGAACTTAAATAATAAAATAATAGAGTCATTCCTTAAATAGTTAAGTTTGGTGATGTTAATTTTTTGCATGAATGCTTCAAAGTTTGACATATGGAAAAAAGGTTGAATTTGTTCAGCCCATTTTTAAAAGCCTTAGATTTGAATGGAAGAACTAAAATAATAAAATAATAGAGTCATTCCTTAAATAGTTGAGTTTCGTGATGTTACTTTTTTGCATGAATGCTGGAGAGATTAACATATGGAAAAACTTGCCATTTATGCTCCCTTCAATTGTATATAGTATAGATTCTCTTAATTTGTTGGTATTTATAATTTTTTCTCTATTTTAATCTCTATAATTTTTTCTATTTTTATTTTTATAAATATTTTCATATTTAATTTTAGTTTTGGCTTAAATATGTTTTTCGTCCTTGTACTTTTACTGTGTTTTGGTTTTAGTCCCTAACCTTTTTTTTGTTTGGTTCTTGTCCCCATCATTTCCAAATGTTTCTTTTTTAGTCCTTACCGTTAGTCTTTGTTAAAAAAAGTTGACGTGGCTAACGGCGATGACGTCATCAAGTGTCATGTCAGTAATGATGACGTCATCATCTACTGCACATGGCACTTAATGACGTCATTAGGGACTAAAAACAAAAAACACATATTTATAGGGACTAAAAGCAAAAAATGACATATTTGTAAGGACTAAAAACAAAAAAAATAAAAATACAGGGACTAAAAGCAAAAAAGGACATATTCATAGGGACGAAAAAAATATCTAAGTATCAAATAAAAAATTAAAATAAAATAAAGGTTTAAATATTAAAATACTTTTTATCTCCATCTTCACACCCATCTTTTCTTCACCTCCTTCTACCCTCCTTCTCCAAGCTTCATCCCTTTTATTTGGTTTGAAGTGTGGCAGGCGATGGTCTAAATTCTAGCTGTCTAGTGGCTCAAACTATGGAATGGACATTTTTGAAGTGAGATTGACTTAACCTAAACTCTACCACCACATCCATCGAGAATTAAATTTAAGGCCAACTTGGAATCCATTTCAACAAGAATATGCTAGAATCCTTGCCTATAGCAAGAGTAAGACCTTTTCTTAATACTCCACAACCCAATATTCACCATAGAACACGAACCAATGTAGGCAGAAAATCTGACAAAAAACTACCCCATATGATCACAAATAACACCACCACATAACGCCCTCCCCCACGTGCCTATAACCACACCATCTGTATTAACCTTCACGAAATTCCTTTCTAGAGGAATACAATAGATTACATGATGAGCCCTGAAGTACTAGCATAATTCCTTAAAGAATTTTGAGTGGGGTTCTCAACTAACTTAAGCATTAGAGTGCCTTTGTAGATACCTTCCTTGTCGCCCACGAAGTTTAGAGGTGTGGAGTTTAGGTGAAGTCAATCTCTAAAAATGCCCATTCCATACTAGAATTCGGATCATCGCCTATCACACTTCAAACTAAATAGAAGAGATAAAGCTTGGAGAAGGAAGGTAGAGGGAGGTGAAGAAAATATGGGTATGAAGATGGAGATAGAAAGTATTTTAATATTTAAACCTTTATTTTCTTTTAATTTTTAATTTGATACCTAAATATTTTTTTGTCCCTACAAATATGTCATTTTTTGCTTTTAGTCCTTGTATTATTATTTTTGTTTTTAATCCCTACAAATATGTTGTTTCTTGCTTTTAGTCTCTATAAATGTGTACCTTTTGTTTTTAGTCCCTAATGACGTCATCAAGTGCCACGTCAGCAAATGATGATGTCACCGGTGTTGACATGGCACTTAATGACATCATTATGACATCATCATCGTCATCCACATTAGCTTTTTGGTAACGAAGATTGACAACAGGGACTAAAATAAAAACGTTTGGAAATAATGAGGACGAGAACCAAACAAAAAAAAGGTTAGGGACCAAAAGCAAAAAAAGGTAAAAGTACAAGGACAAAAAACATATTTAAGCCTTTAGTTTTTATTATTGTTTAATGAGTTAAATCTACATTAAATTTAAAAGGTAAAACCTAACCTTAAAAAAAATCAAAATAAAAAAATCCCTATATCATAAGAATTAAAAAATTAGTATTGTGTATTTAAGAAAAACAAAGTTATGAATTTTTTTAAACCTTTTAATATATACTAGTTCATAGTTCATACTATATTCGCCAAGTCGATAACCAAAGAGAGTGTTGTGGTTAAGGGTATTCGTGAGACGAGTTAACCTGTGTCTTTATCCAATCTGAAATTTTGATAGGGTCAATTTTTTAAACTTAAATCGATCTGATTAAGAGTTGAAAGTCATGGGACAAGATCGAGACAACTTGACTTATTATCATAATATATTAATCTTAACATTATATATAGTTAAATCGTAAAATTAATGTAATATTCAATTACAATTAAGATATATTTTACAATATATATTTAAGATAAATAATATCAATATAAATATAATATTGTATCAGACAAAATATTATTTATTAAGTGAAAAAATTATATTATTAAGACATTATTATTTATTTAAAAAATATATACATTAGACTAAGTTCGGATAACTCGATGTATCACATTTCAAAAATACATGAGATCTATTTGCTTAAACCCGAATCCGTTAAAAATCCGTTCGGACGGACCTAACTGTGGTGCGAAAACCCTCGGTGGTATTCTAAACCCTGCGCTATCGTCGCCGACAACAGCCATGGGTTACTTCGACCTCAACATACCCTATCCCGAGCCCTCACCGGGCAACAAGGCCACCGAGCAAGGCAACCGCACGAGGCTCGCAGTGAAGGCCATGGAGTTGGGTTACACCGGCATCGCTTACAACCGCACGATCAAGGGCGTGATGTCCGATCGGCACCGTTGCTCCATCACTCCCCTCACACTCTCCTCTCTCCTCAACGTCCTTCCCTCTCTCTCTTTATCCGCCAACCTCCACCGCCACCTCCTCCGAGTCCCACGCTCCACTCCCTTCCGTCAGTACACGCGCCTCACCGTCTCCGTCGATTCCCCCTCCCAGGCCCAGGCCCTCAATTCGGGTAACCCCATTCTGAAGACCTACGACTTGGTCGCTGTCAAACCGTCCAATCAGATCGCGTTTGATCTTGCATGTGAGAGGATGGAGGTTCGTTAAAATCTCGCGTGTATGTGTGTGTACGGTTGATTATTGAAAGTGGTTTGGAACTCTGATGTTGAACATCATTGCAGGTGGATATTATCTCTATTGATTTCTCTGCTAAGTTGCCGTTTAGATTGAAGCAGCCTATGGTTAAAGCGGCCACTCAGGTTTGGTCTTCACTCTCGCCTTTTGATTTTCTAAAACTGGAAAAAAAAAAAAAAAAGGTGAAAATTGACACGTGGCTTATTGATGCGCAGCGTGGGGTTTGTTTTGAAGTCACGTACTCTGGTTTTTTTGCTGATATTCAAATAAGGAGACAGTTAATTTCCACTGCTAAGGTGATTGCTGCTTCCCTATATACTCGAGTGAACTCACTGCAAGGTTTAGATGTTTTTGGTGCTTGATTGTTTACTTTGTTTCTCGGAATTGAACTCTTTTGTATTGCTTCCAACTTCCAAGTTATGTATGTAGAGTAGACTACTTCACACTCTAGCATGCTGATGTTATTTAAATTAAAGGATTTGAGTTTTGACATCTTATTTCTTGCTAGACTCACCCTCATATCCACCCTGCAATAAGGGGTATATCACATTTTAAGCTCACATCACAAAACTGTAGAAGAAATAAAAATGTCATGTTCCAATTGTTAGGCACTGAGGAGTATTCTTAATTTACTTAACCCCCAGAACCTAGCTCCTTTAGAGATTGCAAAGCACCTCTGCTCAGCTTACAGCCAACAGAAAATAACAGAATGCAAAAACTTTATTCACACGCCAGCCTCTACCTCCTCATAAGGAGTCTTACATGTGATAGATCAGTGTTTTAAATCCTGGACAGCGGGACGTAGCGGTCGGCCCAAAAAATGCTATGGTGGGATAGAAGTTAGCGGGATGGGTGCTATTCTGAATTTTTTTGTATAGTTTATATAACATATAGACAGATCCCTTTCCCATAACTAATTTGACTGTGACAGCTCACTGTTTATAGTATATGCTTGCGAAATATTAGGCCCATGACTGAGTTGTACCACCCCAATGTTCTGCTGTTTCGATTGGGCCTTTAAACTCCTTGACCCTGACAAATGCACAATTGTACCATGAGTCTTTGTTAAGATGGTTCTCATTTTTATTAAGGTGAGTTGGTGACATGTTTTGTAGCGATAGGTTGTTAAAATTTTAGAGATGATACCTCTGCTTTGTATTTTACAAATCAAGAAAGGTTTTGTGTTTTGAATTGAATTTATGTACTTCATAGAGCTCCTGTTCTTGAAGAAGATATGTGTGGGATGTGCCTTCTGTATTTATAAGCAAGGACTCGAAATAGACTGATTAACAAATGTGTAAAGCTTAAGCACAACCCTGTCAAGCATGTCTAGACTAGATCTAGATAAGCTTCTTCTAGGTTCTGGATGTGATTGAATCAGCATATACTTGATAAATATAGTTGATTGTGTCTAGCTAAAAGCCAGTGTGGACTTGTAGGTAAAGAGATTCCTTCTGGAGTGGAAGGAACCAATTAGTTCCTGTAGTCAAGCTTGTTTATATAATGGAAAAAACCTGGAGTTACAAAACTTTGCCACAAAAATTTTGTTTTGATTCACTTTACCTTTTTGTCTTACTATTCTCATTACTCCATTTCTGGATTCTGCTTTCGTATTAGAGCAGGATCTTATGATCCTCATGTCTATCACTAGTCCCTCATACAATTATATAACTAAGATCTATAATTTTGACATCCTTTTATGTGATTGCAATAACAATATTAAGACATGTACAGACTTACACAGTGGTTAAACATGTAGTTGTTGATGGATTGGACTCGGGGACAGAACATTGTATTTTCAAGTGCTGCTCCTACGGTGAATGAGCTTAGAGGACCTTGTGATGTTGCAAACTTGTTGTCATTGTTTGGGCTCTCCAAGGAGCGAGCTAATGCAGCTATTTCTAAGAACTGTAGGTATGGAGTTTGCTAAAATCCTTTATTGCATTTGGTTCTACGGGCGGGCAATGTTTAAGATGTCTTGAATATCATTCCGAATGGTTTGCAGGATTCTTTTAGCTAATTCTTTAAGGAAAAAGCGATTTTACAAAGAGGCAATAAGAGTAGAAATTTTATCATCAGATGCAGCATCTCATTCTAAGGAAGATCGGCATCAAGAGTTACTAAAGTGGGATCCTATCTCCAGTGGTGAAGGTGATATCCTGTTGGATGACACGGAAAAATCTTCTTTAGCCTACTGTAAAGAATCAAAAACTGCAAAAGCCATTGACTTTGTTTCAGTGGTCAATAGCCTTCCATCTCATGGTTTTGAAATCAAGGATATCTTACCTGCAAATAATGCTTTCCCTGTCTGTCCAGATAATAAGATAAATTTCCTGCCTGTTGCCAAAAAACTGAATCAGTCAACACCTGTACCTAACAACTTAACTGAGCTGTCCAACTTGCTTGATGTTTGTCCTGAGCAAGGAGAAAACTCCTTATCAGATGCTATAACAAGAAGTCACACTTTGAGCTGTGACAATATTTTTGAGAAAAATATACATAGTGAAACTACTGAAGCTGTCAATTTGAAGGAGATAAACACTCCGACAGCCATTGACTCTGTTTCAGTGGCCGAGAGCCTTCCATCCCATGGTTTTCAAATCAAGGATTTCTTACCTGCAAATAGTGCTTTACCTGTCATCCCCGATAATAAGGTAAATTTCCTGCCTGTTGCCAAAAAAACAGATCAGTCAATACCTGTACCTTCAACATCTATACCTAACAACTTAACTTTGCAGCCTGATAGGCTTGATGTTTGTCCTGAGCAAGATGAAAGCTCTCAACCACTGAAACAAAGTGATAATATTTTGGAGAAAAATATACATAGTGGAACTACCGAAGCTTTCAATTCTACAGAGATGGACATTTCAACAAATGCGACAAAGTTAGAACTCAAAAATATAATTGATTCAGATGTCGATTTCATCCCGTTTGAAGCAAAAGCACTTGATTCCCAATCAGACTTGTACATCTCAAGCAATACATTGGATATTATAAAACCACATGAAAACGAGAAAATGTGTGGATCTTCAGAAGATGCCAAACTAGATAATGCACATAATATTGATCATAAAGTAGAAATCTTGGATATTATTTGTCCTGCCCTGGTTCATGATAAACATAATAATGAGAAAAGTTCTGATGTTAATTTAAATGAACAAATTGGCAAGATTCATGAAGCTTTGCCAAATGAAGAATTAAAAATTGCGGAGCAAACAGCCTTGGAGTTAAACACTTCAATTTCTGATACTTCAATGGAGGATAAACAATTTGACAATCGGGAAACTGATGCACCTGAACCTGATGAGATGCAACGGCTAACATCTTATGATGAGATGAAAATGGAAGAGGATTCCACTGCTGCAAAACATTTATTGCCAGATGTTACAATGAAAGATAAAAAGCGTGGAGGGAGCACTGATTCTGATCAATTTGCTGCGGTTCATTCTGTATCAGGTACCCCCTTCATTGACTAATATCTTTATTTGGTTATTGAAAGCTATATGTTATTTTTTACCCTTTTCTTCGCAGAAGTTCATTTAGTTTGACTAGTATTAATCATTTCATTTCCTACTTGCGTTATTCCTTATCGCTTCCCTTTCCATTTTAAGTTTTGTGATGCAGTATAATCAAGTATATTTCCATTATCTCCAGGTGGATTGAGAGTGAAGCGAAGGACACCTCGGGGACTACCTTTATTCCCCTTCAAGCGATTGCTGAATCCAATACCCTTCAAGAAGAAAGGTAGAAAAAGCAAGAGCAGAACTAAGCTAAAGTAAATTTTTTTTTTCCGGATTATTATTGTTACATGGCATAGATGTGAGCTAATTCTTTATAATATCTATTAATACCAGCATATTGACTAGCGGTGCGTGCTTGTTAACTTGCATTTTATATTTCTTTATTGGTTGGGATAAACAAAATAAAATGAATTAAATAGGCACGCATTGTTAACGTAAAAGTTTTTACACTATCAGCTAATTAGAAATCATTATTGGTAAGACTTTTAAGGTTATTATTATAAAAGTTAACAAACTTATCATACATGATGATTTGAAATTAGATGATAGAATAAAAATACTTTTACACTGTTAGTGCCTATATTATTTGTTCAAATAAAATAGTGTTTGAAGTGAATTATAACTACACCCTGAGAAGTTGAAATAATTTTAAAGACAACTGTAATTGAAAGTAAGAAATATTTACAATTTTATTCCCCCTTTTTTTTTTTTGCTTATCTTTAAATCTTTAAATGCTTAATAAGATTCATGTACAATGCTTTTGGTTTATGTTATTCTTTAAATTATTAAATGAGTAATTATGGTAGTTTTAGAAAAAACACAATTTGAACGCCAAACTGGGGAATCAACTTTATAATAAAATAGTATAGATATCGGCTTTTAATTGTGCCAATATCATGCTAATAATAGATAGTAGTGTATGTTAGGAATTTTCGACTTGCAACCAATGTGGGTCTTATGAGTATAGACGACTAAGATCCTTTTCTATGGATTTATTTAGTTCGCAAGCAATGGCTCCTAGGCTTCTGTTATGTATCGATATTTATAGAATATGAATAAGAATGGATTGATGTTTTTTGTTCGAGTATCAAGTATGGTTTTATAGACGTTGATTCCATTCTTCTATTTCAAGGGATAACCGTTAAGTCGTGAACGTTCCATTTCAAGCTTTAATTTCGACAGAAATATCAATAGTTATTGTTTAGAAACGCTCGGATCATGGGGGGATGACCATGCATTCATTGAGAGTTGGAAATGGTAAATTTTTGGCAGAAGGAAATAAGTATAATTGTTATTATTTTTAATGTATTTATCATTTATAAATATAGTTTTATATTGATTTAATGTTCCAAATTTTATTTTCACAAAGTAGGTACGAATTGATGTGAATATTGTGAAATTGAGGATTGAACAGAAATCAGGATGGAAAAAAAATATTAAAGGATTGGTAGTAATCACATTCAGTTGTCTCTTTAGTACACAATGCATGCTTGTACTAGTGAGTAATGTCTTTTCTATGTTTTCTTTACTGTACCCCTAAAAAACCTTTGGACTAAGGATGATTGTTTCGTGATTAATCAAAGAAAAAAAAATTATTTCATTTCCAGATATTCTATTTATTTCTTAAAATTTGGTCTAGTCCCAATTTTGTTTTTTAAATTTCATAAACTTCAATTGCTTAACCATATCAATAATTCCTTCTGTTCTTGGATTTTCAAGATGGTGCACAATTAAATATACCGAAAGAGTAATATGGATGCTGACTGATGGATAAACTTAATTTTAAGCAAGAGCCTGGTGTTTATATTCACGGTTGTGTTTCGTCAAGAGATTCCCATACACGCGATGCTTATGAATTAACTTGCCGTATAATTGCTATTCTTTTATTACTTCTGATCTCAAGAAAGTAAACTAGTATATTTGAATGAGCTTTACGAGAACATGTTTTCAGATTAGAATTTTTCAATAAGTTGAGCACAAATTGTCCAATTTTGTGTCAGTACGAGTTTTGTTAACATAATTAAATTATGATATGTTAACATAAGATTGAAAATAGTATATCAAAATTAAATACTATTAGGGTAATGTTTATAATTTAAGCGCAAAATTCAAGATTGTTGCTAAGTTTTTATTATTAAATGTATTTATGATCCTTTGAAAATATGTGAACTGTTAATACTCTAAATGATAATTATGAAAATTGAATTGGACTAGTAAGCTTTGTTGGAAAATGGGTGAGCTGGTTGGATAGGTATTCAGCCCATTTAACTATAAACATTAGACTAGAGAAGCTGTTGTGTTATATTTTTAAAAATTCAACGAAGAAATTTTGTGTGTTATGACTTAAGTAAAATCTTCAATATCAATTTAGTAATTACAAAAGTTTGCGTACGTTTGTATTATTTTTTAGTTCTTTGTTCTTTATTATTTATAGGACATATAATATTATTCTAATGTTAGTTTAACAATTTATTTATTTTATAATTTTATAGTAGCTTATACCTCGTTATATAATATAATATTGAAAACTATATTTAATTATAATTTGTTTTATCACAATTCTGTAATAAATTCTAAATTTGTGTCTTAATTGGTTTATCTGATTTAATTTTTAAAACGTTCGTATACATATCCTTGAAAATCCTTTCATGACCACTTCATCCATTTGATTGACAAATTGTTTTGACACATGTTTGAATGTGGGGAGAAAATAAGACAAAGGGAAATAAAGAGAAGAGAAAATATAGATATATATTTTTACATTTATTGTTCGGATGAAAAGAAAAAAGAGAAAAAATAGGATGAAAAAAAAATATAATCTGACATTTAAATCCTTACAATGTAACAAAATGTACCTGGAATAAGCGTATTTGTCATTTGACTTGACTACTTTGTTACTATCCTACCCTGCCTTGTTTTTTCCCCTGTTGAGGAAAGTTATTTTTTTTCCTCTTCTTTTTTCTTATTATGCTAAACAAAGAAAATGTCTCAAAAATGTGTTTTCTCTTTTCATGTTTTCTTTCTTGAGGAAGTAGATTAGGTCTTTATAATTTTAAATTTAATTTATACTTCATTATATCACTTCATTCTAATATATAATATGTTATAATATAAGTAAACTTTTATTATTAAATTATATATTTATAAATATCTAAATTATCTAAATTTTGGTATAGATGACCACAATGATAATATAAATTAATTTATTAAATTGATAAAATTAACTTTGATTAAACTTTATTAAAGGTGTCCTTTGCCATGTTTGACATCCGATGTTAATAATTTCTCTCTCTTCACACACACACACACATGTATGTATATATGTAATCAATTTAACTGTTAAATTGTATAATATTATCTTAATGATCATGTCTATTAAATTTGAGATAATTTAGATATTCATCAAAATATTATTTTATAAATTTGATATTTAATGTCAATTGAGTATATATATGTATATGTATCAACTAACATTTTGTTTGTCCAAGTGGAACTAGATTTGGATTCCTTAAGCAAGATCTCATGTTTGAGTCTTGTGAATACTTTGTACCAATGACATGGTAACCCCCAAAAATGTATATATATAAAAAAAATATATGTATGTATCTATCTATCTAAACTTTTTACACAAAATCATATGCTTTTCTATTGTAGTAATAACACACACATTTTAAGACACACTGTATTTTATACAATGAAAAATTATAGTATGATATTCTTTAACATTCTTTTTAGAACATACTTTTTGATATTATTAGAATTTATTGGTAGTCATGAAATTATGTGGATCTTACTTCTTATCTAATGAGCCTCACATCACATGATTTCACAAATTTTAATAAATTTTGGTCAACAATAAAAGGTGTATTAAAAAAAATTCTACAAAGTACATTATGAACAATATTATTATTATACAATTCCCTCATAATCATTACTTTCAATTTTTTTCTCTCATTCTTTTTTCCCTTTCCACCATTGGTCCAAGTGTTCTCTGATTTGTTACTGTCCTAATTTTTTTTTTATATATTTAACCTTCTTCCTTCCAACAAATCTGCACATTCATCATTCCTTTAAATTATAATTTAATTAAATTTGCAAAAATATTTCTTGCTCACCAAACTTGTCATATATATATATATACATATATATATATTTTATATTATTCAACGGCTGACTTAATTATTGATTAACAAAGTATATTGTTATCAAATTGGTAATCTTGTTGGCCTAGTCACTTTGCATAGTGACTCCCCTTTTGAACATAAAACTGGATGATGAAAGGGAAGGCGAGTCTCTGCCTCTCATCAACGAGAAAGAAAAGAAGAATAAGAAGAAGGAGAGAAGTTTCGAACTAGTGGTCGGGCCTAGTGCACCGCCAAATTGATATTGCTAGCCATGTGCTGTTAATATATTTTTGCTATTACTATATAACTTTCATGCTTTATTTCTTAGGCAACACTAGTACTTAGCGGTGTTGTAGTAGTTTTGATCTTGGAGAGGCCCCCCTCACATGATCTTTTTACTTAATCAACTCGAGCCATCATGATTAATTAAGAGAGCCTTTTCCAACCTTCTTGTCGTAGGCGTTGCATTATATAGCTAGCTCGTAGCTCATTATAATGCCATCCATTATCCGTATATCATGCACTTATTTATTCTTTCTTCTCGAGGGGTGGGGCTCCCATAATTGATCATCGACCGTGTGGTTTTCTGCGTCCAATGATTCAGTATAAAGGGAAGAGCGAAACTCCTTTTGCTAATGGAATGTGCTATGTATCCTGCTGCTATTTGTGAGTTTGTAATGACCAACATTATTACCATTGTGCTGTGTATAATGGTAGTAGTAGCTAGAGTTCCGATTTTGCTATTGTGATAGGTTAACTCCTTGCGGGTAATTAAGAAGTTGAACCTCAAAACACCGAGAAGATTTATATCAAAATTACATGAAGATGTTAGCATTATTTTAGACGCTTTGAGGATACATAACATACACCGAAAAATTAAAAATAAAAACACTCACGAAACTAAAATAAAGAGTAACAATGATTGGGTTTCACTTTACATTGTATTTTTGTTATCATTTTTGGATATTAAATGCTGCCCATTAGCCTAGTGGCTAACACACCGCCGGCCGACAAAGATGAATAGGGCCGTCCTGCCCACCTTTGGTTGTTTATCTTAGAAGCTGTAGTGTAGTTAGCCTTTAGCTTTGAGAGGAACACCAATTTCATAACCTCGTCTGACTTGACAATATAATACGATTTTTTTTTATTAAAAATATTATTAAAATGCTCTCACACGCAATTTTAAAGAGTTTAATTGACATGTGTTATTAGTGTAAAAGTTTTTATATTATCAACTAATTGGAAATTATATTTGGTATGACTTTTAAAATATTTATTGTAAAAGTTAATAAACTTATCATATATGGCGTTTTTTGTGATTGAATGATAATATAAAAAACTTTTAAAGTGCATATATTATTTATTCCATTTTAATTAAAATTTTAATAAAAAAATTCTTTTATGATTTTTTAAACAGTACTCAAAAGACACTTGTTAACCAACAATACGTTGGTTTGAATGAAATTGGATTTGAATTCTTTAAGTAAGGTCTTGGTTTTAAGCACTATAGTTTAAAAAAATGTGGTTGAGAGAGGAGATTATACTAAAAGTGGTCAACTAAATTTTTCGGCAGAAATTAATCATCAACAAAGTCGATAAATACTTCATTCTTATAACATGATTATATATAAAAAAACACCCTCGTTATCAAGACAATATATATATTGTATCAACCCTCAATTTCACAAGTTGTTCAGGTAGTATCTACGACCCCCTAACTCTTAAGTAATGATGAGTAAAAAGTAGAAAACATAGCCAATTTTGAGTTTAAATTAATTATTCTAAAAGAAAGAAGTCTTTAAAAAGCAAGCAATAGAAAAATGGGAGGTTGCTTGCTTTGCATGCTAGAACATGCCCATAAAGCAAACTATTTCAAATATTTTCAGAAACTTAAGATTGTGAAAAAGAGTAGAATGATTGATCTGGAATAAAGCATTAGTTACTCCTTTATTTATACTTTCTTAAGGATGAGACTATAAATATATTAGGGATATTTATAAGAATTTATATAGAATATATTTAAAATTGTAAAAGTAATTTATGATTTTTCTAAAATTTATTTTTAACTTATTTTACTTAATTTCATGAAAATAAATTTTAAACTTATTTTAATAAATTTTTTAGTCTAGTATATAATATAAACTTTTAGGTGATCAAATTATTAAATAATTTTCAATTAAATGATTTAACCTTAATTCTTAATAATTTTTACCTTCTTAGTATATCATTATAAAATTTTAGTTCCACTAAAAAAATTGTCAGTTAGTAACAAAAAAAAAATGTCAAGTTAAGATTATCTTAACATGTGCTAGCAAAGAGTTGAAGCATTGTATTGAGGTTCCTTATACTGAGGTCAACCTTTTGGCCTTATTGATGAGATACTTGATTATGAGATAATGTATGTTCTAATTGCCTTAAATGTTGTTCTAGATCGTTTGTTGGTGGTTGAAATGGCTTTGGGTGCTATTGCAACTTGGCTATTTGCTTTTGAAGCTAACGTATTAGCTCATCTTTAGGATTAGCCATGACGAGACCATTCTTAGTTATGCCTTCACAAGTCAAGCATAGCATTGGTGATGGGGGTTCCACATAACCATTTGCAGTGGCCTCAACTTGGATAGTTTGATGTCAAGTATTCACCATGCTAAAGAATGGGAATTAGATTTACCAGATTCCCACAAATGACACCAATGTTGCGTTTTGAGGTAAGATGGTGAACTTTGATCAAACTCTGGACTACTTTAATCGAGATATGTTCTTCACTCATCGAGATCCAAAGAGTATGGACAATGGTTCTTCTCTTTGACACGATTGGGATGTCGTGGACAAGGGGTGAGTACTTGCAAAAGACACGCTGATGCTCAAGTCAATGGCAATTTTATTAGAGTTACTATGTATAGTAAATGCATACTTAAACTGTGACGTTTGGCTGTATTTATAAGGGTATGAGATGGCTTGGATTCCTTGACATAGTGCTTAAGACCTCCCAAGGGAAATATTACCTTATTAAATCTGGCGACATGGTAACTTTCCTTAAGGTCAAGGTATGCTTCAATGTTTCTATGTGTATTGTAGTGTTCCTACACTTGGGTGACATCATTCATTGAGGTCAATGTTAGTGAATTAAGCTAACTTTCTTTGTCAGATCAAGGTATCTAGTGATCCAAATTGGGCCTAAGCCTTGTCCAAAATACACACACACAATACTTCGAAACCATTAGTGCTTCTATTAGGAACAAGAGAACATGATTTGATATGAATGTTACATTTGATATATGACATCACATAAACACATACATTTTATTATGAATGTTGTATCTGGTATACAATGTCATAATGACTACTTTTTTTTATCACAAATCTATATTTAGCAACAAAAAATTGGTTGCTAAATTATGTTCCTCTCTAAATATTGAAATTTCGCTCACCATAAATTATTTCCTAATTGTATTTAATTAATTGCAATTGATATTTCAATTACTAAATATGAATTTAGTGATGAAAAAATTGATTGTTCAACTTAGTTACTTTTTAGAATTGAATTTACGTTTACATAAATGGGAGCCTAAATTGTGATTGTTGCAACTCTTGCTGGCTTTTTGTTAATTATGAATAAGGTTGTTTTAAGGTGATTGCTTTAGTACCATGAATTTTAAGAGAGTATCAATACCTTTTCATCCCAAACCAATGAAAAATAACCATTTGTGCATTAAAATCACATTATAATGAGTCAAATTTATTTAATGGTGTTTTAAATTTTATAATTGCAAAAAATTCTATTGAAGTTTATTTCAATTTTTTAAAAATTTAATATTAAAGATGAGAAATATACAAGTGTAAATGAAGTGGATAACAAAACTAACCTTATGGATCATTTAACAATTAAAAAAATAAAAAGATATTAAACAATAAGTCATATTATTAGTTCCATGCTAACCATAAAATGAATATTACAAATTCATGTGTTTTTTATTTATTAATCTACTTAAAAAAGGTACCGATGTTCTTTGACATATGCAAGCATTATAGAATTTGCCTTATTTTAATTAGAGAAAATAGGTTATGCACTGACAGTGTAAAGTAGTTTTACACTGTTATTCAATCACAAACCACTATTTATTGTAAGTTTGTTGACCTTTATAATAAATACTTTAAAAGTCATATCAATAGTGATTTCTGATTGATTGATAATATAAAACTTTTTAAACTGACAGTATCTGACCATTAAACTCTTTTAATTAAAGACGTATTTACTCTCAATTTATTTAATCAAGATACATCTTTTTTTGAATTAAAGATTTTTTTTGGGGGGAGGGGGTTGTTTAATTATAATCCTTGAATCCCACTAAGGTTCTTGCGTTTCTTATCAATGTGTTATGTCTTTGACCGCAAATCGCACGAAGCATACCACGTGGAATTGATTTTGATCCTTGGCTTGACTGCTTCAGCGAAAGTGCATTATTCAAAAGCTCAAACCTTCAAAGGACATTGCTTATGCCATGTGTTCGTGTTATGCTTCCAACCTTCCGTGCCTTTTGGCTCTTTAGTCCTTTTCAGAGCATTAGCATCCCAACATTCTATTTAGATATGGCAACACGGCTGATCGAGGTTGGGTTTAACTCTTGTTCCTGTTCTTGCTAAGGATGAGGCAGATTTGGGAGCCAGTTTAGGATATATATTGATAAAAAAAAAAAACACTTAACTTTATCTTTGTAAGGATGGGGGAAAACTACATCAAACCCGTCCCAATATTTATAGGAGAAAAATACAAGAAAATAAAATGAATTAAACTTTTTTTTGGGTCACTATACTATTGGTGTGAAGTATTCACCAACTTTATCGATGACAAATATCTACTAGAGAACTTGACTGACTACTTTTAGTAGGGTCTCCTCTCCCAAGTCTCAACTATTTTTTTTCATTTACATGGTTCAAACCTGAAACCTTGTTTAAGATTCAAGTCTTGTTCCACTCAGACTAATGACATCTTGGTGAATTAAACTTTTTTGGTAAGTTAAAAATAACTTACATGTAAATTAAAATAAACTTTTAGAGAAGCTAAATGATAGAGTTTTTATAAATTAGCTTATATATAAGCTAACTTTATATTTTACCAATATAACTTACACAAAATATTACACCATCAATAGTTTTATATAGAATGTGAATTTTATTGATCCAACTAATGAATTAAAAGTATATATTATCGTGATTGTTTGTATCAAATTTTATCAAATTTAAACAATAATAAGAAGGTATTTTGGATGTATATGAATGAGGTATCAAATGATTTTGGATTAATATAGATTTTTTTATAGATATGATTTATGTGAAAGGAATTTTTAATCCAACGATCAATTTTTAGATAAAATTATCTAATTAAAAATTATTGAATAATGTAATAGTTGGTTTAACTTCCACTCGTATAGGTTGATCCCCCCTCTCTCTGTGTTTTTGTGTGGTTGGGTTTTTTTAATTATTTATGTGTTAATTTTAATTTTATTCATTTAATTTCATATATTCTAATCTTTATCAGATTATTCATGTCAAATTTGCATTACTACACTCAATCACTTTCTTTATCTTAAACAATTCATCTTGTTTATCTTTTTGATAAGTTATCAACTTTCTATAATTTGAATATTCATTGATAGGTTTGTTTCTACAATACACACACACACAATTATTTAGAATAAGTTATATAGGAAATATCAGTTAATTTTTTATTTACATAAAATTTTGATAAACTTAATAATGTTTATTATATCGTTCAATTCATGATTTGATGGATTAATGTTCTTTATTCTAAAAAAATGTAGTAATTGATGTAAGTATAAAAAAATTTGCTTAGTGAAGAAATGTGAACCTAACATTTTTTCCCACAAAGTGAGAAATGAATTCATTTCTCTCTATCTCTTTTTAACTAAAAAAGTGGATCTGAATCAGAGTAAAAAATTAAAGCGAGAAAATATTAGCTTTCACGATAAACTTTACGAGAGCTATGTCAATAAATCCTCAGGTCTTAAACACAATTTATATTCAAAGTTTAATTTAATATAACTTATTAAATATTATTTTATTTTTTATTAATTACAAAATTATTGATTAAAGTTTTATAATTAACTATTTTTAATATTTTACTATCAATATATAAAATAACAAATTCATTTAATCTATTTTTTAGTATAGTTAATATCAAATAAAATTTGAATAATTTTAATTTTAAAAAATTTCTTTTAACAACAATAATAATTACAAATATTGTCAAAAATATTTTTAGAAGCAATACATATATTTTTTTTAAAAAATATTTTGATATAATTTAATGTTTTTAATGAAGTATAAATTATTTTTAAAATTTAATTTATATATATTGATAGTGTAAAACTTTTTACACAAACATCCAATAGAATTTGATTATTTTACCACATTATCTTATTAATTAATATGATGTGACGATAGGATGAATTTTTATTAGATGTTTGTGTAAAAATGATTTACATTGACAATATATATAAATTAAACTTTGATTTTTGTTTGTACTTCTTGCGATATCGTTATTTTTAAAAATAAATCAAAATCTTGAATATCATAGGACTCACTAAAATTTATCATTTCAAGATTAATATAATATTCCTTTCAATCCATTCTCATCTAAAATTTTCAATTGTTCAATTAATACAATCTTAAAACTGCATAGTTTTACTAATAAAAATAGCAACAAATAACATATTATATCATAATAAAACTTATTACGCATTTTTTAAATTGTTAATAAACAACTGCTTCATTATCCTTGCAGTTGCCACGGCCTAACCTTTGTTGGTTGAACTTGAAAACAAATTCGGAGCACTTCATTGCTGTCCTGTCCCAAATTCACAGTAAAAAAGTGATAGGTACATCCCCCCAGAGCGTAAGTGATGGTCACTATCTATTCTCTTTTCCAATAAGTGCTTCAACGAAAGGGATATGATATGATATAAAACTAAGAAAACATCCTGCAGACTTTAACCACAAGTACAACTATTGTCAAAGTTTTGATCCAATAATACATTGCTGCTAAATCCTATAAAAAGTTACAGGGCACTCAAAAACATCACCCTAGATTAAAGTCTAAAAATTGCATAGATAACTCAAATAACTATATTTACATTACTACCTAGATCTAAACTAAATAAAGAAGCGCACCACAATACTTTGAAAATGGAAAAGCAACCGAAAAACAACTAGGTTATCATATCAGACATGCAATTATTCTAATAGAGTAATCCAAAGGAGGAACTGCCTTGAGACTCCTGAGCAAAATTTGCAGCAACTAAGGAATCTAAGATAGTGACCCAATTCTCATCTTCCTCATCCTCTTCCTCTCCACCACCAATTTGGCTCCACTGAACCGTACTGTTCTTGTCCATTTCGTCATTCCTCGCAAACCGTCCTCTGATGCGTGGCCTGCTGTCTGCCAATGTCTTCCTGCAAGCATACTGATTCCATGCCAAAAGAAAATAAGTTAATATTTTCACCGTAATTTTTTCATAATTAAATAGCATAGGGGGTGGACCATCAGAGACAATAAACATTACACTATGAATTGGACAGTAATGTAAAGGGTATATAGTTAGTTACACGTTTGATTGATCCTGTTCTCCAAGATTAAGAATACTAGTAAGGAGTAACCTCAAAGAATAAGACAAAATCCGTGGGAAGATTCTTAAAATATGGATTTGGGCCTAACTCAATTTTACAAAACTGGCTTGTAAAGTGAGGGTTACCCTCTACTTATATACACTTGTTTGGTCATATCACTAATCGATATAGAATCTCCAACACACCTCCCTCACATCAAGGACTGGATATCTCGAGCGTGAAATTTATAGGACTGGACATCTGCGGCTGGTTCGATAATGGCCCGATAGACCCAACAACAAACACTAGGATAAGCTTTGATACCATCTAAAAATGTGGGTTTAGACTTAACTTAACCTTACAAAACCGGCTTGTAAGGTGTGGGTTACTTTCCACTTATATACAATTGTTTGGCCATATCACTAGTCAACGTAGAATCTTCAACAAAGATTTTCATACTTAACAAAATTCTGGACATGTTGTAATATACTAAAATACACTTAAAATCGCAATTACGTGAAATATTTAATCTTTTGTGTGGCCAGCGGGGGACTATCAAGCAGAGCGTATGGGGAACAAATTCTTGTCCTGTTATATTGAAAATGTCTCACTTTTGTTTTTTTTAAACCAGGATTTTGTCAAATAGATTATCTTTTTACTGTATCTCTTAACTTTTAATTCAACCTCGGACATGATTTTATTTTTAATGATTGATCATGAAGCGAGTTTCAAAAATGCGGCCTGACAATGGTTTTACTCTTCACACAAGAGTTGTCCACTATATTTGTAGATTTGTGGTTCTTTTGGAATATATATTTTAGTGTGTAAAAGTTTAATTGATGCAACCCAGGACTTTTTTCAAAACAGTAAAACATAGAAAGCTACGAAAAGTAAATATAATAAAAATAACGTGTGTTTGCGTGTGTGTATAAATATAAATATATAAATACAAATAAAGAGTGAACCTTAATTTTCTTGTTGAAGTTCCTCTGGTTCCTCTTGCTTCTGTATCTCTCAATTCTCGCCTTCTTCTCCTCCGGGCTATATGGACAGGCTCTGCTCATCCCTTCTATGATCATACTACTTTCGCTTGATAACGGACTATCCGAGTGATGATTATGTTGCATTCCATTAATCCTCTGTACAAACGTTCCATGTTATTAAAAATTTAAAAACAAAAAACATTATAGATAATTAATGCATATTGCAACAAATAAAAAAAAAAGTGTTAGTAAGCATATGGAAAAAGAAATAAAGAATCACACTGATTCTCGTTGACATAGGCCGAAAGTATTTACTAAAGTGATAAACGTTATAGGCTAACCTCATATCAAATTAATTGAACATAGGATATGATGAGTTAAGCGTTACACTAGTCTTTTTTTTTTTTTTTTTAATAGTTTAAATGAATCTCTTTCATTCTCGGTAATTCTTCTTAGTCTATAAAAAATTAAAAACAGAACCCCACTTCTTATTGCATAATTAGATTGCTGTTAGAAAAGTGTCTCGCAAAATTTGACTATTAATAAGCGAACCCTACAATAATAATTTGGAAATGAGGGTGTGACGTGAAGAGTGAAGGGGTACAAGATAGCATGGGGGGGGGGGGGGGGGGAAGCTGGTCATCATGCTACAAAAATGAATATGACCAAGCGTATGAATTAATTAGTATGAGTTTTTTTTTTAGTTTAACTAGAGTCAAAATTTTAGATATATAACTATGTTAAATACTTAGAAAGAAATTTATCGTTTACAATAGTCTTACTCAATTTGAAAAAAATTATTTTCAATAAAAGATATGTATACTGTCGTACCTAAAAAAAATGCTACATAATGAATGGTGTACGGTGTACCTGGAGATCACCGGTACTGCAAACTCTCCTAACCGAAGTGTCGTCGGAGTCGAGCAGCTCGGCGAAGAGAGCAGAGAGAGGGTGGTGGGTCCCATTGTTGTAGTGAAAGGAATGGCTGCTAACACTCCTCTGCATCAAGTTGGGACTGGCCACAGAAGTGGGTGAGGGTGACCCACCGTAACTGCTATAGCCACTGCTACAATTACTGTTGTTGTTGTTGTAGTAATAACTCGTGTCCGAGTTGTTGAGTTGGGAGAGGGTCTCGAATTCGGTGAGGTCTGGGAAGAGTGGTGAAGGAGAGGGAAGGGGTGATACGGTGCTGCTAGGCTGTGCATACATGGTGTATCAAATGGAACAGGTTGGAAGAAGAGGAATGAGTGAAGGGAGGGGGTTGAATGAATGAAGAAGGTAAATGCTACACTGCCAATGCCTAGCATTTAAGCACTAGTGAATTATGCACACTGTAACAGGCTAAAAAGTCCGACAAATTAAATATTCTCATTACTGAAAAAAAAATAAAAATGATAGGATGCGAGCTCTGAGTGACGTGGATGATGACGTAATCATTTGATAGAAGTAGGGAAAGCGTTGACCTCTTTGTCTCTCAACTCAGATGAGTCGTGTAGGGGTGGGAGTTAGGTGATGCAGAGGTAAAACCTAACAAGTAAAAGGATATTCCCCTCTAATCTGATTGATCGACCTTAGAATTAGTCACAGTCCAGATAATTCCTCCATGTAACTTGACATAGAGCCTGCCAATGTATGAATATCAATATGCTAATTTAGTGGGCTTTTGGGTGAGTGGATTGTTCACGCTAGAGAACTCAACTCGTGAGGAGTCTTCAAGTAGGTTAGGAATTTAAGAAATTTACCGAGTGTGTGACTTGATGTGATTAAAGAGAATTATGTTTTTTTTTTGTGGTGCAAATTATGTTTATTTGCTGAGTGTATCTTTCAGAAATCACATTATATTGAGCCTAAGGACAAGAGGTCTACCTAGGCATGATAAATGCATTTGAACTTGTGGATACCCGTTAGATCTTGTCTCGATTTTGACGAAAAAAACTTGTTTTCACTGAATTTGGATTCGGGTTCTTTTACAACTTTTTTTTATTACACACATACACATACGTGCATACATACATATACACACACACACACATAATTTTTTAATATTTATAAATTCTTTTAAAAAATTATAGAAATTCAATTTACAGATGGAGATAAAAAATGGTAAATTAAAAGAGATAGACAATTAAGAATATTAAATATATAGATAAAGATAAAAAGGATGATAGTTTAATAAGGTTAAGAGATAAATTTTTTACTAATTGTAGTGAGAGTACGTTATTTATGAAATGCACATGCAAAAAAAAGAAAAGAAAAAACATTAAGAATATCTAATTAAAAAAGTAATTAAGGGGAGTGTAAATCTAATATTCCAAATAATATGGAGGTAATAATTATATATATTTTTCATTTGTGTACTATTTTGTAAATAAAAAAATAGAGGAAGTAAAATGTTTTTTTAAATAAAAAGTATTAAAAAAACAACTGTCTATCTACAAATCTGCATTTTAAAAAGTTAAACAAAATGTGTGAACTTAATGGTCTATGTCTTTACTTTACTTGGCAATAAAAAAACATTTATAAATAAGTTTGCTTTTGTTTAAGTATTCTCTCCATTTGTTTTTCTTTGTGGTTAAAGGTGACAATACATAAATTAAAAATACAATTAATTAATTTATTTATATTAAAGTTTACTTACAATTTTTAATATATTTTTCATTTCTCTCATTTATAATTTTGATATTTTAGACATTATTATTTTTCTCCCTTTTTTATAAAGATATAGACAAGAAAATATTGAATAATGTTATCTTTAAAATTTAAAATAAGAGATAAATAGGAATAGAATTTTTCTTCAAAAGTTATAGATAAAAAAAAACAGAATAAATGATTTAAAAGTACGTTTTTCCTATACTCAAAAACAAAAGTACGTTTTTCTTAGCATTAAGAAGTTTCTGTTACATTAGTTATTCTTTTTACTTTAATTATACTTCCCTTTGTTTTTATTTGTCACATTTGAAAAATATTTTATTTTTATTTATCTATCACTTTAAAATTTCAGTATAATTTAATTACCATTTTCTCATGCAGCCAAATTTTTTTTTACCATTTTCTCAATTATATTGCTATAGAAAAGAGAGGAAAACAATAATGTATGAAATGTTAAAATAATAAATAAGAGAAATAAATGATTTATTATAAAATTACAAATAATTTTAATAATAAAGAAAACATTATTTTCTTAAAGAATTTGAGTCTAATTATTTTGTAGAAAATTGAGTGAATTTTTGACAAATAAGAAAAACATATTAAAATGTCCTTTTTATACTTAAATAAATTAAAACATAGACATAATGAAAAAATGGTTAAGAGAAATAGAAAAGATAATTCTGTTTTTCTTTATATATATCAAAAAATGAAAATTTAGGCATTGATTGATAACTATGTTATTAATCATAAGAACGAATAGTAATAATATAACAGTTTAACTGTTCAAAATATATATTTATAAGCTTATAATGATGCTCTTTTATTTTTCATATATATATATATATATATATATAACAAAAATAGATACATATTTTGAGTTATATGATTTAGGGTTGAGTTTTTTTTTTTTTTTTTACCTAAGATATTCCTTGACCGAAAACTAAAGACTAATTTTTTGATATATGAAAATTCATTTAAGGAGTTGACTCCTCTCAACAAATGTTCTTTCATATGCACAAATCTGAAATCAAATCTCTAACCACATGCTTAAGGGACATAGTTATCTATCAACTATACCATACCATGTTGGTTAGAGTTGAGTTTTTATTGACATTAATCCTATATACTAACATATTCACATTTTTGTTAGTTTATTTTTATAAATTTAACTACTTAAGTTATTTTTATTGCTTATGTTCTTTTAAGCCTAACTTATTATTTTTCCAATTATATTGAAATGTTTACTCATTTACATTTTTATTATTTTTGTTAATATAAATAAAAGATATAATTGTGTTATTATTTTCTAAATTGAAAAGGGATCAAATGATGAATTATATCGTTATGTTTTCATTTTATTTGTAATTTTGCATTTAATATTTATATAAATAAAACATAAAAATTTCTCAAATTTAGTTTTTGTAACATAATAATTAAATGGAATCTTTATGTATTGGGCAAGTTATTAAAATATTTTCATCAATTAAATAGATGGTTTTTATTTTTTGTAATTAAAAATAAAATGCATTTGTGTTTATTTTACTTCATTTTTCATCCCTTTTTACTTTTATGTGTGATATATTAAGGAAATTAATTTAAATTGTTTTAACTTTATCCTAAAGAAAAACTTAACTAAGGTTAAGTTTGTGAAATAGAATAAAATTATAAAAAGTAAAGAGTATAAATAAGCATGTTGGGGTTCCAATAGTCTCACCCTTATTAGCATTTTTCTGCTACATTTTAATTTGACTTCCCGAATTAATGGTCATTTTAAAGTTTTAAATGATTGAAAGATTACATTGAAGAGAACAAATATTTTAAAGGACTAAATTGCAAGATTATGAGGTAGTTAAAAGTGTGTTGACTGTATAAATATTTCAATGGTTAAATATATTTTTTTTTGGGGTCTTTATAATATGAGGTTATTTTCATACTGATTTTCTTATTTTGGTTTCTCTCTCTCTATATATATTTTAATTTAGGCCATGATATATTATTTTAGAATCAATCTTGTTTGAAGCACAGTCGAATACTAATGCTTTGTTTGGATTAGAAGGATAACAATAGAGATGAAATAGAATGAAAAAAATGTATTGTTTGGATGAATAGAAATAAGAAGGAAAAAAGTAGAAAAACTTCCTTCACTTGTTTGGATAAGTGGAAAAGAAAGTGAAAAAAAAAATTATATAATTTTTTATACTAATTAAAAATATAATTTTTTACTTCATTATTTTTTTCTTAACACAAAAATAATTTATTTTTTTTATATTATAAAAAAATTATTTAATTTTTTAAAAATTAAAAAAAGAAGAAGAATAGAGATGCACAAGAAATCATCTCCAGATAATGGCAAATATGGGCAGATTTCTAAAATAGTAGGACCCATGAAATTTGACACTTTCTCCTTCATATTTCTCTTCCAACCAAACAAGAAAAAGTTATACAATCCCTCCCATTTCACTTTCTTCCATTTCTCTCCCTCCTAAATCATCCAAACATATAAATGTATACACTTCTTCATTAGAGATTCAAACCTTGATTTACCACATTATGTAGGATTAACCTTTTTCGTTAGATCCAATTCCGTGAATATACAGATTTCTCTTATATTAAAAATTTTTCATTTTAATTTCTGTAATTTAGGAAATATTAGTCCTGCTTTTTCAATATTTGTTAACCACGTCTTCACTTAACCGTGACATAGACCAAATTAAAACCAAAAAAAAAAATACAGGAATAAAAAAAGTAAAACAAAAACAACCCTATATTATATTACACAATTAAAAAGTTATTTAAACCATATTTACATTCATATATTTCATTCAATACACATAAATATTTAAGTATTTATATACACAATTGTTTTAAATTTGATCTCAATATGGGATCATGTTTTTATTGTTTAACATATGCTAGTTCATGTTATTTAATATTTCGTTCGACTTTAAAGCAATAACAATAACAGCAACGTAACCTTCGTGTGTTCACAATGAAGGATTTTAGTTTTGCTTCTCATGACCGCGAGCAAGTAGGGAGGTCAACGAGACAAAAAAGGGAGAGGACACCCAATAAAGATTGTTAGCATAAAACTCTGAAGCCACTTCACATTCAAGCTCACATCCTACTTTAAGGCAAGAGTGAAGGGCGAATTTTCCACTTTCACAAGAGACAAATCTTATGTCCCCATTTAGCTATATATTCTACTCTTAATTAGGACGAGGCCGATTAAAACACTGCATAGCAAAGATAATCTCCGTATTCTAAAGAATGCCTTGATTAGATGGCCTAATAAAGAAATAAGGCCGTTTGTAGCAATTTTAAAGTTGCAGGAAAAAATTATGTTTAAAGTCTAATTTAATTTAATTTATCTATTTGTTATTGATTTTTAAAATTTTTGAATTGTAGAATTGTTGATCAAAATTTTACAATCAAATAATGTTAATATTTTATTTTTGATAGATAATCTGAACTAATTCATTTAATCCATCTTATACTATAATTAATTTTAACTAATATTTTTTAAATAATTTCAATTTTAAAGAACTACTTTTAGCAATTATAATCATTATAAGTATTATCGACAATATTTTATAAACAAATCCATTTGGCTTATGAAAAAACAATTCTATTTGAAAAAGAATAAAATGTTTTGATACAGTTTAGAACTGTTAATGGGTGTATTAATTTTTTTTGTTGGCACTTAAAATCTATTTAAAATTAATATAATATATACTTTTTCAATTTATTCTCAGTTTTAAATTTGTGAGATTTTAATAAAAATTAAACACAGATTTACATAGTGTTTGATTAGAGGGAAATGGAAGAAAGGAGAGAGGAGATGATGGATTATTCTAAAATTTTATTATTTGATTCGATTTTTAGGAGGGGAGGGGAGAAAATTTAAAACATTTTAAGTGTATTGACCAAAATATTCTTACTTATGTTTTGAAATAAAAAAATATAAGGGTATAAAAGTAAATTAATTTTGTGAATCAAACAAGAAAAAAGGTTATTTCTCTTTTCGGCCTCCATTAAAATCTCTCCCATCTTCTCCTCTTAATCAAATATAATGTCTAATCAAAAGTATCCTCCTCCCCTCTTCTCTCCTCCATTAAAATCCCTCCTCCCCTCCCTTTCTTTAAACCAAAAAAACCCTTATATTCTAAAAATTGTTCAAATCAATTTACTATAAAAAAATTAATTTGATATGTATATAGAATAATTAATACGAAAAGAATTTATAATTTAACAATTGATTTTATTATTAAGATTTCCATCATTTTTTTTATGAATCATACATCTATGAAATTTGGACTGTATATTCATTTTAATGGTCATTTTTTTTAATTCAAAGTAGATACAAAATCATTTTTTTGTATATATATATATATATATATAACTTTTTAAACAAGTAATAGGATGACCACTTAAATGGTAACACACACACATATATGGGTTTACTAATGTACACCCACTTGATTTTTAGTAAGAGTACATTAACAAATTATAACTGAAGATTATCTTAAAATACACTCATGATGTAGCTTGCTAATGTATTCCAACTAAAAAAAAAGTGTATACGTTAACAAATGCTTGTGAGGTTTGCTTACATATACCCACTTATTTTTTAGTTAGAATATGTTAGCAAGTTATAATTAGAATTATCTTAAAATACATTAATGGTGTAGCTTACTAACGTACTTTAACTAAAAAACAAATGAATGTACGTTAGCAAATCTCTCTCTCTCTCTCTCTCACACACACACATATATATATATTGCATAATATTGTTAAAGAAATTAACAATAAATAATATACTTATCAAAATAAAAATTTATCACCTACTAATTTAAATTAACAGCAAATAAAAATTTTATAAATATAAAAAATTAGAGACCTTAGTGATGGGAGGTTTTGTGTGACTACCTCACTGAACTTAATGAACCCATGACCTTGTATAGAAGGTTCATTTAAAACATTTTTGTTGTATAAATTACAAATTAAGGTCTTTGTTATACTCTAATTAAGAAGCCGTATCTACTTACATATATGCCTTTGAACATATTCACTAAAATTTGTCATGTTTCTCCCATACATATGCCCTATTTATTTCTATCTCTAACATTATAGCACAAAAAAATACTTATTTAATTCTTAAAAAAATTGTTACCAATAAGCACTAAAGTTATTTTAATTGTCTATATCTCCTCCTAGGAAAAAATCTTGTAGCGGAAAACATGTAGAATTTAGCATGAATTACAATATTTATTTCTGTGGATTTGGTATTGTTCACATGTACCCCGTATGCATGGAGAATGTGGGATGTACTATGTGAGTCCAAAATCTAAAAGTTTTGAGACAAGAAAACATAGGTTTTACAGTTTAGTGATGTGAATAGACCGTGAGTTGAAGCATTGGGAAATGTTGAAAAAAATAAACATATAGTGTGGATCAAATTGAGATATACAAGGAGTTCGGTCATCAGGTTTTAACGTATGAAAAAGAACATTTATATTTAGAAAATTTAGTCTCTTAAATAAATCTCACTTCGATATATTAGTTACTATCTTTCAGCTGGGGGATATAAAAAATTGAGATGTATAAATTTGATTTTAATCTATAAAAAAATTGATTTTTTTTTATTTTTTTATTTTCTTTTCCTTTGTGTGCTTATTGAAAAGTTTATAGAAATTGAGCCATAATTACAGTGTTCCATTAGGCTTTCCATTTGATTTAGCCCTTTTGTTTTATTTAAGAAATGGATACAGTTTAATTCTAAGCGGCGGCAAGTCTTCTTCTTAATTATGATTTGTCGGAAAGATATATAATTGATGTGAAAGAAAACTTACATACACAAACTGAGAGCACTTACTGAATGAATTGCTAAAGAACTATTAAATTAATACTGTTAAATTGGATTTGGGTAAAATAATTTAATTTGAACATTGTGGGCCTTGAAGCCAAAATATCAATAAGTATGGGTTAAATTATGCTCATATTTTCTAAGGTTTGATGAAATTATATCTAAAATTCTTTCATTTTTAATTACAATGGCTTCTTTCAATTTATATAATAACATAAGAAATCAGAAAAAATGTGATATAACAAGAAGGATACATAATATTATACTGCCATATACATTGAGAGAGATCTGTTTAAAATTAAAACGTAATTTCGTTAAACTCTAAAGTTTGAACAATATAAATATAAGGCTTAATTGCATTTTTTTACCCCTAAAGTTTTAGAATTTTGCAAATTTTACCCCCAAAATATTTTTTTGCGTTTCTGCTCTACAATTTACAAAATATCGCAAATTTTGTCCCCAAGTAGAAAAATCATCACAATTAAAGGAAAAAACCACTATAAAATTATCTTAATTGTGGCGATTTAAAGAAAAAATTTGTCACAATATAAATTACCCATACAAATAAATTACGATATAAAAATACTTTATAAGAGGAATGCTTAGGGACGGAATTAGAAAAAATAATTAGGGGGGCAAAATTAATAATCACTAATTTTTACTATTAATAATTTTCTAAAATTTAGTTTAATAAAAAATAAATATCATATATCATAGAAAAATAAAATTGTTTATAAAATCAATTAAAAACAAAATTAAATCCTAAAATGAAAAAAAACATTGCCTAATATATATTCTAATTATTTCCATTGATAACTATTACTATAAATAAAAATTATAAAATAAAACAAAAACAAAACTAAATCTTAATATAAAAAAATAATATGATACAATAGTTAAAAGAATAAGAGACTTACTTCTAACAATCTGACACCAAGAGGGAAAAAAAACCTGCTCATTACTTATGTATTTTATATTTTGACTAGATACATGATAAAAAAACTAATAGCTTTTGTAACTTAAAGCCTAATATCAGTAGGGGGGGGGGGGGGGGATTTAGAAGGATGAGCAAAAATATTTATTGCTGAGAAGATTTTGTACATGAGGGGAGGCGACTGCCCCCCTTGTAATCAACGTGGTTTCGTCCCTAAGAATGCTTTTCAATAAAATCATATCAAGTTATTTAATAAACTTGGCCCTTTTTTATTCTGATATGGTTCTCAAAATGTATAAAGTATGTAAGATTACAAATTAAACAAAAGGGAGCTCAGGTTATCTACATTGAGTAGCCAAGAAAAATACAACTAGTTTTCTCTGAATGTGTACACTACTAAAAATAAATAAATTTGAAAGGCTAGGGTAGAGGGTGGATGTTAAGCTGGGGTTGGGGAATCAAATAAAGTGAGGGCTTCTTGTGAAATATTTTTATGAAGAATTTTGAGGGTTTGATGACTTTTAAGTGCTTTAAAGTAAGATTTTCTAAACATATATAGCATTATAAGTATATATAATTAAAGTGAGAAATAATAATAACCTATAATATGACCAAATTTTATTCTTTTTAATTTGTATTTTTAGAGGAATGCTACCGTGGACCACCTTCACATGTGATCTATGCTGCACCGCTTTTATTCATCGTTGGATTCATCTAATCCGCAAAGTTATATCATACACCCTCCACACCGGATCCTCCCCCAGTCCTTTCCACAACCCCTTTAGCAGCCACTGGCCTCCGCTCTTCCCCTCCCCTTTCTCCTTCTTGTCTCCCTCCCCTCCTTCTCCTTCCCCTAGCCCCCCAAACTTTATCTACCTGAGCTTCCATTTTGCTTGGTTTTTGTCACACAGCTTAAAACAATTATTAGCATCAAATCTACCATTGCACTTAATTCTCCCTTCATTTCACGTAAACAAAGATTAATTCAAACTCAGAGTGGAACCTTATGTGTATCCACTAATAAGTCATTGGGCTTAGGTAGCTTTATATGCAACAACAAAAATTAAATTATGTGCAAAGCCAATAATAAATTAAAAATAAAAAGGAAAAGTAAGGGGTTAACTAAATATTAACCTGAAATCTGCAGATATAGTAGTCATCATGCATGCCATCTGCCATTCTAACATTGGGTTTTTGTAGAGGAAAGGGACACTGAGGCAGACATAGGCCTTCATTTTGTTAAGGCAAAACATGCAGAGATACCAACCAATGATTGCTTCCCAGTCATAACCCACAAGGAACACTTGTTGGGAACCTAGAGAGTCTATAAGCTTAATGATGTCATCGACAAAGGCATAGGGTGGGTAAGGGAAGGAGAAAGATGAGGAGGAGAAAGGGAAGAGAGATAAGGAAGGGGAAGAGTGAAGGACGGTGGCATCGTCATTGATGGCTTGCTGAAGGGACGTTGCTAGTGAGAACAATGGTATCGATAACTACCGGAAGGGTTAGGGAGAGAGTTGGGAGAGGAATCTAGTGTAGAAGGTATATGATATAACTATGTGGATTAGATGAATTCAACGATGAATAAAATGGTACACCGTAAACCACATGTGAAAGTGATCCATGATAGCATTCGTTGTATTTTTAAATAAAAACATGTTTGAAATTTTTTTTAATGGTAAGTTTTTTTATAAAACAAAGTAAAAATTCAAAATAAAATCAGTATTATTTTTTTATTATAAATTAAACATTAATTCTAGAAATTATAAAAATACACTTTTTTTAAAAGACATACAAATTACACACATAGAGTAGAAAGAGTTCTTGATCTGAAACACAATTTCTTTATTTTCAATAATTCCCAAAATTAATTCTGATTGTGAAGCTCACTAGCTAAGCTCCGTAGCTCACAGTCTCATGCACTGGTCAAAGGGGTAGGTTGTAGTACTACCACTTTCCCGCGTGGTCCTTTTGGTATATCAAACATATTGCCTCTCCCAAAGGTTATCAAATCGTACCCAACTAGGATTTGACCCCACCACTTGCTTTAATTTTCAACACCCCTACACGTGACAGTCGCATGGAGACATAGTGATATACAAATTAATTGCAATACACAGTAGCTCTCATTTATTAACTGAGCTCTAGATAGTTAGGTTCTTAATCATCGTTACTCGTTAGGCTGAGACAAGGCGTCCCTAGTTTAGGTTGTTAGGGAAGATTTAGAAATAGGATTTAGAATTTCAACACGGAGAATGTTATTATTTTCTTCACGATCATCATTAGAAAATAAATAGCACTGTAAATATCCAGCTGGTGTGCTGCTTTAGACAACTATATTGGTGCATGTTGTTGTCAAAATGAGAAGGGCCATTTAACAACTCGTAGCACTCGTTAACGAAGCAACTGTTTATTTATTATAGTAGTACTATGCTATAACTACAACATGCCCTTGTTATTTTATTTGCATACCCACATTTACATAGTACAAAATATGATTACACTAACTTTTCTTAAACTATTTTGTGGCAAAATTATTGAATATATTTTGATGTGGTATTCTTAAAACTAGGATTAATTACTGCAGCCCGAAGCGTATTAGGCTGACATTGGAATTGAACTTTCTTGAATCTTGTGAAATGGGTTGGTAGTTGTGTTTCACATGCTATCACCGACTTGTGTCCTAACAATATTTGAGGCCCAATAACTTTACAGACAAAACTTAGGTTAAGTTGCTTGTATCTTTCTTACCAAATTCTTCAATTAAATGATTATACGTGTACATTTATTTGAAATCTTACAACACATATTTAATAGAAGTTATTTACTATTATTGAAGGAGAATATCTACATGTCATTATTTGAATAAAGAATTTCATAATAAAGATGTGAAGAACATGATGGAAGTTATCCTAATTTCATAGTAATCCTTTCCTTCTAGAAGCTTCTCATGTCACAAAGGCTAAATAAAATCATGCAGTTAATTGGCCATTATACATGCTCGTTAATGGGAATTGCCTTGCAACAATAAAGACACAGAAATACATATAATAATAGTAATAAAAAAAAAGAAATTGTCTAATACTTTTGTTACGTGAATTTTGCCCTTTTATCATGAGAATTTTAATTGTTCTATTTGGCACGAATTTACATATATTTTTGTAAAATTATATCATTAATGCTTCTCAATTCTCAAGATTAATATATATCTTGTTCATCATTTTTTATCTTTCTCTTAAATATTTTTTAATGTTTATTTCTTTTTCTTCTTTTCACCACATTACCTTTTTCTTCTTTTTAAAAATATATACACTTAAAAAATGTGAAATTCTAAAGTTTATTTAGGAATGCATTTTGCTTTAACATTAATCTTTGATAATTATATTTATTTCCTTGTATAACAGTAGTGAATTCATATTTAAATGATTAAATTAAAATACAAGTTAAGAATTTAATACGATATTTACCTTACATTAAACTAAATATTAATATTTCTCTTTCCATTTTCATTAAATATATAAATTAGTTTTTATTATTTTTTCCAATTTTATAGCAATACTTTTCAAAAAATATTATTAAATTAATTAATAAAATATTAAAATTATGTTATTACATTAATAATTTTTCAAAAAATATCATAACATTCCTTTAAAATTTGATATATATATTTTTATTACAATACAACATTTACAAGTTTTATTATCTCTAATCTCATTATTATAATTTTTAATGTAAAATATTTAAATAGTATTTATTTAATTTAAATTTTGAATATTTAATTTATAATATATTTTGATTTTATATATTAAAGTTTTAAAAATATATACAAGACAATACATTATATAGAAATCTCATATATGATGAGATATTTTTTCTTAAATTTTAAATATTTAATTGAGGTTGAATTATTTTAATGGATCAAAATTATTTTTTAATAAAATAACTAAAAAAATATTAAAATTTGAATATTAAAAAGTTAATTAAATTGTATATATAAATATTAGATTTATTTAACTATAAATATTTAAAAGTAATTATCCATAAGATATTGTTTAGAAGTATAAACATATCAAATGAATTGTGAAATAACATCATATTTGCATGATTCAAATTGAAAATGTTGTTTTTTTTTATATATATATAAACGCATATGATTGTAAGGAGCATTTTCGGTCGTTCATCAAGACTAATCTCCTTCAAAAAATCTGAAAGTATTTAAAGTTGGGTTGTCCTTCTCAATTAAGTTTTCTCCATACACAAAAGTCAGGATTCAAAACCTTAACCACTTGCTTAGGGGACTTGAACCCATCATCAATTCGACCAACCACTTATTGGTGATTGAAAATGATGTTTGAGTATTACATTATAAAATAAAAAAATTAATTGGGTGAAATTATTAGAAAATTTCATTTTGACTACACACTTATAATTTAAAATATCACCGATAGTTGAATGAGAGAAACATATTTATTACATAATTAGATAAAACCTAATTAATATAATTTTATACATACGGTTATCGTCCTATGTATTTCATGCATAAGTTAAAGGATATTAAATATGCATTCTTAAATACTTTTAATTACCTAAAAATAATTATTAAATATGGTATATATTTTATCTTTCGATAAAAAATATTTTTATTTACTTAATACATACACTTGATGTATAAGATAAAAAAGTTGTTAATAAATCTTGTCTATGAAGTGAAAATTACTTGAATTTTATTTATAACAAGAGTTTAAAATTGTTATAAATTTTCAGATTAAAATGCAATATAGGTTATGTTTAGATAAACTTTTTCATAAACACTTATAAGAGAAGAAATTAAGAAGATAAAATAAATTGAACTTCTCCCATAAATTAAAACCAATTTATGCACTTCAGTTTTTGAAAAAGTTAAATAAAAGAGTTTTTATAAAAGTTAAGTGCATAAGTTAATTTTAACTTATGATAAAAGTACAATTCACTTTACCTTCTTATTTTTATTTTTCTTAGAAGTGTTTACAGATAAGTTTGTCTAAACAAAAATAAAATATTCATTCCAAAGTAATTAATAATTATAAATTTTTTATTTTTCTTATTATAATTATTAATTCTGTTACACTTTACTTTAACGTTTTATATCTATTTATAGATAAGGTATTTTCTCATTATAAATATATTTTGATGAATTGTTTTATTAGATTTTTTTTATAATTTATATATATATGTATATATAATTTAACATATTTTAATTAATTTTTAATTTAATTTTAACTAGCAACATACTAGTGAATAGTGATCCTACAGTAACTGGCACTCTGTCTCTGGTACACATGACCTTTGTCAAAACAACCTTTTCTCTCTGCATGACCCATCAACTGCTTTTTGTAGGTACTCACCCGCATCCACTCACCATACCAAAGGATTCTCAATACTTGATGGAGGAGAAGGAATCATTCGCCATTATTTAGCTGGAGTTGAAGTAACCTCCATCCTGTACAAGAATCAACTTGTACACCAGTACACCACTAATAAAGAGTTGAGAAATGTTCCCGAAATAGCCGGTACTCTTTTTTATTGTATTTCAATGTCAGTATCAGAAGGCCTACTCTGAAATGAGTCTCAGCAAGAGTTCGTATTACTTGGGCTTCCTGATGTTATTAATATTGATGACTCATTAAATGCTAGACTGACACTTTCTTATGATGAGAAATACTAGCAATATTGTACTCTCTAAGACACACACACTATAAATGCATAAGGAAAAGTTTTTTTTTTTCTTAATTAACTCAAGTGGGAACACAAATGGACGAGGCCAGCAGGCATTTTCTATCAAGATAGGTCCAATAGGATCGTCCATAATCTATATCACCTAAAAAAAGTAGCATGTATTTTTCTTTCTTTGAACAAAACAGAAAAATCATTTGCCTCAATACACATACAGTTGCATGAACTGATTGTTACCAAAAGAAATTAATAACGGGGTGTGAAATGTATAGAATCAGTTGGTCAATAACCAGGTCGATCCCAAACTCAGAGACAGACTTTGGACGGGTAGTCCGGGAACAATGATCCGATTACGCCTTAAGTGCAATTGGTTGCATTTCGAGGGTTCCATCCATGTTACACTAACCTCGATACATCTTTGTCACCATTATTCGGTCCCCACAACACGATCTGCTCCTGCATATAATCCTTTTTCTCTGAGTCACTTCCGTAGAGCACATGCAACTTGAATTGACAACTTGGTTTTTCACATTTACCTCATTTCATATGCTTATCTAAAATAAACGTATCTGTGGTTCTGTTTTAATAAAGGAAATTGAATAGACCATTCCATTAGTAAAGTTCTCGTTGCTGATATATCTTTTGTGCCCGTCTTTGTGCCTCAAATTCTGCATTTTGAGATAAGTCAACCCTAATAATAGCAATCGAACAAAATAGTTGAAGCATGGTGAGATTGGATATCCTTTACCAACTGTTTACCGAAAAACTTTGACATGAATGACTTAATTTTTATTAGATTGATATTTAAATAATACGAAAGTCATTAGTGAAAATGTTCACTACCATAAACATTTGTACTTAGCAATTACGTACTGTCGTGAAATTCTTAATATTTAATGAGACAACCTCAAAAGTTACTTATTTTTATTCACGAACTATAGTCGCATCAATTTTGTTATACATAAAACCATAGATAACATATAAGTCATTGATATAAAAGTAACTAATAAATAAATAACATAGATAAAAATAAATATTTATCACATAGATAAAGATATTTAAAATCGTAGATACAGTATAAAAAATAAAACAGATGTTAATTGAATTTCTGTAAAGAATTATAAACGTGTAGCCTTAATCTTTTAGGGTATGTTTGGAACGATTGAAAGGTGGAGGAAAGGAAGGAAATGGAAGAAAAAAAAAGAAATTCAAAAACAAATAGTTCCTCCATTTGGAAATGCGGCAGGAAGGACAGAAATGTAAAAAAGTAAATGAGGTCCACCACTCTTATAATCTATCCCTTTTGGACTGAAAGAGGAAGAAAACTGCATTTTGTATAATTAAAATACTAAATTATTTTTATTTTTACATACTTTTTTTTATTAGGAATATTTATGTCATTGTATATATATACATTTTCTTTCCTTTTATTTTCTATATAATCAAACAAAATAAAAATAACTTTTTTTCTTCTGTCAAACAACTTAAAAATTATCTCATTTTTTACTATTTTTTTTCTTTTCTTTCACTTTCTTTTCTAAACTAAAGAAAGCATTAGATTGTGTTAGTGGATTTTGTGAGACTCGTTAATATCGTAGTTGGGATTTGGGAGAAGGAGAACCACATTGTCCTTGTCTACTGGAAGCTCCGCTTAGCACATGAGAACTTATTATACGCATACAATATATAACTGTATATTTTATAATTTTGGTTCAACAACATGATGTAAATATTTATTTGACACAGCATTAAAGTGTCTTTAGAACCATTATATCGGTTGACTTTTCATCAGTGTTACATCAAAAGGTCAATAATATCCTTCATTCATACTAGCAAATCAATTATGATAGAATTTTTTTTCCAATTTTATTTTTAAGAAATCAGGCCTACAAATCTACACATGAATTCATTTACTTATAGTATTCGACCATGATTGAATTTTCGAAATCAGTGATTATCTGCACGAATCAAATAACTTTATCAAGAGTTTCTTTGTAATGACAAGCCGTTGAAGAAGAAAAGAAAAGAATCTTGGAGCACCGGCCTACGTAATAATGTGCTGTTTCATATGGAACACGGGACAATTGGAGTGGGGCTTCTGCTTAGATGGAAAGCTGAACCGTCCCAATGAATAGTGGACAACGAAACTCGCTATGGCCCAACAAGGCCCTTTTGTAGAGGTTTGTGGGCTCTTTTCAACACCTCAAACAGTTTCTCCACTCAGTTCACTCATTCATTTTGACTTTGTCGCCACTGTGCTGTATATATACATATATATTTTATTTTATTTTTTAAAATTTCGGAAGGTTCTGATGAAAATTGAGGATGATATATATCTATAAATAAACTAATGAGAAATAAATATAGTAATTGCTTGATACCGTTATTAATTTTCCCAGAAGACTACTCTGTAAATGAAAAGAAACGAAAGAACTCACAGGTCTCCGACACCTCGCTGATAACTTCAATTCCAGACCAATTTCTTGTCCAGAAAGGAACGAAACCAAAGAGAATAAGAGGAAAACTTTTTCAAGAACTTACTAATAAAACCAAAATTTAAAATAATTAAATAAATAACAAATAACAAGAAAGAAACAAAAACGAAGATGTTATGATTTTTTAAACATTGGGGTATGGCAATAAAAACTCATTTGATACTGTCATTAGTATTTCTCTTGAGTATTTGAATGTTCATTAGACTAAAAAATCAGTACTAAATAGTTTTGTAAAAATATCAAAAAACTATATTAAATTAAACATTCTAGAAAGATATTATAGATGGATTTTTTTTTAACAAAAGTGAGATGGAACAACAATATTTATCCACCTTGTACCCATTAATGTCGGCTTAGTGGTAGGAAGGTTGGGATAGTACACATGAGATCATAGGTTCTAATTTGAATGTGACTATTGTACACACTAAAAAATAAAAATAAAATTATCCGCCTTGTTCAAGATTTTCATTTTCTCTACTTTTATATCTTGAAACAATATTTAGGGCAGTTTATTTGTGTATTTTTCATTTTTTTTAAATTAAAATGTATGTTTAAAAAGATTATATTAATTATATAGTTTTTTAGAATAAAACTTAAAGAAAATTGTTTTCATACTATGTCAGGAATTAAAAATATTAATAATTAAAAAACTTTTAAAAGAAAGTTGAGTGATGTATTGTGCGTCTTAGATTTGCGTAAAAGAAAGTCTTACGGAGAAATAAAATGGGAAATAAATAAGGCAGAAAAAAAAAAAATAGATCGTATAGTGGAACAACAACAGTACTTTTTTCTGATAGAGAAAGACAGGAAGAATAACACCCATACCGTAACATCAATCAGACACCCTCCACAGAGTCACACAAAATTTCTTGAAATTCTTAAATAATAGTGCCAATGCAAAAATTAAAACTGAATTCTATGCCAATTGCTAAGTCCTTGCAAGATGATATTTTGATTCTTTGTTTTTAATGCCCAGGTAATACAGATGGGTGCATTTGTCACTAACAAGAGGTTTGCTTCAATCTCTTTTCCAATTACGGAGGCAGGGGCATCGAGAATAAAAGAGAGCTAGCCTAATAGAGATAGAATGCGACGGATCGAAGAAAATGGAAAATTGATAGAAATCATTACATTTAACCAGTCATTTTCGTAGCTATCACTTTCTCCCTTGTCATATTAATTCACTTTAGTGGGTCACATTTTCTCTGCTGCATAATTTCTATTAGAAACTATCTCATTGGGCTGTCGATGTACAATTCTGATATGTCATTTCAAATTGGACTTCATCGGGGCTTCAGCTCTTGGCCCCTTTGAACTGCAACTCTGCAAGCTCCAAGTTGATGGTCATTTTCGGTTGGACCAGCAACTAGGTCGTACAAATTGGTGGAAGGTTGACCGCTGATTACAATGTATAAAGATGTGCACAAATGCCATATATGATAGTGAGTTACGGAGTTTTATTAAATTTTACACCTGAATTTTAGGTTAATTTTTATACCTAAGTTAAGGAAAGAAGAAAAACTATTCATTGAAAAATATTGCGTTTTTATTTTTTGGTGCCCGGATATCCTTAACTTAGAAATAGGGACAAATTTATCGAGATACAAAAATCTATGAAAAAATAATGTGTTATAAGTATGTAAAAGTTGAGTGTAAAAATGTGTAGAAATAAGAAAAGTAAAGTGTCCTTCACATTTAAATGTAAATGCCTATTCATCTAAACAAGAAAAGGAGGACCTAAACCTCCCCAAATAAATAGGCTCTTCGGTGATTAAAAGCAGGGTATAGTTGGGTATGTGCAGAGGTCAACTCAAATCTTAGTTCTCAAAAAGGTAGTTAGACTTCAATTAATCAATCATAAGATACCATTGTGGAATGTTGAGTCAAAAGGACCTTGGCTGGCAGATAATGTTTGGAACGATAATTCACAATCACAAACACAAACACATTTTGCAGCAACGGCCTGCTGAAATCTAGCTACGTGCTGTTGGTGCTGTCATTGGGACAAATACCGGCCTTATATTATGTCCAGCGATTTAAAAATTCTATTAATAATCATTGATGTATCTTAGTTTCAACAAACGATTTCGCATATTTTCTTTATTGTGGGATTCAAAATTTATCATCACTAGCAGTAATAATTTCCATATTTCAATCATGTATTCTACCAAAACAGGGCCTACCTAGCTAGGAAAGCCGTATGTATTCTAGGTGGGATATGATAATAAAAAGAATGTTCATAGCACATTCAGTGAAGTGTTCAAATTGTATTACAGTAACAAATGTGTAAAATCATTAAATTTTTCTTGCAAAGACTCCACACATATTTACATTAAAGACCAATCTTTACTATCAACTCTTTGATAAATGGGATAAGAAAAACAAAAGTACCATGTTCTAGAACTCTTTTCAAAAATTATTTGGTACTAGAAGAAAAGAGTAGGGACAGTATGGGCATCCTTTTTTGAGTTGCAAAGTGCCTTTTATTATAAAAAGACACTCAAAATAAAATCATTCATATCAATAGTAATCACTAAGCACACTAATCACAAACTCAATTTTGATTCTATCTTATCCACGTTTACTTTCAAGACTCTTTATCAAGTTTGAAATCATCTCATTTAATCCTGATTATCCTTTTGTGCCCAAAGTGCCTTTCTCTTTCATGTCATTTGAATTTATTTGACTAAGTCACACCTCATACCAAACCAAAATTGCAACCTGAACATGAATTACTACTCGTTCCAACAATTTGAAAACTTTCACCAAGTCATACCTTACCAAATTTTGTATTCTAAATAGCACGTCTTCTTTTTATATATTACTTATATATTTTAGTTTAAACTAAAATACAATAACATTCCATTTAGAAAAAAAACATTAAATTAAATTCACTAATTTAATTATCAATTAATAAATTTTTCTTTAGCAAAATATAGAACATTTATTTGTTTGTGATCCCATAAATTCAATACTAAGTCGACAATGAATTAATCAAGTTATTCTACTAATTAAGGTTTGTGTCTAGCTAGTAATACTCCTTATCATCCAAATAATATGAAGTAATTTCTTTTATCTTCAAGGATCATTAGAATAATAATATAATATTTCCTTCTTTATAGATGTGAGTTAACTCTAGAGTTGGTATCACTATCAAATCTAATAAAATATAGCAAATGACTAAAGAAACTTATTTATTTATTGGTTCAATTGTTTTGGTCAAAGTGATAATCATACCATAGAGCTCAAACTCATTATTGCAAAGAGTTGATGAATTCCTTTTTAATTAATCATTAATTCTACAAGTATTAAAAATTATACTCAATACCCATTCAATTAGCACCTTAATGCATTAAGTGTCTAGAATCAAAATATAATAAGTAACTTGTTAATTACAATAATAATTTGAGGCCAAAAGAACTATTACACTTCTTCGTAAGAATTTCTTATTGACAATTTAACCATAATATTAACCATTAGAAATATTATTTGGGTCAATTCAATAATTATATCATCACATACGCCATTTACATATGTAATTTAATAAGTAAGAAACATTAATTTTTATCCAATAAAAATCATCACATAGATATTAATTTATCCGAATTATTAATATTCTATTTTCAATCATCTTATGATCAAGAATAATTTTGCTAAAAATTATTATAAAGACTTATTCTTCATTATTATGGTCTTTATTATGACAACAAATTTTCAATTTTAATTAAGAATTTTCTCCATTAACTATTTAATTAAATACTAAAGATTATAGCCAAAAAAATAAAATTAACTACACGATAGATTTAATCTTGAACATAAATATTTGTCTCGACAAGATAATTACTTAAGTTATCTTTTCTTGATCTCAACGGTAGAATGAATTATTGTCAGAAACTCTGAAGAAGCAAAGTTCTTGGCTTCTCCTGCTATGTATAGGAGGACGTACATTATTTTGAAGGTGTTCCTCGGAGTGGGAGGAGAGTAGACCACATCATGCGAGCCTTGTGTGGAGACACATGGATTGGGCTTTTGATACCTTCATGGGCCTTCTTGCCTAAACAATATGTTTCCCAACCCTTTCTAAAATGTCTCTTCTACTAAGGACTTCTAATTTGAGCTTATGATCTCCCAAAACAAAGCAGGTTAACCTGCAAACAATTTATAAGTTTAGTCTTAAAGAATCATAATTTATGTTTGAGGATTTCTATTATTATGATTAAGTCCTTATTTTTATCAGTCCTAATGAAGCAAAAATCTACACCCAAACATGTAAGTCATCTCTGTCTTAGGCACCACCAAATGTCATGTCAGATCTCCTCCTCAGTCAAGATTACATGTCTTTTGTTCCTAGTGACACCCTTCTTATAAGCACTACCAGTCTCAACCTTATGTCAAACAACATGTAGCTTGTATGGTTTCTGAATGGATTATGCCACTTGACCTGCTTATACATTATATATTTGGAACATAAAACCATGATACATGTCAAAATCTTTTTACTGCATAGCCTATACATGCATACTTATGCTTGCTCATGTCAATCATTATGCTGCTTGTCCTTAGAGAAGGTGATTATATGTAAACCATTCAATTATTACTATATATCATGGATTGTGAGACCAACGAAATTTTTATTGCTCTACTCTCACAATTATCTAGGCTTTGTTCGGTTCAAATCGGAATACCTCCACAAGTATAACATACATTGTATCTCAAATACTACTTTTTTGTAGTACCTTGTGTGCATATAGTAGTAGTGTGTTTGGATAACATCACAAAATCAATTCTATCCTACAAAGTAGAAGCAATTATTTGTTGCTTCACCGTCACCATAAAAAATAATTAATTTTTTCTCACCATAAATCTATCTCAAACACACTATAGGTCTGTGTATGACCAACTCTTGTAATTTGGCGGAAAACACTTAATATTTGAGTTTAATTTTAATTTCTTGTTACAAAATAAAATGAATAGAAAAAGAACTGGTGTATGCTTTGAAATATCATGCATGCTCAAGTTTGTGCATGACTACTACTTTCTATAAAACATTGAAATGTCATTTTTATTCAATTAATTGCTTGTCATATGCCTCCCAACAGTATTTAGTATTACATGGACAATGTATATATGGAATGCTTCGGAAGTCTAACACAACCACCTTTTCTATTTTAATTTTTAAACGTTCTAACATTTTAAACATTGAATCTCGAACACGTTATCACTTATCAATAGCTTGTTCCCATCGTTAACACGGTTTGTTCCTTTTTTTTTTTTCATTATTATAACAATTAATATTCATAGGCATGGACAAGTGAAAGTTTGGTAGGTTTGGCCCACTTTTATCTTCATCATGATATAGTTTGTAGGGCCCACTTACATAAAGAATAGCCAAGTACTTACGTTCTCCCTTCCAAAACTAGTTTATGGTTTATAACACTTCCATAGCTTAGTTGTGGAAGTGTTAAAATTTTGACACTTCTAAATTTAATTTTTAGAATGTATAATAATTTTAAAAACGAGTTTCGAAGAATCTACAAAAGGAGAAAAAGAAAATAAAACTCGAAACTAATTAAAACAGACAGCAGAAGAGATGGAGGAGGGGAAGGGGAGGGTAGAAGTGAGAAATTTTGGAAATATTTACAAAAAATAGTAAGTGGACAAAAAGAGGTTTCACTATTATTCCAATTAATTTTTTTCTGAGAAGTCAACTTGTAAAAAAGAAAAGCGCTAGAACATAAATTTAGATCCAAGCTAGGGGTTACGTTAAAATAATATTTAAAGTGCACGTTAGAATAGTTTTTTATAGTACTTGTAAAAAAAGAAAAGAAAATAATTTAATATTTCTTATAAGTTAAATTCAAGTTAATTTTGATTGTTGAAGATAAATAATAAAATTTCTGAAAAATTAAGAGTATACGAATTTAATTATGGAATAATTCGTTTTACTTCTTTATTTCTTTTTTATAAATATTTGTTAAAAAATTTATTCAAACTAAATCTTAATTAAATACTTATTTAATAATCTTCTATATCTATATATAAAATAGCTACCTAGAGTTTCACTGTCTCTACTTTCTCTCATTCAATTTGTTTAAATGCTCTTTTGCCAAGTAGAGGTGAACTACGTTATCTTCCTATGTAAATACTCTTCGTTCTAAAAAAATTGTCTCTTAATATTTCTCTTATTTCTCTCTTATCTCATGATTTAAATTCCTTTATCTCTTTGCTAATTTTAACTAATTTGTCCCTCTTATCTTCAATTTTATGGGATTTTTCTCTAATTTACTGAGGATAAATTATTTTTTATCTCTTTTTTAATTATCTTTATCTCTTTTAACTTGCATACCAATTTAAATTTCTTTAATCTCTTAACTAATTTAACTGTATTTATCTTTTACCTAATTTAGTCTTAATATATTTCATAAGCTTGACCAAATTCATCATGCCTTAAAACATAAAATTATTATCAAATTTTAATTATTTTGATTTATTATATTTAGATATATTTATTGTTCTTCAGTAAACAAATTGGTTAAATTTTATGGAGGTCATTTGATATATATTTACTTTAAGGGGACATTTGGTACAAGAAATTTTTTTAGTTTTCTAGAAATTTAAAGGTGAGAATGTTTATTTCCCATGTTTAGTTTCTTATTTAAAAAATAACATCATTCCCATAAAACATTGTTTCTTAGGAATTTTTTTTACTTATGTTTTTCACGAAATTTTTCCTATGAGGTGAGAATCCAACTTTTTCGAGTTGGAAAAAAAGTTTTACCGTGGTAAAAATATCACGTTACCTTTATTAACTTATTTAATGTGATAAATAATTAAAATTTTTAGAAAACTTTTATTAAAACAAAATGTAAAAATGTTTAATTTCCAAGTAACAAATATTAATATTCCTAAGAATATTTATGACCAACCAAACACATTTTAGTCATTTCTAGGAATCATGATTCCTGAGATTTATGATTTCCATGAATCATGATTCCTAGGCATGAAAAAATTTCCCTTCTACCAAACATACCCTAAGTGTGAATAACTGATTTAAAGCTTGTTTGGGATGGTTGTGAGTCTCTAATTTTTTGTTTCGAAATGCAATTTTTAAAACAAAACACATTTGGCTAAAATAGTTTCGAAACCATCCTCTTTCTATATAAATTAGAATAGCTATATTGAATGAGAGCGTTTTTAGCTATTATTTTTCAACGAGAGTGTTTTTCACTATCATTCTTCAACAAGAGCGTTTTTAGGGATTTGTTAACCTTTTATCTCTTTTAATCTATCATTTCCAACATCTTTAGTTCTAAATTAAATTTCAATACTTTTAAAAAAAATTATCAATGATTAAAAATTAACATTATATTACCATAATTGTTTATTCTAAATTTAAGTTATATAAAATAAATATTTTTTCTGTGCAATGTACAAGATCAAATACTAGTTTTTAATACATTTTCAAAACAAATTGAAGTTTTATGTCAAAACCATAAGAATTGGTTTTTGGTTTCTTGTTTTGAGTTGTAAAATTATGTCACTAGCAATGTCAAGACCATGTTTACTATTATTATAAAAAATATTATTAATACCATTAAATAATAATAATAAAAATAATAATTATTATTAAAATTACTATTATTATTATTATTGTTCTTCTTCTTATTATTCAGATTGTTATTGTTATGATTAAAATTATTATCATTAAAATTATTATTATTATGATTAAAATTATTATTATTACTAAAATTATTATTAAGAAAATAAATATTATTATTGTTGTTGTTAGTATTATTATTTTTAAAATTAATTTTATTTTTTTATCACTATTGCTTATGTAATTTTTGTTGAATAAGAACTTAAAAAAGTACATAATTTGTGAAAGAATTGTTGTTAACAATAACTTTTTAAAACTGAAACTAAAAATTTAAAACTAAAAACTAAAAACTTGTTTTGCTTTTTAAAAATTTTAAGACTTAAAACTAAAAACCACTCCAAAAATTGCAATAGTTGGTCAAATTGGTCCCTAAAATTAATAAAATGGTAAAATAGTCACTAAAATTGTACATTATCAATCCCTTTAGTCCTTGAAATTGTAATGGACGGTCAAATTAGTCCTTAAAATCAATCAAATGGCGAAATGGTCCCTAAAATTATAATGGTAAGTCAAATTAGTCCCTAAAATTAAAAAGATTTAATTGCACTTTTTGTCCTCTAACTTTTAAAATTTTACGAATTATGTACCTAATATTTTTTCTAACACATTTGACCATAATTAAACTTATGTAATTTTACAAATTTTATCCTAAAATTAATTGACCATCCATGATGTGGAAATGATAAAAATGTTGGAAGTAGGATTTGAATCCTTGACCTCCTCTTTCTTTTCTACCAACAAAGTCACTAAGTTATTTGACTTGTTTAGTTTGTATATTAAAAATATATTATATATATCATTACTGCATTTGTTAATTGCACTTTTGATTTCCCGAGTATATGTTTATATTTGTACAAAAAATATTGAAAGTTAATATGATAAATTTATTTATTAAAAATTTGTATTTTAATTATACAAATTTATTTATTCAATTATATAGAATCTTTTATTATCTAAAAATTATTTATACATATTCCACCCTTTTATTTGTAAGGTAGTTATTCAGAAATAAAAATATTTAATAAATAAATAATTTAACTAATAAATAATTTTATATAATTTAATAAATAAATTTGTAAAATTTATAAATTTAAATAATTAAAATGAAAATATTTAATAAATAAATTTATCATCTTAATTTAATATTTTTATATAATAAATTTAAACATATGCTTCGAAAATCAAAAGTGTAATTAACAATTGCAGAAATAATATATATATAATATTTTTTTTATACATAAACGAAACAAGCTAAATGATTTGGTGGTTTTGTGGTTGTTAAGAAGGAAGGGGAGTTAAGGGTTCAAATTTCCCCTTTAACACTTTTACTATTTTCTAAAGGCTTAATTGTGCTTTAGGAAAAAAAATGTGTGAACTTTTGAATGTTAGGATAAAATTTGTAAAATTATATAAGTTTAAGGCTAAAATGCGTGAAAAAAACTTTAGGGACAAAATTCTCAAAATTTTAAAAGTTAGAAGACAAAAAGTGTAATTAAGTTTTTTTTTTTTATTTTAGGAATCAATTTGATCAACCATTACAATTTTAGGAATTAAATTGATAGATAATTTACATTTTTAGGGATCATATTTCCATTTAATTTATTTTAGGGACTAATTTAACTGATTATTATAATTTTAGGGATTAAATTAATTGACAATGTACAGTTTTAGGGACCATTTTAGCATTTTATTAATTTTAAAGACCAATTTGACGGACTATTACAATTTCAGATACTAAATTGGTGATTCACTCTTTACTTTAATTATATGATACGAATAATTTTTTACTTTTTATGATTTTTTAGAGTCTACAATGGCAGGTAACAAGTTTTAAACCTAGGATCTTTTGCAAACTACCCCAACTCTCTCACCATTAGGCCAACCCTAGTGGGTTTCACTTTTTGGATTTTACTTGTGTAATGTATAGGTTAAAAAACTAGTATATTTACATATAGTATCAACGAATCTTATCCCTACACACACACACATGTTTATTTATTTCAAAATGTGAGAACTTTAAATTTGGATCATACAAACCATATATGGATAGTCAAGATTAAAAGTTATTTAGTAGTCATATGACTACTTAGAAAGTCATGTGTATTTTTCTTTTAATCTTGACCATTCAAATAAAATCTAATGGTTTAAATTTATAGTGCTTATTTCTCACAATAAGAAGTGTTCTCATTCGCTCCCATATAAGGGCTTTTCAAATGAGAGAACCCTTATAATGAGAATATGAGAAGTTTTAATGATAGTCCTAAATGAGAAAGAGAGAAATTTCATTGGTGGTGACGGCAACAATAGTGATAGTGGCAGTAGTGACAATGGTAATGGTGGTAGTGTCATAAGAAGTGTTTATAATTAGGTTTTATTTTCAACAGTCTATTATTTTTAATCTTGATCTAAAGATTATCATTGAAAGTTATCATTTTCTTATTATAAGGAGTTTCTCGTTTGAAACGCCCATATATATATATATATATATATATATATATATATATATAGAGAGAGAGAGAGAGAGAGAGAGAGAGAGAGAGAGAGGAGTTTAATGGTCATGTAATATCAATGTAAAAGGTTTTACACTGTCATCCAATCAAAAAGCACCATTAATATGACTTTTAAAATATTTATTATAAAAGTCAACAAACTTATAGTAAATGATAGTTTGTGATTAGATGGCAATATAAACTTACTTTATACTGTTAGTGTATGACTATTAAACACACACACACACACACACACACACATATATATATAGTTTTCACTTCTCACTATAAGAACAATTATTCATATATAATTGTATGACCCAAAATTATAGTTTGTACTTCTTACAATGAGAATTATTCTGATTGTGAGAAATTAAATGAGAACTATAAATTTATATCATACAACTATATATGACCAGTCAAGATTAAAATTTAGTTAGTGGTCACATTACCACTTAAAAAAATCATATGTATTTTTCTTTTAATTTTGATCATTTAAATATGATCTGATTGCTTATATTTATAATTCTCATCTTATGTAGTGCTATCAAATATAATTTGTAAAGTGGTAAATAATTTTTTTATTAAATTTTGGATAAAGAAATTAATGATATATGTAAAGTGATAACTATAGAAAAAATTAAATATCAAATAAAATAATTAATTAGTCACTAAAAAACGAGAAATATTTTTTCTACCATTCATATAAAACTAAATATTTATATAAAACAAACAATAAATGAAGATAAAAACTCAAAAAAATATAATAATTTATTTTTATTATAACTCGATGGCATGAACTAAAACAACATGATTTTAATTGGATTGGTTTGATTTAGATTGACCTAAAAATATTTTAAAACCCTAAATCAATACAATTAAAAATGATCAGTTTGAATTTAATTTTACCTTGAACCTAAATCAATCTAACCCATAAACACTCCTATTTAGTAGTGCCGGTGCATAAATACACCAGTGGAAATGTAACGTCTGTGGATGTGGACTATGTAAGCTGTGGGTTTGGTTCAATAAACCCTTCTATTTCCCATATCCTATGATTGCATATGTTTTTCACGTAATGCTTTACTGCTTGCTTCATAACCTCTTGTTTTTAAAGCCTCTCGTTTTTTGGTTTTTTTTTTTTGTAGTCAGCCATGCAACAAAAGGACAATCCAATCCGTTACTGATTGTTGCAGGTCAAGAGTCTTATTTTACCGTCTGTGCATCCCTTCAATCGCAATGACTTTCTCTTGTCACATATTAGGAATTTCACCATTTTGAGTGTGATTTGCCATGAGTTTGCTAGCTCATTGGAACAAAGAAATTGATTTGCTACACTAAAGTAGTTTTACCAGGTCCATAGGGTGGGCATTAAATGTTTCAGCCAATGCTGAGTTCTAGGCACAAGATCAATTCCAAATATCAACATTGTTTGATCCATAGTTGTGTTTAATTTTTTTTCATTGTGGACAAGTCTATGTATAGGAGGATCTCCTTAATTCAACGAAGTATATTAGGGGTTAATATACAATAATTTTGGCCATATATGTGGCCAATTATTCCTCCGTCTGTTGTATAATTGGTGCCTATGAGCTCGATATATGATAATTATGAACTCGTACTAAGTACTCAGCTTAAAATCTGGCAGGATTCACAATTCTTCTAGTCCTAAATTGAAGGCAAAGAGACTGCAGATGATAATAAATGTCAACCTTGCCAAGCTATAGGTTAAATGCATGTCTTTTATCCTTCATAGTTGAATCCTTCGAATCGGTCGAAATGAAGTCGGGTAATGAACTCAGTAATTACCAAGGATAGTCCAATAACATAAACAGATAACTAATTATAAGACATTCTATTCACTATTATTAAACTCAACTCTAAATGCACTGAAATCGGTACTGCGCATGAACAACTCAACTCTAAAATGATAACAACTGACCCAACCACCTAAGCGAATCAAGGTGCACACTCTGTCTAAAGCATGTCACGCCAAGTGGCTAACTCCCCCACTTGGGTAGATTAAGGTGAACACTCTATCCAAAGCACGTTAGGCCATCATGAGAAACGGAATTAGGCCATCACGCAGGTGCCGGAGCCTGTCTCTATGTTGCAATTCTTTAAAATTGCCTTTCGAATTGTCTTCCATAAGTATTGAACACAAGTCTTCAGTCACCTCAAAATTTTTGTGTCACTAAATCAATGTAAATATTTCAAATACACATGATAAATATATTATATATACTATCTTTAATACAAAATTAAAAAAATTAATATATGCTACTTTATGTAGTTTAATATTCGATCAGTGACCCAGTATTTCAGTATATTAACTGAGTCGATGAGTTTGATAACACTAATTTCATTGCAGAAATTAACGAATTAATTGAATTTCAAACTTCAAATTTTTTTAATAGATGTTTATTCAAAGTTATTAATTGGTGCCATTTTTGTAATGGGTATTAAAGCACTATTTGATTTTGCAATAGGGAGAAAAATATGTTGGTTTGAGTGAAAGGAATCGACTCAAATCCCTTTTGTATCGTATGTGATATTGAGTTTGACATTGATATATAAATATTGCACGTATTTTATTTTTTTATTATGAATGTGTTAACTTTCTCTCTATGTATACAAATTTAAACTTCTGTGTAACCCATTTTTACTTAATGACTCACTTATGCGTTGGAGCATTGGCAAAAATAATCGTATTCCAAATATAGTTTTTTTTTTCTCATATTGAATCATGAAAAAAGACAAGTAAAATTTGTAACAAAAAATTAGACGTGAAATTTTAAAAAAAAAAATCGTATTAGAAACATTGAGAATATTTTGACAGATGTTCTGCCAACAGTTTCATTTTCAAATACTCATCAGAACAAGTGAAAGTAGCTCACGGAAATCCCGGACCACATCCAAAAGTGGCCAATAGGAGGAACTAAATTTTTTTTACTTAGCCACTTTAGGGAGTTGGTGAAATCCTAGCATCATGTTGCTGTTCCAACAAGTTCCCTTGCCCTGGCCAACTTTGGATATGATTTGACGGTAACTCTAAAGCTTGCCTTTTACTTCTTCCTTTTTATCTTAGCTTAATTGAATTCTAGTCTCAATCATGATTTTGAAAATTTGTTCTTCTCATTTTTTTTTTAATTTGATTTGTATTATCTTAATTGTTCAATTTTGATGCATCCATTAATTTGATAGTACTTCCACATCAATATATTTATACTAATGTAACACTCTATTACACTATTAAGTTAACATTTCTATTAAATATTATTAAATATAAAAAATTCTTCTTCTTCTTCAAGTTAATAAAACCAAAATGTAGCATGAAAATAGTAAGTACGAAATTCGTAATGAGAGGACAAAATTTGCATAATGATGATAACAAGGACAACGAAGAGTGCAATTTTAAGCGTTTTATTCTTTACCCTGACGACGACCCCCTGCTTGCCCTGATCTGCCCACAACTCAAATATAAAAGGCCACCTTGGGCTGCCGAGTTTCCCACACAACAACACAGCCCAAACCCAAACCCAAACCCAAATTGCATTCCCAATATCCCGTCCCGTCCTTAATTTTTTCTTTCTTTCTTTCTGACAATGTCGTCCATCTTTCGGCAATACACCTTCGACGACTCATTCGAACAAGTGTTCGTGTCCGGCAAGTTCCTGAAGGAATACCAAATCGCCCTGACCTTCGCGACCGACTACGACGAGAACGACGTCCCCACCAACGGCGTCTTCAGACCCACATGGGACCTCACAAAGGTGACTCCCGAGTCCATCACGCGCTTCAAGAAGGAGCACCCCGACGTGGACGTCAAGGTCTTCATCAGCATCGGAAACCGCGGCACCCTCTTCCCCTTCAAACCCCTCGACAACAAAACGTGGGTCGCCAACGCCACCGACTCGCTCACGCGCCTCGTCAAGAGCGAGGACTACGACCTCCAGGTGGACGGCATCGACGTGCTGTACGAGCACGTCGATGCCTCCCCCGGTGACTTTATCGAGTGCGTGGGGCAGGTCATAAGGAACCTCAAGGAGCGGAGGGTGGTCACCGAGGCTTCCATTTCTCCGTCGTTCGCGCTCAACACGGAGTACTACTCGTGCTTGTACAGCGCCGTGTCGTTCTTCATCGACTGGGTGGATTACCAGTTCCAGAACGAGGTTAGTCCTGTGTACGACCCCAACAAGTTGGTGCAGCGCTACAATGAACTAGCGAGGGAGGTTTATCCGAGGAGAAAACTCTTCGCTGGATACAGCGCCGAGAACGAGGACTGGGCCACGCTGTCGCCGATCGTCTTCTTTCTCGGTGGCATGGACATTCTCAAGAAGAGAAGAGCTCCTGGCGTTTCCATTCATTACCATAATTACTATGCAGAAGCTCCGCATAAGGATGAATGAATGACACGTCATGCTTTTCTCTCAGTCTGATGCACCCATGCCATATTGCCATTGCCAAAGTACTCTGCTACTGCTACTATATATATATATATATATATATATTCTTATTTACTGTCATCTTACTCGTGTAAGTAAGACCCATCCAGGGTAATCAAATCAGTTCCGTGTATGAAAAAATATTATATATATACTTATCTCAAAAATATAATAAACAATCGTTATCTCACGTAATGTTTAAAAATATTTTCTAATAAAATATAAAATATTCTTGCCAATTTGTCCCTTTGTTTTGTTTCATTATCTAAACTAAATTGGATTCTGCTAGGTGGGTGTACGGTTCAATTCAATTTACGTAGGCCCTTGAATAAATAGGTCGAGTAGGACTGACCAGCAAAATAAATGGATGTAGTAGGTTAGCCTGCATTGATACGTGGGGTTGCCGGTGGGCCTAATTAAAAACATGGAGAAGATCTAAAAAATGTTAAAAAATTTCTAAAAAACTAAAAAGTTATAAACACAATATTAAAGAATAATAACAATTAACAAGCCTCTAACGATTTCAAGTCTCGGCTAAATAATCATCAATATTAAATATAAATCTTGCAATCACTTAATAAACAATTGATTAATTAGTTTATTTTGAAAATATATATATATATATATATATATATATATATATATATATATATATATATATATATTAGATGGGTTAAACAGGTTGATTTGCAAATTCATAGATCACCGGACTAAATAGGCTAATCCACATTTATATGGACTAATTATCACCGGACTCAGATTCGCACAGATTGCAGGTTTAATGAACTAGTCTAGATACCGCAATCTATATAACCCAGGTGTGCGGCAAGCAAAAATAAAGAGAGAAAATAGAATAGTTGAGGTTAAATAGAAAGAAAGAGAGGAAAGGTGAAAAAGATAGGGATGATGGAAATAGCGGGAGGGAGGGGCTGCGTGGGAGAATCTGTATGCTTCATTATCTCTAAATCCATTATATTGTAACACGAATCGATTAAATATTTAGCTTAAAGGAAAAAAAAATAAAAAAATATAAATAATGATATTTTTTTTGTTTAATTGAACAAAATAAAAGTAATTTTAATCAAATTCAATTTTCTCATTATATTAAATTTTTTCTTTCTTCGTCCTCATTTTTCTTCTTATGAAACAAATAGAAGGCAAATGATTTGTCCTGATTCTATTTCTTTTTTAATCCTTTCATTAAATATTACACATCAATAGACAAAATAATCATGTTACTGTATAATTGGACGAACAAAAAAGAATACAGGAAATCAATTAGTGATTTCAATCCTTCTTAATAATCAAACAAACACTTTAGCGTCTTTCTCTAACCATTTTTAATTGTATGCCACCATATATAAAAGAAGAGGTTTTTTATTGGAGTTTAGTTACCGTCAATTAATTAGAAAATAGCGTAAATATAATTTTTAAAGCAATTATTACAAAAATTATTAATTTTATTACATTTATTAATTCACAATTAAATAACAGTCTAATATTTTTTAACATTTTTAATATATTTTAATTAAAGTCTTTTTATTGTGTACTGTGAGCAACAACATAAAAATAAATATAAAAAAGGGTTTAATTTTGATATATTATAAATATAATGATTTTTATTAATCAATTAGAAATTATCATAAATAAAAATTTTAAAGTAATTATCACAAAAGTCAACAATCTTAGCATTTATAATAATCCATGATTAGATGACAATATAAAAAAAATAAACTACATTCTAATTAAATTCATAAAATTTATTAATGTAAAAAATATAAGCTATGTTAATTTGTCTAGAAAGAATATTGATATCTCATGCATGTTTGTTTAACTTGAATTTTTTAAAACGCTTAAAAAATCACGACAAAGATATTTAAGAATGTTTTTTCAATGTGGATTTGAGGGTTCAAACATAAAACAACAAGTTTAACATTTTTAAGTCCACACTTATTTAGTAAAAATGTTAAGGCTAAATCAAGTATAATGTTGATCAACTCATAAACTTTTAATTACCTATTTGACATATTTTCACCTTTCCTCCCATAGTTTTAAATAGTTAAAGAGAAAATATGCTATGTACTAACAATATAAAGCAACTTTACACTGTTATCTAATCACAACCTACCATGTATGATAAGTTTGTTGACTTTTATAGTAATTACCTTAAAAGTCATACTAACGGTAATTTCTAATTAGTTGACAGTGTAAAACTGCTTTACACTAACAGTACATAGCCATTAAACTCATAGTTAAACTAGTATGAATTGATTTATACTATTATATTCCATTCTGAGGAGATTAATTTACGCCATACGTACGAAGTTGATTAATGTTTATTTGCTTAAATTAATTAGTTGATAACATGAATCCATATTAAGATTATATTAGGAGAACTCACAAAAAATATTCAAAATTAATTTCGACTAGAAGGGGATTAAGTAGTGAGAAGAGATAACACTATAATAGCAACTCCATCAAGGAAACATTAACATTGAATTTGAATCGGGCATTTTAACATTCCATGAAAATTTAAATATATGAAATTTGAATTTTCTTTATTTCAAATTCCTTGATTCCTAAATTCTTTGTTTGGATAATGCATTTCAAATTTCTAGTATTTTAATTTTCTTGTTTGGTTAGAGTAATTTAATTTCCACTAAATACAAAAATTCATTTTTATAGATTTATTTTAAAAAATTAAAATTTCAATATTAAAATTATTGGTTAATACAAATATCTTTTTTTTGGTTGAATATTGGAGCAATTAGATTCATTAAATTGATATCGCCATCAATGTGTTGCTAACTAATAATCCATTTTAACTCATAGAACTGAACTCATCCTTATTTAATTATCTGTTAGCTATTTTTTCATCCATTGCCTGTACTTTTGAATATAAAGCAGATTGATATAGCGATCATATATGAAACAACAAGAAACACACAAGAAGGAGAAGTTGAATTGTGTATATGTGAATTTTTAAAACCTTTTTCGTAAGCTTTTAATAGAAGATATAAAGGTCATTCATTTAAAAACATGCAAGGATAAAGAAGGAGCCAAAAATACATAGTTTTATACTGGTTCACTTAATCTGAGCTATATCCAGTACCTTTTTTTTTCCAAAAGGATTTCTACTAACCAAATCCTGGTTACAACAACTATTCTTCAATAGCCTCTTCAAGCCTTACAAACCGTGATCAATTCTAGATCACAAAAACCCAAGTATTCTTTAGTCACAAAGCCTCTCTAGTCTTTCACAACCACATTTGTTTTTACAAAGAATCAACTTACAAAGTGAGGATATGAAAGTTTAAGTACAAAATACAATAACTTTGCAATGCAAAGAATATGAAAACTTAAGCAAGAGGTCATCCAATAAGAGCTTAGAGCTTTCTTTGAGTTTGTAAGTTTTAGCACATGTGTATTATTCTTCATTATGCAATTCTTGCTTATATAGGCTCTTGAAAATATATTTGTTTAGAGAGAAGGATTTAGCTTTATTTTCCCATTTTGAAGGAGCATTAAATGCATGGGAGATTCTTCATGTTAAGACTTGATATGTGTTTTGAGAATCTTGAGGAGAGAAGATGCAACAGTCTTGTCTTGTAGTAGTTTTGTATCGAAAAGATAGGTACTATCTGATGCATAGTGTTGCCTTTTTTTATCATACCTTCTTTGTTCTTCTTTTTTTGTACTTCAGCCTTAATAAGTTGACTAACTTTTTCATGTGACTATACTTATTCATCATAATATCCTACTTTTTATTAAATGCTAAGATATTTAAATGTTAGAGCATATCGAAAAGCATAAGGAATAAGTTTTAATATGTATGAGGATGAATAATCTTATTCAGCTTTTTTGAAACTTAACCAGATAAAAAACATCTAAGTTTAAAAAGCTTTGGACGATTCTTTCATCGGACAATTTTTAAAAAACCTATATCAGACGAGGTTCGCAAATGGGCTCGTTGGACGCCATGTTTTCTAAAAACGATGGATGCTTAATTTTAGTTGGTGTATTGAACACCAATTTTATTGAAAACTTGTTGGACACATTTAAGTTAAGAAATATACCTTTGTTTCTTAAGAGCAATAGTTCTGCACATACAAACACTTGTCATTAGACTCTAAAATTTAATATCCTTTGTTATCATCAAAACTTTGAGGGGTTAGAGGCTTTATATGTCTTTGGTTCCAACAATATAGCAATTAGATTTAAAATGACAAATTGATTCCAATCAATGTGCTTGGTTATTAGAGAAGAGAAACGATATGCAACTAGTAGTGAGTAAAGAAGTAATTTTTAAATACACCAATAGAAACCAATATCTTTGATCCTTTGCAATAGTAAAAATAGTGTGTACTAATAAAAAAAATCAATAAAAACCAATGTCTATGATCCCCTGCAATAGTAAAAACAATGTGTACTAATAAAAACTATAACAATAGTAAAAACCAATAAAAATCAATGTGAACTAATAAAAGAGTTGCTTTGCTCCATCATTTGGATCCTTGCTCTTCAAAAAACTCACAAAAGAATCAAATATCTTTGATCCTCTACAAATGTAAACATACTATGTAAAGTCAAATTTAGTACTAAAGAACAACACAATTCAAATAATATCTTCTAAACAAATTTGAACATAGCATAAACTAGGTTTTTTTTTTTCAACAAAACTCAGCAAAAGAACACACACACACACATATATAATTTTCAGTATGTGGTTGGAAGCCAAGATTTTAGGCAGGCATTGGTAGCACAAACAATCGAAATGTGTGGTTTTTGCAACATTTGCCGATCTTTTATAATCTACAACTATATACACACATACACATAGGGTCAGGATCTGTTGACACCAGATGTCAAAGTTAGTCAAATTATATTTTTAATAAATTTTTGTAGAATGTAAATTTAATCAATCAACCATTGAATTTGATGTTCTTATTAATTAGATTAAGTATATAAAATTTTATATGATTTCAAAATTATTTAGTAGTTCATCGCATCACTTTACTTTAACGTACAATATGATATTAAAATACATGTAAATATTCAATGTTAAATAACATATCTAGAAAAATTCAAATTGTGTGAAATTGGATATACATAATTATGAAGATAATATTACATAATTCAACGGTTGAATTAACTAAATTTACATTCTATAAAAATTATTAAAAATATAATTTGACTAACTTTGATACCTGATATCAACGAATCTTTACTCATGTATGTGTGTGAGTGTGTGTCACACACAATTTTCAGTATGTGGTTGGAAGCCAAGATTTTAGGCAGGCACTGGTAGCACTTGGCAAACAGTTGAAATGTGTGGTTTTTGCAGGGCACATTTTCTGATCTTTTAAAATCTACAACTATATGGCGGCTCTAAAAGAAGCTGTCCAACTCCACTTCCACCGCTAGCCTAAAGCCCTACTTCTCAGGTATCCATTAATCATATCACACTTTCATCAAAATAATGAAACATAAATGACGGCTATACAGGATAGCCAAAGAAGCATAGTCCCCCACATATCATAGAAGTAAAATAAGTGCAACTCTCAAAGTGGATGATGCTACAAAATAAAATAATATCAAATTCTAGCTGTTGTTTGGATGATTTAAAATAAAATAAAATATATTTTATTTCATTCTTTGTAAAACTTTGTTATTATCTCTCTAATTTAAGATATAAAATGAATTAATCTTTTTTATCCTAAAAATAATAATATTATAACTTCATCCGTTTTATTATGTTTTCAATTCACTGTTAATACTCAAATATTTCTCCTTAAAAGTTTTTCGATGGTTGCTTCATTTTGTGTATTGAGCAGAGTTTTCGTCCAATCTAGAAAGGAGTTTTGGTTCAAAGACTCTCAAACCAACAAATTTTTACAAATTATAGAAAAGCATGGTTAATGTCTTCTTGCAGGTTGCACAAAGGGAATACAACTGAGGAGCTTTTGCCTATCTATAATATTAATCCGCGACTTTGAAGAAGGTTCTGGGAACAGGCCGGCATGTCATTTTCGACTATTCTGCAAAGCAGCTTATGCTGTGCCTATCTATAATATTAATTTTGCAAAATTTAAACTAACTGGATTTAGACTACGGTGAAGAAGTAAAGCTAGACTTGCAAATAATTAAAGTGATTTTTAACTAAAATTACTAGAAAATGTTGTATTGGGGCCCAAATTCAGCAACCAATGACAGGCAAGGAAATGGGTCATAGAGCCGAAAGCAAGAATATACTAAGAATGTGAGGATTTTAGGAGGAAGCCTGCAAATGTAGAAATAAACGTGTCTCTCAAGCTATTACCGGAGGTGGTAAGATATTATCTTGTGTTTGGATGAAGAATTTTAAAAAAATAATTTGTTTTTATAGGAAATTTAAAATATTTTACGGTAAAATATGTTGTTTAGATAGAAAATTTAATAAAAATTAAAATTTTAGTAATTTATGAAAGTATTTTGATTACTTACAATTGTAGAATTTTAAATTGTTTTTGTTTGTTATTGTAAATTGTTTTTGTTCTATGCTTCATTTCTAATTATCTATTATTTCTGAATTTAAAGTTTGATTATGTTCGTATTTTCTTGAATCTTGGGTTCATCTTCTTTCCTTCAAGAAGAAAAATGGTGCCGGCTACATGCTTAGACTTGAGTGATTGCAACCTAGCATCTCGATGAAAGGGAACTTTAATATAGCGATCATTAAATGTATTTAAAGACTCTCGTTTATTATTATTATTGTTATTATTATTATTTTTTAGCTTGATTTATTTTGAACCATTAGATGCATCCAACAATTATGATTTCTGATGGAGAGAGAATATGGAGGACTCAGTTGGAGAGGATGCAAACACAAAAATATTTTACATTATAGAAACAGAATTACGCAATAAATAAACTAATAAGAGCCTTACAGATAGTATTCTAACATAGTTTTATCTATTCCTATATTATAAATTACAATATATAATTTAAAGAATGAGACTTTCATTATCTTAATTAGATATTTTTAATATTTTTTGTCTTTTTTTTTCTTTAAATATGTATTTCACACACTACTTTTACAATTAGTCAATTTTTTTTTCAATTATCTCAAATTTCTATCCTTTTATTTATTTTTTATATATTTGATATTCGTAATCATTAATGAATCTACCTTTTTATTTTTAAATTGCATTTCAATAATTTTTAAAAAAATTTCAATAAATAAAAATAACTTCATATTATAATTTAAATTATTTATAATAAATTTAAAATATAATTTATAAATTTAAAATATTTATTTATTATAAATTTTAATTATATAAAAATAAACATTTATCTTATGCAACAAACATAATAAAATCCTAGTTAGGAAGGGTAACGTCCAATATTTACCTAAACCTCAAACATCTACTCTGGGCAGACAAAGCACTTGCCATCTACTGTATCCTTCTAGATTAAATCCACTCCACACAAATGAGAGTTCAAAATCAAATGCTTCACCAACTGCTTTGATAATGAAAAAGACTACATTGAGAATTCAAAAAAGAAGAAGGAAGACTACATTAATAACGGTTTTGACAGATTTGACGTCGTTGTTTGAGATAAGGTTTAGGTCATTCGATCCATTAATCTGATTCAACCCTCAAGAGTCAAAATTATTTCATTGGGTGCCCACTTCTTTAACCGATAAAATAGAAAAAGATACTCCCAACTGACAAGCAATGCTTACTCCATGCACAGGCCCACTTGGAGGAGAAAATGGAGTTGCGTCCCAAACTAAAATTGCCCAGAACAACGCGTTTTTGCCACGATCAGATTACGCCACATTTTACTTTATCCTACTTGGCTACTTTCTAAATAAGAAGATATTAATTATTATTTTTTAATTTTATTCTATCTTTAGGTGAAATAAGAAAATATTATTGTAATAAAAATATATTTTAATTGAATATAATTATATTTTTTAACATTAAAAATACTCACTGACCTTTTAATTTTATGTAAAAGTTTATTAATCACTTTAAAAAAAATAAGAAAATATTAATTACTATTTTTAATTATACTTTTATATTTAAGTGAAATAAGAAAACATCAATACAATAAAAATATATTTTAAACAAATATAATTATATTTTTAAAGATATTTAATGACTTTTAAAATTTTATTGAAATTCATATACTGCACAATTATTTTTAAATAAACAAAAGACATATTTAGAAACAACTTAATAATTAATCACTTCATTAACTTAATAAATTTTTATTAACCCAGAGTTTATTCGTGAACTTCATAAACTCAAGTTTCATAGCAAAATCTGATCAAAGTAAGTTAAGAAAAGTTATAAACTAGTTTTATATACTCGAATAAACCATTACCAATACCCACAAAAACATCATTCAAGGTGAGTTATGAGTTACAAAGGAATGGCCAAAAAAGGGGGAGTGAATAATGTCTGGGTCGAGAATCTTCAGGAGAACAACATGAGAGAACAAATGACTGTGTTTATTCGCAAAAGAGTAAAGTAAAATGTGGTTCCAACATCAACTATTGAAAGAGTAAAGTAAAATGTGTGGTTCTAACATCAACCATCACAAGAGAAGACTAGGAAATACATGTCTGTTTACACACATTAAAGAAAAGCTTAAGACACAAGTATATGCATACATCGTAACATACACAAACGTTATTAATACGAATGTGTTAGCCATCATCAAGCGCACTAACATATTAAAATCGATCTGAAGCATACTAACATCAAAACCTAATTGGGAGTTGCCAAAAGTTCTTGTGATTGCTTCTCATATTGGAAACCATTTGCCTTGGAGTCGTCGGCAGACCACACAAAGATACCATAAAGCTTTTGCTGACTCTTTAGCATACTACACGCGGTGAAGAATCCATTATCAGGGGTCAACCCGCCATTCCCATCACTAGTGAAGCTCACCAAGACATTCCCACCATTATAATTCGAGCTTTGTTTGTTGAAGTAATCGATGAACTGAGACACGGTGGTGCTTTTGTCATATGCATAAAACTGAAAATTGACGTAATCTATGATGTTCCCGTAACTCTTCCACAAGGCCAAGTAATGACTCTGAACATTATCATCATCAAAAGGGGCAATGGAAGCAAAAGTGATGACCCCGTTGCTTTTGAGAGTTTGTATCAGTCTTCCAATGCTCTCAGCGAAAATGTCAGGATCTGCCTTGAAATGCTCGTAGTCAACGTCGATTCCATCCAAATTATACTCCTTGATTATGTTGGTGAGTGAAGAAACCGCGTTAGAAACCCAGGAATCAACTGAAGATGGATCAAAGTTGGCAGGAACACTTCCAACGGTGTCTCCTCCGAGACTAAGGGCCACCTTAACGTTTGGATTGTTGGCCTTGATGGAAGAAACTTGGGAAGGGCTGAGATTTTGGCTGTCCCAGAAGATGTTAAATTTTCCGTTGGTGGGAGAAGGAGAACCTGATGAGGTGTCATAGTCAATAGCGAAGGACAAAATAAAGTGGAAGTTTACATTTGGGTTTATGGGTACATCTGAAAATTTGACATCTTTGAACTCAGCTCCAATGTATTCACGGAATAGGTTTGAGTTAGAGGAGGCTGCTCTAACCTGGGTTGACGCAAGGAGAAAGAAGAAGGAAGCGTTTAGGATTAAAACGACAAAGCAAAGCTTGGGAAGTGCCATTGTGAAGCCGCTTAGAAAAGCTAGATTCAGCAATTGCTATGTAAAGCGAGTAATTAAATAAGGCACTAATATACTTTTAAATTGAATAACGATAGAGAAATGGAGCAGGAATGGTGGAGCAAGCAAACATTTGGTTGCGTGCCATTTCTCTGTGCCGGTCTGTGGTCGTGTTTTATTTATTCTTCTCTATTAACATCAAGCTTTCAACCATTGACCATCAAATTTGAGTCATCATTTGACCTTTTCATTTCCTTAACGATTGGTATGTCGAAATAACGTAGAAGAGAAGAAAAGAGCAGAAAAATAAGATAATTTTGCCTGTTTGATAGCGCAAAAAAGTGAAAAAAATTTTAAAATAATACATGAGATCCACCATTAAAATTTTCTTTGTAAAACAGCAAAAATATGTACAAACATTATTGTATTCCAAGTCCGCTCTTCTTCAAAATGGTAAGAAATCGATTTACTTACATGTGTAGATTGATTTACACATTCAGTAAATTGATTTGCTGGTTGCTTTTTTTTTTTCAATTGACATTTTGTTTGTTTCATATTTTTATAAATTATTATTATAATTATTAATAAAAAATAAAAATAATATTAATAATAAAAATTATTATTATTAAAATAAAAAATAATCTAAAATAATTAACTTTTTTTCTATTTTTTTTATTTTCTTCAACTAAATAATTTTAACTTCCATACTATTTTTCATTTATTTCTCTTTTCTTCTCACCACTTCCCTTCCATCCCCTCTATTTTTTTATTTCCTGTCAAACTCACCCTAACAAACCAAATCATTTGAATATTATGTTATTGCCATGACAATGCCAACAGGTCGCCTACCAAAGTTGATTTTTCCTCCCACTTCGGTGTCGGTGTCCACGTGGATTGAATCAAGTGTGAAATTTCTAGGCAGCATCGGTATTTTATTTCACAGTACTATACTTCCTCTTTCAAAGTTGTCTAACAGACTCCAAATTAAATAACTTCATCCCAGATAAATTAATGTAATTAAGCTAAATTTACTTAAATTTAAACTTGCTTATTTATTTTTTCTCGTGGTAGTCTACCTGTTAAAGATTGTCCTCAAATGTCGACACCAGTGTTACAAGTTTTCCCTTAAAGATTTATCAATGTGAAATAAATAAATAGTTATAAACTTGAGTTCATTTAACTTAATTACACTAGTCTACCTAAGATGGGATTGTTAATTACAGATTGTTTAATCCAATTTTCACTTTAGAGAAGGTTAGAAAACTCCCTCCCTTTTTTCGTTACCAGACAATCATATTGTTAATAAAATTCAGGCACTACAACGATACCTTTAATTAGAGCCAGCCGAAAGCTAACTCTAATAGCTGAAGACTGACACAAAAAGATGATTTAGCGTCGGATTAGCATTTGTGTGAATAGAGACGCTAAAATAGGCAACATTAATTTACTTGCGTCGACTTTTTCCGTTTGACACTTATAAAAGTCAACTAAACCAACATATGAGCCATCTTAAAAAAAAAAGCTAACGCTTAAGCACTTTATTTATTAATTTATATTGTTTTATTTAATGTTGGTTAAGCCACCCCTAAGAATATTTTTTTTAATTACGCCTTCATTAGCGTCGGTTAGACGGACGCATGTTTTATTTGTATTTTAATTTTTTTTCCTTTTGTGTCAGCTTATGAGTGGGTCTATTCAACACAAATGAATTTTTTTATTTTTTCACTTGCATTGGCTTTTGAGTTGGCCTAGCCGACGCAAGCTTTTTTTTTTTTTTGCAATTGATTTGTAAACTAGAAGAAAATTCTTGCTTGTAAATTGTAATTTGTACGAAAAATAACAATCAATATCAATATTATTGCTCTTTAGAAATCCACAATTAAAGTGCTTGGACTTTGATAAAATGACAGATATATGCATTTACAATTCAAATTGTTCTAAGGGAAAAAATTTGACATGACAGTTACCCAATAATAAGTAAAACTGATAATGGGCGGCCAAAGTCCAAACCTAGGGGTCGATCTTGTTATAATATTTATAATATTTGGAATAAAAGGAAACAAGAAGATTGAAGCAAAGAGATAGAAAGGATAAATTGAAAAACACGAATAATAAGGATTACGTGATTGAAAAAGTTAAGGAAATCCATTTGAAACTATGTTCCAAGGCAGATTAAAAGGAAAAATCTGCACATAAACATTCAAGGGTAGCCACACATAAACAAACACAAATTTGTTAACAAATTCTTATTTGGCAATGGATTTGCATACCTAATAGCAACTCCATTTTCAACTTCTTACCCAAATATATCAAAACATCTACAAAAATTAGAACATGGTAAAACAAAAAAAAAACCACTCTCAATAATTCCACTTGGCACTTACACATCTTTAGAAATATAGTCCAAAAATAGTAAATAAACATCATAGATTAGGTTAAGTTACAAAGCTCACATGATGATAGATATAGCAAAGGCATTCTGGCATGAATCTTAGGTTGGCAATTTCACCCCATAATTGAAAATCACAATCAAATTTAAGAGCCCGTACAATGATTTAAAACTATAGAATAAACTATACAACAACATAATAACAAGTTTAAAATGTTTCTTGTCCTTGCATATAACTAAGCAAAGAGGTCCAAGTTAACAAAAAGCATTACATATCTTTTGACATAAAAAGAATATAAACTCTCACCAAAGGCTACTTTTCTGACCCAAATACTTGCACCACTTTTTGTAATTCTTAAAAAGTTTCTTCATCACTTTTGTCAATGCATGCTTGTCCAACTAAGCAAAAAATGTGTACAAGTCACAAGCAAATTTAACAAAAATCAATACATGAATTTATTTTCTAGATAATCATAATGAAAAGAAAAAGATTAGTTTTTAAGTATAATTTGCATATGAAGATATACTAACAGGAGCAACATGCTTACATGCATATACTGTACAACTAATAAAAAATGATATGCAACATGGAAATTGGAACTGTTCACAGATAGCGGGAGCCAAGGAAAAAAAAAAACTCCCTGCATAGCATCTTACTGCCATTCATTTTCATAAGGCCAATTTCAATTTCACAAAATCAGTGTAAAAACATCCATCACAAATCCACGAAGTTAGTGGAATGGACCAACACAAATATTAAGGTTTAGCACTTTAAACAAGCATCAACGAATCACACTTGCAGAACTTACCAAAGCCTTCTATTGAAGATGTTAAGATAATATTAAGAGCATTATGTGCTTCTCTAATGTCTAGTAGGAAGTCACCTCCTAATGGACCTACTTGCCCTATAGATGGTCTTCTCCAGACCTTCATTCACAAAGAGACATGATAAATATAATCACAAAATGTAAATTTCTTAATATGTTAATACTTTTATACAGTACATGTTTACAAACACACAATAAACAACTCCAGTAAAAATGTTCATGAACCATCTTTATATCTTAAAAGAAAAATGTTAGGCAGGAAGGCCTAATCTCCTAAGCCAAACCACATTCAAGAGCATGACAAATATTGATTTAAAAATTAAACTACTATGAACGTTCTCTCAAGGTTACAATAAATAAAAAGGATAAAAAAAATGGATTTGTTTTCAAGGTAAAATGAGGAAGGAATCATCATGGAATATTTTTTTTTGTATTTTTTTCTTTTTATGTGCTTATCTAATAGTTTGATAGAAATAGAAAAGACTAATCTCTATATCGGCAATAAACCATACTACACACTTGTTTTAAATGACATAGCTACAGTTAATGATTTGAATGTTCTCTTGCTTTTGGAAATTTTGCTAGAGGATGCCCTAAAAGAGGGTGATTCAACATTTGACTAGCAACTTATCTAATTATTACTTTGTACTTTGCCCCTCTAAGTAGAAGAGTTCGCCCAAAATAGTGCATCTTTAACCCTTGTGAGAAAGTGAAGAAAATAGGTGTTAGCTGTAATCGCATTATTATGAGGTCACCTAAAGTAATTCCCAACCCTCTCTAGTCCAATTTCCATGAACAAGGGCAAAGTCATTATAAGTCTTACTTGAACTAGGGATTACGAAGCTAATGTTGCCTTTAATGCATCATCTCCTTTTCTCCTAGCCAACTTATTATTGTAGCCTTAAATCCACTCAAAGTTAGGTATAGTTTGCCATATATGAATGCATGACATGTGAGGACCACAATTAGTGAATCGGCAACAAAAAGATTTACTGTCACATGCAGCATCAACAAATCAAGATAAGAAAAGAAAAAGATAAATTTACTTATGAATATGATTGCATAATGTCATCCTTACAACTGCCTCAAATTAGAGTAAAATAGAGGATACGGATAATTATAAATATATCCACACAAAAAATCTTGCTATAGATTAGTCACTAACTATGAGTACAATCCTTACATAAGCAACACTTAAGTCATACATGAAACTTCCTACATAATTAGGATTATGTCTCTCCAAATACCAATCTCCAAAATTTGATAAGGTTTTGGTCCGGTTAAAGTTGAGTATCTTTTTGTTAAGTATGAGTGTGCAACACTATCTCTACTGGTGAAAGGATTTGAAGGAAAAGCAAGTGCAGAACTATAAAAGTAATGTGTGCTTGCTCTAGATAGCCCACTGTCCATTGTTAATATAATCAGATTAGTTGATTCCCACTTCCAACTTCCATTCAAATCATATGAACACATAATACATTGACACAAATGATTATATCTATCCATACACATAAGCAAAGCTTGTTGGATTCTTTTAATAGTTTTTATTCAAACAAGGCACAAAAATACCAACCTCAAAAATAATCCACCAATTGTAATTTTGGTTAAGTTATTATCATAACATACATTATCACAAACTCCAAAATCACCAAGATAACTCTAAAGAGGGAAAAATAGCCATGAAAGCACAACAACAATAACAATATGAGAAAAATTAAATTCAAATTGATACCCCAATAAAAATAGCCATGTACTTGAAGAAATCAAAGGTAAAAGTGAAGAGTTACACTTTGAAGAATACAATAGAAACAGATCAATGCCTTCAACGTTGAATAGTGGCTTCTACCTAGTAAATGCTAATATATCAGTATCAGTCAAAGATTGTAGAGGGCTCATAGTTTACAATTAAATGACACACAAAAATAATTTTAAAAAGAGAAAGTCAACAAAATTAAAAAAAAAACAAAAACAAAATACTCAATAAATTGTACATTATATTCAAGAATAACTTTGAATTTCAAGCCATACCTATTAGCTCAAATTTTTTCACTTCTACAATATCTGTTCTAATAAGAATACCCTAGTGTCAACACGGATATTGGTGATTTTATTAGTAAAAGTGTGAGATAAAGGATAGAGATAACAAAAGCTAATTTCAGAAGAAAATAAAAGATGTTGGATTCTGAAAAAGATAAGGGAAAAGTTCCGAGGAGTATGAACGGAGAAACAAAGAGTGCGAATGAATGGAATTAAGGTGCTGGAAAGAAAAAAAAGGAAGAAAAAGGATATTGTACCTGAGATTAAGGATTCAAAACTCGTTCTGCTTTACTCGGTGTGGAAGACAAAACTTGCCTCGCTACCCAACGAGAACGCCACAACAAGTCCTTTTATAAGCCCTATTATATTCGAAGCAATTGCTGCAAAAAGAAAGATATAAAGATGATAAGCAAGACACTATACAATCAAAAGCCATGAGAAGGAAGGGACGAGGCACTATACCAGTAAAGGTTTGAGAAAGAGGGGAGGATGTACTATTTCCCATGAGTGGCTTCAAGTGAGAAACTAGAACAAGGTAAGCAACTTTAAAAGGAAAATGGATTTGAGAGTGAAAGATTGATTTGAAGAGTGAGAGATTGGGTTCGAGAGTGAAAGATAGGGTTCCGAAGTTCGACATTGGGTGCGTCGAGAGTATGGTGAACTTTTATTTGGGATTTAGGTTTTAGCTAGATAGGTGTGAGAGTGAGGCGAAATTTTATTAGCATAAACATCAGTTAAGCCGACCCAAATATTTATTAAATAATATTAAAAACATATTTTTACATAGCGTTGTATAATTTGACGTATATTATCAAAAATATTTTAAAAGTAATAATAAATTAATATTAAGTGTCGGCTTATCCGACACATGAAATCAAAATATTTTAAAAATAAAAATAAAATAATATTAAGCATGTAAATATTTTGTAAAATAAATAATAAATAAATAAAAATCACTTTAATATCAAGTAAGAGTTAGTTAAGCTGACGCTATTTGTGTCAGCTACATGACAAGTAGGCCGCATCTATTACTTGCTATTCTTGTAGTGAGGGTATTAATTATTTTATACTCACTTCACACTTTTCTCCATCTCTTTCTTCACTTCGCAGTATATATCTTGTCAAGAATCTCCACTTCTATTTATTTATATGAGTGTAAATAGGTTATAACCCAAAAAAAGTTTCAAACACTCATCATCCATTATAAAATAACTAGCGAGTATCATTACCGATATTTGTAAATACAGGTAAATATTTTAAAAAATAAATTTAAAAGTATTTAAGAAAAAATAGTTTTATTAATAAAAGATTGTTTCATTTGAAAAGAAAAATATAAATTAAAATATGACAAATATTGGTGTTTGAAACTTTTAATTTTATAAATTCTTAAAATGTAATTTAATTAATATAATAATATTTTAATGATAATCTTCACCAAAAAACTTGACTGACTACTTTTAGTGGGGTCTCTTCTCTCAACCATTTTTTTCATTTACAAAGCTCAAACTCAAAATATTGGTTAAGAGATCCACATCTAATTCCACTCAGACCAACGTAATGTTGGTATTTTAATGATATTTTATGAATAACTCATTATGTTATTATTGAGAGAATAAATTTGAATATTCATAAAAATTAAGAAAATTAAAAAAACTCTTTTAATTACATTACCAATTAAAGACAAAAAATATGTCAACTTAAATTAATATAAAAGCTCAAAAGACATATGCTACAAATTTAGAAAGACAGGTGATTGTGTAAATATAATAATATGTGTAAAAATTATGTCATTTTTAAAACTTTCTTATCCTAAGCAATTAGTCACTTTCTCTCATATACAGGAAATGTATTAACGAGAACTCTTCTTGTTGTGATAAATAAGAACTATGAATATAAATTGTTAGACTGTATTTAAATGGTCAAAATTAAAAAAAATACGCATGACTTTTTTAATTGGTCATGTGACTATTAACTTTTAATCTTAATCATCTATGTCTGGTTATATAGTTCAAATTTATAATTTTAATTTCTACAATAAGAAGAATTCTTACTTGATACATCCCATATATATATGAACAAGATCAATTGATACAAGATGTCAAACTTTTACACTTACACTAGCTACTTAATAACTATTAAGTGTTTATCATATAAGCACTCATATATTAGGGTTTTTTATAATCAAAGAGAAAATAGAATTAAATTGTTTTCACATAAATTATAAATTGTTTTCATAAACTATTCTAGATAATTTATTGAAATAAGTTAAAAACAATTTATGAATATATCATAAGCTATTTCAAAAACTTTTCCAAACACTTCCACATGGATTTATGTAATAAGATAATCCAAACGCACCATGTCTCTCATAATATAAGACTCTCTCTATACTAAAGTAAAAATTTAAAATTACTAATTACTTAAATGTTAAATTATTTAAAATAACATTAAAGTAACATAATAGAATAGATAATAAAATAAATTATAATTTCCTATCTTCAAATTAATAAGGATTATTTTTATTTTTTTTTGCAATAAAATTTTAATAAAGAGAAATGCTAATAACACACTCTTTTAAATACAATCCTTATTATTGGATTAAATTTATTGGAAATCACACATTTGTATAGGTCTCACTCCTTATTTAATAAACACTCCACGCATGTTTTTATAGTTTTTAATAAATTTTAACAAATAGTAAAGAGTGTATTAGAAAGTGTGTTACTAGCATTTCTTATTAATAAAAACTCACACAATTTATTAATAAGATAAAATAAAACCATATTTTAAAATTATTTTTTTAAGGATAAATAATAAAAAAATCATATTTTATAAAATAATTTGTGTGATTAATTTTTTATTAAATTTATTTACTACAACATTTAAAAATATTATTGTAAATATACAGAATTACAATTTATTCTCTAATATTATTTAGTGTTATATTTCTCAAAATTTTTTATCATTTATAAGAGTGCTTGTGTAATATTTAAGAAATAAAAAAAACTTTGCTTAATGAGTTAAAATTTACATTATGAGTTTTCTGTCAATTTCATGTAAAAATAAAGGTTTTTGTTTAAATTTAAGTGTAACATATTCATAAAAGAAGAAACTCTAAAGGGTTGGTCAAGTGGAGTAAGATAGGTCTTGTACTAACTTTGGACTAGGGTGTCATTCTTTCTTTCTAAATTTTTCTAACAAAAAAATTTTTATAAAAGAAAAAAAACTGTAAAATTTAGAGATAAAAAGATTGTTATGAAAAAATTTTCAAATAAAAAAGAAAGGTGAAGTAATTTACTCAATATAAATACATCACGAATCAACCAAATCTGTTACGGTTGTTTAAAAAATTAACTCTATCCAAATTAGCTCAAACTCTTTTCATACAAATCCATTCAGACGCATTATTTCTTCAAATCCGATGCAGTTGCACTCCTTCCTTGTGAAATTTAGTTGGTAGGAGTTTTGGTTGTTCTGTTTGGGAGGGAGTGGACTGCAATCTTTGTAGCTAAGCTAATTTGTCTTTGAAGGCAAAGCATCTTGAATATTAATTGACCTGCTCTGAATTGTTTTAATTTTTAATGAGAAACCTTTTCTAGGAGATTTGGATTCATTTGGGATGGCTGTAAAAATTTAATTATTTCAGTAATCAATTATATGTATAATCAATTATTGTTATAATCGATTATAATCAAAATCAGTTTTTTTTAGGTAAGTTTGTTGAAAAGCGATTTGAAATAATTAATGTCGTTTGAATACAACCAAAAAAATTAGCTTTTATACAATAAATTAGAAAAAAAGGATAGAAGCTGTTAGGTAAAAAGCTGAAAGAGAAAAAAAGTTGTTGAAAAATTTGTGGGTAATTTAAGCATTACATTTTTAAAAGAAAAAAAAAGTGTTGAAAAATAATCATAAGCTACAAAAGTATAGATGCAAAATTTCAGTTTATTTAAAAAAAAAAAAAACTGTTTTACAAATTTCAACTACCAGCTTATTTCACAAACGACTTTTTTCATCAAAAAATAGCTGAAATTACTAAATTTCAGCTATGTCAAACATGCTGGAAGTCACTTGAAAGTGAATATTGATATTACAATTTTTTTGTGTTCAATGTTTGGACTTAGAGATGGACTTTCGAAGTTCGACAGGGAAAGAATGACCCAAACAGATGAAAGAGCAAAAGCCGAATTATTAGCCATTTTATAACCTAAAGGTTAAAGCCCAACCTACTTGGTTAATTCTCTTTCGAGGTTCACATACTCATATAGCTGTGATAAAGGCCCATAACAATAAAAAGGTTGCAATATTTTGACGAAGGTGGAATGCATGGGCTCAGGGGTTTTTCAACCCAAACCCGAATTGTGTGAGATTTGAGAGTGATATTTTTTTTTTAGGGTTACGTGCATGATAATTATTGAAATGATAATACTAAATAATTTGACATCAGTTTTTTTTTTTTTTAACTTTGGTCTTAAATGTTCACATTAGTTTTTTATTTTTTGTTGGAAATCACATTAGTATATTAGTGTGTCATCACATTAATTTTTTTAATTAGTCTCTTAGAAATATAAAATTGTCATTAAATTTATCCTCTATACTACTTTAGTCATGGATGAATTTGACAATTAGTTCGCATATTTAAACGAAAAAGTTTATAAGTAATTTTTAAAAGATTATTTTAAAATATTTTAATTTATAATAGATTTATTGAAGAATAAAAATATTTAAAGAATTAAAGTAACGATGCATTAATTTTTGAAAGAGTATTGTTGATTCACTCTAAAATAAGTTTGCCTTGTGGGTTCGCGGTTATACTTATATAGATTAGATTTAATTACTTTTTTAGTCCTTATAGTTGCACAATCTTTACCTTTTGGTCCCTATAGTTAAAAATAATCTATTTTAGTCTCTATACATACACTTTCGATACCGGTTTGGTTTCTGCCATCAAGTGTATTTTAACTCCATGAAAGAAAACTGTCACAAAATTAAAATTGGAGGGGAAAAACTGTTAACATTTTCTAACATTTTTTATTTAATTTGTGGCAGTTTAAGAAGACAAGGGCCAAATCGATATCGAAAGTGTATTTATAAAGACTAAAATGGATTATTTTAACTATAAAGACTAAAAGGTGAAGTTCGTGCAACTATAAAAACTAAAAAAGTAATTAAACTTATAAGATTATTACTGCCCTGCCAAGGCCATGAAAAGCTAGCTTTATATGATTGTGGTAGAACATACATTAATCTCATTTGATTTAAAATTGGGTAAAATTAATTTTTAAACAAATAAATTTATCCTATTTAATATAATTAAAATGTATATACACATTAGTTTGAATATCAAATTTATATTATATCATATGTCACAATAAGAAAAAAAAATGGTTTTAAATGTAAAACACAGGGTGCTAATTAACTATGAAATCAGCGGTGTCTCGCTCTAGTCTTGAAGACATTAGATAACTATTCAATCTACGCATTGGATACCGGTGGGTTTTATTTATCTGTAAATGTAATACGTCGTCATGATCCCATAAACAAGTGTAAGAGTCATGATCCCATAAATGTTCACATTGCTATTCTATTTCACCTTTTGGTTGCTTCCAGGTGTTACGTGAACTATTCTTTCCCCAATCTTGTTCTTAGTAATTATCCATCGCCTCTTATCCTTTTTTTTTTTTGCTACAAGAGATTAAAAAAAAAAACAGCAGAAAAGCAAATAATAGAGATTCTAACTATTCTCTAGGAAAAGCACACTCCCACTTCATCAGCAACAAAAAGGTAAATATATTTAGTTCAGATGACTCCATTTAAGTACTTAAAATAAGGCCCCCCAAACTACCACCATCTCGATATCCTAGTTGACTTTGTTTTCAGAGTCTTTTGCCGTGTTCAGAATAAGTAACTAAAAAAAACGTAATTAGATTTTTTTTTCAACCATTCATTTCCCTTAATATACTATAGCATTTTTAATTTACAAAAACGCTTCAACATTATTATTTAAAAAAAAAATCGTTATCTTTTGAATAGGTAAGCTTTTGAAATGTGATAATTTAAGAAGTTGTTTATTGTACAAGTAACAGTTTTGTTGACATAAGACCATCATAATTAAAAAACAATTGTTGCTTTAATATTAATATATAGGTTTAATTACCTTTTTAGTCCCTAAGTTGCACAAATTTTACTTTTTGGTCTTTATAGTTAAAAATAATCTGTTTTAGTCCCTATACATATACTTTTAATACCAGTTTGGTCCCTGTCATCAAGTGTGTCTTAACTTCGTGAAAGAAAACCGTCACAAAATGAAAATTGGCAATAAAAAACTACCACAAATTAACATTTTTTTGGCCTTTTTTATTTAATTTGTGGCAATTTAAAATGGCAAGGACCAAATCGATATTGAAAGTATATGTATAGAGACTAAAACAGGTTATTTTTAACTATAGGTGTCACAACCAAGGCAATAATGAAACGGCGAAAAATGAAATTAAAAACAGAGGAGTTGCCACCATAATTTATTAAGGGGAAACATGGAAAAATCCTAAAAAAATGGTCTTAAACCAAAGATTGGATTCGGGAGTCGATTACGCATAGAAAAGGTGTTAGCACCCTATGATGTCTGTTATAAAAACGGTTATCTTTTAACTTGATGTGTGAAAATATTAATTATCTTCTCCTCTTGCTTATAAAATTATTAATCCTATTTTTATAAATTATTAATTTAAATTTTATTGTAGACTTTTTAAAAAAAAAATATTATTGTTACTATTTTTATTTTTATTTTTATTGTTTTTTGAGATCGACAAAAGTGAGCTCCCGCTCCTACATATCCTCCAGTGCAATAAGAAAGTCAGACTCACGTAGTTCTTTGTGTAGAAAATCATTTTGTGGGTTTATGTTTTTTTAGAATACATTTTTTTATTTTTTATTATTTTATAATGATTATTAAGATATTAAATCTTAAATATTATAGATTATTATCCACAATGATAGGCGGTCTACCAGATGCGGAATACTCTTGCAAAACAAAGTTGCAAAAGATTTTGTGATATTCAAGTGAGTCTTAGACTCAACATGAAAAAAACATTAGACCTTATTTTTATTTTTATTTTTACTAAAAAAAATATTAATTAATCCTAAATTCTAGATAGGATTTTTTTATATTCAAGTGGGTCCTAGACCCAACATGAAAAATTATGAACTCTATACTTTTTATTTTTACTAAATTTGATTACCAAATTATACCACTCGGATGTATCAAATTTATTGAATGACCAAATAGGAAGTAATTCCAAAGTGGTCATGTTTCTAAAAAAAAGATTTAGGAATTGAATTTTTGATTGATAATTTAATTAACTAAAGAAATGCCAACTTTATTTTTCTAATGAGTTGTTTTAAACATAGGTTTATAAAAAGGCAATTATTAAGTTTAGTTATTTATAATAGTTAATGATTTATTAATTAATTTCATATTGGAAGAGAAAATTTAGAAGCTTTTAGTAAGCAGAAAAAACGTTATTTCTTAACTGCTAGCAACCAAAAAGCATTTTAATTATTAAACCTTTTAAAAAAAAGAAAAAACGAAACCTTCACTACACTTATATTATGCAATATTTAATCATATCCTTCTCATTTGTCTTTTAACCGCATACCTAGATCTGGAATATATAGCAAAAGGAAAACGAAGAAAAAGAAAAGCTAAACGCGGGAGGTTCTTCTTTTTCTTAAAAAAAAATACAGATCCGTGATGTGGGCCAAGCCCATCACCCGAACACAGCCCAACGAAAAACGGAAAGGGGCAAATTTGTTCAGCATCACTTTACTGCCACAAGGGAAGGAATTCGCAAGCCGCAGCGATAGGAGCCCAAGTCGTGAGCTCCAATTCCGGCGATGACAAAGGGGAATAAGGGTCCGTTCTTCTCAAGTTCTCACGATCATGGTGTAAGAGTGACATTGAGGTCATGCCGAATGGCGATACCACAGAGGCTTGCGGTGGAGACGTGTAGAATCTTTGCAAACGCGGCTTGAATCAGTCCACACCGTGGCAGTGGTGCGAGGAATAGGGGAACAAAGAGGTTCCTAGATCTAATTTGGTCCTTGAATATTGATTTTAATGATTTTCATTCTTTTTATTGTTTTTTTTTTTTTATGCTGTGATCTGGGATTATCATGTGGACAATGTGTATCTCAATCTCTGAGAGGTGTTGTGAAGGAAATATTGATTCGTGTATGAACAAAGCGAAAAAGGAAATCAACCCACTGTATGTGGTTATTGTGCTTATGCTGTGAATGTGAATAATTGTATCATATTTGTGCGGTATTTGTGGTTTTGAAAGAAAATCAAAATCAGTGTATTGGATGAACAATTGTAATCGATGTAGATTAGAACAGAGAGGGGTCGGTCAAAATAAGCACATACATATTCATAATTTTAGCAACAAATGCAGAACGGAAACATCACAACAACATTACATTTATACCGAACATGCATTGAAATAAAAATTCTACATGGTTGTTGCTATATAACAGAGGGTTAAGAGGCATGGGAATACCTCTATAGATTCACTCACTAAGTCAATATTCTTCTCCTCTCACTCAACAGCATCCCACACTCTTTTCTTCCTTTTTTGTAGCCTCCAGACGTGAGCCCCTAAGCTAGCAGACCCGAGAGTGAATTTTTTTTTCAGTATCAATCCCTTCCTCCTCTCTCTTAGTGTAGTATTCGTAAAAGTATTTTTTCCTTGTTCTTCAATTTGGCGGCCTCCTCGTCTCCTCCTTCTATTCCTTCCTCTTGATTCCCCCCCCCCCTTCTTTTTTTTGCTTTTTTCGTATCCCCTCCTTTTATAAGTCAATGTTAAGTGCAATTTATAACAGTTTCTCTCCCATCAACCTTTGTGACCCTTCCCTTTTCTTTTGTTATTATTATCATTTATTTTATATTTATTTTTATAATGAAAATGAACTCTGAATTACTACATGAATGAATATGTATGGTCATAGATTTAAAACTTTTAATTCAACAAGAAATTTAATATTTTTTAGTTAGTTACTAAGACATTTCTAGCCCATCAAAAATAAAAGATAAATATATTTAATCCAATTATTATTATTATTATTTTATTTATTTATTTATTTATAATTACCTGGATAAAATTAGATGTTCATAATAGGATCCAAATGTAAAGTCACGCAACTATAGGAACTAAAAATGTAATTAAACCTAATATATACAATGGGTTTTAAATTATTCTATGACCACGACTTAGAAGTATTGTCCAGTTTGACAACAATGTCAACTGTTACATATATTAATAAAGAATGCGTATTTGAAAGCTTTTTTTTTTTTAATTCTGCCCCAAATCCCTAGCCAATTTGATTGAACATTTATCATAGAAAATTATACACGCACTAAATAATTCTTAGATTACCTTTTAGATTCAAAAGACATATTTTAAGATAAATTGTCTTATATAAAATTGCAATTGGACCATCTAAACAAGCTGGCCGAGTATTATAAGTGTTTGTGCTTCTGAGATTACATGATTGAGAGGCTGTGCACTATCTGGCTGAACCAAATCAGAGGTCGATCAAAGTATGCAAAGCATAAACCGACCTTATATAAAGTCCAAGATACTTGACAAGTTATAGTTGAGTAAACCATGACGACTATAGATCAAGCAAACATAATTCACCCAAGACCAATAAAGCCCACAAACTTGAGGCTTATGAGCTCAAGACAAAGGTTCTAGATATTTCACACATGTCGGTAGGATGCAGTAAACACCACCCTTTTACACACATGAGAACAATGCTATACATGTCACCTTCTACAAAAGGCAGGAACGGTTAAAAGGTCGCTAGAGAAGGACACTGCACAAATGAGGTGGATTGTCTGACCCTGCAACCATACCATCCACTATGCAATAATATTGTAAACTATATGACTAGACTAAACTAGAGACAGTAGTGATATTAAATAATATTTAATATATTAAATATTTTTTATTCTTATTTCTTTATTTAATGCTGTCAACCCTCGTTAGTATCCTTCCTAACATTAAGCACCTATATTCTAGGCATGACAAATAAATCTGAACTCGTAGGTACCCGTTCGACCCCGCTTCGACTTTGATAGAGAAAACCTTCTTTGACCGGGTTCAGGTATGTGACTCCTTGCCCTGTATTTGCCCCACTGCATTTTTTTACAATTTGTATACATACATACATACATACATACATATATATATATATATATATATATATATATATTAGAGTTAAGTTTTTTTACACTTTTATTTTTTATAATTATTAAAAATATAAATTAATTGTGTTAATATTTACATAATCTAAATTATAATAATAATTAAATAACAAACTTATAATTATACATTTAATTAAAAATATAATTTAATTCTTAAATTTTTTATTTTTAGGTTCTTTGTTATTTATTAATTTTTATATATTTTTTGAATTAAAATATAATTAATAACTTAATATATAATTTATTTAAAAATATATAACTAAATTAAAATTGTAAAAAAAAAAGTGACAGTTTCCTCATGGGTTTACCCAAACCCAATAAAACTCAACAGGAATGGAGATGAGTTTCAAAAATATAAACCTGTCTCTTTCAAACTCAAACCTGAATGCGGGGACAGAGATGAAGAGAGCAAAACTTGCCCTCAACCCACCCCGTTGCCATGCCTACTTCATTCATTTATACTTCAATCAATACCAAACATTTTTCCTTATGAAAATTAATTATTTCATCTGTAGGCCTAATTAAGCTGAGAAATAAACCAGGAAAAAAAGTGGGACTTAAGATTTTTTGTTTTAAAATGTATATTCCCAATCGTTATAATTATGTTAGCACATGGGAGCTTCTATGATTTACATTTGGGACCATCATTCAATTTATATATTCATCCCATTGAAAGCATGCTTCGAACTTCATCAACTTCCTCGAAAGCAAAATCGGACCAATATATCTTTTTCTTTCCTTTTTTACCTTGCTTGCAGGGTCTATGCCCCTTCAATTGCAATTACTTGTGCAACATTCGATGGCATCACAGCCCACATACCCCTTCAATTGTAAATACTTGTGGTCTTATGTAATAACATAAATAATAGTCGTATTCCAAGCCTACTCATGACATTAAATTATCACATTATTATTATTATTATTATTATTGCTGGACGTAATAATATAAGATTTATTTACATTTACACAATTCAATATAAAAAGCATTTGAATCAATTATATTATTGAAGTATTAGTATTTGTCACGATCATTCACCCAAAAAAAAGGTATTTGTCACGATCTTGTAGCCAATTTTTAACAGAATCAAGCAAACATATAAATATGTAAATCAAAATATTAATGTTCTCTTTTATTAAAAATGTAAATTATACATTAATTTCTATATATACCAATGAATGAAATATCGATTTATCAATATATTTTATAAACAATGCATATAATTTGGTTCATGGTGTCAAATTTGACGATACTGACATTTTTCCTGGATGTTCCTACAGATTGTATGATAGACCTTTTGGCTATTAATTCTACTCTAATAACACATGAATTGGCATTTTTCATAAAAAAATAAAAACTTTTAACTCAATATATAGTATAGTATGTTAAATATCTATTTCAAGAAGTAAAAAAAAAAAAAAGCATTAGCAAGTTTGAGATTATTCGAACAATTTCATTATTATTATTGTTATTATTATTATTAAAATGTTTAATACTAATATGTTTTCCATTTCTAGTTTAGAATTAGCATGGATTTTTTTTTCGGGGGATAGGTAAAAACTATAAATTCTTTTGGAATTTAATTGAAATGTTCTGGCTGTCATCCAATTACATATTGTTATATACAATAAATTTGTTAACTTTTATAATAATTACTTAAAAATTATTTTAAGAATTATTTTTAAGTAGTTGACAATATAAAATTTTTTACATTAATAATACATTACAATTAAATTTTATTTTTAGGAAAGAAGAAGAGTTATTTTATTTATATAATATATTTTTTTATTATTTTCTACAATATATATTTTTTTTCTTTTTCTATCACATCATTCATCTTATCATATGCTCATCTCTCTCAATTCCTTTCCTATCTCTCTCTTGCTTGTAAAAAAGAGTTATAAGACTTTGTTGTAAAAAAAAAAAAATCGAAGGAAAAAGAATCACTCTTATAAATGAGTCATGTGAGACAAGAGTGATAGAGTTGATTAGGATCACGTCTTAGAACTAGTTTGTAGCCAAAATTTGAAGAGTTATCGTCTCTGGGTAGAGTTTCTTAGTGACAAGGGGAGCTGTTCCCTCAAACTTTTTTAAAATTATATATATAAGTGTATGTTTAATAAGAGGGTTGTTTTCATATGAGGATGAGAAGAGTAAGTGAGTTTATATGAGAGTAAAAAGAGTGAGAATAGTCATATAATTATATCTGAATAGTCAAGATTTAATGTTATGTAATTACTTTAAAAAGTTATGTGACTTTTTTAAAAAGTTCACATAACTTGTGTGTTTTAATTTTGATTATTTATGACAAGATGATAAATACTTATTCCTCTCACTTCTTTGGTTCTCAACTTTTCACACAAGAGGTCTTTTGTGCAAAGCAATGTAATAATGCCATTACGAGAACTATATTTGTGTGTATGTTTTTTTTCCTCTAATCTTTGGCATTGTTATGCAAATATGTCTTATGTGTTGTCATTTTCTTTTTTTGGTACAACTTTACTACAAGTCTCCTTTTAACTCTTTTTTGAGTCTGATTTTGGTATGAAGAGAGTTTTAGAAAAGAACTTACATGATGAATTGTTCTAAGAAATTTGTCTCTCTCTGTCTCTCTCTTTTTATATTAGCTAGAGAAAAAGTCAGTGAATTTAGATGGAATTATAAAATAGTAATTTACGAACAGAAAATCTTTTGTTCCATTTTAGATTGGTGTATGGATTTTTGGGGTGTATTTTTAAATTTTGTAAACAGGTTGTGACAATTAGTGGTTTATATTTGTATAAGGGTTAGAGTAGTATTCTTTAAATTCTATTTAATAAAATTTTGATCATAAAAAAAAGGAGAAAGATGAAATTTCTGTGTTAGAAATGTAGTAGAACCTTTCAAAATTCCATATAATTAAAATATACAGAATCACAGTTCGTATTGAATCAAACTAGGTAAGTAGAGACGAAAGATTTAGTTTTTGCACTTGTAACAACCTTGCGTAATTTTAAGGAATGCTGGACAGTATGGTTTTTATTAGTTTGCGAACTTTCCGGGAGCAAAAATAGCACTGATCTTTAATAAAATAAAATAAAATAGCACTGATCTTTGCGAAGAAGAGAGCAAGGGCTGGAAAGCAAATTTTTGAGGCGGAAACAATCAGAACCTCGTCATGTGTAAATGTCAGAGAAGGGAGCATCTGTTCAGAAAACAAAAGGAGTAACTTGAAGGGTACGAAGCATAGACATAGAGTATGTCCCAAGTAAAAATACTGAAGGATAATTCGTATCACGAAAAATGCTAACAACACATTTTTAGATATATTTTATTTTAATATATTTTTTATAAACAGCTGAAATTTATTAAAAATTATAAAATTTTGCAAGTATTATTTTTTATTTAATAAACTTCTTTTATAATTTTGTAGTTTTAACAACCTTTAATCAATAATAAAGTGTGTATTAAAAAGAGTGTGCACTGTTCTTGCCTTCTTGGCATCACTTAGGTACCTAGGTTAGGTGGACTCAAGTTGTACCGAGTGGATACTGCATGAATATATACACTTTTAACATATGAGATAACTTTATGATAACAACCTTTTTTCACATGACCTGATTTCAAGTATTGAAAACATATATTGCTTTGAACCGGCAGATATCTTTCTTCTCAGCCATCACCCCCCTAGACGCGTCTTTTGTATAAAACCTCTGGTGCGGTATGTAATGCACTAATGCTAGTATAATTTTATTGAAGATATTAATACATCAACGATAAACTGAATTTATGTGAAGCTTTTATACATCGTTTTCAGCTACCCCGTTGGTTTTTCATTAAAATGAGTAATTTCTCACGAACGTACATACTGTTAATTTACCCAAAGTTTACAAACACCTACCTAGTTCAGCTGAATTGAATTCAACATTGACCAGTCCGAAAGTCTTATGAAAGTAAAGATGACCCGTTCGCTTGTTTTACCTAATTTATTGAAGGCTAAGATCAATGTCAAGACGATCGTTTGGAGTTGTTTTCGGGTTAAACGTCGCTGCAGGTCAAGTTAATATCAAGTTAGACCGCTGCAATTTGGGGTGGCAATTGTCCAATATATATTTAATCCATTCATATATAAATTCCATTTATTTACTCAATTACAATAAAAAATAAATTAATAAACTGGATAAATTGACATAATATTTATTATTAAATAAATAACGAATCATTCAACATATTTTGAATCATTGGATTAATAAAGTAAAACAATAAATTATAAATTTATAATATCTATAATAATCTTTATGTCCATTAATAATAATTAGTAATGCATATCATACATAGTTTCCAATTAATAGATGAAAAAATAAAAAAAATAATGTACTTTTAAATGAATGAAATAGATATTCATCTATGAAATAAAATTAATTAATAAATTTAATTATTATATTGAATGGTTTTAATGAATAAGATTTTTTAAATAAATTAATTATTTTTTATCCATTCATTATGATCCAATTTATTATTATTATTATTATTTGTTTTGAACAAATTCTGGATGCATCTGGAATCAATGTCAATATGGAAGCTTGCTTATAGCTAGACAACGGTGGAAGTAGCGATGCCAACAGGCAGGGCGGGCACGGCTAGTAGCTACCTGCTACCTGTTCCACCGGATAAAATCTGTACTCGTACTTGCCCCATTACCAGCGCGGGTATTTGCGGACATTTTTTTTAAAAATAAAATAAAATAATAACAAATTTATTTTATGTGTTGTGGACAATTATAAAGTGCTGCAAATATCACTTTAAATTTATAAATTAAAGAGTTATCGTTTAAAATAATCACTCTGAACATAAATTTTAATTATTTTAACAATTTTTCTAAAAAAAATATAATTTAAATGCTCACAAATTCATGTTCCTTTTCTCTTGTAATATAATTGTGTAAGATTTCTCTCGTAATGAACAATCTTTTTGAAAATTTTGAATAAATTTATGTAATTTTATCTATATTAATATATAAGGATATTTAAGTAAATATATAATTGCGAGTAGTGAGTATCTGCGGGTACGGGTACCATGATACCCGTACCCGCCCCATTAATAAACGAGTAGTGGACATACACGTTTAGAATATCCACGGGTACCCATTTAAAGTACCCATTTTTTACCCATAGCAGCGAGCACGAGTATTTTTGCCGTCCCTAGATGGAAGTGTCTAGAATTGGACGCGCAGTGGTGGTGGCCACTTACATGCACTCTTGCGTCAACGCCTAAATAATTGGATAGTCCAATAAAGTTTTTGGATATTAGAAAGAGAACATTCCTAAAAGAGAGTCATCTCGTGTACATATAGGTACGTATCAGTGGTGTTCACATTAGAGAATACACCCTGAGGAGTTCTAAAGCTAGAGAGAGACTTAAGAAACCTTAGTGAACTCTATTACGTATGATCTGGTGTGATAATGGAGGTATCACACTTATTTATGATGTGTGTCTTCTAGTGGCCTTGTAACCATTCATGCCTTTTGCAAGGTGGTGCGTATAGCGTTGCCCTCACATGTGTAGGAAGGTGGTGGTCATGTCGCACCCTACTCACATGCTAGAAGGCTTTAGAATTTTAGTATTAAGCCCATGGGCTTTGGACTTGTGGGCCTTAATACCCCACTTAGGCAATCCATGATGTTACAGTCTTAGTCATCTCGTTCATTCCCGAGAACTTGACCTTTATTTTGTATACCTAGGTTGGCCTTTAGCATGGTTAGACAGTTTAGTTAGTATAATAAGTTAACAAATTTATCATATATGAAATTTTGTGATTGAATACCAGTCTAGCTAGTTAGTTTATAGAGTATTTTTTTCTCTCATTAAAATCTGACGAAAAAAATTAAATATGCAACCATTAAAATGCTAAAAAAAATGTAAGGTAGAGAAAATTAAATATATAGTCTCCAAATTTTTTATTGTAATATCTCTTTCTCTTTAATAAGTGTGTGTTGTTTCAGCGTTGTTTTAACATTTATTTTTTAATTTGTTAAATTTTTAAAATTTTAAATTATTAATTAGTCTCAATTTTTTTCTTTTACATCAACTTTTTTTTTTCAAATCTCACTTTCTTTTAACAGTCCTGGGCACTAGTTAAGGAATTAATATATAGAAAATTTTTATTGAAAATTACATTAAAGTTATACAAGAGAGTATGTTGTTATACTTTTCAATAAAAAAATTCTACTTTTAATTCCTTAATCAGTGTCTTAAGGAGACTAGTTAGCACTTTTCTCACTCTTTTTTATTTGTTAAAATTTCTTAGAAATTACAAAAATTTGTAGATCCTATATTTTATTTAATGACTCTCTCTCTCTCATGATTTTGTAGTTTCCAAAGAATTTCAATTAGTAATAGAATGTGTGTTAAAAGAAGTGTGTTAGAGAATATGTTGCTAGCACTCCTCATAATTTTTTAATAAAATTTTAGAGTTATTTTACTCTTTGAGAATAGCTAGATCTTTCAGTCTATTGTCACTTAAAGAATAACAAATGTCATTCTTGACTTATCTTCTTTAATTTTTTTAATTAATTATTCACATCTTTTTAATGATTTAAGAATTTGTTATATATATATATATATATATATATATATATATATATATATATATATATATGAGATTTGCTACCATACATGCACTTGTTTTTTAGTTATAATACATTAGCAAGTTATAACTACAATATATCTTAAAATATATCTATGGTGTAGGTTGCTAATGTATTCCAACTAAAAAATAAGTGTATATACATTAGCAAATGTTTGTAGGGTTTGTTAACATACATGCACTCATTTTCAGTTAGAGTACGTTAACAAGTTATAATTACAATATATCTTAAAATACACTCATGTTATAGTTTACTAACTTACTTCAACTAAAAAACAAATGTGTGTAAGTTAGCAAATCTCATATACTCCCTTTAGTCCTTAATATAAAGCACCTGTAACAGAATTACATAAACCAATAAAAATAGTTAAATTAGTTATTTTTGTTGGTTTTTTTAAAAATATTATAACGTACCAATTTTACTCTTATTAATCATCATTAATTTGTTGTGAGTGACATGAATATATTAAAGTTCAAATGCATTATGTACCATTTTCAAATAAAGGCACAGATACTCAAATTCTCCAATTAGGACAAATAATGAAATAAAAAATTAAACATTTCATAGGAATTGTAAAACGTCATAAAAAAAAACTATTAATATCTTCTAGATAGTGTCTTACGTTAAGGATTAGAAAGAATATATATATATATACATATATAATAAAATGCTAAGCACAAAATTAGAACAGGTTAAAATTGGACCAAGTCAAAACATATTTGGTCATAGGATGCTGTCAAGGATCAAAATTAGAAGCTACATAAGAAACGAAAAAGAAGAAAAAGGAATGCAAGATGGAATCATACAAACCAACTGGCATGTGCCTCACTCTTTATCAAGTGGGGTAACTTCTATCAGTACACCACCATGCTAAACCCCACTCTGTCTTTTCTTTTGTGAGCCACCAAACTTCCTACTCCCTTTCATCCAAGTCCTTTCCCCAACATATTTAATCGGAAAAAAAAAATCACTTTATATATAATTTTTCCACCCCAATTAGGCACCAACTTTGCGTACTTTTATTATGTTCTCTGTTGAAAGCCAAGAACGAAGAAGATTTGAACAATATCAGTCACTTAATTATGCTCCATCTCAAGTCCAATGAATCTCAGGAGTGATATACTTCGAAGATTTCACCTTTTTACTTTAATATTGCTATAATTTGGGAAATGGTTTAAATGTATGAGAGGGCTAGCTGCAGGTTGTGGTTAAGCAGGAGGTATATGCTTAAAGAGTGCATCATATTATTCCGTTAAAACCAATTTGAAACCAAACTATCTATGAAAAAAAAAAAATCAATTTGTTTCGTTCTGTTATGCGGTAAAAGGGTCAATTATTTTTTCACGTTCAAGGTACCACAACTCTTTTAGTGTGTTTGAATAACATCACAAAATTAATTTTAACTCACAAAATTATAGTAATACCATTAAAAAGTAAAAATAATTATTTGTTATTTTACCTTCGCCATAAAAAATTAATTAATTTTTTTTCACCATTTTTTTTATTAAATGATTTTTTCTCACCATAAATCTATTCCAAACACATTATTTGTGGTTTCAAGATTTTCATAGTAAAAAAATTGATTTTTGTGATGTCCTCGCGAAACTAAACATATACTCCGCGAGCCCAAAAAATAAAATAAAATCCCTGTGTAATTTTCTTGTAAGCAACAAATTTTGCAGTGGGTCCTTGGGCATGCTTTCCTCCTCAGTGATAGGAACCCTTGATCCCACCCGCTTTTTTTTGTAGAATGATCCAGTTCTTTGAATCATAATAATAATACCACGCAATAAGAACAGGAAACACGTACTTCTACTAAAACAGTGATTAGGGACCTACTTCTTCTATAAGCGATTCTATTACCCAATCTATGCGCAATTAAAAAAAAAATAGAGTTGAAGTAAGAGAAAAGAGAGAGCGCATTGCTGGCTCTTCGGTTGTGAAAGTGATTCAAAAATTTTCAAAATAAAAATATTAATAATTTTCTATTGACGTAGCTTGTCCTCTTTATAACGGTCGGATGATATGAAACGATCCCACATAGACGCCGTTATCGTCACCCTTTTCCTGGTCAATTGCCGTCACTCAATTTCAAACGCCCCGTAACGGTCTTCAAATTCAATTTCCATTTTCCCTTTTTTTGTATAATTTACTTTTGTCTAATTGCACCACCTTTTTTTCCTTTCTTTCAGCTCCCAAAAGGGACACTCTCTCCCTCTCTCTCTCTCTCTCTCTATATATATATATATACATTAACCATTAAAAATATTAAGAAATTTCTTAAAGCAATTGGTTGTGTGCAGTGTAAACCGTCTTTGACTTGACGATTTTTCACGTGAAATTCCGTTTGAAACAGAACACACACTAGAAGGCAAGGCCGGCACACTGTAAGTTCCGATTTCAATTCCACACCCGATTCCTCTTCCTTCTCGATCCGCACATTTCATTGCTCTTCTCTCGCAATCTCACTTTCACAGTTTCACTCTTCCATCAAGCGGATCGCACCACACCGCAATCCGCATATAGTAAAACGCCACTGAGAGAAGCGTTTCCCTGATCGCGATTCGCCGAACTGATTTAGAAGGCGGAACCGCAATGGAGGCACAGCAGAGAAGAGTAGGAGGAGGACTGGTGCCGTTGTCGCCGTCGCAGACTCCGCGCTCCAGCGATAAGCCGGTGCGAGATCTGCGATCTGCGGATTCGAATTCCAACAGTCACAGCAAGTATGACAAGGACAAAGGCGTCAATGTGCAGGTCCTCGTGAGGTGCAGGTGAGTTTGACTCGCTCTAACTCGTCGCCGACTCGGTCATTGAATTTGTTTAATGTTTAGCTCTCCGAAACTGAAAGAGTTCGGTGGTGTCTCTGCAGGCCGTTGAGTGAAGATGAAATGAGGCTGCACACGCCGGTTGTAATTTCGTGTAACGAAGGCAGAAGAGAGGTTTCAGCTGTGCAGAATATAGCCAACAAACAGATCGATAGAACCTTCGCATTTGACAAGGTTTTTTCTGCCTTTTCCTTTTGTATTTATTATTTCTTATTTCTTATTTTAGAGTTTTGAATACACGAATTGCAGGATAAAAATTCTTGTAAATTGAATGCGTTATGAATTGAAGACTCGAGTTAGGAGAGAGAGTTTCATTTCATTAATTGTGTGTTCAGATTTCCAGCATAACAACGTTCAGGAATTAAAATTTGAATTTGTAGTTCTTTAATTTTTATTATGACATTTCTGTACCTACTCTCTTATCAATCCTAATCATGATATTGATAAGCAAGACCTTACACCTTTTTTTTTTTTTTTTTGTTATTGGAATAATATTGTCCCGTGCTATTATCCTGATTTTGGTTTATTTTGGCGTAGGTTTTTGGTCCAAACTCTCAACAGAAAGAACTGTATGACCAGGCAGTGTCTCCTATTGTGTATGAAGTGCTTGAGGGCTATAACTGCACTATCTTTGCGTATGGACAGACCGGAACGGGGAAGACATACACAATGGAAGGAGGTGCAAGAAAGAAGGTTATTCATGTCACCTGTTTTGCTCTTTATGGTGTTTTCTCATTGCTTTGTATTACAATCTGTTTATCTTTCTTCACTACTTGATTCTGCAGAATGGCGAATTTCCAAGTGATGCTGGTGTCATCCCACGAGCTGTGAAACAGATTTTTGATATATTGGAAGCTCAGAATGCTGAGTATAACATGAAAGTAACGTTTCTGGAGCTTTACAATGAGGAAATAACAGATCTTTTGGCCCCTGAGGAGACTTCAAAATTTATAGATGACAAGTCTAAGAAACCTATTGCTCTAATGGAGGATGGGAAGGGGGGTGTTTTTGTCAGGGGTTTGGAAGAAGAGATGGTTTGCACTGCAAATGAAATTTACAAGATATTGGAAAAAGGTTCTGCAAAGAGGCGCACAGCGGAGACCCTTCTTAACAAACAAAGCAGCCGTTCTCACTCCATATTTTCTATCACAATTCATATTAAGGAATGTACTCCAGAGGGTGAGGAAATGATTAAATGTGGGAAGCTAAATCTTGTGGACCTCGCGGGCTCTGAGAATATTTCGCGTTCTGGTGCAAGAGAGGTACAAATGATTAGATTTTAAGTTGGCGCATGCATTTATATGGTACACTTTGGAATAATGTGAAAACCTGCTTGTTTTGGCATACTTCATGGCAGATAAGTTACTGTAGTCCGTCTGGCTGTAAGAATATTGATAATTGATAACGTAAAAATTTCTGTTAATCACTTGACTAAATATTTCAGAAATTGAAATACCATTTGGGCCTTGTCTATTTAGTCCTTTTCACTGCGGGCATCATCTCTGCCTAGTTCTATAGCAATTGCGTGAAAAAAAAATAAAAATCATAGCTTTGGAGATTCACTAAGAAGAAAATACTTGCAGGGTCGAGCAAGGGAGGCTGGGGAGATAAATAAAAGCTTGCTTACACTTGGTCGAGTGATTAATGCTCTAGTTGAGCACTCTGGTCATGTTCCATATAGGTATGAGTAACTGCAACTTTTTTAGTCAATTCTCATTTTCATTTTTTTTTTAATTATTCTTAAATCTTGAGAGTGATTTTATTATTAAGATATATCTTATTATGTCAGGGATAGTAAATTAACCAGACTGTTGAGGGATTCCTTGGGTGGTAAAACCAAAACGTGCATTATTGCCACAATATCCCCTTCCATTCATTGTCTGGAAGAGACCCTTAGTACCTTGGATTATGCACACCGTGCCAAAAATATCAAGAACAAACCAGAGGTGACTTTTATAGTTGCTCCTTCATTTTGGTCAACCTTTTGCTCTTTTTATCAGGCAGCGGAGCACATCTAATAGTTTGAAGTTGGTCATTTTTTCAGATTAATCAGAAAATGATGAAATCCGCAGTGATTAAGGATTTGTATTCTGAAATTGAAAGACTAAAACAAGGTTGTTGGACTGTTTCCATATTAATGTAGTTTGTGTGACTCCCTTTGTTTTTTACTTGTTGCTCCTTTTTCTCTAAATAGAGAGAAAATAGTATGTTGGTTGCTTCTTTCTCTCTTACTCACCCTCTTTGACGGTTCAGTGCTGAAATGTGGTACTTTTTTTTTTTTTTACGTCGTTACACAGAGGTTTATGCAGCAAGAGAGAAGAATGGAATCTATATACCACGTGATCGCTACCTTCATGAAGAAGCAGAAAAGAAGGTTTCCTTTGAAGTGTTTAAATATAAATTATAAATGCTGTCATAATTTTGGAAACATTTCCAACATTAAATTTTCACTATGTTCTCTAGGCCATGACTGAAAAGATAGAGCGCATGGAACTAGAAGCAGAGTCTAAGGATAAGGTATATTTCGTTATTAATTACTCCCATATTTATTATGATTGCTTAGCTATTGAAACAAGGACTGGCCATGTGTGTAGCAACTGATGGAGCTTCAAGAACTGTACAATTCTCAACAACTTTTGACTGCTGAATTAAGTGTTAAACTTGAAAAAACTGAGGTAAAAATGGCCATGCTTAACTGCTTCATTCTTTTGTTCTGGACTTTTGATCTGTTCAAGAATTAAACTTACATATGACATCTGTATTTTCAGAAAAGTCTGGAAGAAACTGAGCAGTCATTGTTTGATCTTGAGGAAAGGCACAGACAAGCAAATGCAACAATTAAAGAAAAGGAATTTCTGATATTAAATCTCCTAAAATCTGGTTAGTCGTGTGTAATCTTGCCGTTTGTGTATTCCCTATTAAATACGTTTTCTGGGTTGGATCAAATGCTACTCGTCTCATGCCTTTGTGGGTTGGTTCAATGTTGTTACACTTGCAGAACATTATATTTCCGATCTTTTATTTTCAATAATTTTTCATACCTTTTCCAGAGAAAGCACTTGTGGACCGTGCAATTGAATTACGAGCAGAGCTCGAGAATGCTGCATCGGATGTGTCAAACCTCTTTTCTAAAATTGGTAAGTATCAGTCTCTAGTGGTTTTCTAAAATTGGAGAAGCGCATGCCTCTGACATCGGGATGAAATTGCCCATGAATTGCCTTTTCCAACCTTAAGAGAGGAAGGATAAAATTGAAGAAGGAAATAGAATACTTATCCAGAAATTCCAGTCTCAGTTAGCTCAACAACTTGAAGTTTTGCACAAGACAGTTTCAGCTTCGGTAATGCATCAAGAGCAGCAACTGAAGGACATGGAGGAAGATATGCAGTCTTTTGTATCAACGAAAGCAGAGGTGGGTTAACAAAGGATGCACTTATATTTGTTTGATAACTTCAATTTTCAGATTTACAAACTTCATTTTGGTATGCTTCTGAAGGCTACTGAAGATCTTAGAGAAAGGGTAGGAAAGTTGAAGAACATGTATGGTTCTGGTATTAAAGCTCTGGATAATTTAGCTGAGGAGCTTAAAGTAAATAACCAGTTAACTTATGAAGACTTGAAATCTGAAGTAGCCAAGCATTCATCTGCCTTGGAGGATGTAAGTAGTCTATTCCCCTTAAATTTCATTCTACTTAAGATTTCTTGCTCTGTATAACTTAATTTATATGCTGCAGCTTTTTAAAGGAATCGCCTTAGAAGCTGATTCGTTACTAAATGATCTTCAAAGTAGTCTGCACAAGCAAGAGGCCAATTTAACTACTTATGCTCATCAACAACGAGAGGTCCGTTATTTTTAGTTTGTTGACCGAATTTCTGTGTTTGAGATCCTGAAATTTCTGCTATTGCGTGCAGGCGCATGCCAGAGCAGTGGAGACTACACGTGCAGTATCTAAAATAACGGTGAACTTCTTTGAGACAATAGACAGGCATGTATCCAGTCTGACCCAAATTGTGGAAGAAGCACAATTGGTCAATGATCAGAAATTGTGTGAACTTGAGAAGAAGTTTGAGGTGACTGCAGTGCCTTTTTTTAGAATTGCGTAAATCATAATTGGAAATTTTTTACACTCGTTTTTCATTTTTAACCTTTGATGCTTCTCATTCTGTACTGGGTATAGGAGTGTACTGCCTATGAAGAAAAGCAACTACTGGAGAAAGTGGCAGAAATGCTAGCAAGTTCAAATGCTAGAAAGAAACAATTGGTAACCGTTGCTTTTAAACATGCCAAGTTTACCTATAATGTCGTTGATGAGTTCTTGAACATAACATTCCTTTGGTATTTATCAGGTTCAAATGGCAGTCAATGATCTTCGAGAAAGTGCAAACTGTAGAACCAGTAAACTGCGGCAAGAAGCGTTAACCATGCAGGATTCCACTTCTTCTGTCAAGGAAGGATGGAGAGTTCACATGGAAAAAACAGAATCCAACTATCATGAGGATACTTACGCTGTAGAATCTGGGAAGAAAGACCTTGTGGAGGTTCTTCAAATCTGGTATGTATGAGCTAGGACAATGCATATTTTGTCTCCAGTATATACTCCTCTATTTACTGATTCCTGTACCGAACAAACAACTGCAGCCTCAACAAGGCAAAGGTAGGTTCACAACAATGGAGAAGGGCTGAGGAGTCTTTGCTTAGTTTAGAGAAGAGAAATGCGGTTTCTGTGGATACTATTGTGAGGTAGGTTTTGTATTCCCTAATAAGATCAAAACAGTTGAAAGACAATACATTTTGTCAACCTTTTTTAACATTGCTATATGGGCAGGGGAGGAATGGAAGCTAATCAAGCTCTACGTACCCGATTCTCAAGTGCTGTGTCAACTACACTTGAAGATGCAGGAATAGCAAACAAGGATATTAACTCATCCATTGATCGTCAGTATTTTGTGTTATATGCATGCATCATCTTTGTTGCCTAGGTAGGTAATACCATGAATGTCAGCTGACAAGTAAAAACACTTGCAGATTCGTTGCAACTTGATCATGAAGCTTGTGGGAATCTGAACTCAATGATTATTCCATGCTGTGGTGATTTGAGAGAACTGAAGGGTGGTCATTACCACAGAATTGTAGAGATAACCGAAAATGCAGGGAAATGTCTTCTCAACGAATACATGGTAAGAAAGAAACTTCAGGACTTAAGGCACCAGTTCTGTACACAATATATAGTATGCTCAGCCTCGACAATACTCACTGGTTCAAGGATTCTAATTTTTTATGTTGTTTAAATTACCGTGACACACAGGTCGACGAACCATCTTGTTCAACACCAAGAAAGAGACTCTTCAATTTACCTAGTGTTTCATCCATAGAAGAATTAAGAACCCCATCATTTGAGGAATTCTGGGATGGAAGATCTCCAAAACAAGCAAATGGAGATGTTAAACATATCGGGGCATATGAAGCCGCTCAATCAGTGAGAGATTCCAGAGTTCCTCTTACTGCTATTAACTAGGGACATTCGAAATTCTGTAAATAGCATATTGTTCAGATGTAATTCCATAAAATGATATATTATTCATTTATTTTATTTTTTTTTGGAAAATAGAGGAAAAAGGAAAAAAGGGCTAATCTTTATGGAGGCCGGAATATGTAAGAGGTTATCCTTTTCTACAGTAACCTATATTATTGATGTCATCTGAGATTGGTACGTATTACGTAATATGATTTCGGGGGTGTTTGTATTAATAAATTAGGGTATTCTAAACTAATATTTGACGTTGCCATATCCGCAAGGGATTGATATCGCATTGAAGATGACGAAGAAAAAAAATTCTGTAATGTAATAATGAGATACTTTTTCGCACATGGACAAGCAGTACACAGTACGCATAACATTTAAAGGAAAGGAACAAGCCAAACCAAGAAAGATGAGCATCACCGGAACATTTCATTTGCTCGTGCCTAATCAGATAAAGGAGTTTGCTTATGTGGTTGGCCTAAATAGGGGTGTTGGATAATGCTTTGTCAGGCATAAGAGACAAAAGCCAAAGCTACGGAAAGGGGTTTGTACAGCCTGGTAACATGTGAAGAGAGATTTCTCTTGGGTGATGGGTAAAGGGAACAACTGAATAAGTTCGGGTTCGATACTGATAATTGGGTCCCAGGTAACGGCCATCTGTGTGAAAAAGAAGCAGCTTCTGATTAGAAAAACATTTTTACTTACATACTGTACCTCTTTTCCCAGTTAAGAACCTCGACAAGGTCTTTCTAACACTCTACACCAGGTTACATTAGGAAAACTTTTTTCAACCCTGATTAACCCTTTTTTAACACACTATTTTTCTCTTTTATTCTCGTCATTTCACTTGTCTTGTTTAATATTTTATCTCTCTTACCTTCCTTTTCTTTTTCAAAGGACTGCATACACCCAATTGAAGTAGAAATTTCCCATTAGGCGTTCAACTTTTTTCCCATTAGGCGTTGAACTCTTTTTTTTTTTTTACTCCAAGTAGCAATTGTTATTCTCTCAACAATTGTTTTTGAGATTGGACGTCATACACATCAACTCAAGGTACTTTCTCAAAAGATGTCTTTTGGGATGCTCACATTTAAAGTGCTTTTATAGTTTAATTTGTTTCTCAATTATCTAGCGACATCAAACAAATAAAGTCAGACAACAACTTAGGCTCATACGAGATATTCTTTAAGACCTAATTAATCTCGATGAGGCACTTGTACCAAATGGTGTGAGAAGCATGCACAGTGACTCTTATATTGGAGGCATTGTCAAGTGTGTTACTACAAGGACCAAATACTTCGGGTCAATTATTGTCAAATATATGACTTAGGATACTACTATTTCCACCCCACTTTTTGCATTTTTCACCCCAACTTGTGTTTGGTATTTTTTTTTTTTCCGAAAATACTTTTTGATGGAATCGCATTTTCGTTGTGTGTTATAAACAATAGATAGTGGGGGATGTGTCTCTTAATACATAACGGAAAAGCATTTTTATTATGTATTGAATCACAATACATAACAAAAATACACTTCTATTATGTATTAAGGGCGCACCCCCCACTAACATAATGGAAACGTATTTTCATTATGTATTGAATCATAGTACACAACAAAAACACGTTTCCATTATGTATTTTGATAGATTGTAGATGACATATCTGACACATATTGTAGATTACATATCAGAGACAACCAGACAAAAAATGGGATGAAAACTAGTATCAACCCATTGAAATATAAATCAATACCATTACATTGATCATTATAAAATAAGTTTGTCTAACAAAATAAATAATCTACTACATATTCATTTGATTACAATGAATCTCTAGTAATATCTACTACATATTCATCTCCTCTAGATACAAATAAGGAATTGAAATGTTGAATACGGTGCAAGTATAGATTTTGCCATGAACGAGTGTCGTTATTGCAGTATCTATGCTATTGTGGTGTGATAGGAGGTAGGGGGGCTATATCCTTTAAATAAACCTAGAAAAAGGCACAATTCTATAAAGTTAGTAAATACATTAACACACTTACAATGCTAAATAATAGAATAATTAGAAAAGGTGCACCTGAACAAAGTGACAACCTTGAACAAATCCAATAACAATAAGCTAGTGATGTCTAGTAGGTGACAGTTGACTCCCAAGTGGAAAAAATGTCCAGCTTTGCAGCCTAGATAAGTGGACCAACACAACATTACATCGACTAGCCAGAACATAACCCATGTCGGGAATAGACATCCACTTATCACGACTTGCTATTGTGTGCTGGTCAACATACAAAAAGGTCTTAAGTTCAATCACTCGTTGTTCCGTGTCAAAGAGCTAGACATATTCAATGTGCCATCGTTGAAGTTCCCAAATCATCACAAATTAAGGGTCCAAGACTCCTTACCCTTACCTAGCAAAGCTGTAATTGCTCGATAACCGCAATTTCTGTCTAATCTCACGTCAAAAATACAGACAATATATTTATGCAACTCATCTGGAAATTCATCTAAGAATGGCACACCTTTTTTTTGGTTTAGTGTCATGGGAAACTTTGCGAGGCACTGTAGGAGGTGTTGAGCTATCTACAACAGTGTGCATTGCATCAAATCGCTCCCACATCAAAAGAAAACTTTTAATGGATTTCTTAGACTTTGCTGCTCCCTTTGTTTTTACCTTCTTTATAGGAAGACACATTGAAGTAATATCTGAAAATGCTAGTTTACAGACTTTAGTCATTAATGTGATTTTTCCAGACACGTCAAGTCTTGAAAACCACTTTAACAATGAATCAACCTTATGTGTAAGCGATAAGTCCCCCCAGTAGTGAGTCATTTCACCTATAGAAAGTGATAACCTCCTCCAATGCACATAAATGAACGGCGGCAGAATGAAACCAAACATATTGCTATATCTAGCAAGTTCGCGCGCACAAGGTAGTCCATGAGTAGTTCTAAGTGTGTAGCCACAAGCACAACTATAACGCTTGGCCGCTTTCAGGATCGACAGTTGTCCCTACAAACCAACACAAGACTTTTCAGCATGTTTTGTCCTCACTCACACGCTTCCTAGGAAACTTTCCAAGAGGTCATCCATTCCAGAATTGCTCCAAGTTAAGCATGCTTAATTGTGGAGTTCTTAAGTGATAGGCTACCGAAAAGTAGACGCATCTTGTTGGTATAGGTAACACTTATTAATTCCTTTAAGTTATCATCAACTGTATAGTCCCGTACCTGCACAGCCTCTAGATCCCTCTTATTCCGTTCTGTATTCAATTCATTCATGTGCCCCTCCCACTAAAAGCTGCTAGGAGTTGCTTCTTGTCCGTGCCTTATCTTTTTTGCACCAACATTCACTCCCTACCCTCGTTAATGCCCAAGATGTTACAACAACTATCGGCACCAATAGTATCAACACGCTTATACTCATTAAACATCAGGTTTAGCACTTTTGTTGATACAAAGCCTTGTAGCTTTTGGTAGAATCTGTTATTACATTGATGCTCTTTTGAAATGACGCCTTTATTTCAATGTGCTGCAATATGAGCATATTATTCATTACATCCCAAGAATTACATAAGTCTCCCATGCTATCTCAAAGTAACCCCTTCAATCTTGCATGTAAGCCCTTAACCCTATTGGAAACATATGTATTTGTCAACAAAAGCGCATTTTTATAAATAATATATGACATGTCATGTCAACAAACAAGTTAATTCAAATACTTATTAGTTGTTATAGTACCCCAGAAGCATCACCTGATCTGTTCATGTTGTGGCAAACTTCTCCCTATGAGGTATCAATCATATATTTTTTATGTAATCAATGAAGAAAGAAAAGCGTGAACATATCTCCTCAAAGCTTGTGAGGCGTTGTTTATACACATATTCATCAAGAGATAGCATTAACTCATTCTAAGCATCTAACACCTTATCCTATTCCTTAGCAGGACTCACATACATCTTGCATTTTGCTCAAACATTTTTAGCAATATGAAATTAACATAATAAGTTTGTTGAACTTGAAAAAACATCTTGCAATGCATTCATCAAAGTAAGGTCCCTACCAGTGACAATAACTTAGGGCAAGACATCATCTTTTACAAATAATCCTTTTACCTTAATTAATGCCCACAAAAAGTTATCTATCTATTTATATTCCAAACAAGCGAACTCCATAGAAAAGGTCATCTCAGTACAAGTAATACCAATAATCTCCAGTAATGGAAGTCAATATTTATTTGTCTTGTAGGTGGAATCAATAATCAACACAATGGAAAATGCATTTAAAAGCTTGATGGAATTTAAATGTGACCACAATATATCTTTGACAATATCTTTAGTATCAACCCTTCTGTACCAAAAGACATATTCATCACGTTCTATCAACTTCATTAGATGTTGCATTTTAGTTCTTGAACCCTTTTTATGTCGACAATATTTTTGATGTGCATTATATATGGTTTTTATAGTGCTGGCATTCATCTCTTCTTGGCCTTTGATTGTTAGCAAAATCTGACTGAGTTTCACCATGTTTTTGGTCATTTCATCTAGCAGAGATTTTTTCACTACTCAACCAACCCGCATATGCATGTCCCAACAATGTCTCAATTACATCATGATTATAAAATTTGCAAATAACAAAAAATCTCCATCTAATGCCTTTCACAAACTTCCTTTTCAGTTTAAAAGGACAATCACATTTTTTGGTTCTTGTGGACTTATGGGTTAACAAGTCTTTGTATTGTCTATTCTTTTCTCCCCTCTCACAAGACAATAAGGCAAATGTCTTCCTTGGTTCTATCTTTGATCGTTCTATGACAATAACAAATTCGCACCTTATCCCAATTTGTCAAACTCACTTCAACATATTATTACATTATGCTAAAACTTTTATCCAATAATCCTTTATCAGTTCAATAGCATAAAAAATATCAAAAAATATTTCAACCTTGAATAGTTAATTAATCAATATTCCTTTGTAATTGTGAAAAATTCACTATAATCTAGAAACATTTCTTGTGGGTTCATATCCAACTTCTCTATGCATACTTCTCATTTATAAGATCTTCCAAAGCATTTTCACTTGCTTGTATGGAATGCTCAAAAGCATCCTCACTTGCTTCAATATATTCCCCTATATATTTGGCATGTTAACTTCACTAGAAAAAAATGTATTCCAACTTCACTTCATTACACAAATCCGATGGTCAATTAATAACTAATAAACATATAATTTAAATTAATTAATTAAATAAAGAAAAAAAATTAAAAATTACAAGATACACAACAAAATTGTGATTCCATTGTTGTATCCAACCAAGATACAAAAGAAAATTTAGTTGGATACATAATAGAATCAATCGCGATTTCGTTATGTATCTTGGATGGATATATAACAAAATCAATCGCGATTCCATTTTGTATCCAACAAAGATACATAACGGAATTGCGATTCCATTATGTATCTTGGTTGGATACACAACAAAATTGCGATTCCATTGTGTATCTTACCTAGATACACAATGAGATTGCGATTCTATTAAATCTTGAAGTAAAAAAAAAAAAAGAAAAAGCTTACCTATAACGACAGAGATTATAGTGGCGGATTGTGGGGACTCCGACGAAGTGTGTGTTGGAACCAAAGACAAATGAAGCGTTTAGTACCTCAAATTTTGAAGATAACAAACTTATTAAGTTTTAAGTCTTTGTTGTAAAAATGTTTTTCTACAGGGTCCAATGCGTGTCTTATACTAACGTGTCCAATGCACCAGTTTTAACGAACGTCCAATGGACTCTTATTTGAACGTCGTCCAAGCGTGAGTCTATCTCTAAACGACTAAGTGTTTAAAGCTTGCCTATGCGTTTGTCACATGTATATCCCGAGACTAATGCTTTACTTATTAAAGTGATCTAATGTTCAAATATCTAAGTATTAAATGAAAGGCAGACACATCTCAGTGTATAAGCGCAGCGTTGCAGAAAAAAGAAGTCAACTTATCAAGCTGCCAAGCCAAATAAAGAATGATAAGAAAAGCAACCCTCTAATGCAGTCATGCACTTTCCGCTTTGGTGCAAGAATAAAAGTTACTTTTCTGACTCCTTTGAAAGCTCGATACACACGTACACATTCTCTTCTTGAAGATTGAAGCTGAATCTTCAACGGCTACTTCAAAAATGCTATATATTTCAGCTCGAAGAGAAGAAGAAGATATATAGAGCAATACTAAAAAGAACAACTACTTACTGGACGACTTTGAAAAATTCCTTAAAGAACTCCCTGTAAAGGATCTCGTCTTTTGTTCTTAAACTTTCATACTCTCATGTTGTGAGTTGATTTCTTTGTAAACAACTGTTTTCTGTTGTGAAAGCATGAAGATGCTTAGTGAGAAAGAATACTTGGGTGGTTAAGCAATCTGGGTTGATTGCATTGTAAAGCCTGAAAAGGCTGTGAAGAAAACTTGTGTATAACCTAAGATTGATTAGTGAACACCTTCAAGACAAAAGGACTAGACGTAGCTCAAGTTTGAGTAAACTAGTATAAAATCTCTGTGTTCTTGCTCTTCCCTTATCCTCTCCTTAAAAGATTTTTGAACTCGTTTTATTTAAGTTAAAAGAAAAGTGTTTTTTTTAGAAAAGCACAATTCAACCTCTCTTCTTATGTGATCCTTGCTCTTTTAGTATGGCGGCAACATGGTGGCAGGTGGGGACTCCAAGGATAGCGAGAGTGAAATGCAAGTGGGGAGAAGGATGAAATGGACCAAGGTGCGAGGTGGTGGAGTGAACTCAATTATGTTGAGGAAGAAAAGAGAAATGATTCAAAGGGTGGTGGGAAGATGGGTAGGGAAGGGTAAAACATAAGGTTAAAAGAGTAATTTCACTCTTTTTTTAAAAGCAGGAGGTGAAAAAAGCAAAAAAAAGAGAGGTGGAAATAGCAGCTCCCTATGACTTAATATATGAACAATTGAAGGCCTATTTAATTTGTAATTCATTCATGTTATCCAACAATTTAATTTTCCTTTAGATAGACGATGACGTCCTTCTTATTCGCGGTTCACCAAATCCATACTTAGGGTTGTGAAGGCTACTATATAATAAGAACTACATTTTTAGATTGACCACCATTCTTTCACTATTCATGCAAATGAATTTATTTCTAATTTATTTGGTGCAAGTGTAGAGACTCTATAGTCGGCTAGTACATATATGTGTAATCTATGCAATTTTGGAGTTCCTTCACTTTCTGCGCATTGATTATTAGAAAGTTACATTAGATGTAAATACTTTGAGAAGTATTTAGAGTGTGTTTGGTTTCATAATAAGAATAATGATAATAATTTTGGCAGTAGTCACTTGATTTTATGAATATATAAATGTTTGGTTATTGTTAGGTAAAATTGATATTGTCTCAAAACCTTAGTTTGACTAGAAGTGATAAAAAGTAATTTTTGCATTTGGTTGAAAAAATTATCCTAAGTTTTATAGCAAACTTGTTTTCAGGATAAAAACATTCAAACATAAATTATTGCACTTTAAAATCAATTCTAACCAAAATCAATTTTGCAAAAGGCCGTTTGTTTGTGATTAAAAAAAGTGATTTCTAAAAAATTGGTTTATTTTTAAGAGATTATTGTATAAGCAGAAGTTGATTTGTGTTTGGTTATAAAAAAAAAACTTTTTTAATCTTCTCTCTCTTTTATTACATATGCTTTTTTTTTGGAGAAATAGCTCTAAGTTACTTCTCCAAAAAAGCAATTTTTTTACTTTTTTTTTATTTTGATTGTTAAAAAAAATTACCCAAATATTTTAAAATTTTCAATAGCGATTTTTTTCTTAAAAAAATTGATTCTTTTAGAAAAAAAAAGTTTAAACAAACACACTGAAATCAATTTTACAAACACTCATCCAAACACACACTTAGTGCATGTCTAGTTGTTTATATCCATTTTCACATCAAATACCAACAAAAATCATAAAAGCTAGTTTCACTATAATGTGTGTCTAATTTTTTATATGTGTAACCAAGCACAATATCACTCATATCAACCCACCATACTTTAGAGGAGACTATAAATCAACATAAAGATGAAGATAGATTCAAATGTGAGAGACTTATCATTGTTATGGATCATAAATTTGTTACATATTTAAAATCTCAATTTAGTAAAAGACTATTTTATCTATTTTTTTAAATATACATAATAAACTATTTAAAATATTTTTAAGTTAAAAAATGTAACAAAAACATAAAAAAATCACAAATTACAAACTAATCTATTCAATGTTTTTTTTTTTTCATAATTTATAAAAAAATAAACATCTTAAGTTTTATAAAATTAACAAAGTACATGAAAAAAAAAACACACGAAATGAATACACATACAATAAGAAGTCGGTTCAACTAAAATAACTTCCTAAAAAGTAAAAGGATGTTAAAAGTCAATTTGGAGCTTATCGACTTCTCAACAACACACACATTGTTAAAAGTCAGTTTGGGGCTTATTGACTTTCCAACAACACACACACGCATTGAGAAGTCAGTATGAACACACATATATGCATTGAGAAATCAGTATGAGAGGAGCTAACTTACTTGTGGCTCTTTAAATTATCATATTTATTAATTTTTATTTATTTCACGATGTATTTTTTAACCTTTCAAATTTTAATTTTGATAATTTCTGCAGTTATTTTTATAAATTTTTAAATAAATAACAAGAGTACATTGACTTAATATTGCAACAAACACATCATAATAAATTAAATAAAATATTATGAAACATATACATGAGATAAATAAAAAATTAAATGAAACAATAAATTGATCGAATCACAAAAAATAAAAACTTAAAATTTTCATATAAAAACTTTAGTGAAAACTTTTATACTATATATAAATTATAATTAAAAATATTATTAAAAATTTATATTTTATAACATACAAGTTGCTAGAGCCGACATTATAGCATTCCAAATTGTGTCTGAATTTTTCAATGGCACAATTACCAACCAGGTGAACGTGTTTAAATTAATTATAATTAGAGAGGGACACGATAATTCAAGCATACATTAAACATAGAATTAACCAAAATACCTCTTCAAAAAGAAAATACGAATAAAGTTAATAACGTCAAATTAATAATTAATTAAATTTATTTATCGTAAGTTTTTCCTTTTCTTGAACGGTATCGAAATTTTTTACAAGTAAACGGATAGCTTATTCCAAATTACTAGTTTACATAACACGTATAGCTCCGTGGTTCCATTTGTCAAATATCGTTCTCAAGACTAGATCATTCAAGTATAAAAATATAAATCAAGCAATGACCAAAAACGTCCTCTGTTTTCCATCCGAGTATAATTAATATTCGTCCTGTTCATTTGGGCGAACAGACTTATTGGATGTACTGACATCATGTCTTAATTCAGCCGTATCTACAGAAAAAAAAAAAAAAGAATTTTGCGATGCAATACAACAACGCCACATTGCGCTCCTTGATCCATCACACAAGAAGCTAACTTCATATCATTAGAAATTTCGACCCAAATGGTATTATTTATCGGATGTAATAAAGCCGTTAAAACATCCAGCTAACCTAACCAAATTCTACGATCTTCAGCAAGATCACATTCTACTCTATTCTTTGCGATCAAATCAATATACAGAGATACTGTGCCCGCATTATATACAAGCACAGTTACAACCAGGATGACTGAACTCGAGTGCCGATGGACCAAAAGCCTACAGAAAGATGTATAGATTGCGTAAGTAATTGCTATAATTTCCTTTCAAGTAAAAGACAGCAGAAGAAATGAATGAATATTGGAGGAACAAATAGAATATCCCCCAGGTAACTAAAAAAAAACCAAGAAACTATTTTATTTAAATTTTACTTCTCTCAAAACCACCCTAGCAAACTTCTCTAATATCTCTTTTTTTCTTTAAAATAATTAGTGCCAATGTGCCATAAACAAAGGTGTTATGATATTTTAGATAACAAGTAGCCAAACGGCAAAGAGTAATATACAATCAAAATAATACCAAAATGAGGTAAATAACTACCTGTAGAATTCTTCACAACAAGCTTGCACTTAATAATCCAACAGGCCTTTCTCTCCCAAAGGATTCATCATCAAAATCTTCGTTTGTTGAATTTTCTTGGCATAACCCTCGAGTAGGATTTAAACCTAGAGCCTCCCAAGCCATTGAATTACGGATACAAACACTGCCTTCTTCAGAAGCACGATTGACATCAACATGGGCCTCTGCATTTACCCTTGTATCAGTAGACAAAGTTTCCATTCCCTTATCATCATCAATGGACGGTGCTGGATCCACATTGAGATCTGAGCATAAATCATATCCGCTTTGCTCCCCAGTCCCATGACAAGGAACAGTTACGGTTCCTTGATCAGATTGATCTGCAGCATCCTTTTTCTGCCTCTTCCATTTCTTTGTGGATGAAGTGCCATCATCCTCAAAATCTTCCTCTTCTCTTTCTCTATGCAAGTAAACCCACAGTTTCCTTTCCCCATCAAATTGTACACAAGGATCACGTTCATAATGCAATCTATCCAAGGCTCCACTAACTACTTGGTTAATTTGGGCATCAGAAACATCTTCAACAATATATTGAGAATCTCGAATTAATGTACAAACATCTGCTCTAGTGCCAATACTTCCAGGTAATCTAGCTGCTGCATCTCTTACAAGACAAAGAATTGTAACGTGTGGTGGGCGATCACGTTTCAACATAAAATGGTCTCGAGCTTTTGATGTTGGCTTACCACCACACCTTCTCAAAGGTGCCACAATAGATTTTTTACCATCAGCTGCAGTATATGAAAATGCTCTATCAGGAATTGAGTACCTGAGAACTTCCTCCTTACGAAAATAAGCCCTCACTTCCTCTGAACTAAGGCTTATGGTGTTAAGACTCTTTTGAGCCCTCAGATCCCTAAACCTTTCCTTCTCATCAAGGTTGACTTGCATCAATGCCAAAGGTGGAGCAGGAAGACTTCCTATTTGTTGAAGAGTTTCCTGACCACATTTCAACCAATTGGCAAAGCAATCAACCAACTTGACAAGCATCTTATGAGGAAGACCCCAAGCTTCAGGAGATGTCACCTCCTCAATGGTATCATGGTCAGGTAAGTTATGAATAACTGGGCCAGTCCATGACCAACTTCTGGTAGATTTTTCATAAACTGCTAGTACCTTCCAACCTTTTGCTCCTAAAGGTGCTGTTTTGGAAGAAAATATCTTCAGAACACCTCTGACCAAATCCTGCAGTGGCTCTTGTGTCTCAAGAATGCAAGGATCACCAGGGTTTGATCTCACATGGTTAACAATGTCCTGAACAGTAAGAGACAGCATGTTCAGATGGTCAGCAGATTCACAATTGGCATCCATCTTATTGTTAGATAGATTACCATTCACACTGCCTTCCTGTTCTTTCTTCAGCTCTTCTATAGGTTTCCCCATTTCTAAACTGTCTTCTGCATGTGGACTAATCATTGCCATGCGGACTGCTGAAAGAAGATGTATAATTGAAAATGAAAACCCGGAATGAACGGTCGGTGTTATCAAAGTGAATGTCTTTTTCTGAGGCTTGGGTTCCAGTTCAATATCTGCTGTCCGCATATCAGTAAGACGCAATTCAGAATTAACCATTTCTGAACTAACCATCTCAGCCTCTATTTTTTTCTTTGACTTTCTTTTCAAATAAGTCAAATCATCTGTTGGGGTGTTTGACAGAAGATTGCCATCTTCATCTCTTCCACCAATATCTATGGTACCATCCTTCATTTTTCGCTTCTTCGTTGCCGAGTTGCAACCAAGCAATGGTGCCTCAGATCTCTCATTTCGATCACCCTTGTATGCAGCAACATATTTCTGTCCCTTCCTCCCATACCTACTTTGTCCAACTTCATTATTATCCACAACCAACCGTCTTTCAAGTGAGTCATCCTCGTCAACATAATCATGCAAATATTTAGACCTCAGATTGGAATGATCAAGGCCAGTTCTCCCTTTCTTCTTTCGCTCAGCACTGTATGCATTTAATGAGGGCATGTCTAACCTTTCAATAGGTTCCCCTCGTATTCGGCCATTCTTGCCTTTCTTGTACACCTGTCTCCAATCATCATCACCATCATCAAGCATATCTGATCCTGAGGGATAGCCCTCTTCAATAAATTTACCAGCCTGTTTATGAAAAGGACCACCATTGCGTATTTCACCCTTCTGCTTTGCTTTTGAAAGGTAATTTTCTACACCATGCATATGCACCCACTCTGCAAAGCCACCCTTCTTTTTGGATTGTGTTATTACAGGTGGCTTCAAATCTGTAACAAATTTGGCCTTCTTGGGATCTAGGTGAGACTTCAACAATTTCGTGCGAGAACCAGCAGCAGTACCCATCAAATAAGGATATTTGCTGTGTAATAAAGGATTGTTATCCTCATCGTCACCCAACTGTTCTGATGAGTCTGATTCAGTTTCTTCACTTCTTAAAAGCATCTGGTTATCCCTCAAAGGCATTGTATCTTTTCCTCCATTCTGCATAGAAGTCCCTCTGATCTTCTCCTGCAATGATTTTGCTCTTAGGTCAGAGGATAGAAGTCTATCACTCACCTGTGGCGAGGATGATCTATAAGCAGTGTAGTTGAGATCAGGAGACTCTCTCCCTGCCTTCCATTTCTTGCCCTTCCGATACCAATCATCATATTTAAATGAAGAATCCATACCAAATTCCTGTCCTGGTGTTTCATTGCTACAGAAAAGTTCATCATAATCTTCTGAGTCAACTGTATTGACTTTAAGTGGTAACCGTGAACTCCTCAATCTAGACTTTGCCTGATCACTACCGACAAATTGTTGAACATTTTCTGGACACTTGGCCTTTCTGGAAAATTCATACGAACCTTTCTTAGAAGATGGCTTTGCCGTGAAAATTTTCATATCAGAAGATTGGGTTGCATTTCTAGTGTATCCATGTAGATCAGTCTTTGAAGACAGAGACAAACCCATCAAATTGTTAGTATCTATCTCATCACCTCTCAGAAGGTCACGCTTCTTTCCCATTCTCAGAACACTAGATTTGTCCACCAGGTCACTACGTAATAAATTGCAATCTTGATGGACAGTCAGCCCATATGACATTTCCTCGTTGTTGTCACCATTCCACAGCTGATCCCTCATCCTGAGCATTGACCCTGAATCATGTCCCACTGGCTTATTCTGTTGAGAAAGAGCAGATGTTGAACCATTTAGCCCAGGATTCACATCCAAAGCATGGTAGACAGAAGACAAGCGCCCAGTTGGGTCCCTTACTGAAGGTGGCTTTGAACCAGCCAACTTGAGTATGCCTTTTGGGTTTTGCTTCACGTACTTCTCTTGTTCCATAACCGCTGATCGTCCTCGTGCATGGATATCTAAACCAGAACCCACCCCATTGAAAGGATAGCGGCCCATTTTCTGTGCAATTTTCCTATCCTTGCTCTTCCTGCTCCATATACCTTCACCAGACTCTTCACCTGAAGAATCAACTTCGAAATCTTCCATCTTCTCGTGCATCAAACTCTTTTGACTTCTCATAATGTTCAGGACACGAAGCCTTTCTTCAATACTGTATCCCCTACAGTTAAGCCAAGCATCTCTTGTCTGACAAAGATTGCTAACCATGTTGTTCTGATGCTTCCTCAACAGATGATAGTGCTGTCGCTTCTGGAAAAAGCTCAAGCCCTCCCTGTAAAGCGCAACCCTCGGCTCACACAAGCCACCCTTCAACATATCAAACAACTTCTTAATGGGACTCCCAAAATGCAAGTTACAACCAGTAAAAAGCTCTTTCAAGGTTTGAACAAAAGTCTCCTGGTCAATGTCAGGTAGATACTTCGCAAGTTCAAACCTCTCCTCCTCACTCAAGCATTCATTCCACACATCCACCGACAGTACATCATCAAGGCCTGCAAGATCATACAGTTCCAATGGAATACTGCAAGTCTGGTTCCCAATCTGACAAAACTCCGCCCCAGTCTCACCCAATTCCAGCAAATCAAAATCATCAGACCCCGCCCCAGAATCAGCATCATCAAACTCATCATCATCATCCGATTCCACGGCAGAGTTACGCCGCCGAATCACCTCTTCGTCACTAGACATACTTTCCCTACTTCGAGGAGAGCACTCGGAATCAAGCCTGGACACCTTAAAGCTGTTCTTCTCAATTGCCATGAAACATAACACCAAACTGCCGCCAAAATCACGTTCAGGGACCCAATTTCAAAAATTCGAACCCCAGACGAACAAATCTCTATCAAAACCCTAACAAACGCAACGCCACAAATTCAAAAACAACAATAAAAAAAATAACCAATCTCAACTTTTTCAAAACAACAACAACAACAATAATAATTAAACCGCATACACTTTCCGAAAAAGCGAATTTAGAAATAAAAATCTCAGAACATAAGAAAGAATCGGAAGCGAGGAGATTCGGGCAAGGAATAAAATACCTCAATTAAGAAAGAAGAAACGTCGAAGGAGAAATTGAGGGCGAAAGGAAGTAGTGGAAGAGGACACGGTGGGAAAAGGAAAAGGAAGGTTGCGCAGTGCGATATTGGAGAATGGCGTTTGGAAACCCTAAGGGGGTGAAAAAATGTTTTATAGTGAGGGGAGGGAGAGACAGAAAGGAAGGTGGGGAGGGTACGAAGAAGACGAAGGTGACGTGGACGGTGAGGGACCGTGTGATTGAGGGAGTGATGATGGGAAAGCGAAAAGACCAAAAACTCCACCGCACCAAACAGGGATGAACGCAACGCAACGCAACGCAGAGAGAGGCCGCGAGAGAAAAGAAGAAAAGTGAGGAAAAAAAAAAAAAGGGTTTGGTTTGGTTTAGGAGTTAGAGAGAGAAAGAAAGAGAAGATGAAAGAAAGAAAGCACATGACAGTGAGGGAACCGAACGAGCGAGGCAAGTGAGCCCAGAGAGACCGTTGTGAGTTGCCACTCAATCATGGGCCCACGCCATTCCAACTTCCTCACCGTTGGATCACACGCGTCAGATCCAGATTGACCGCTATAAGTATAACCTTCTTTGCATCCGACGTCGTTTCGCCCTTGCTTATTTACCCTTTTTTATTTCATAAAAAAATTGCCTTTTACCTAGTCCATATTCTGTATGTAGCTTGAGACCAAACGGAACTTCACTGAATTACAATTTCTGGGAACTGCAAAATGCTGCACCGTCACTGAATACTTGATTGAATTTCATATTTGATTGAATTTGTTTAGTCTGAGTTATTGGATTAAGATAAAAAAATAAATTATTGTTCTAAAAATAATTTAGGAGCACAGAATATAGAGAAGAGAGAAAATAAGAAGACAAAGAGAATGGGAAATTATTTTTTAGAATTACTAAATAACTTATTTATAGTTATAAACTGTAATTGAACTGCTACAAATGACTTAATAGTATTAAGAAAAAATATAAATAGTAATAACATACCATGAATATGAATTTGTAAAGACCTTATAATCATGGAGTACACAACGGATGAGATTTGTCCATATAGAACCTTTTAAGCACCTTTGTTTTATGAGCCTCTTGATACACAAAAACTCCATTATTTAAATATTCAATTTGTAATCCCACATAGAACTTTGTCCTTCTTAGATTCTTCATCTCAAACTCTTTCTTTAAGCCATTTATAGCTTTTGGAATTTCTTCAAGAGTTCCAATAATATTATGTCATCTACTTAAACAATAATTATGGCAAATCCATTTTTAGATCTTGTCATAAAAATATATAGACAAATGAGATCATTTTTATATCCTTCTTTTAGCAAATACTCTCTAAGACGATTATACCACATGCATCTTGATTGTTTTAGTCCATAAAGAGACTTATTCAATTTGTTTAAGTAATCTTATCTAAAACTTACACTACTGGACAAATTAAATCCTTTAAGGAGTTTCATATAATTGTCATTATTAAGAGAGTCATGCAAATAAGTTGTAACAACATCCATTAGATGTAAATTGCGTCCTTCATGTGCAACCAAACTAATTAAGCATCGAAAAGTACTTACATCCACTACAAGTGAATAATATGTCCCTTCAAAATCAATATCGAGTCTTTGTGAAAATCCTTAAGTAACAAGTTGTGCTTTGTATCTAACAATTTCATCATTCTCATTTCATTTTTTGCACAAAAATCCATTTGTATCCAATTGGTTTTGCACCTTCAGGTGTACGACTATAGGTCCAAAAACCTTTCGCTTAACAGGCAAGTCTAATTTTGTCTTAGTTGCATCTTTTCAATTTGGCCAATTATTTCATTGTCAACAATCCTTAATGGACTTTGGTTCTTGATCCTCAGTATCATTTATTACATTTAGCGTTATACTATATGCAAACACATTGTCAACGTTGACTTTATTTTGATTTCATTGTATTCCATTCATAATATAATTTATTAAGATCTCTTCATTTTCAATAATTTTAGGTACCTAGGTTTCTTATAGAATTGAAATATTAATTATGTCAAGAGAATCTTTTGGAGTTTCCATATCATCAATTTGGTCATTTTGCATTTTAGCTCCTTTTCTTATTTGAAGATTTTTATCTTTGGAACCAATGAGTCTACCATGCTTCATGCATGTTTGAGACTCGTTTGCAATATTAGATTGTCCAACTAGGACATATATTCTTATTAGAGCATTAGTTGGTGAATACATCTAGTAATTAGTTGGCTAAGCTTTGTAAATGAATTATGTTTTGAACTTCTAGTTCACATTGTTTTGTACAAGAATCAATATGAGATAATGACAATTCATTCTAACTAATATCATTTTCCCAACTACTTGTTTTCTCCCCCTAGTGTTGGGAAAATTGATTCATCAAAATGATAATCAACAATTCGAGTCGTAAATAAATCTCCTGTTGATGATTCAAGATATTTTTTCTTATAGATAGAGATTCATACTCAACATATATTCTCAACCTTCTTTGAGGACCTATCTTAATTCGTTGTGGTGGGGCAATTGGAACATATATAACACACCCAAAAATTCTTAAATGGGAAATATAAGGTTACTGACCAAAAACCAATTGCAAATAAGAGTACCTATGATGATTTGCTAGCCTGATGCGAACCAATACTGTAGCATGTAAGATTGCATGTCTCTAAATAAGCATTTGAAGTTTTGATCTCATGAGTAATTGTCTTGTAATTAATCTTAGACATTTCATAAATGATTTAGCAAGTCTATTTTGTGTATGAATACACACTACATGATACTCAATATCAATTCCAATAAACATACAATACTCATTAAAGGCATGGGATGTAAGTTTACCAACATTATCAAAACAAATTTTTTAATTGGATAATTAGGAAAATGAGCTTTTAGTTGGATTAATTGAGCTAATAATCTCGTAAACACCTGGTTACAAGTTGACAACAAACAAACATGTAACCATCTAGTTGGTGCATCAATTAAAATCATAAAAAATCTAAATGGTTTACCTGGTAGGTGCATTGATCCACAAATATCACCATATATCTGTTCCAAAAATATAAGATTCATTACCAATTCTTGCTGGTGTGGGTCAAATTATTAACTTCCTTGAGAACAAGCAATACATGATAAATTATTGGATTAAAGAATCTACCATCTTTTCAATAGGTGTCCACATGAATTTTAAATTATTTTTCGCATTATAATAGACATAAGATGGCTTAACCAGTCATGCCAAATAACAAATTTATTTTGATTCATAAACTTTTGGTTTACGACAATGTGTGTTTCAACTGTACCAATGTATATGTAATTATGTAATACAAACCATAAGAAAAAGTGGGCAATTTTTCCAATACACATTTCTTATTCAAGTTAAGTCTTGTGATATAGAGATACTCTGTATTTCCTTCATTATTTGTTTCAATATAGTATCCATTTAGACAAATATCCTTCACACTTAATAAGTTTCTATAATACTTAAAAGAATATAATGCATTATCAATGTGTAATTTTGTTACTCCAAGTGACAATATATTAGCTCTTTCGAAGCCTTCAATTTTATTTGTAGTACCATATATAGTAATAACATTAACTTCTCGCATTACTAAATATGAGAAAAGCTTTTTATTCTTAAGAATTGTGTGAGTCGTTGCACTATCAGCAAGACACATATCTTCATTATTGATGTTAGTCCCAACATTCATTATTCATTAACAAAATGAATAAATAAATAAAAATAAGGGGTATAAATAATCACGACAAGAAATTATTGTTTAGAAATATAAAATTATATTTGAAAGCACAATAATTTTGGTAAATTCAATAAGGTGCCTTGGTGTACAACAAGTATGTAACCAATGGCCTTTGTTATTATAATGATAGCATTTTTATTTTGTTTGTTTCTTTGCCTATCTTTTTCCTTTTTACTTTTCATACAATTTTTTCACTTTTGGTGAGAAAAATATTCTTTAAAATTTTTCTTTTTGATGGTGTCTTCAAGATCCATCACATCTAAATGAATTTCAACATCTAACACCCAAGTAATTATTTCCATAATGTCAAAAGCCTTAAATTCGAATTTTAAAAGATTGATATATTTATTGCTATTATAAAAATATAATAAAATCATATAACATCTAAACTAATAAAATTAATAAAGATGTAAACATTAAACCTTTTTGTATATATATAATACCATCACAGTAATTAGGCAATTTTCAATAAATTGTAAAATACTAAAGCAATTAAATATACAATATAAACAATTACATTGTCATCTCTATTGGCTCATAACGATCATGAATATTATCAAAGCAATAAAAATATTTTAAAAAAAATATTGGTTACTGATAATGATCCATGTCCTGTTGGAATCAAAGACATAGAAGCGTCTAAACCCTCAATGTTTTGAAGATAACAAGCTTATTAATGTTCAAGTTTGTGCGTATAAACTAACCCTGTCATAGCTAAGAAGACCGTCCAGTAGACGTGTTAAAGACCGTCCAAAAGACTCGCCAAAAAGGACTGTCCAGTTGAACAAACTGAAGGTGACCGTCCGATGAATAAACTCATACAAGCCTCCAAGATCATATATTCAAATAGCTAAGTTTTTATTTTGAACGTTAATTTGATTTATGCTAGTCTTCCTCGAAACTGACATATTACTACTTCTGTGAACTAACATTCAAATTTGTTTGAAGCATTAAATAGCATCAACATCATTCCAGTGCAAAAGCGCAGCAGAATAGATAAAGCAAGTCAACTTATCAAGCTACCGAGACAAATGAGGAATGTTTAGAAAAGCAAAACGCCAACGCAGTCCTACACCTTCCATTTTAGTTCAAGTCTAAAAGCTACCGTGCTTGACCTCTCTGAAAGGATAGTTTGCACGCTTTTCATTGCATAACAAAGTCAAAGTCTTCTACAACGGATCTTTTCCCTGAAGACTATATATACATGCACCAACGAAGAAGCAAAATAGTGAAAATAGCGAAGACTGTGAAAAAGAAAAGACGTAACAAGAAGACATTTGTTATACTCTAATAGAAGTGTCCAGTGGACGATAGCAAAATTCTTGTAAAGATTTTCAAAGTGATCTTGAGCTTAATCTTTCAAATCCTCACTACGTGAGTTAATATTTTTTGTATAAACACTTGTTGTGTTGTGAAAGCTTGGAGAGGCTTAGTGTAAAAGAATACTTGGGTTAAGCAATCTAGGGTGATTGCGTTGTAAAGCCTGAAAAGGCCGTGAATAATACTTGTAACCTAAGGTTGGTTAGTGAATACCTTCTGGGTGAAGGGACTAGACGTAGCTCAGGTTGAGTGAACCAGTATAAAACTTTCTGTGTTCTTTTTCTCTCTATCCCTATGCTTGTAAAACGTTTTTCATCCTGATTTACTTGTTTCGAAAAAGTTTTTTAAACGCACAATTCAACCCCCCTTCTTGTGCGCTTTTTCTTATTTCAATTGGTATTAGAGCTTGGCCTCTTAGGGTTGAGCATCTAACACTGCAGGGGTAAAAACGATCCTGACCACTCATGGAAAATGAAGGACAAGCCGTTAACAAACCGCCTCTTTTCAAAGGTCAGAACTATGATTACTAGAAGCAAAGAATGATAGTATTCTTTGATACATGTCACATGGACATGTGGGACATAGTAGAAACTGACAACTACCTGTCCCTTGACCATGATGGAGTAGAACTCCCAAGAAGTCAATGGACAGAATCTTACAAATAAAGGTATCTTCTAAACTTAAAGGCTAGAAATGCTATGATGTGTGCCTTATCTGAATCTGAATATGAAAAGGTACACAGTCTAAAAAGTGCCAAGAAAATATGGGACATCCTCGCTCTTGCCTACGAGGGCACCTCACAAGTAAAGAGGTCCAAATTGAGCTTACTCATAAGACAATATGAACTCTTTACTATGGAAGAAAATAAAACTATTGAACTTATGTTTGGTAGATTTCAAACCATAATAAACAACCTGAGGTCCTTAGGCAAAACCTATGATAATTATGATCACATTTACAAAATCTTGAGAAGTTTGCCTAGGCAATGGAGACCGTAGGTTACAGCCTTAAGAGCTTCCAAGGATCTAACAGCACTCTTAATAAAAGAGTTACTTGGAACTCTTAAAGTCCACGAACTAGAGCTGAAGCAAGACGAAGGACAAAAGAATAATTCCATCGCTCTAAGCGTCTAGCATCCATCTAGAGGATCATCGTCCAAAGCACTAAACGTGGAAGAATCCTCTAAGGAAGAATCTGAGAAAGACGACTCTAATGAGGATGAGATATCCTTCATCTCAAGGAAAATACAGGCTATGTGGAGGAAGAAAGGAGGATCAAGAGCCAAAAACTTCACAAAGAAGTTTAACAATACTCCAAAAGAAAAGAGTCCTTCAGTATGCTATGAATGTAAGAAGCCTGGATATTTCAGAGTTGAATATCCCAGTCTACAGAAGGACAAAAAGAAGACATTCTTCAAGAAAAAGGGTCTCATGGCTACCTAGGAAGACATGGACCTATCTTCATCAGATGAAGAAGGAGAGGAAGAAGCCAACCTGTGTTTCATGGCAAGAACCAGCTCTGATAGCTCAGACAATGAACAAGACGAAGAAATAAACTTCGACAACTTAATCTCTTTGCAAGAAGCCAATATTAACTTGCTTGCTAACTCCTCAACTCTTTCAGTAGGATATAGAGGACTGAAAAAGAAATTTTCAAAAATAACAAAAGAATTCAATTTGCTCAACGAAGAGCATAAAAAGGTTTTGAAAGAAAATGAGTCTTTGAAAACAAAGAACATTTCAAAAGAGACATCTTTTCATGAAGTTTTAGAACTTCAAAAGAAGTTACTCATCTAAAAGAAAGTTTGTCTAAATTTGTCAGTGGAACTGAGAATCTAGATAAAATCCTATCGTATAGAAGAAGTCCTCATGACAAATCTAGACTTGGTTATGTTAAGGAAGAAAACTACAAACCTGGTAAAAACATAACCTTTTGTAAAATATGTGGAAAGAATGGGTATGAATCAACACAATGTAGATATCATCCAACAAAGAAGGCGTCCAATGCCTTCAAAACTAACAGAAAAGGACCCAAGTCCATTTGGGTACCTAAGTCTATGATAATACATGTTGTAGATTTGCTTAACAACCGAAAGAAGACCCCAGTCATGGTACCTAGACAGTGGTTGCTTACGACACATGACGAGAGAAAGGTGTATGTTCCAAAGCCTGTAACCCAAGAATGGTGGGTGGGTCACCTTTGGAGGAAACCAGAAAGGAAAGATCATAGGTATAGGAACAATCGGTAACCATTTCTTCCCTTCTATTAAAAATGTTTTATATGTTGAAGGTCTCAGACAAAATCTACTAAGCATAAGTCAATTATGTGACAGTGGACACAATGTCTCCTTTGACAAAGACAAATGTACTGTCAAGAATCTAGATGGATCCATATTATTCTTTGCTAAAAGGCAAAGCAATCTTTATAAGATTGATCTAGTTGACCTCACAAATCAAAATGTATCGTGTCTAGTATCCTATCAAAGAGAATCAATGGACTTGGCACAAGAAGCTTGGACATGCAAGCTTGAGATTAATCTCAAAGCTAAATAAGCATAACCTCGTAAGAGGACTTCCAAATCTTGCTTACAAGTCTGATGTTCTCTGTGATGCATGTCAAAACCGGAAACAAGTAAAAAGCTCTTTTGAATAAAAAAAATATTGTTTCCATAACTAGACCTCTTGAGCTATTACATATTGACTTGTTTGGTCCAACTAGAACAGCCTCCCTGAGCGAAAAACGATATGGACTAGTCGTAGTGGACGACTACTCTAGATGGACATGGGTTATGTTCTTAAAACACAAGGATGAGTCTTATAAAATCTTTTCTATCTTTTGCAAAAGGATACAAAATGAAAAAGGTGTTTGTATAGCTTCAATTAGAAGTGATCACAGGAGGGGAGTTTGAAAACGAAAGTTTTCAGGAGTTCTGTGAGGAGAACGAAATTCTCCACAATTTCTCTGTACCACGAACACCACAACAAAATGGTATGGTAGAGAGAAAGAACAGGCCATTGCAACAAATGGCTAGAACCATGCTAAATCATAACTCAACTCCTAAGCACTTCTGGGCTAAAGTCGTAAACATTGCATGTTATTTACAAAATAGAATTTATATAAGACCCATTTTGAAAAAGACTCCCTATGAATTGTCAAAAGGACGAAAGCCCAACATATCATATCTTCATCCCTTTGGATGTCAATGTTTCATTCTAAACACTAAGGACAATCTTGGTAAGTTTGATTCGAAGTGTGATGATGGAATACTGTTAGGCTATTCTGAAACATCCAAGGCTTATAGAGTTTACAACTCTAGAGCCTTAACAATTGAAGAAACCATCCACGTTAAGTTCAATGACAAAAAGCCTGATAATGAAATATCCGAGCTAGACGATTCATTTACAGATATGAAGTTGGACGATGCCAGACCTTCAGCGTCCAGAGATTAGATGGACGATCCAAAAATAGAAGAAAAGGAACCAACTGGACGTTCCTAGCAAATGAAGACTTGTCATCCAGATAATCAAATTCTTGGAAACGTTCAAGCTCATGTCAGGACAAGATCGACCTTCAAGGAGCAAGCTCAAACTGCCTAGATTTCTCAACAGGAACCAAAGTCAGTGGACAAAGCTCTCCTGGACGATGGCTGGATCAGTGCTATGAAGGACGAACTAAATCAGTTTGAACGAAATGATGTCTGGATGCTAGTTCTTGCACCCAAGGACAAGTCTATCATTGGAACAAAGTGGGTATTCCGCAACAAGAAGCTGGCAAAGTGGTAAGAAATAAAGCGAGACTTGTAGCTCAAGGCTACTCTCAACAAGAAGGTATAGACTTTACCGAAACCTTTGCACCAGTAGCTAGATTAGAAGCCATTTGCATCTTACTTTCATTTGTTGCTCATAGTAATATGAAGCTCTATTAAATGGATGTAAAAAGTGCATTCCTAAATGGCATAATAAACGAGGAAGTCTATGTGAAATAAACTCATGGTTTTGAGTGTGATACTTTTCCCAAACATGTTTTCAAACTTAAAAAGGCTTTGTATGGACTTAAACAAGCTCCAAGAGCTTGGGATGAAAAGCTAAGTTCCTTCTTTTAGAAAATGATTTTACTAGAGGAAAAGTAGACACCACTCTTTTTCGCAAAGACATCAAATCATATTTTATTATTGCATAAATATATGTAGACGATATTATATTTAGTGCTACTAATGACGCTTTATGCAAGGATTTTTCTAAGATTATGACAGCAAAATTTGAGATGAGTATGATGGGAGAACTAAAATTCTTCCTGGGATTGCAAGTAAAGCAGATTAGAAATGGCATATTCATACATCAAACAAAGAATGTCAACAAACTTCTCAAAAAGTATAAGATGGACGATGCAAAAGAAATGAATACACCCATGCATCCATCATCAATACTTAGCCTAGATGACACTTCTAAAAAGGTAGATCAATTTACATACCGAGGTATGATTGGATCCCTTTTATATCTCACAGCATCCAGACCTGACATTATGTTCAGTGTGTGTCTATGTGCTCGCTTTCAGTTTGATCCTAGAGAAACTCATCTAACAGCAGTTAAGAGAATCTTTAGATACTTAAAAAGAACCACTAATCTTGGTTTATACTTTAAGTCAAAAAAAAAAATACAAGTTAGTTGGATATTGTGATGCTGACTATACGGGAGATAGAGTAGAACGCAAAAGCACCAGTGGAGGATGTCACCTCATTGGTGGGAATCTAGTTTCTTGGACGAGCAAAAGACAAAGGACAATTGCCCTGTCCACAGCGGAAGCAGAGTATGTCTCAACTATGTCCTGTTGCTCACAACTTTTATGGATCAAGCATCAGTTAGAAGACTACAGTATCTACGATAGTAACATTCCTATCTTCTGTGATAACACTACTGTTATAAATCTGTCAAAAAATCCTATCTTGCATTCTAAGACAAAGCACATTGAAATAAAACATCATTTTATAAGAGATTATGTTCAGAAGGGAGTTGTCGATATTCAGTTTATTAACACTGAAAATCAATTGGCAGATATATTTACAAAACCCCTTCCTGAAGATAAACTCATCCATATTCGAGATTTTCTTGGTATGGAATTTATAAATGAATAAGTTTTATTCAACTTGCCTTGACCGTCCAAGGTCTTGTAGCGTCCAATGTTTTCATAGCGTCCAATACTTCATCGTCCACTTGTATAGTTTTTCGCATCCTATAACAACTTACATTTATGTATACATAAAAATCTTTATCCATACTTAATCATGTTTTCTCTAAAAATGATTTGAAAATAAATGCTTTATTTCTATCTGAGTCACTGAAGCGCCATATAACCAACCTCGAGAAATGTAAGCGCTGACCTAGCATTTATTACACATCACCTCTCTCTTCGAAAGTGAAAGAATCACCAAAAGCAAAACTCTTTGGTTTCTTCATATACACTCAAACCAAACACTCTCCTATTCTCAAATCCACCCGAACTCTCTCAACTTCTCAAAACCCTAACCATCTTTCAAGCTCTTAGAAATGTCAACTGAAAAGGCTGGTCCTACTGCAAAGGCCATGGCTTGTGTGGAGAGCTTAGACAAGACTGTTGTTCTTATTAAAAGTCGTTTCGATATCCAAGCTCTTGATGACATAGGTGTGAATGTTAAGATAATTTGCTCAAATGTGGAATTCTCAACTACTTCCACTTGAATGAGATCATATACCCAAAACTCATCCGACAGTTCTGGAACTCTGCTATTTTCTCAAAGACGGACATCACTGGAACTGCTCTGGGAGTTAAGGTCACATTGGACCTAGGCTCTGTTGCCCAAGCCGTTGGCTGTGAGCAGGCTGGATCTTGCATCAAAAACGGCTGGGAAGACAGTTTTGGAGGACATGACACAGTTGATGCTGCACTAATGTGTCCCGAAGGACAAGGCCCTAGTCGAGTACAGCAAACTGAAAAAAGAAGGGAAAATATTCCAACAGTTTCTGAACAAAGGAATTCTTCACAAGGCTGAATCTAAGGACAGCGTTACCTTCCTGCACCGATTCGTGTTGTTCCAGATAATCACTAGTCAACAATTCAACTTATCGCACCTTATCCTGAGCAACATCTTTAAGACCATGAGAGGACGTCAAGAGCGCAACCAGATCACCTATGCCACTCTTCTTAACAGAATCTTTTGGCAACAGCAAGTATTTCATGCTTTCTTTGCTCTTTCTCTTGGAAAGCAAAACCAGATTCAAATTTTAGGTGGTGGTCATAGATTCACACAACTTCCGTTTGGATGCAACAATGTTGCATAGATGAAGGTTGGGTTCGTGTTGAAGCCTTTGGAGACCACGTCAAAATTAATGGACGTCAAAGAAGAACCTGTTGAGATGGCACCTCTACAGACAGTAGCGCCAATCATCCAGCATGTTGCACTGATGGACGACGAGATACTGTTTAAGAATCCAATTGCTGTCAGACCATCCACCAGAAGGAGGTCATGCAAGGCGCAAGCGACCAAAGCTACAAGGTCCAAGACCCAACGACCTTCAGCTCTACCTGCTCCATTTGCAGCTGCTCCTATCGCTGCCTCTACTCCTTCTCTTACACCAACTATAGTCCCTGCTAAGAGATGGTTGATCGTCGCTGATAACGAAGATGATGAGCCAATTGGTAAGCTTGTCAAGAAGTAGAAAGCTGCCATGGTTAATCTTCCTGCTCAACCACAACCACAACCATCTGCCTCACCCAAACGACCAACAGACACACTGCCAGGGGAAGCACAATCCAAGAAAAGTAAGCTTTCCTCTCCTGCTACTGCTGTGATGAACCTGTAAATGATTTTGTTGAATCTATCCTCACTGAACCTTATGAACCTCTTACCCAAACACAACCCAAAACACAAGCCAAACCTGAACCAGACATGTTGTTGCCTGGTGATGAAGGTTATACCTGCATCATCCCTACCTTCGATATCTCAAAATCTTATCTCTCCATTAAACCTACTAAATCACCTCCCTCCTTAACCATCATCCCCTTCCCTACCCCTTCCTCAAAACCCTTGGAGCAAACCAAACAAATATGGCCTGTACTTTTTGTTGAAGGCAATTCTCAAAACCTCTTGGACAATAATGCCATCATTCTGCGTCCAGAGCTCCCCGAACCAGACTTTGATTTTGACTACTCTCTGATCGATATGGAGAAGTACATGGACGACTATGTCCATCAACCGTCGGAAGAATATCTGGCACTACTTTCTGGAGCCATTGAACATTTGTCGCTCAAGCGGTTTATCAAACAGAGGTATCCTAAAGTTGTACGAGCTTGGCGCCTAAATGCTCATCCTCCTGGAGTACTTCAACACATAGTACCTCTAGTCGAAGACATTAAGAAAGCTCTACAACAAAGAAGACTAGAGGACGAGCTGATCATTCATCTACGGCCTGTAAATTTGAAGTTTCAGCTTATAGATCCAGAGAAGATGGATTCTTCCCATCTACCTTTGAGCATATGTTCTGCAACACTCTTAAAGGTTCAGCATTCTTGAAGTATCAACTGTTCATTCTCCCATCCCAACACATTCGACCTTCCATCATCGATCCAACCAGATCGCATCTGCCCAAAACTGCCAATCATAGATGAAAACCATAAGAAGAAGAAAATTCTGACCAAGGCACCATCTTTGCCTTTACCATCCCGAGCTGCATTTCAACAACATCTAACCTATTCCCATGAATGGTTTTTAGCTCAGCGTCTTCATACAGACATGGACGAGGACTGATGCTGAACGTTTCTGGCATCAACATATGCTCCTATGCGAACAAAAAGCGTCCAGCAGTGGCGTTTCAACTAGACAAGGTCGATATCCCAACTGCAACAAACTATGAATTCACGCAGCATCCAGCTTGTATCTTTCACTTTTCAGGACACTTCAGCTACCTTTGTCCGTCCACCAGATGAGCGTCCACTCCTTGGTGCAGAAACTTCTATCCTACACACTATGATTGCTGCCCTTACTCACACCAACAACTTCCAACCGCCCTACCCTTGGACCCCTCCTCGTCCTTACCAACTTGCTGTGCAAAACCTAAAGTTTCTGGAAACACCTCCTCCCCCCTCTGAAGTTCTTTCACTTCTTAACCACCATCACCTACACCTCCACCACCGCCTACTCTTGGCTCTTAAACCTCCGTCCAGCCTCCCTATCTCTACTTCTGCCCCTTCACCCATTCCCTCTGTTGACTCCACTGTTCAACAATATGTTGCCACCCAACTTCAACCTATATTCACTCTTCTTCACCAAATTCTCCAAAACCAACAAGCCCTTCTACATCCTTCTTAGTCTTCTCCTTTCTCTGCCGCTTCCACAGTGACTGTGATGACGACTCCCTTTTCCTTTTGTCTTTTTTTTGCTAATGACAAAGGGGGAAAAAGCATTTTGTTTTATGTTTTTTTTTTCCTTTGTCGCATTTTTTTTGCATATGTTCTTGTCAAATTCATGCTCTGAACAGTTAAATAAAGTACGTAGTTGACCTGTTTTACTTCGAGTATTGCTTTGCTTATATTAAATCCTATATTTGTTATATATAATATGCTTGATACTTGGTATGTTATTCGATATGGATTTAAGCTAATATCTTATGTCTCAAGTATACAAAACTTGGAATATCGACTCAAGGGGAGCATAGTAAGTCTTTCGAAAACTCCTTATGCACTTCTTTATTTTCTAGAAAAAAAAAAACTGAAAAATTAATAAGATTTGTCATCATCAAAAAGGGGGAGATTGTTGGAACCAAAGACGTAGAAGCGTCTAAACCCTCAATGTTTTGAAGATAACAAGCTTATTAATGTTCAAGTTTGCGTGTATAGACTAACTCTGTCACAGCTAAGAAGACCGTCCAGTAGACGTGTTAAAGACCGTCCAGAAGACTCGCCAAAGAGAAGGCGACCGTCCGATGAATAAACTCATACAAGCTTCAAGATCATATATTTAAACAGCTAAGTTTTTATGTTGAATGTCAATTTGATTTATGCTAGTCTTCCTTGAAACTGACATATTACTACTTTTGTGAACTAACGTTTAAATTTGTTTAAAGCATTAAATAGCATCAACATCATTCCAGTGCAAAAGCGTAGCAGAATAGATAAAGCAAGTCAACTTATCAAGCTACCGAGACAAATGAAGAATGTTTAGAAAAGCAGATCGTCAGCATAGTCCTGCACCTTCCATTTTAGTGCAAGTCTAAAAGCTACTGTGCCTAACCTCTCTGAAAGGATAGTTTGCACGCTTCTCATTACATAACAAAGTCAAAGTCTTCTACAACAGATCTTTTCCTGAAGACTATATATACATGCACTAACGAAGAAGCAAAATAGTGAAAATAGCGAAGACTGTGAAAAAGAAAAGACATAACAAGAAGACATTTGTTATACTCTGATAGAAGCGTCCAGTGGACGATAGCAAAAATCTTGTAAAGATTTTCAAAGCGATCTTGAGCTTAATCTTTCAAATCCTCACTACGTGAGTTGATATTTTTTTGTATAAACACTTGTTGTGTTGTGAAAGCTTGGAGAGGCTTAGTATAAAAGAATATTTAGGGTTAAGAAATCTAGGGTGATTGCGTTGTACAGCCTGAAGAGGCCGCAAACAATACTTGTAACCTAAGTTGGTTAGTGAATACCTTTTGGATGAAGGGACTAGACGTAGCTCAGGTTAAGTGAACCAGTATAAAACTTTCTGTGTTCTTTTTCTCTCTATCCCTACGCTTGTAAAACATTTTTCATCCTGATTTACTTGTTTAAAAAAGTTTTTTAAACGCACCCCCTTCTTGTGCGCTTTTTCTTATTTCATGTCCTTCACCTTTATTTATAATAATCAATGTTTTTACATTATCTTTTTAACAATAGATAGAAAAAATACACAAAATGTAACAATAGATAATTTCATAGAATTATTATAGCACTTAATTATTTTAATAAAATACACAATCATATTAATTGTAAACCATATTAAATATAATGAAAAGTAACGTAACCAATATTAAATTAAATATTACTAATTGTACTCAATCATGTTCATTGTAACAATGATAATTAAATAATAGAGTAATAAATATATAATTAAAATCTAAAATGCTTTGCATCCATTCATCCCTATTTGGACCTACTCAACAATGTCTTCCACCAACACACTTCCAATTCTACAACAAAACACCAAGCATGTGTAAAGACATTTTATGTTTTTTACAATTCAATCTGGATGCATATCATTCAATAGCATATAATTAATATTTATGATTATTTATAAGCAAATGATGAATGTATATTCTAAGGTAAACATTTCTAACTAATTAAAATTAATTATCCAATAAAGTATATCAAATAAATTGATATTATATTAATAACAATGTAGATGTTTAATTAACTCATATTTAAAGTATAAAATAACAATGAACTAAACATTATATTTATCATAAACAATGGATTACTATTACAAAATAAATTAACGTAGTATAAGAATGAATTATTATATTATAACAATTTAACATATTAAACATATTCAACGTAAACTTAAATATATAAACAATAAATTATTATAACAATTTAATATAATAAAAGAAGTGTTTAATATAATGACACGTGTTAATAAGGGAAAAAACAATTTTTTTAGATTTTTTTTATGATCATGTCCATGACAATTATTACGATTACAACTATGTAATTATATGTTGCTATATTTACTTATGAGAATGAAACAATACCAGTATGACAACCTTTGTGAATTTCCATCAAAAGCTCTTTACACACACTACAGGAGCATTGCAACACACGAGCTATAATTTTTTTCAAACATTATCACTTCAAATTAGTGAATTTGTACAGGGCTCTAATACTTTTTTAAACATTTTCTTTATCACTTCAATTGTGAGTTAATTAAATGCGTGAACATTAATAAACAATGTTCTTTTATAGTGTATATTTACTCTAATTCTTTCCGACCATTCTCAATCTAGAGAGGTCCTGTATTCTTGCTACAAAAAGATTGGATAATTCTTCAATTATACTGTTTTTGTACTAATAATTAAAAAAGTATGGAGGGATGTTTTTGTAAAAGATTGGATAATTCGATTATACTATTTTTTTCAGCCATTCTCAATAGACTTGTTGTAACACCCATTCATATTAATTTAGTTATTAAGTTTAAGTAAATGAAAATGCGTGTAATTTTATTTTATTTTCATTTTTAAAAGAAATTGCAAACTTATCAGAATTTAGAAATGGTAGTAAAAGATGAAAGATATATACATATATATCATAAAACTGTACATCATGGTTTAAGTAATACATAACAGTCAGAAAACAAAAGTATATCGAAAGAGATATACTACCTAGCCCACTATATACACCAAAAAGATCCTATACAGAGTAGTATTTATCTACCCTATCCCTTATACAAGAAGAAAATACTATAAGTCTTTAGGTCCTCCCCCATTGAGATATTCTCTATCTTGTACTCAGCATCACGGAGTGTTAATGTCGTCTTCAATAATTACGACCAATCATACATAAAAGAAAATAATAGAGTGAGGTGTTTTGTTCTAAAATCACTTTTACATGTACGATAGAAATCTATCCATAAAACAAAGATAAAAAACAACTGACAACACAAGAGATCCTAAGGTTCATTCTAAGTTGTATCTGACTACTCTTGACTAGGTATGGATCCATACTTCCCATTAGTGAGTAATAATTCTCAACAGAACCTGGGAAGTGACTGGGAGTACATATACCCTCTCAACACCATCACATGATACAGTCCTCGTCATCATTGAGGAATAAAATAACAATTTAAGATATCCATTTATAGAAGTATATTCTCAAACCAATCTTGGAATGCTGAGCAGTTGTCGAGGTTATCGAGTTTGGTCAAGCAAATATCCCTACTCAAGGGCGCTACCCTGGCCATTGAGACTTTCACCACTCGATGCCTACCCCCAAGACTTTCGCAAGTGGGTCCCTGTCTTTCATTTCTCAGCGTACCAAACTGTGGCTTCCCTGGCAGGGTGCCATGCCACTGCATGTCACTTGCTTTACATTACTCACTAATTTATCACTTCCTAATTTCTCAAACAGAGGTTTCCCTGGTCTCATTTAATTTGAGCACCAGTATAATCAACATTTCTATCTTATTTTGCAGAAATTACACTATACCAAAATTTTAACAGAATAACGATATAACAATTAGAGTATAATTACTAAAATTTTGGCAGAATAACAACTAAATAAATGCATTTTGATTTTCTAAATTTGAGCAGAGTAACAGCTTAGTAAATGTATTTTTATTTTCTAAAATTAAATAGAGTAACAGCTTAGCAAGTAAAATTTAATAATTTAAATTTGAGCAGAGTAACAATTTAATAATCATGATTTAATAATTTAAATTTGAGCAGAGTAACAACTTAGTAAAAATTAAAGTTTAACTTTAAACAATAATAACAATACTAAAATTTAAACCTAAACGGGTTTAGGGGAAAACCCTTCTACCAACATGCAAAGTGACAGTAATTTAGAACCAATCCCACTCCCCCCATTACCTCTAAGATAATTGATGGAGAGGATGAAATTGTTGATGCAGAGTTCCTAGAAAGAGAACTTTACTAGTTGTTGGAAAACTAGTAAAATTTTAACATAAAAACAAAATAAAAGAAAATTTTTTCTAGAGAGAGAAGCTCTCTAAGAATTTGGTAGTTTGAGAGAGAGGGAGGTGCTGAAAATGGTCCAAGACCATGGGTATTTATAAAGGGGAAGAAGGGGATTAGGTGTCCCTTGGATGATGTAAGCAATGATGCAATAAAACTTATTTTTAATTTCTTTTTAATTAATTTTAGGGACACATACCCCAAATAGGTGGTGAATCACCTATTTTAGGGTTGGGGACGTGCTCCACCAGCTGTCTCAAGCCTTCATGTGTCAAATTTTATCTGTAGGTGAATTAACTGCTATTGATAAAAACGTTTAAATTTGAAAAATTAGCTTTTAATATCAAAATAATGCATTTTAATGCAAAACTGGACAAATACATTATTTTTTATCAAAAATAAATTTCTAATAATAAATTTTAATTTTATTAATTTATTTCAAATTATATGTATTTATTTTGTATTTTTAAGCTAGAAAATTCATAGAGAATCCATTTTAATTCAATAAATACCAAAATTTTATCAAAATTATAGAATCAAATATTTTACCCATAATTAAACTAAAATTACCATTTTCGCCCATTTTGAATGTCAAACCAGTACTGGCTGGCTTATTAGACACGTAAGAGCATTTTGGTCATTTTACACAGAAATTCCAGAAAATTCCCAAAAATTCCCAAAATTATATTTTAATATATATGACATAATTCCAAGCTCAAATTGACATTTTAATGTCAATTGAATCTTTTCCTCATATCAGTTCTTAATGTTGAGGAATAGGGACAAAATTGTCATTTTCTAATTTCTCCGAGCTCCGGCTCGGAAAAATTATTAAAAATTAAGATTAAATAGCCCTTGAAATTTTGAGCAAAATGGTGGGAGTCAGAATTTCAAAATTCCTTTTCGATTTTTCAGAATTGTATTACCAAATATTATAAAAAAATAGTGGAAAAATAAGATTATTATATTTTTCACTACGTTTCTCTCAAAATAAAGTTTTTATAATGAGAGATACTTAATAGAAAATTTTCAAAATATTTTGAGGTCAAAAAGTTTCTGGTTGGTTCCCACAGTCAACCTAGGGGTATTTTTGTCATTTTACAAAAATTATCTCAATAAATTCTAGAAAATTTCTGAAATTATTATTAATTGTTCTAAATACATTAATGACTTAAAAATAATTTTTAAACATACAGAATAATTTAATATATAAAAGTAGGGGTGTTACACCTGTGTTCCTCATGTATATACTATTTTGTACTAATAATTGAATTATCCAATCTTTTGTTACTAGGAACACCAAATCTCTCTAGATTGAGAATGATTGGAAAGAATTCAAGCAAAGATACACTATAAAAGAACATTATTTATTAATGTTCACACATTTAGGTTGCTCAATTTGAAGTGATAAAGAAAAATCATAAAGAAAAATTTAAAGATACAAATTTAGAGCCCATGTGTTGCATGTGCAAAAACCTAGTTATATAAAATTGAGGTAACATATCCTTTGTTCATATACAACTTTAAACACCCTTAAGAAGCATAACTAAAGAAAATGGGGAAAAAATATATAGCTAAAATCTGTCCTTGCACATCCATGTCTTAATAGGGTATCTTTAGTAAGCATCATCCTTAGTTGAGGTTGACCAAGTGTATCTCTAGTAACATAGGTAATACAAGTGAGGCTTTTGTGCTCCTTGCTATTTGAAGAATTAAAGAGAAAAGATAGGAATGTCAGGCATCCAAATAAAATATATAGAACATAAATTGAAAGTGTTCATATTATTATGGTAGACTATTGCTTCTGAGGTCAGAAAATACATTCCCAAAAGCCTAATTAGCAGAATCAAAATAAGCACATTCATGAGTCTTGCAAAAAACTTATATTATTGTTCATGAAGAAAAAATAGTTTTAAAAAAACATTTCACACAAATACAAATAATGAGAGGAAGAGAAAAATTAAAGACACAAGATCAAATAATATAAGGAAGTAACCTTGGGTATTATTAGTGGAGCTTTCTTTAGCAACATCCTTCCATTCTTTTTCTTAATAGTTTATTCCTCCAAAAACAAATTTATAGCAAATGATACCAAAACATAATAACATTAACCTATATATATATATATATATATATATATATATATATATATATAATTTAAATAACTTAAACCAATAACCAATGTAACTAATTCATTCTTTGCATATACTTTAGGTTGGTTATGAAGCAATAAATTGATTTATTTTTCTCTAACCTTCCTTCAAACATACAAACTTGAAAGAATATTTCAAACCCTATAGTCTCATATCCCAAGCTTAGCAATCTAGGTTTGCACCTGTGTTATGCACATGGTTTATTAATACTTAGCAATGAATGACAACATCCAATTAGCTTCAATAGAGGAAACTATGAACATGACTTTTCTTCTTCTAATTTTTATAATTTTTATTGATTCAAACAAAATGAATAAATTGAAATTAAATAATTAAATTAATATATATTCATAAATATATATATTTTAATGTTATTTTAAATATATTTATTTGTATCATTCTAAATTTGATTAAGTGTTATTTTCATGCATTGTGTTATCCCTCTATATAAAGAAAAGCATAATATAATAATATTGTTAGAATACTTTCATATTCATGTCAAAGCTCCTGCTAAACTTTTATATCTAAAACAAATATGCACTTTTCATTTATTTTGAGCTTCCACCCAATTTACTATACTAAGTTGCTTAAAATATTAACATATATTTTTGGAGAAAAAAACTTAATTTTTTTCATAAAAAGAATAAAATAATTTTCACAAATATAAATTATTTAAGAAGTTATTATTAAAAAATATTGGGCAAAATGTTTATTTATTGTGTTATAAATACACTGAATATTTTGCTATAGTTTTAGATTCATGAATAGAGTAAGGAAGAAACGTTTAACAAGAATACAAAACTATAGCATATTAAAAACTAATTAATACTTTTCGTAATCAAATAAGGTCAAGAAAAAAATGGCTAATATAATATGAAATTATAAGGATAGTTTGATAGAAAAAATTACAAATGAATATTTTCTGAATGTAAAAGAAAAAAATATTTATTTTTCAATGGGTCAAAACAGTGTTAAATTAATATTTAATCTTTAAATAGTTTCTAACACCACTGAACTCACATTTATAAGTTATTTGTTACTCATGTTAACCCGAGAAATTATATTTGTGCTCATAATAAATATTTTGCATATTATACTAATACTCTAAACTTAAATAAATTTTAAAATATAAATTAAAGAACATTTTAAATCTATGAAAATTATACATTATTAGTATAAATAAAAACTATAAGTATAGAAAAATATATTAAAATTATGTAAATATATTCATAATAAATTTAGCAATTATAAATTAAAATATTTAAAAATTAATAATTACACGTCCTTCTTCAAAGTACATTAAAAATATATAGTCACTTTCAATAGGAGTGGAACATAACATTTGAAGCAAATGGAACATATTTCAACGTCAAAAAATAAAAACTTAAAAATAAATTGAGACAGCTTATTATTATTTATTTATTACACTTATGTACAACGCGGAAGCTGCAGGGGAGGCTTATCAATTTTTTGTTCTATATTTTTCGTGTCTCTACCAATGTATTTGGTCTCTTGAGGTGGGTACACCTTGTACTCGTCTCTAGTGCTTTTATTGTTAATGAAATTTTTGGCTTATAAAAAAAAAAAAAACTAATGGTTATTTAAAAAAAATATGTACATACATAAAAAGATAAAATAAACTATCAATTTAATTCCTAAAATATCACCCTTTCTCTTAAATAGTCCCTGAACTAATGAAATTATATAAATAGTCTCTAAAGTATTGAATATCCATCAATTTAGTTCCAGGTAAAGGACTAATTTAAAGAATTTTTTAATACTTGAAAGATTATATAGTATGATTTCTAATACTTTAAAGACTATTTATATAATTTATTAGTTTAAAAACTATTTAAGAGAGAGAATAATATTTCAAGGATCAAATTGATGGTTTGTTCTAAAAAGATACAAGCTTTTATTATTTCCCTATCAATTCTTTCTGCTAACTTTGTAAAAGTAGCATCAACAATATTGTGTGATATATCATTTGACCCCTGCATACATAATATAGACCCATGCTTAATCAAATAAAAATTAAGTATCAATCAGGTTAATATTAATATTATGGTGCAATAAGTAGTGTCTAATGTTCTAAACCATTCAAATAAATGGTACCATGACGAAAGTGAATAAAAATTAAATGTTTCTATTCAATTGAAGTTTGAATTCACCCATCTTTTGTCATAAATTCACCCCCAATCAAAAAACTTGCCTAGCCCAACGTGTTCAACAATCACACAAGTACCAACTTAATAAAGCATGATATGAGAGCAAACAGAGCAAATAAAAGAGGCAGCACTAACAGAGACTCCAAAAGAAGGAGGGAAGTGAACATATTTGGGAAGAAAAAAACAAAACAGAGACTTAGATTTAGAACCTAATGCCTCGTCAATAGTACCACAATTACCCAATGATTAAGCTAAACAAAATTAAAAACAAAGCAAATGAAATAAAAGAATAATGTAAAATAAATAAGAGAGAGCAGATATGTGCATCAACGGACTGTGTTGGTGTTCAGTGGTGCTTGCGGGTTAGAAGAGCTCAGGTTCAACAGCTTAATATTCGGTGATGACGCTTCTCAGGTCGTCTACTCTCCTTCTTCTTGCCTGGTTGTGAGAGCTTTGTGGCTTAACCTTGGCTTGGGCATAGTTTATGGGGGTTCAAAAGTATGGCCTGTCATGATTTGTGAATAAAATAGAGAAAAAGAACAGGATGAACTGAGGCTGGTTGCGATACCTGAAATTTGACAACCTCCTTCCTGTAGATGACAACATCTTCATCCATTATTAAATCTCCCATGTCATCCTCTACATCATCATTAGACTCATCTTCAGCAATATAATCAAAGAGTTGTCCTGAAAATCAAAGATTTTTTAATTTAATCAATTTACGAATAATAACATATGAAGAAACCATGATGAAAACAAAACAACATGAATCAAGCAAAATTATTCCAAACAACCAGATGATTATTAGACCACACTGTAAGCTATCATGGAACATTTTAATGAGCAAATAAAAAACAATACGAAGATAATAAAACCAAAAGCAGATATTGATCACTTTCGTTATCTGAGGAGTATTCCATCGGCTCGGTGTCTGTGCAAAGTGCAAACCTTTCTTAACTTCTTGAACTTTCCATCTCTCTAGAAAAACCAAATGAAAATGGAAGAAACATGGTAATAGCAAAAGCCAATCTCTCTGGTGCTTAAAAATATATATACAAAGGGACTATTTATAATGTTAGAGTCCTTCCGGTGAAGAGGAGAGTGGCATCATAAAAAAGGCAATCATGTAGAAGGAAGCAAAATGTCACAAAGCACAATTTTGTTGCTCTTTAAGAATCCATCATATAGGCCTACAATTCATATCAATACTTCTCATTGCAGCCAATAACCATCTTCATATCAACAGTGGAATTTTCGAGACACCTATGCCTGTAAGAAGTCACCACTAATCTATAACAACCTAAAACATACCTGTCACAAAATAAAATTATGTTGTTTTTCAAGAATTCATCATATAGGCCTACAATATATACTTCTATCTTCTAACAGGAATCCATCTTGCAAGCCTATACTTGTCACCAACATACTTATCAATTCACCAAAAGACTGTAAAATTCATCTTCATATCAAAATAGCACAAAAAATTATACAAGTACAACGATACCTGTAGGAAGCCACTAGTCGAAGGGACACCATTAATTCAGACCAAATCATCAACTGGTCTCCCTGGAACAGCAAAATAATTCATCCATCAAATTCGAACACCTTTCAAGAAAAAAAATCAACTGCATCTCTAGAAATCATATAAACTACCTGGAATAACAAAATAATCTATAAAAATTGAACATTTGTTAAAAAGTATCTGACCACTTCCTTCAACGATCCACACAGCCGATCGCAACCACGGCCATCGCAAACAATATCAATTTGTCGTAAACCACAACCCACAACCCAACCACCCAATGAAAAAGGAAAGATAACAGGAAATAAAGAAGTTCACAAAACCCACAGTCAAATATTCGACCACTACGCCTCTAACACCCTCATATCTGACTACTTCCTTTAATTAGAGCTGTCAAAATAGGTCCAGCTTGATAGGCCGGCCCGCTTAGCTCACAAAAAAAACTGGTTTAGGCTCAAAAAAAGACAATTCAAAAGAAATTGGACCATTTTAGCCCAGTCCGACGGGTCAACTGAGTCTAGGCCGGGCTAGCCCGACAAGGCTATATATATATATATATATATATATATATATATATATATATATATATATATATATATTAAATAAAAAATATTAATATACTTAAAAAAATTAAAAAAAAGGGTTACACATATTTGTAAAAAAAAAGTTAACATAAATATTTCATTTTGTAAATAAAATTTATTTAAAAATATATTTTTTATGAAATTATTGAGTAATTAAGTCAATTATATATAAATAAAAATGTTCATTTATACTAGAAAGTATGTAGAATTTAATTTTAAATATTTAATATGATTTAAATAATTTAATTTTATATAATTTTTGACAAAAAAAATAATAATTAAAATAGATAACAACGTTAATATGTTCAAAAAAATTCAAGTCAAATTGACACGGTAACTCGCATAGAACTAGGCTGGGCAAAAAAAAAGAAAAGTCCGAATATAAACCGGTTTAGCCCGACCTGCTAAAGACCAATGGTCCGAACGAACTGGATCGGCCGCCCAATTTGATAGCTGTACCTCCAGCGGCCCACAACCTCCAACGCCGCCACTAGGACAAACACTATCGATATAATTTAATTTTTTAAAATTTTAAAGTCTGATATAAATTCTTGAAATATCGAAAACACCCTTACACCTATTCCGTTACTAACGAAAGGAATGAATAGTGGCCTACAGTAGCCGTAAAAACCCTCGATTGTAAGTATCACTAGCTGGAAACCCATTCTATGCACGGTATGTTTAATATATTTTAATTTTATTTTTGTAGTCTACAAAGTAATGATTAATTTTTATAAAATTAAAACAAATAAAGTTATAGGTACGAAAGTTAATTCAATATTAAAGTGACAAATAACAAATATAACTATGCATTTAAACGCAAAATAAAATTAATTAAAATTTTTTAAATAAAAAATGATTTAACTTCAAACATCTAATGCGTTTTGATTCTTATATTTAGATTTGACTGTAAAGTTAACTATTCTAATATTATACATGTTAATTAATATATATACAAAAGAATATTATGACTCTTTCTATTTATGTCTTTCAACTGGTAATGGACTATTTATTTGGATTGATTTCTTTGGACATTTTTTATATTTCTTTGCGTTCACTTTCTATATGATCAAAGCTACTCATAATGTACATTTTTGTCAGTTTTTCTGAAGCTCTTTAATGAGATAATAGTTTATTATTTTTTTAAATTTTACAATCACTTTATAGATAGGGATACATCATTCAACAATAATAACTTTAAAATAGGAAATTAACTTATTCACTTAACCAATAAAAATAAATAAATAAACGAATTAGATAGTCAAAGACGTAGTGGTGCAAAAGTGGTATCATACTTAATAACAAATAAATTTAGGTTAAAATTTAAATTTAAATTAAAATATGCTAACTATTTAAAAATATTACATCTTCAAAGTCACGATTTAATAGTTTCTTCATTTTCGAAATATATGTCCACAAACAAACTATAATAATTGTATTCTACAAACAATACAAATCTTAAGTATTAAATAACGAATATTAACTGTTGGATGAATTAAAATTTTTCGAAAAATATTAAAAATATCCTATTATATTTATAAAAAATGCATGATTATTATAATAAAAAATATCAAATAGTCTAAAATAATATTAATAACTCCAGTAAAATAGCTTAAATCTTTTTGGAATGTTTATTTCAAATAATTTACATTTATCAAAATATTCAAATAAAAGAACTCGCAAATAAAATAATTAAATTATAAATTGAACCATAAATAACAACTATTCGTATTAATTTTTATGCATGTAAATACTAACATAAATTTAAAAATATATATAATTGTACGTTAGATAAACCAATGACCATACATCAAAACTTTTATCATCTATTATCGAATCTCGTTGAAAATAATTTCACAATTATTTACAATTAATCTCATTCATCTGATAACTTCAAAAAATATATTTGTTCGTGTAATTTCAAAAAATTACTTTTTATCTTTTAAAAATATTAGTGAACAATAATATAGAAGTTTTTAAATGTCCTGTCTTTTTTCATAAATACTTAAAATGATTTAATTAATATTATATATAATAAAATATTTGTATATTATTTTTAAATTATTTTTTATCAATTAAAATAATTATTGACATTTTTAAAATTAAAAATTTTAAATTTATTCATTACATAAAATAAGTAAATAATATAGTTCAATAAAATTTTGAAATTTTAAATATTTATAATTTTCATTCTTTGAATTTAATTTAGAGCTCAGATTTTTTTTTAATTTTTAATTGCAATAATATATTTATTAAATGTTTTTTAATATATATTTATATCATTGAATTCTGTTTAAATAAATTATTTTTTATCTTATAAAAATATTATTGAACAACAATAATTAAATTTTTTAATATTTTACATTTTATAATTAATACTTAAATTTATTTAATTAATATTATGTATAACAAAATATTTACAAATCATCTTTAAAATATTTTTTTAAGAAATTTAATAACTACGCACTATTATAACTTTTAAGGTGGTTATTGTAAAAGTTAACAAACTTATAATACATAGTGGTTTGTAATTGGATGACAGTGTAAAACTACTTTACACTGTTAGTGTATAGCCTATTTTCTCTTTTTAATAAATATATTTTTTGACAATTTTAAAATTAAAAATTTTAATTGTATACATTTTAATACTTTTATGTATTTTGGCTATAATTAAAATAAATTTATGTTAATTAAATTAACTTTATATAATATTTTTTATTATCATTATATTCTTTCATTGAGTGAGGCAATTAGTTTTAATTAAATTTAATTTTTTTACCAAACAACTTTTAGCTTAAAAAGAGCTTTAAAACTAAAAAAATAAAAAATTACCAAATAACTTATACTTTATTTTTAAACCTGTAATTTTATGCTTTAATTTTTAGGCAACTTTTAAACAAAAAAAAAACCTGGGTTAAACATAACTTATATATTAATTTCAAATTTGAATCATAATATTTTAGATCTAAAGTCAATTAAACTTTATTGAGTAAATTCTTTTTTAAGATTATTTTAAAATTTTTCAAACTAATTCAAAATATTTTAAATGACATCTAATCCATATATTAATTTGACAATATATATTTATCTAAAATATATTAACCCGTATAATAATTTATATGTTAACACGTTTTCATATAAAATATTCACTATTACAATTAATATAAACATTTACTTATATAGTTTATATATCAATATATTAATGCATACTTTAACACGATATTAGGATAGTTGAATAGAAATCAAAGGTTGTGGACATTCAAATACAACCACGCGTTCCCAACTTCTTGATTTAATTTAGTGTTTACACCAAAGTAAGATTAAATAGAATCCTGAACAATAGAATCCTGAAAAAGGATATAAAAATGGACACGGCTGCGGACTCCGTGCCATAAAACTTGGCACTACCGCACTACATCTAACATAGCTATGTGACAGAAGTACTCAATTTTGTATTTCCCTGTCGAAGGTGCTGAAGCAGCACTATAGAACCATTCTGGTCTTCATTACCCTCTGCCTCTAATTATTACAGACGCAGAATAGAAATGGAAGACTCAGTTCCAATTTTAACAAAATTTGAGTCTGTTGTGCAGGAAAAGTTGATTCCGTCGACAGATGAAGTGATAGAGAATGGTTAGCGAAAATTTGGGTGGGCGGGGATGGTGCAGTGCGTCCTTGTGTCCATTGCTATGTACGTTGAGCCCTACTTAATTTCACATAATTCTTCCACGGATATTTAATCATTTTGTAATGACCATGTGGTTGTTCTCAGACAGCAAATCCCATCTTCAATACCAGCACGTGAAGTAGACAATACCAATGAATCTTCTTTACTTGTAGATTCAACAACCAATCCGTAGCCATTGTAAACTGGGTGATCAGATGCTTGGTAAGTAAGAATTTTAGACGGCGCCTTCTTATATTCACCATGTGATTTGGAATGTGAAAATAAATGAATAAAAATGTGAACATTACAATTCAAATCATCTTCTACTAAACAGTCTGTTTCGAAATAGTTGCAAAGTAACAGTTTTTGGAAAATTACTAAAAAATGTGTACATGAATTAAAACTACTTAAATAGAATTCTCATCAGAAATAAGACATAACCTAAAACAGAATAAAAAAAAAGAAAAGACAAAACTCAATATGGTAAAATTGTACTAAATAGAATTCATCAAAGTACTCATTTTGTTTACCAAAATGCAGGATTTTCTGCACAAGATATCAATGAAAGACACAAGCTGAGAATCATTGACTTACCTAAAAAAATGAACTTTTTCGAATCTTCATAGTGGGAGTCCTCATGATAACAAATTCCTCAGCTGCACTAGGGTGAATGGCTACAGTGGCATCAAAGTCAGCCTTGGTCAAGCTAGCTTAACTCATGTATCATTATCAAAGCAATACAGAGAACTGTAGCAACTCTAAAGACATGCACAATTTCAGGAGCATCTTCTCCACACACATGCAAACCTAGAACTTCATTTGTTTTTGCACAGATTACTAATTTCATAAAAACCCGCTCTTAAAGCCCAGAGAGGGTACCCTTCAGCGGCCTAAAATTTGTAGTGAAGATGTCAATATCTGCGTATTGTTGTACAGCCTGTGCAAATCACCAAAATGTTAGTAAAACATTAATCTGCACAATTCAAAAAACAAAGTTTTGAATAAGAATATTATTGAAATTAAAGAGGGCATAAGCTTTAAGTTCGAATGTGATTGAAACCAATTATTTTTCATTTTGTTTTGATTTATTCATTGAATTTGGATTTTGGTGACTTCAAGGCTCTTGATAAGGTTTTAATTATACAGAAGTTATATTTAAAAATAATTGATAAGTAGCATTATATGCTCTTGGGGAAAATCATTTGCGTTTCTTTTAACAAATTATTCGAGTTGATACCTTTTGTAGGCGTTGCCTTATGCATATAGAATGTGGGGGAATAAAAGAAAGTAGCTTAGCTGAATTAGAGACCCAGACATGTATTTTTTTTTCTTCTACAAACAAAAGAGAAATAAAATATTATCAAACTCTCAAGTCTCAACTGGATTTGAGCTTGAACGAGGTATTCACAAACCTGTTTGTACATAGCCAGAGTATTTGGCAACTCCAGTTGCAGCCGTTCCACTTCTTCTTGCATGACTAACTGCATAAGTTCACATCATATGAACACCACAGCCATGTTGGAGAATAAATAAACATAGCACCTTCAAACAGATAATAAAACACACAACAACAAAGGTTGTTTTCAATATATTGCGAAGAAAGAGCGAATTTTACCGCAGAAGTCAGTAATTATAACTTTGTCAACATAAAACCAAAAAATAAAATATAACAAAAACAAAAAAAACTAACGTGCAGCTCATAGTGGAGACATAGTCGCAAGGTGAATCACAAGCATAGGTTTAGCCGTAGTGAGGTAGCGCACGTGTGCATAGTTCCGAACGAACGAGCGAGGTTGGAGTACGCGGAGAGAATGGGTGTGACGGCGAAGATCGTGGTGGTGACGGAGGGTTTGGTCTAAGCAGACTTCTTTGTGGTGGATGGTCGGAGGAAGGATTTTTTCTCGTGTGCTGAGGCTTGCCAAGTTGAGTGGTAAGGGTGCTGTGTTGCTCTGTAAGAAGAAAAAACGACTTTACTTGTTGTAGTGAACGGCGAAGGCGATGCGAGTTACGGTTCGGTCAAAATGAGTTTTTCTTTGAATTTTGTTTAGGAGAAACATAGAGGGAGAGGTAAAAAAGTGTTCTAATCGATCTATTTTACTAAATCGCAATATGGAGTGGTCAAAAATCACTGACTCGCCACCGATGAACAAAGGAAGAGACCGAAGGAACGAGACCGTGGGAGTAGGTAGGTATCGTAAAAAGAGAGATAAGAAATTAAAATCTTAATTAAGAAATGGCTTACGTGATCGTACAATGTGTATTACGACTTTACTTAAAATCTACCTACTTGTACTAAGCGTAGGCCGTTTTTCTCTTCCGCACATACGCGCGTTCGCATTTTCTCACTACTACTCACAAAACACATGACAAAAATATATATAATTTCAAATTTAAAAATAAAAATAAAAATTATAAATTTTAATTATAAATATTAACAACTGAGCAATTACTAACAACAAACTAAAATTAAAAATGCAAAGTCACGAATTATACTTCAACATAAAAAATCCAACAACTGAAAAAAAAATTAAATTACGTTAAAAATGAATCATTCTTTGCATACTCTCTATTAATTATATCATTTTCAAAAAATTAATCCAATAATAAATTTAATATTTAAATTCCATCTAACACAAAGTAATTTTTTTTTCTTCTAATACAACACGAAAGTAATTTACAGAATAGGTTATAAAATTACTAATATAACTATAAATATACATAATATTAATTGCAAATCAATTAATTAAAAAAACTAACAAATTCAAAGTAATAACCAATTTCTGAAAAAAAAAAAGACTCAAAAATGTAACAATAAGGCCTAAAAACTAAGAAAAATTAACATAAGACAAAATAGAAAGATGAATAGAAAATGTGAACCATGAAGTCAAGGCCAAAAACGGGTTTACAAAAAAATAGCCACGAATAGTAAAAAGTGAACCTTGGATTGTATAAGTTATAGATTTTTGATTTAATATCTTATTCAAAGCAGAAAATATATGCAAACAAAAAAAAGATGATTCACACCAATGTTTAAGGTTCATAATATGCTGAAACAATATATAGCTATTGTAAGAACAAATGTACTTACCTCTTTGATGTTTGGATGAAGAGAATTGGGCTTTGAGTGATATCCTGAAGTCTTGGCAAACACATTGATAATCATGTTTATAACATGTTGTGAAAATAATTTAGGAGCAAATAATATAGAGAAGAGAGAAAATAAAAGAACAAAGAAAATGAGAAAATTCTATTTTTATTTTCAAAATTACAGTAATCTATTTATACTGTAATTGAATTGTTACAAATGATTTAATAATATCAAGGAGAAATATAAATAGTCATAATACGCAATGAATATGGACAGCTACCTATTAAATATTCATAAAAATTATTGTATTTTTTCAACTTTTAATCTTTATTTATTATTTATTTTATATAATTTTTTATTTAATATTAATGGAAGATAAAAATATTATTATTTTTTAATGGATAATTATTTATTTTATTTAATATTTAGTTTTTTATGGTTATAAATTTATAGAATTTTATTAATTATTTTACCAAAATATGATAAAAAAAAATGGGCAAATTCTACAATGCCTGCATATTTTAAAAGATATCAGTACCTTTCTTGAGTAGACCAATAAATTATAAACACATGCACTTGTAATATTGTAACATGAAACTGATAATATGATTTATTGTTTAAGATCTTGCTATTTTTTAATTGCTAAATGACGTGTAGAGTTATTTTTGTTGCCCATTTCATTTACACTTGCATATTTTTATGGTTTAATATTGAATTTTAAAAATATTTAAAAAATCTTGATGGAATATTTTGCAATTATAAAATTTAAATTACCATTAAAATTAAATTTTAACTCATTTATGATGTGACTTTAATGTACATATGATTGTTTTTATTGGTTAAGGATAAAAAAATACCGGTACCCTTTTAAAATTTAAGGTATCAAAGCAATCACCTAAAAAAAAACATAATGAATATACATAAATTAAGACACTTAGTAACACTAAATGAGATCAAAATAAATGAAAGAAAAAAGATAAAAGTAGGAGAAAAATTTAAGTACTTAAATCTAAAATGTATTAATATAAAGTTAAAAAAAATAATTGATCAAGTCATTAGATTGGTTTAAGTCAAAAAAAAGATAAATTTAAAAACCAAACAAATTGTAAATCATTTTAATTTAAATCATCAGATTCATCGGATCAATCTAATCCTATGAATATCCCTAATTACATTAGTAGGCAATTTTCAACTCATTGAATTTTTGTGTTCCCTCTCAAAGTATATATTATAATTATAATTATTATATATCATAAGTCCCTAAATATCCAAACTACAAAATATCTATTTACTAAATTTTAAAATATCAGTACCCAATAATAACGCCTTTTTCGGGTAGGACACAGTGTATGGTTATGCAATAATACAGAAAACTACAAGAGAACAAAGCGTCAATAATATAAAAGGACAAAATAATTTTGAGTTAAATCATACTAAGCACATAGATTCATAAATAAATTATGAGAAATTTGTTTTAAAATAATTTTTTATGTTTTAGGAAAATTATAGGTAGCGTTACACACTTTTTTTTTTAATCTTTTTCTTAAAAGAAAAAATTTAGTCAAATTTATTTTTAAAGAAACCCTAAAAAGTAACTTTTTAATTAAAAAAAAGGCAAAACATTAGAACTTATACCGAAACTAATTGCAATAGTTTCCACTTAAAAAAATAAATAAATTCAAACACTACCTTAAATTTAAAATGAAATTCTATGACAATGTGATTAGTTGTAAACCGTAATATTTTGTATGGATGATCTCTCATTACAAAAATAAAATATTCATTTACTAATGATTTGTCATTAAATTTGTTTTCATTGTATAAATTTTATCTAATAAAAATCAAATTATTAATATAAATATTGTAAATCTATACTGATAGTATAATATATTATATCAATAAAAAAATTCGATATATAAGAAATTGATACAAACATTTATATATTAAAAAAAACGTTTATAAATTACAATAATCACGTTGATGATTTATCATTACAAAAATAAATATTAATTTATTAATGATTTGTTGTTAGATTTATTTTCATTTATATAAATTTTATTTAACAAAAATTTATATATATATCACATTGTTAGTGTTTTTGTGTGTGAAAATATCACATTGTTCTTTTTTTTCGAAGAAAAAAAAATTCACATTGTTGATAAAATATATTTTGTTGTTTGTGTAGTGTCATAATAGTTTTATTAATAGTTTAATTTTCATTAATCTATACTAACATAGATTAATTAAATGACAAATTGTTAGTAAGTAATATTTTTAGTATATAATATTTGTTTCAAACTTGGTTTTAGGAACCCAATTTGTCAAAATAAACCACTTTGACCCAAAATATTAACAGGACCAAATGGCCCAAGGACGCTTAGACTGAAGTACATTATAGGTGTCACAATTGCAAGATAACTTTGACACTTTTTGGAACAAGAAAATGTACCTCAAATTGGAGTAAATGCATTTTACTCCAGAACAAGTGAGAACTGTAACAGTTCGTTATTCCTATGCTTGCTAATTATTGGTAAGAATCACTAAATAAGTGAAAAACCCTAATAATAACATTAAGAGTTGATTAATTAAATTATTTCTTACTCGTAGCTCAATTCTAAGCTAATAGTTCAACTAAGAACTAACATATGTTCTTGATAAACGATGTAAACCTACACTAACTTCTGTAAGTGAACAATTTCGTTTTTTGTACAAACTAAGCATGATTAATGTTAATTAATCATGCTTAGGGTTAGGAGAACCTCTTATGCAAGTTTGACATTTTTTGATAAAATAATATTTTATTTAGTGTTAAGTGTACACTTGTTTAATAATAGGATTGACACAAAACCAAAGATAAAACCAAGTTAGACCACCATGAAAATAACCAAAATGTCCTTCTACATACAAAACAAGCACATAGGACAAATAATTCTCCTTTCACGTGCATGAAATTGAAATTTTACCAACGTGCTAAAATGTTTTCTTACACAAAACTTAGCACCTTTTGAACATAGTTATTTTTGGCCAAAATTTTGAAACTCAATTCTCTCTCCCATGTGTATGTGTCATGCCCCTCTCTCTCCCTCTCCCTCTCCCACCTGTGGAGATTTTTGCATTTCTAATTTTGATTAAAAATGTAAATTGTTTCATAATTTTTAAGTTATTAAAAAACCTTTGGGGTGGGTGTGGGTGTCGTCGGTTGGGGGGGGGGGGGGGGGGGGGGGGTTGTATATATATCTCTTAATTACTCATTTGGTCCTATATTTGCATTATTTTTATCTTTTGGTCCCTATATTTAAAAATTACTTGTTTTAGTTCCTACACATTTACTTTTGATATCGTTTTAGTCTTTGTTGTCAAATATATCTTACCTCTGTGAAATAAAATCGTCGTAAAATAGAAATTGGTGGTGTAAAACCACCACAAAATTTGTCTCATAAAATAAAAAATACATAAAATTTGTGATGGTTTAATGACTACCAAAAAATTTGTGGCGATTTTATATCACCAATTTCCATTTTGTGGCGGTTTTATTTCACAAAGTTAAGACACTGTTGATAGTAGAGACCAAAACAATATAAAAAATGTGTGTGTAGAAACTAAAATGAATAGTTTTTAAGTATAGGAACCAAAAGATAAAGATAATGTAAGTATAAAAACTAAATGAATAATTAAACACACACACACACACACATATATATGACTAAGTGAGTAGTTAACACACACACACACACACACATATATATATATATATATGAGTTAGGGCTTTTCCTCACATATTGTTCCTCTCACACACTCTCTATCACTCAATAATCCTCTCCCTTTCCTTTAGCCTTCTTGCTAGCCAAACTCCCTCTCCCTTGGTTCTCTTCCATTTTTGTTTTGTTTCACACACATTCAAGTGTGAAAGACTCCTTCATGGTTGTCCTCTTGCTTGCTTAGGTGTTGGGGTGCTTGTGATGTTGTGTATGTGTTGAAAACTTGTTTTCCCGCGCTTAACATTTCCTCTTGTTTTATTTGCAACTTCTCTCACAAAATAGATTTTGAAAAACTGGACATAGACCCTTAAAGTTGACTTCTTTGACTCCATTTTTCTCACAAGTTTCGTCCAAAAACATTATGATTTGGTCCTTAAAATTTTGTCACAATTGTGGGGAACAATCTATTAATACTTTTTGACCTCAATGAGATTTTTAGTAAATTTGTATACTTATCCATTATGAAAACCAAGTGCATATTTGAAAAATAGACATTTTATGCTTTCTTGTGAGTGGTCTTTCATGAAAACCAAAATACATTTTCAAAAAAAAAAAAAACACGAATAAAGTAATTAACGACAAGATAATTAGTTAAAATAATTTATTGTGAGTTTTTCCTTTTCTTGAACATACGGTTAAATTTGTGAGCGATTTAAGCGGAATCAATTACCAAAGCACCAACTTATCCCGTAATGTCTCCTTCGTAATTTGTACGGTATCGAAATTTTTTAAGAATACATGGATAGCTCATTCCAAATTACTAGTGTTAAATTACACGTATAACTCTGTTGTTCCATTTGTCAAACATCGATCTCAAGATTAGATCATCCAAGCATAAAAATATGAATCAAGCAATGACCAATAACGTATTCTGTTTTCCATCCGAGTGTAATTAATATTTTGTCCTTTTCATTTGGGTTAGCATGTACTGACATCATGTCTTAATTCAGCCATATCTACAGATAAAATAAGAATTTTGCGATGCAATACAACAACGCCACATTGTGCTCCTTGATCCATCACACAAGAAGCTAACTTCAGATTATTAGAAATTTCGACCCAAAAGGTATTATTTATGGGATGTAATAAAGCCGTTAAAACATCCGGCTAACCTAACCCAATTCTACGATCTTCAACAAGATCACATTCTATTCTATTCTTTGCGATCAAATCAATATACAGAGATACTGTGCCCGCATTATATACAAGCACAGCTACAATCAGGATGACTGAACTCGAGTGCCGACGGACCAAAAGCCTACAGAAAGATGTACAGATTGCGTAAGTATTAATCGATGCTCCATTGCTATAATTTCCTTTCAAGTAAAAGACAGCAGAAGAAATGAATAAATATTGGAGGAACAAATAGAATATCACCAGGTAAAAAAAAAAAAGAAACTGTATTTTATTTAAATTGTACTTCTCTCAAAACCACCCTAGCAAACTTCTCTAATGTTTCTTTTTCTTTAAAATAATAAGTAGTGGCAATGTGCCATAAACAATGGTGTTATGATATTTTAGATAACAAGTAGCCAAACGGCAAAGAGTAATATACAATCAAAATAATGCCAAAATGAGGTAAATAGCTACCTGTAGAATTCTTCACAACAAGCTTGCACTTAATAGTCCAACAGGCCTTTCTCTCCCAAAGGATTCATCATCAAAATCTTCGTTTGTTGAATTTTCCTGGCATAACTCTCGAGTAGGATTTAAACCAAGAGCCTCCCAAGCCATTGAATTATCATCGCAAACATTGCCTTCTTCAGAAGCACGATTGCCATCGACATGGGCCTCTGCATTTACCCTTGTATCAGAAGACAAAAGTTCCATTCCCTTATCATCATCAATGGACGGTGCTGGATCCACATTGAGATCTGAGCACAAATCATATCCGCTTTGCTCCCCAGTCCCATGACCAGTAACAGCTACAGTTCCTTGATCAGATTGATCTGCAGCATCCTTTTTCTGCCTCTTCCATTTCTTTGTGGATGAAGTGCCATCATCCTCAAAATCTTCTTCTTCTCTTTCTCTATGCAAGTAAACCCACAGTTTCCTTTCCCCGTCAAATTGTACACAAGGATCACGTTCATAATGCAATCTATCCAAGGCTCCACTAACTACTTGGTTAATTTGGGCATCAGAAACGTCTTCAACAATATATTGAGAATCTCGAATTAATGTACAAACATCTGCTCTAGTGCCAATACTTCCAGGTAATCTAGCTGCTGCATCTCTTACAAGACAAAGAATTGTAACGTGTGGTGGGCGATCACGTTTCAACATAAAATGGTCTCGGGCTTTTGATGTTGGCTTACCACCACATCTTCTCAAAGGTGCCACAATAGATTTTTTACCATCAGCTGCAGTATATGAAAATGCTCTGTCCGGAATTGAGTACCTGAGAACTTCCTCCTTACGAAAATAAGCCCTCACTTCCTCTGAACTAGGGCTTATGGTATTAAGACTCTTTTGAGCCCTCAGATCCCTAAACCTTTCCTTCTCATCAAGGTTGACTTGCATCAATTCCAAAGGTGGAGCAGGAAGACTTCCTATTTGTTGAAGAGTTTCCTGACCACATTTCAACCAATTGGCAAAGGAATCAACCAACTTGACAAGCATCTTATGAGGAAGACCCCAAGCTTCAGGAGATGTCACCTCCTCATTGGTGTCATGGTCAGGTGAGTTATGAATAACTGGGCCAGTCCATGACCAACTTCTGGTAGATTTTTCATACACTGCTAGTACCTTCCAACCCTTTGCTCCTAAGGGTGCTGTTTTGGAAGAAAATATCTTCAGAACACCTCTGACCAAATCCTGCAGTGGCTCTTGTGTCTCAAGAATGCAAGGATCACCAGGGTTTGATCTCACACGGTTAACAATCTCCTGAACAGTAAGAGACAGCATGTTCAGATGGTCAGCAGACTCACAATTGGCATCCATCTTATTGTTAGATAGATCACCATTCACACTGCCTTCCTGTACTTTGTTCAGCTCTTGTATAGGTTTCCCCATTTCTAAACTGTCTTCTGCATGTGGACTAATCATTGCCATGCGGACTGCTGAAAGAAGATGTATAATTGAAAATGAAAACCCGGTATGAACTGTTGGCGTGATCACAGTGAATGTCTTTTTCTGAGGCTTGGGATCCAGTTCAATATCTGCTGTCCGCATATCAGCAAGACGCAATTCAGAATTAACCATTTCTGAACTAACCATCTCAGCCTCTATTTTTTTCTTTGACTTTCTTTTCAAATAAGTCAAAGTCAAATCATCCGCTGGTGTGTTTGACAGAAGATTGCCATCTTCATCTCTTCCACCAATATCTACTGTATCATCCTTCATTTTTCGCTTCTTCGTTGCCGAGCTGCAACCAAGCAATGGTGCCTCAGATCTCTCATTTCGATCACCCTTGTATGCAGCAACATATTTCTGTCCCTTCCTCCCATACCTACTTAGTCCAACTTCATTATTATCCACAACCAAACGTCTTTCAAGTGAGCCATCCTCATCACCAACATAATCATGCAAATATTTAGACCTCAAAATGGAATGATCGAGGTCAGTTCTCCCTTTCTTCTTTCGCTCAGCAGTGTATGCATTTGATGAGGGCATGTCTAACCTTTCAATAGGTTCCCCTCGTATTCGGCCATTCTTGCCTTTCTTGTATACCTGTCTCCAATCATCATCACCATCATCAAGCATATCTGATCCTGAGGGATAGCTCTCTTCAATAAATTTACCAGCCTGTTTATGAAAAGGACCACCATTGCGTATTTCACCCTTCTGCTTTGCTTTTGAAAGGTAATTTTCTACACCATGCATATGCCCCCGCTCTGCAAAGCCACCCTTCTTTTTGGATTGTGTTATTACATGTGGCTTCAAATCTGTAACAAATTTGGCCTTCTTGGGATCTAGGTGAGACTTCAACAATTTCGTGCGAGAACCAGCAGCAGTACCCATCAAATAAGCATATTTGCTGTGTAACAAAGGATTGTTATCCTCATCATCACCCAACTGTTCTGATGAGTCTGATTCAGTTTCTTCACTTCTTAAAAGCATCTGGTTACCCCTCAAAGGCATTGTATCTTTTCCTCCATTCTGCATAGAAGTCCCTCTGATCTTCTCCTGCAATGATTTTGCTCTGAAGTCAGGGGATAGAAGTCTATCACTCACCTGTGGAGAGGAAGATCTATAAGCAGTGTAATTGAGATCAGGAGACTCTCTCCCTGCCTTCCATTTCTTGCCCTTTCGATACCAATCATCATATTTAACTGAAGAATCCATACCAAATTCCTGTCCTGGTGTTTCATTGCTACAGAAAAGTTCATCATAATCTGCTGAGTCAACTGTGTTGACTTTAAGTGGTAACCGTGAAGTCCTCAATCTAGACTTTGCCTGATCACTACCAACAAATTGTTGAACATTTTCTGGATACTTGGCCTTTCTTGAAAATTCATACAAACCTTTCTTAGAAGATGGCTTTGTCGGGAAAATTTTCATATCAGAAGATTGGTTTGCATTTCTAGTGTATCCATGTAGACCAGTCTTTGAAGACACAGACAAACCCATCAAATTGTTAGTATCTATCTCATCACCTCTCAGAAGGTCATGCCTCTTTCCCATTCTCAGAACACTAGATTTGTCCACCAGGTTGCTACGTAATAAATTGCGATCTTGATGGACAGTCAGCCCATATGACATTTCCTCGTTGTTGTCACCATTCCACAGCTGATCCCTCATCCTGAGCATTGACCCTGAATCATATCCCACTGGCTTATTCTGTTGAGAAAGAGCAGAAGTTGAACCATTTAGCCCAGGATTCACATCCAAAGCATGGTAGACAGAAGACAAGCGCCCAGTTGGGTCCTTTACTGAAGGTGGCTTTGAACCAGCCAACTTGAGTATGCCTTTTGGGTTTTGCTTCCTGTACTTCTCTTGTTCCATAACCGCTGATCGTCCTCGTGCATGGATATCTAAACGAGAACCCACCCCATTGAAAGGATAGCGGCCCATTTTCTGTGCAATTTTCCTATCCTTGTTCTTCCTGCTCCATATACCTTCACCGGACTCTTCACCTGAAGAATCAACTTCGAAATCTTCCATCTTCTCGTGCATCAAACTCTTTTGACTTCTCATAATGTTTAGGACACGAAGCCTTTCTTCAATACTGTATCCCCTACAGTTAAGCCAAGCATCTCTTATCTGACAAAGATTGCTAACCATGTTGTTCTGATGCTTCCTCAACAGATGATAGTGCTGTCGCTTCTGAAAAAAGCTCAAGCCCTCCCTGTAAAGCGCAACCCTCGGCTCACACAAGCCACCCTTCAACATATCAAACAACTTCTTAATGGGACTCCCAAAATGCAAGTTACAGCCAGTAAAAAGCTCTTTCAAGGTTTGAACAAAAGTCTCCTGGTCCATGTCAGGTAGATACTTCGCAAGTTCAAACCTCTCCTCCTCACTCAAGCATTCATTCCACACATCCACCGACAGTACACCATCAAGGCCTGCAAGATCGTACAATTCCAACGGAATGCTGCAAGTCTGGTTCCCAATCTGACAAAACTCCGCCCCAGTCTCACCCAATTCCAGCAAATCAAAATCATCAGACCCCGCCCCAGAATCAGCATCATCAAACTCATCATCATCATCCGATTCCACGGCAGAGTTACGCCGCCGAATCACCTCTTCGTCACTAGACATACTTTCCCTACTTCGAGGAGAACACTCGGAATCAAGCCTGGACACCTTAAAGCTGTTCTTCTCAATTGCCATGAAACATAACACCAAACTGCCGCCAAAATCGCGTTCAGGGACCCAATTTTAAAAATTCGAACCCGACGAACAAATCTCAATCAAAACCCTAACAGACGTAACACCACAAATTCAAACACAAAAATAAAAACCAATCTCAACTTCTTCAAAACAACAACAACAACAACAACAATAATTAAACCACAGGCACATTACAGAAAAGCGAATTTAGAAATAAAAATCACGGAACATAAGAAAGAATCGAAAGCGAGGAGATTCGGAAGAGGAATACAATACCTCAATCGCGAGAGAAGAAACGTCGAAGGAGAAATTGAGGGCGAAAGGAGGATGTGGAAGAAGGCATGGAAGGAAAAGGTTGCAGTGTGATATTGGAGAATGGCTTTGGGAAACCCTAAGGGGGTGAAAAAAATAGTTATATAGTGAGGAGAGGGAGAGACAGAAAGGAAGGTGGGGAGGGTACGAAGAAGACGAAGTTGACGTGGACGGAGAGGGACCGTGTGATTGTGAGAGTGGTGATGAGAGAGCGAAAAGACCAAAAACTCCACCGCACCAAACAGGGATGAACGCAACGCAGAGAAGCCGCGAGAGAAAAAGAAGAAAAGTGAGAAAAAAAAGTGTTTGGTTTGGTTTAGGAGTTAGAGAGAGAGAAAGAAAGAGAAGATGATAGTGTGACTGAGTGAGGGAAGGAACGAGCGAGGCAAGTGAGCCCAGAGAGACGGTTGTGAGTTGCCACTCAATCATGGGCCCACACCATTCCAACTTCTCGCCGTTGGATCCCACGCGTCAGATCCAGATTAACCGCTATGACCTTCTTTGCATCCGACGTCGTTTTAACCTTGCTTATAAGCTTTATTTTCTGTTTTCTTCTTTCATAAAAAATTCGAGTGAATCATCAATTTAGTCCCTAAAATTATAATAGAAAGAAATCAAATAACATTAGTGTAACTTACACCAACTATGACACCATTCAATAATGTTTAATTGGATAATTTTATCCAAAAACCAACCGTTAGATTGAAAGTTCCTTTAACATAGATTATATGTACAAAATTTTATATTAATTTAAAATTATTTGATACCTTATTCATATAAATCAAGATAGACGTAATATATACTTTTCAAAATATAGTAAAACATAAGTCATTTGATTACCTTCTTATTGTTATTCAATTTTGACAAAATTTAACACAAACAATCTTGGTAATATGAAATTATAATTCAATAATTCGATCGATAAAAATCACATTTTATATCAAGTTATTGAATGGTGTAATAGTTGGTATAAGTTATACCGGTGTCATTTGATCCCTTCCCAATTATAATAGTTGGTCAAATTGGTCCTTAAAATTAATAAAATAGTAAAATAGTTCCTAAAATTATACATTATCAATCAATTTAGTTCTTAAAATTGTAATTAATGGTCAAATTGGTCCCTGAAATAAATAAAATGACAAAATATTTATTGAAATTGTAAATTATCAATCAATTTGGTTTCTGAAATTATAATAGTCTATCAAAGTGGTCCCTAAAATTGAAAAGGCCTAATCACACTTTTTGTCTCCTAAATTTTTAAATTTCATGAATTTTGCCCTTAAGTTTTTTATGTGCATTTTAATACTAAACTTATATAATTTAGCAAATTTTGTCCCCATGTTCAATAATTAGTGCATTTTGCCCCTTAAGCAAAATTAAGCCTTTAAAAAAGAGTTTAATAATCATACACTGACAGTGTAAAGTAGTTTTATACTGTCATCCAATCACAAACCACCATTTATTGTAAGTTTGTTGACTTTTATAATAAATACTTTAAAAGCCATATTAATGTTGATTTCTAATTGGATGATAATGTAAAACTTTTTACACTAATAGTGTATGACCATTAAACTCTTTAAAAAATAGTAAAAGTTTTAGATATAAGATTTACATCCCTGACCCCTTTGTTCTCTACAATCACCATAATCATAGAGTCATTTAGCTTGTTTAATTTATACATAAAAGATATATTATATATACCATTTTTTCATTTGTTAATTACATTTTTAGTTCCTTAAGTGTACATTTAAATTTAAAGTATGAAAAAAATATTAAAAGTTAAGATGATAAACTTATTTATTAAATATTTTTATTTTAATTATATAAATTTATAAAGTATACAAATTTTTTTATTAAATTATATAAAATATTTATTAGTTAAATTATTCAACATCTTATAAATTTATTTATTTTTGAATAACTATCCTACAAATGAAAGGGTGGAAGATGTATAAATAATAAATAATATTATATAACCAACTAAATAAATTTGTATAATTAGAATTAAATAAAAATATTTAATAAATAAATTAGCATCTTAACTTTTAATATTTCTTTATACAAATATAAATATATACTTAGGGGATCAAAAGTGTAATTAACAAATACAGTAATGATATATATAATATATGTTAAAAAAGCATTTCTTATATGATAAAAATTTAAAATATTTTACAAAATTGTTTAGAAAAAAAGCATATATGTCATGCATGGCATGGCATGTGTGGCTTGAATTCACATTTTAATTCAAATATATATGATTAAAAATATCATTTAAGAAAATGTGTTGCTTTAAATTTTTGTTATCATAATTAAGAACTCTCACTTTAGATTTATTGAAATGTTATTTCAAAATAATTATTTGAATTACTGCCCTACCTAACATATAATTAATTTTATTTCTCTCATTTACTGTATTTTAAAAACCATACTGTACCAAATATATAATCTACTATCTATAATGAACAACAATAAATAACAACTAAAGATGTTATATTTTACAATTTGTGATCGAAATAAATCAATTTTTTAATGTAAATAATACCTCAATATAAATTTTAAGAAAAAAAAAATAATATGTTTGAAACATTTTATAAAAATATTCAAAAATAATGTTTACTTCGTACATGGCGCGGATCAATACACTAGTATGTTTACATATAAGCTAAATAAGCTAAATGACTTAGTGACTTTGTGAAATTATATAAGTTTAGGGTCAAAATGCACAAGAAAAAACTTTTAGGAGTATAATTCATGAAATTTTGAAAATTAAGGATAAAAGTGCAATTAAGCATTTTTAATTTTAAGGTTCATTTTGACTTATTATTATAATTTCAAGGATCATTTTGTCATTTTATTTATTTTCAAGGACCAATTAGACCGTTCATTACAATTTCAGAAACTAAATTAATTGATAATTTACAATTGTAGGGCCCATTTTGCCGTTTTATTAATTTTAGAGACCAATTTGACTAACATTTACAATTTTAGGGACTAAATTGATGATTTACTCTAAAATATTCCCTTTTGTCTAGTCCATAGTCCATATATAGCTGATACCAAAGTCACTAGATAGAACTTCATCGAATCACTGAGAACTGCAAAATGATACACCGTCACTGAACACATTTGTCTTTTATTAAAAGGTGTTTATTGGTTGGATTAGTTTAGGTTTAAACTAAAATTAAAAATATTTAGCAAATAACTTTGTCCCTTAAATATATGGTTAGGGGTTTGATTTCTAGATCCGTGTATATAAAATAAACATCTATTGGTCAGTCCCTTAAATAAATCTCTCTACCTCGAGGGAGTAATTCTTAGCTGTTGGTCGAGAAATATCCTAGGTTTACCTAAAAAACTAAAATTAAATCTAAATTGATTATATTTATATTATGTTTGGATAAGTTTTTTTTTTACAAATATTTATAAAAAAAAATAAAAAATAAAATAAGTTTCTTTTATAAGCTAAAAATAATTTATACATTGAATTATGATAAAAATAAATAAATTATTATACTTTTTAAGTTTTTATCTCTACTTATTATTTATTTCATACCCTTTTTTAATTTATATATTAATGCAAGTATTGATTAATTATTTATTTTATTTAATATTTAGTTTTTCTATGGTTATTAATTTATTAATTTCATTAATTAATTTATTTAAAATATGACAAAAAATTCATAATAAACATAAATAAATTAAGATACTTGGTAATATTAGATGAGATCACAAGATCAAAATGAATAAAAAAAATACAAAGAAAAATTTAGATACTAAAGTCTAAAATATATTAATATATACCAATATGATATGGTATAATTGACAGATAATTATATCCCTTAATATATTAGACTTATGACTTTCTATTTGAAAATGTTATGCCTATGGACTTTTTTTATTATTATCACTGATACTTTATATATATATATATATATATATTGGATTAATATGTAGGTATTTTTATTTTGATATCTGTGCATGTAGAAGTTTGTTATTAAAGTTTCTTTGGATTTGTATCCTTTTAAATGAATTATATATTAGTTGGTACTAGCTAGTACACTCCCATCCTAGAATGGAGCATAAAGCGATTCAATTATTTGGTGTGAACTCTAAATAAGTGAAAATGTTCTCATATAACTTCAATCATTTTATTGTTCATCTCATCTTTGTGGTTATTTGGTTTTTAATTGTATGCTTTCAGCTTTTGTCTTGACTAACTTTTTTTATGTTTTCTTTATAATTAAATAAAAAGTTGTCATGAAAGTAGCAAAAGAAAAAAAAGACAAAAAGAAAGGAGACAATGTCTCACAAGCATCAACACTGGATGTGAAAGTTAATCATGGGAACAATAACAAGGATGTGGAGCAAGATTACACAATGAAAATGGGATTGAAGACCTTAAAGTTGCATTCAACAATATATTGAGTATGATCGTTGGCAATAACCCCAACCTTAGTTTCACACTATCTCCTTCAGGACTTCCACTCATCATCAGCAATTAGCCAACTCATTGAACTCCTTTATAACAAGGAGGACTAAACACACATAAAATTATGGCAAAGTTTACTTGCTTGCTAAATTTGTCACATAATCGACATCTCCATATAAAGTTTCTTTTAAAGTAAAAACACAGGAAAGATTACAGGATGAACTAGGCGATAATAAGGATTTCTACTTCAACTTTCAATCATTGATTGCTTTTGGATATTAGGGAAGAACTGCTAGTGTTGTTATGCTAGAAGTAAGTCGAATTATATTTATTTTTTTATTATCAAATGTATGCATTTTAAAATATAACCATTTTTAGACTAAAATAAATATATGAATATTTATTTTAGCAGCGGATTTGTATTTCAATTAGATCCTTCATATATCATTAATATATATTAAAATTATCACAATGAAAAAAAAGGAAATTAAGAAACAACACATACTACTAACCTAGAGTTGCATAGTCGTTACTGCTCAACGATTTTGAGCCAACTCAGTTCTAAAACCGCAAAGTCACCCAGGTCACCTTCCTTGATGTCTTTTGTGGCCTCTCTGTTTTTGTAACTCATTCTTTTTCTATCAATGCTTCTCTTTATTCGGTGGATGAACGAAAGTACAACGAAATAGATGAATAAAGGTGACGGTGAAGGAAAATGGATTTAATTGATGAATGATATGATTTTTGCCATTGAGGGAAAGAGAACTCACACGCTAGAGATAAAACTAAAAAGAGAAAGGAAATTAGGTTTATAAGGATGAAAGTATTTTTAAAACAACAATTAGATTTTTTAAAGTAAAATAATTATAATTTTAAATTTAAAAGGAAAAAATTATTTAGTTAGAAAATAAATTGAAATAAGTAAAAATTTCTTTATTAAATAACAAAATAGATGACATTGCAACAACTTACATAATTATTAGTCTAAAAACCAATTGTTTCAAAATCTCTACATTTATTAGGGTATCATAGAATTTCTCTTAAAAAAAAGTGGGCACTTTTAGTACAGGAAAGTCAAAATTGGTGTAGTGAGGTGGACGATATGTAATTTTATGTGACCAATAAATTGTTTACAGTACCAAATGTTGTGAATTTTTATAGTAGGGGATCTCAATTCTTTCTTAACAAGAACCTTATACATAATCATATATTTTGTTTTTATTATAATAAAAATGTTAATAAGTGTCTTTTAGAGCATTAATTAAGTAAATAAAGGTAAAAAAAAAAATTAAAAGCATTTAGTGCACTTAAAAGTTATTTAACACTTACTTTTTTTAGATAATTAAAAATATTTAATAATATGTATTTAATGTAACTCACTAAAATAGGTCTAATGGTGGAGAGTTTGGATAATATATATGAGGCTCTAGATTAAGACTCATTATCATTATTGTACAAAAAAAAATATTTAATGTTATTTAATCTGTATTTTATAAGACCCTTGTCATAAAACTTGAATTAAACTTTTACATGATTTGCAAGTAGGTAGTATTTGATTTTTTTTTTTTTCTTCTTAAAAGAAGAAATTGTTTTAATTAATTTTTATTGTTCTATTTTTAAAATTTTAATTTATTAAATAAGTTACTTTTATTTTTAAGAACTTTTTGACAGTTATGTTAAGCTTAATTTTTTTAAAGAGAAGTGAAAAAAATTAAGTCAGATAACTTGGGAGTCACACTAAAAGTATTTTTTTTCTTAAAAAAAAATGGTTTAACAATGCAGATTTAATTTTTATGTTACATGACATATTTTAATTGACTCAAAATATTATTCTAAAAATATACACAAATTTCCACACTAGACTAATTGCTTGATGGTCCACATCCCTAATCCCCTATTGGAAGGCTAGGCAGCTTAAGCACCAAATCTAAAAAATTATTGATCTTCCATTCATAAAATTACAACGAACACGATCAAACTTTGCACCAGTGAAGCAAGGGATTGAAATTCCATTAATTGTTCAAAATCGCACAGAATTCATCATGTGTTTCGTGATATGCCATATAACTCCATCCTCTAATCCTACGGACCACAAGATAACATGTTAAAAATTAGTCACTAGAATGAAGTATAATTAACAACAACATATACACAGAGAGAGGGAGGAAAAAATTACCTTTCAGAAAACATTTGTCTGTAGATCCTCTAGCAGGGGATCTATATCTTTGGCTTCTTTTTCTTCTTCAGTTCCCGTTAAGATAGGAGCATCAAGCTCAGGAGGTTTCTGATAAGATAAGCAGACAAATCACAACAAAGTTAAACTAGATGTTGAAGAAAACATTATAGCAATAATGGAAGCCATTGCTACTAAAGTTTAATTACTATGTTACCATGCAACGAACTAGTGCCCAATTGACACCCCGGAAGAAAGGATGACGTTTAATTTCATTTGCTCCTTCACGTGAACCCAATCTGTCTTTGGGATCTCTGTGCAACAACCAGTAAATTAGCTGCCTTGCCTGGAGACTTACCTGCATGCATATTAAAACAATATTATCATTAAATTTGTGTTCACAGAGTCGCATTCGAACTTTTGGAGGTTTTTATCATTCAGCATGATGCATATACCAAACTCAAGTGTGTTTGAATGGTATTTTGTAAGGATTTGATGTGAGCATTCTATTATTTTACCTATGATTTGATTATTTTGTAATAAGGTGGATTTGAATATACAGCTTAAATAAATACTTATTTGGTAAGCTTTTATCAAATTCGTAAGCTTAAAAGCAAATGTTACTAGACTTCGCTCTTTCCCTTCTTATTTAAATTTTGAAGATGGTTTGGAGGTGAACCATCCATGGCTGTATTAAAAATTGGAGGTGAGTGAGTATGCATAGAGTATCTATGATTTGGAGGTGAACCATCAAGTATTAAAAATTCCTTTAGGAGTATGCATAGATGCCATCACAAACTCTGGTGACACTGGGAACCTACTCCATTCTACAGTAATTGTTCTAAAGGTGCATTTCCTAACTCGGATCACAATTGAAAATTATGCAGTAGCAAACAACCTGTTAGCAACAAATGTATAAGTTACGAAGGATAACACTAACCGGTTTACTTTTGGGAAATTTAAGATCCTTGTGAAGAATGTTTGCAAATGTTTTTTGTCTTGTCTTCCCCCGGAATGGTGTATACCCATAAAGCATTTCATATATTAGAACACCTAATTAAAAAGAGGCAATGGAGTCAAGCAATGTGATATAATTTTAATTTGTTTCAAATATTCATCTGGGTGCAGCCCTTTGTGTGTGAAAGAATCCAACAGTTATATATGGCCAATGATTCAATTAATCACAATATTTTAACATGAGATAGATGCAACAAGGATGGGTGATAAATGTTCATTTTAGCATTTGAGTTGGCATTTGATAACTGATTCAATTCTACTCTTCATATCATTAAATAGGATATGCATAGCCTTGGTTAAGAGAAAGGCAACAAAGGAAAAGGGTTGAGAGAATAATAAAGAGAATTAGAATATGCATAAAAACTGATTTAGTTATCCATGGAAACATTAATATCCACTACACGAACTAAATATAAAATGCATTCAAACATTCTTATGTTGACTTTTTTTAATGTTTAATTTATTTTGATTCACAATTGCCTTTGTTTTTTATAAGAATTAAAAATTACCTAGAGCCCACCAATCCACAGCACTAGTATGACCCGAACCAGTTATAATTTCCTGCACAGGTTGAACTATCAGTAGCAACAAAATCTAAGAAATGCATAAAAATTTCCAAAGAAGTTCAAATAGCATGAATGCAATAAAATTCCCTGTATGCTGCGTAGCCACCAACATCCCACCCTTACCCTTCCAAGAAATCAAAAGGTCTCTACAGGAATAAGAATAGTTCGTGTCTAATTGGCAATCTCATAAAACAACGATTGGACAAACGGTGTAAGACACTTCTCCACTCACTTCGAGCCTCCATTCAGTATAAACACTAATCTACAGAACTTCTTATCCTTCTATTGGATTCAACTTGATCTTTTAAGTTCCACAGTGAAAACACGTGTTAATTAATTCATGCTTGCTTGCATAAAGCATTAAGCTTTCTTGTCTTTTGATAAGTATGCATTATACTTTAAATATAACGAACACGTCCATGTTACAAACTTGTCAGTCAACAAAAAAAGTTTTACAATTTTGTCAAGTATTTGCACAATAAAACATTTTTCTTAACAAAATGCGAAGTATTGATTATACGCGCAAATGCATTATATTTATAATAATGGTACATTCTCTACAATATAAAATACTTATTTGAACCATGCATGTGTCGAACCATAATTTTTGCTGCTCAATAATATATAATATGTCCAGGAATAACAAACCGGAGCTATGTACTCTTCCGTGCCAACAAAAGAATTTGATGCTCTCATTGGTTCAGCCATAAACAATGGAACCTGCCGACTTTTCTGTTGTTTCTTCTTCTTCTTCTTCTTTTCATTGGTAGCTGGAATTATAAGCTGCAAAGAGGCAGTAAGACGTAAATAAAACCGTTTTAGCGACCTGAATTAAAACTTAAAAAAGTATTGTTTATAATTAAAGACTACATTATCAAGTCCTTGTCTCTGAGATACCTGTGGCTTGCTAGGTGTTAAACATGACAAATCAAAATCTGTTAGGGATACATGCCCACTGCTCTGGATTAACACATTTTCTGGCTTCAAATCCCGATATATTATCCCTGTAAACTCTCATCAAACAATGTCATATTAAACTTTGTTCTAAGCAAGTGTGTGTCTTGATATACATCAGAATAGTTTTACTGGCAAGATTTCTTGCAATGACAGAATTTTGTGATGCAAATTGCTTGTACGTCAGCATATGACACTTGAAGACTTGAAAGAAAAAAATAAAATATTGCAGCATGATAAGTTCAAGGTTAAATTAATTAGTAAGTCCCTCAACTATTTGAGAATTTTTAATTAGGTCATCAAACTAAAAAAAATTATAATTAAATCATTGATCTTATAAAATTTTTGTAATTAGACCCCAGAGGTTTTAAAACCATCACAAATTATTACTTTTTGATGGTTTCAAGCTGCCATAAACTAATTTTAAGAACCCAATTACAAAAAATTTACAAGGATTCAATTACAAATTTTTTTAGTTTAGGAACTTACTGATTAATTTAACCTAAGTTCAACCCTAAGATTCCGAAATATTTTGTCAATAAACATCTCCCAAGTTTCAAGAGTTAAAACAGAAGGCAACAACAATGGTCATCGTGATGCCATGTATATATATATAAGCCGAATAAGAGCCTACCTTGGCAATGAAGGTACTCCAATGCAATCACTACCTCAGCGGCATAAAATCTATGAATATTAAGAACTTAAGTCAGTTCAAGAAAAGTAGAGAAACACAAGTAGCAGACAGTTTTGAAGAACGATCCTTTTCTTTACTACTGGTTATTGAAAGTCTTAGTGTTTCGTAAAAAAAAAAAAGTCTTAGTGCACCAAATTAAAAAGGAAATTGTTCAAATAACTTAAATTCATTAAGAAATTTTCTACTAGCAATCTACGCCTTTTGCTGCATTTAGGGGGGAGAAATGAGAGAGCATGAAAGATTTGGTCAAGAACTCCAAGAAGTTAGATTATAGAAACAGGTATTGTCAATTAAAGAAAAGTAAAGCCGTAAGGGACAATAATAAGCAAGTTCGTCAAAGGAAGGGACAGACAAATTTCAATGGTACAAAAGAGAACCCTGTAGGCCAGGGTACAGGGATAGCAGGGGAGGAGCTTGCAAATTGGGCCTAACCTATCCAATTTTACAAACCAGGCCGAATTGTATCAAGAGCCCAACTATTTGCATTCCTTTTTTCTATGCACACCCTTTATATGTAGGAAGTTAATTTGAAAGCTCCATTCTCTTTACTTTTCCTGCCCGGCTTAAGCTAATGGCCCAAATGTCATTTAGCAAAGGTCTATTGGGCCGAATAAATAGATCGGGCTGGGCCAGCCTTTTACAGGTCTAAATAGAGAGAGGGAAGTAAAATTATTAAGGAGATAAATATTAATAATATATTGTTTCTAACACACTCTTTTTATTATTAGGTGAAATTTAGGTAAATATTATAAATAGTCATTCAATCTAAAATAAGTGTCATTTTAGTTTTTTTTTAATTAAATTTTCTGTCAATAAATTCGTCAGAGTGCTGTACAAAATTAAGGAAATTTTAAATTTTAGAAGAAAATGATCATAAAACTAAATTATCCTTTTCTCGGGAATATAAGTTATTAATACTTTATATTTTCTGAATAATAATAAAAATTTCTAAAATGATAGATAATTTCAAACAAAGTTTAATTAAACCAACACTTATTTAAAAAGAGAGGTAGTATTCTTTTTTAAAGAGATAAAGTAAAGTGTTAATAACATATATTTCCAAGAAAATGATAGTACTCCAGAATTTATGTTTTCTTTAATCCTTGTGTAATACTCTAGAATTATTTTTCTAAAATTTGGGATTTCTTTAATCTTTGTGTAACACTCTAAAACAACACTTATTTGAAAATAGGAAGAGTAAGAAATGAAAGTTATTAAATAAAAAGAATCATAATTAGAAAAGGTGAGATAAAAATAGTTGTTAGCACTTTTTATTGAAAAAATAATTGGTGGCAAAACTATGGGCAACATAAGTCAACACTGAAGAAGAAAGATTTGCACAAAAAATAAAGGGCCCACTAACGAGTTTAAAAAATCATAGTGAATATGTATATATCGGTAACACTTTTTTGTAATTTTTTCCACTTTTAATTCCTTACCTAATAAATTGTTAGTATTCTCTAAAAAATTACATATTACAGGACTTAATTTATTACTATTGGGGTTGAAGACCTTAAGAATTTAAACATGTAAAAATCGTTTTCAAGTTTTGAATCACAACAATTTTGAAGAATAGAGAGGAGAAAAAAAAAATCCAAGAAATGGTTTTACTCGCCCTACTAATTTAATAATTTCAACAAAACACTTTTCCATCGTGATATCTACTCCACCCCTTCATCTTAAAAAAAACAAAAAACAAAAAAAAACCCCTCTAAACTCGTGATATATATGCATAAATTCTGTATGCAGTAGTATAATGTACCTCACTGCGTCTTCCTTGAGAACCTTACTTGGCTGCCGGTCAAGAAGCAGGAACAACTCTCCCCCAGGACAATAATCAGTTATCAAACAAACGTGTGTTTTGGTCTGCAAGTTAATCAAGTTCCGAATATTTAACAAATTCAGTAAATAGTAAAGCAGCCACGTGAAAATCCTTGCTACTCTGTAACTTCAGAATAAAATGTAGTAGGGAATAAAGGCATTAATTCAGGTCAAGACAATATAATTCGTGAAATCATTATCCATAAAACAAGGATCTATGATAAAATGGTTGTGATGTGACATATTTGAACTCTATAATCGCTAAAAAAATCCTAATGTTCCCATCAGTTATTCGTAATTGATAAGTAATAATCATTGTGTTACTTATTAAAAAGTAGTATTCGAGTTTCAAACCTGAAAGGAAGCATATAATGCAGGTAGAAAAGGGTGGTCCAACTTGTCAAGGATTTCTCTCTCTGCGCAAGCTCTATGCACCTGTAGAAAGTGTATAAAGGCCATCCCATTACAACTAGTGGTAAATAATGCTATAACTTGATTTACACAATTACAATTAGAATAATAATTTTGTTACTTTAAGGTACTTAGAAACACGGCTATGTATATATACTGTTTCAAGTGAACTAATATTTTGTTGTTGAGAAATCGTTAGAGACTTAATAGAAGTTAAATGCATGACCAAAAGGCAAAGAAAATGAAGCCAATAGAATATATAATGACTGTTACAAAAACATGTCTAGGTGGTAGGACGTGGTAAATAGACCCAAGGCCAAAAGTTAGCAGTGAAAATCTTGGGGAAAAAAAAAAAGGTCAAGTTAATTAATCACATAATTCACATTCAGAACCTTGTTACGATTGAGCATAACACCCTTATCCATAGCCTTCATGGCAAAATATTGACCAGTTCCACGAAGCTCCACCAGATGCACACTGCAAGCCAGTAATATATAATAATATTTCACTGCCACGGAAGCATGCTTTGGAAAAAATTAATGGAACAGAAAGAAATTGTCTATCACCCAAATCAACGAAGAAATTCTAACCAAGATCTTAAAAATCTTAAGCTCACCTGAATTTTCAGTTAACTAGAGAGAGTAATTCATCTATAAGGCTTTTATATATGCAGAAATTCCATTAAAGAAAATCTAGAATTACTAATAGAAATGACAATGACGATGACAACAACAAAACCTTATCTCGTTGGGTGAGGTCAGCTACTAGTAGAAATGACCAAATCTTAAAATTGTATGTCAGTCAAATTGGCTGTATAGAGAGCATCACAGTCGTATGGTTACAATTCATTTCACACCTGACAATTAATTTAACCCTCATGCTACCAGTGCAAGCAAATGTGAAATAGGGGAATGCAATAGAGAAATAGGGGGAAAAAACCTGCCAGTATCTCCTGACCCCAAAGGTTTAATTGGCCTAAAGTGCTTTAACCCTATCTGTTCTCCACTTTCTAGGACCTGCAAAACCAAGGTCACAGAGCAATTTGCAAAATTAACTTAAATTGCATCAGACATTCAAGAAGTGACTAGGAAAATCCAAAATACCCTATGGAACAGAAGGAACTATAATGGTTTCATGGCATGTTTACCATCTCAATAAAATAATCTTCAATATAATATATAATTTAAGATAAAATTATGATCACTTCCTACATCCCAGAAATCTAAAGAAACTACAGAAAGACAAAGAACAAATAGACAAGTTAGCACAACTGTCAAATGAGACATGAAGTATTTACCACATCTGCCCATCGTTTGTAATTTATAGTCGTACAGTGTAAAAGAAATTCCAAACTCATTAAGTAGTTAATGGAAATAATAAGAAGTTGGGTAAACATGACACATTCTCAATGACGAAAGTAATACCTTCTGGATAGCTCTCCATGCAGGGTCATCCTTCCTATGAGGTTTTGGGTGAACTGTTTTTGAATGATTTATCCATAAATCGTCTGGTTTCTGGAAAGCGCCGAAAGGGTCATGTCACAATTGAAGTCAAAAGCTTTTTAGAAGACTAAGATAACTAATAATAGCAGTAGATGTTACCATATTAGCATCCGGAAGATCTCTCACTGCCTCATCAACATTTTCTGCAGTTTGTTTGACCTGAGAGTGGGTTTCAAATGGACTTGCTGTAACTCAGGAAATACAAAGCATAATAAAAAACAAATTGAACAAACTTTCCTACTGTTATATGGGGAAAAAAGGAGCTCATAATAGATGTCAAAAGTTTCAGTGGAAATCATAATCCATAGGCTTTATAGACTTTCAAATTTAAAGCCTGAATTTGGATATTGATGATGTTTACGATGATTTGAGATAATTTATGAATTAATGAAGCATTTGAATAGGGACCAAACCAATTGTTCTCCCTCCTTTGCATTATCTTCTGCGATGCAGTTGTGAAGAGGCTCTACATGTTGACTACCATCAAGTTGAACACCAATAAAATACTGCACTTCTCCCTGTTAAACCAAGAAGGAAAAGAGACAAAACAAAAGCTAACGTTCGTATTCTGTTAATGTGAAAATATAGGCGAAAAGAATATGATCAAACTACCCAAAACAAATTTTGTACGGCAAGATCTTAAAGGATGAAACATCTTCAGAGGACTATCATATGCTGTACCTTCTGATCACGCATAGGCTGCAAATGAAACAGGTTCCAGAACTTTTTCCCTGGGTTGAACAGAGAAATCTTCAATAGCAAGTAGAATAATAATCGCAACATTATTGATCTTCACGTTAAGTAGATATATATCCTTTGTACGCTAAGAAAGATATTCAAGATTCTAAAACAGGAATTTATAGCAAACATTGTGAACTGTTTTCTTATCGACTAGTACTAGTACACGTAAATGTCATTCATGAAAAACTCAGATAACAGTATATTTATTTCTTTATAATAAACTACATGTGTGATATATGAAATATTCCTGTAATACTTATAAATTCCAATCTATAAGAAATTAGCCTATGAAAGTGGTTTTCCCAGCAGAAAATCAAACAGGCTTACCACTCTTCGTATAATTAATCAATTGTACGGTAACTTCTGTTTGGTTGTCAATTGCCTCTCTAATTTTTCTCACGGTTGCTGGATCAGTTTCAGGTCCTTGCAGAAACCTAAATAGCCAAATAGCATAAAAGGTAAATACACTGAATTTTGACATTATAGAAACAACTTTAGGCAAATCAATATTGTTAAATTTTCAGAAAGGAATTTAAATTTGAATCACCAGCTTCCATCTAGCATAAGTATACTTCCCGTGTAACGACATTCAATTTAAAGCATACCTGCAATTCCTTCCCAAGATTTCTTCACGACTATATTCTGTAAGCTCTAAGAAGCTATCCGATGCAAAGATCTGAAAAAGCAAAAACCAAGTACAAACTTTTCAGTGTTACATGCTTACCTCCAAGTACAAGAATCCAACACAGAAGGGAAACACTTTATCACTGTAGTACAAATGATTCAAAGAATCTTACTATAGGATTGTCAGGAAGCCTTGGATCAGTAATGACAAAGTTCTTCTCAATACGTTCAAGCGTGGTAGCAAGATCAAGACCTTTTCGCTTTTCCCTCTGCTTTTCTTTGTCATCCAGCTCAATACTATCAGGCCTCTCGTCATCCTCACTCTCAGAGCTGACGTCCTCAATATCTTCATTATCCATGCTTTCATCATTGGACTGACTTTTCCTCCTGAACCTGCAGCATATAAAGATAGCCCTGTGAATTGTGCTGTAGGATGGATGAAGATTTAAAATAACTCTCCATGACCGCAACTGTGACAACAGCGTCAAGGTTTTAGAGTCTTGGCGACAGCATTGTGACTGCAATTGTAGCCACATTAGCCATATTTGTCTACAATTTTTTGTAGGACAAAAACTAGATGTAGTTCCATAGATGTTTTTAATGTTGTTCTCTTATCAGAATCAGAGATTCCTTTGATGATCTATATTGACCTTTGATAGAAACCTTAATACACGAATTACCAAAGTGAAATTTCAATTTTAATTGAAAAACAACGACATCAAAGTTTTGTTCTTTTCTGCAAAATCAAGGATCATGATGAGACTGCAATTGTTACCTTAACTTAAAACCTTGCATGGATCATACATAAATTGGGAAATAATTTATTAAATAACAATATATACCCCATGAAAGAACGGCGCTGCGAGCTTTTCTGTTTATTTTCAGGCAGCTCAATGATTCGTTGCATTGAAATTCTATTTCCTCCTTCTGATTTCCGTCTAAATGAAGCCACACTCTCAGATTTTCTTCTTGATGTTTTTTCTTCTTTCCCTTTTTCTTCTTCTGCTAGTGCTACTTCTTCGTCAGCACACCCTGATTTTCTGATGGAGGGACGGCTAGCCGATTCACTTAATGCTCGGGGGCGCTTCATGGCCTCTAACAACTCAGACACTGAACTTGTAGCCTTCTCTTTCTGGCGGGCTGCAATGCAATGCACTAGCTCTTAGTGTTGTTATGTAAACACTGAAAATCTACTAACTACTACTGCATGGCATGGTCAATCAGTCACATGTTTGGACTTTCATATTGTCAAATTGGTGCTGAATCTTTACCATTGGGGCTTGTTGTGTATGTATATATGTATGCCAATTGAATTGATCTTTTTCAATTTTTTATATTTTTTGAGGATTTCCGATTGAATTGATAATGGGTGTCTCATCATCTCATGTTTATCAAAAACGGAAACAAGCAGTTCACATTTAACATTAGATTCAGATATATCATCGTTAGAAGGGTAACAATATTTCTTCGTTCCCCCAAAAGTGTCCGTTACGTTCTATATCCTGTCAAAACTTTAGGACTTGCGTTGAACCATCAACAGTTTCTTATGCGCGGCGTAATATGAGTGGTGATGTGATGCGTCTAAAATTGACCCGTTCGTTGCACAAAAAGTTTCTTTAGAATTTCTAAGGTGACGGTCATAAATTTATTCCTCGTAAGAGTACACATGGAAAGATTAATGGAAAAGCGTCGTGTATTTATACTAAATAAATTATAATATAATCTTCCTGAGAGTACCATAATTTTTTTTTAAGAATAACAAAGGTTATTCTTAACTTTTAAAAAAATAAGTTTAAATTCCCTTAAATGATTTATACATTTTTTATAATTTTAAATATTTTTTTAATTGATATTTTTATATTTTACATGAATTTATTATATATGCCACCTATCTGATTTTAAAAAATTATTTTAAGTTTTAATTTATAGTTTTAAATTTTATCTAAATTTAAAATATTCATGGAACGTATTTAATATTTGTTAGCATATTAAATTGAAAAGTGAAGCTATTGATACTCTAATATAATTATTCATAGACATTTCTTTTTATTTTTATTTATCTTTCCACTTTTATCCTTTCCTAAGTTTTTTTATAAAAAAATTAAATTAAAATATTTATTCAAAGTCTTTATTTTATATTTTTCTAAGTTTTCCTTTATTTAGATTTAAAAAAAAAATTATCGAAGTTTACTTCCTTTGTGTCTAGCATGAAATACTAAAGAAATGATAGAAAATAAAAAATGAATACATTTGATTTTTTACTTTCTCAAAATTAAAAGAATTGATGATTGCGATGACATAATTTGAATGATGAACTTTTTTAATAATATGACCAATAAATAAAATTTTTAATGAATATATTATAAAAGATTAAACCTGAGAAAAAAATATCTTTTTTTATTAACCTAATAAATGTAACTTTGATAATAAAATAAAAATAAAAACATAACAAAAAAACCTTTTTTTAGTTAAATAATTTAAAACTTAAAAATTATGGACAAAAAAGACTAGGAGAAGGGATAAGATAATTACTTTTTCTTTATTGTTACTTTATATACAATAAAAAAAATAAAAATTAGGAACCAGTTAATTACTTTACAACATCTAATTTTAATAGTAACTAATAATAATGTAACATTTTAATAGTTTAACTTCTATATTTCCAAGTTCACAATGGCCCTCTATATGACCTGGGAATAAGATTTTTAACATTCATACTTGCTTATCCATTATTTTATAGTTAATTATAGCTTTAATTATTTAAAATATACTTTATTAATTATTTTTATACTAAATCAAACTTTTTTGTCAGTTGCATTTGACTATTTACACATTTAATTTGTTTTATTTTTATTAAAAGAAATAAAAGTTGCAATCCATCACATTATCATTACATGAACTAAAAGAGAGATAATGATTCTCTTCCTCTTTATTTTTTGATATGTTTTATTTTATTTTTAAGATTATATTTTTGTAAATAAAAATATTTTTCTCGATTGTAAGTTTTGTAATATAATAAAACTAAAAGAGAGAAAATAAATTATTTTCTCTTCCTCTTTATTTTTTGTTATGTTTTTATTTTATTTTTAAGATTATATTTTTGTAAATAAAAATATTTTTCTCGATTGTAAGTTTTGTAATATAATGATTAAATATAATATTAATTTATTAGGAATGCATGTTATTAAAACTTTTTATCAATCAAATAATGTTATCATACTTACAGATATTTTTTATTTTATACAAATAAAAAATAAGATATAGTTTTGTTCATTTATTTTATCTTTTATTTTTATATATAATATGTGAAGAAAGTTCACTTAAATGATTTTAAAATTTATTTAAAATAAAATTTTAAATAAAGGTAAGCTTAAAAAAATAAAAATAAAATTATGGAGTATGAATAGGTATATTAAAGTGTTAACCACCCACCCACCCACCCTAAATTGAAATACATTCTTTTAGTCTTAACTTACTCTTCCATAATTTATATTCTTTTAAATTAATGATGCATATAATTTTTATAATTTTAAGCATATAAATAATTTATATTTATATTTTTAAATTCAATATAATTAATTATACATATTTTCTTTAATTTCAATCAAATTTTTATTGTAAAAAAAATTATTTATATTTTTAAGATTTTATGTTAATTTAAATATATTGTATAATATACGAAATATTTGTCAATTAATATTGTGTTTGAATGTATTACTATTTTCTACAAATTCCGAATGTCACATTATGAATGTACTCTTATTGACCTGTGGTTTTCACGACTGTTTTTTATTACATTTTTATTGTTTTTTCTTGACTTCAGTTCTATACACACACACACACACACAAGAAAGTCATTTGTGTCATTGAATTACTGTTTCTTTTCATTGATGTTTCATGTATGAATACTAAGTTTCTAATGATCATATATTCACTGTATGGTTTTACTTTGTGAGTTTCAGTAAGCTTCAATGAGTGACATTGTTCTTCCTTCAGATCATAAAATAATGTGAATGATTATTGCAGTAGAACTGAAATGGAAGATCTATCCAATACCATCATATCGAATCAAGGATTCGGGCAATCCATTGGGACGTAGCATCTTCTCCTTGGACCCCTCCGTATGCTTGCTAACCTCCACTTGCATTCTGCCACAATCACCAAGACAAAGAAAAAACGTTGAGTCAGCATCCCGCTATATATGCCAATGCCAGCTACTTTCGTTCCATTACATCAAGGTCCACATACAATCAATGCAAAGGTTCAAATCTTTAGCCACACCCACAAGTGTATAACAACAAAGATAAAAGTAGGTCCATTTGGCCCATAATCTGAAAACTTGAAAAGGGCTTACATTCACAACCTCACAGACTCTCAATAATGGAATTTTTTTTCCATTTTGCTAGTGTTCTAAATGAGATGCTCTCGGATTAAAAAGGTGACAGAGTTATAATTCTTAAATTGTGATTATATAAATAGATAGATAGATAGGCATCAAGTTACTCTAAATATAACTTTTGATAGAGTTACTTCACTAAATAACTCTTGATATATATTAAATTTTAACGATCTAATCATTGAATATTTTGATATTATGTCAATAATCATACACACCAAATTTCAGGTAAATTGAACATTTGTAACTAGTTAATCTTATAATCGATATTTATTTATAATTTAGAAAAGTGTCTTATACATCAAGTTGAATCTATTTAATGAAATATCAAATAGTTTTTAAACTTTATAAAAATTTATTGACTTGATCTACTCAATATAATATTTTAATTCAACGATTGGATTATTGAAATTTAATATATATCAAGAATTATTGAATGGAGTAACTCTAACAAGAGTTATATATATATATATATATATATATGAGATGTGTTAATGTATACTCATTTAATTTTTAGTTGAAATACATTAACAAGTTATAACTAAAGATTATCTTAAAATACACCTATAGTGTAGTTTACTAACATAAAAAAATGTGGGTGTACATTAGCTAATGTCATACCTACTTGTTTTTAATTAGAATACGTTAACAAACTATATCATTAGTGTATAACTTGTTAGCATATTCCAATTAAAAAATAATTGATGTACATTAATATATATATATATACATATATGTATTATCAATAAATATAATTCTTTGCGTATTCTTTATTCACATTTTTGGCATGCTAGCTGCTTCTCTTTGACAAGGAAGTTCTTAAATATCTGGAACATGCCATGGTTAAAAATTTCCTCACATTCATGGCAAGCACCTTCCCCAACCAGAAAGAGAGACATAAATGTTCAAACGAATCCACAATTGACACAAGCAGTTAAACACGGCCCTCTATATCTGGCAGTTTCTAAATGCAAAGAAAACGATATAAGGAGTAGTCCTTATCACAGTCGAAGGTGCAATGCATGCAGGTCTTGCTCCCCGCGCTCTTTTTTCTTAAAATTTGCAACAGACACCTCGTGTGCCATGAGCAAACTAATGTCAGGTCAATTTTGGTCCCAACCTACCCTTCCAACTATGATAAAGATGATAATAACATATCTAACAACAGATAAGTACACGATGGTAATCCAAAATTAAACATTGATGAATTAAATAAAAAGTCAGCTAACCCGATAAATTTGAGCACTTTGCCATCTTCATCCTTAATGGGTGAAATAGTGAGAAGGTTCCAGAAAGGTGTCCCATCCTTCTTGTAATTTAGAAGCCTTCCGCAGTAAATTTTCCCCGCTTGCAATGTTTCCTTTATCTTTGCCACGTCATTGGGATCCGTGTCTGCACCCTGTAAAAACCGACTGGACCCACCCGAGCCGCAAGTAAAAAATGGTTATTAGTTACAACAAGGTTACTTTGTTTTTTTTTTTGTGCAAAATGTATTTTCCGTTTCTCAATTTTTGTTCAAAAGTGATTTCTATTTCCTATATTTTAAAAACATGATTTTCATCTTTATATTTTTCTTATAATGACAAAATTCAGATACAATTTTTTAGATAATTTTAATGTTTTCCCATCAAAATTGATGTTTTACCTCATTAACTTAGATTGATATTTAATGCAAACTTTTATTATGCGCATTAGTAAGGTTAAATTTCAATTCTGATTAGAAAATAATATCAAAAATATATTAAAAATTACATCTAAGTTTTGTTCATTTTATAATTACTAAATTTTATCCCTCATCTTAATATTCTAAGTTCCAAAAAGAGGAACTAAATTCACCAATTATCAAAAACACAAGAATCAAAATGATTTTTTAAAATACAAAAAGATTTAATTACTTATTTGTTTTCTATAGTTACAAAACCTTTTTTTTTAGTTCTCACACTTAAAAATCATTTTTTAGTCTTTACACATACTATTTTTAATTTTTTCAATTCCTACACATATCATTTTAATCTCTTTTAGTCCCTATCATCAGGACTAAAAGAAATTAAAAATGATATATATAAAGATTAAAATGAAATGTTCTTAAGTACAGGAACTAAAAAATAAAGTTTTTGTAACTATAAAAACCAAATAAATAATTAAATCATATAAAAATTAAGACCAACTATAACAAAAAATTAAGAAACTTAAAACACATTTTATCTTATTTTTTCTTGTATTAAGTAAAATATAATAATTTTCATGCATTCTAAAGAATCAATTTTTTTAGCATGATCTTTGGTTTGAGGCCATGTATATTTTATATAGGAGACAATTGTGTTTGAATCAAGTGGGATGATTATAAACAACAAAGTTCTCTTTCTAAGTATTTAATACAGTTATACGTTTAACATTTAAGCTCGAAATCACTTGTTAAACTAAAATAATTTTGACGCACTCAGAAGTTTTAAGTATGCATTCCATGCACTCACAAATATACTATTAATTAATTAAAAACTATCTAGTGTAAGATTTTTTAAGTACTATTAACAAATTCAATCATCTTATCATTCATGAAAATTTATGAAGGGGTAAGAAGTGTATTTAAATTGAACTGTAAAGAAAAATAAGGTGCGTACCAGTTTCTGCCAATAACTTCCTTGGATGTATAACCCGTCATTTTAAAGAACCCGGCACTGGCATACAGGATCGGGTAATCAGGTTTGGTAGCGTCCGAAACCACGAAAGTTTGTTGGAAAGCCGACAGAGCGCCCATCACGTCCTCCGAAATTCTCGGAATCCCCCCGCCGCCGTCGGAAGAGTCGCCGGAGGTTCTGGCGGAGTTCTGAGAGTTCTTTCTGGAAGAAGAAGAAGCGGCTGCGAGTTTGACGTTCGGTTCCTCGCCGCCGGAGTTCCTCACCGCCACGCCCTGCGGCTTGCCGGTCTCGGTGTCTGTCCGGAGCACCAACCCCCATTCGGCGGCTCTCTGCGCCGCTGCGCCGCATTCTCCGGCCGCCGGAGATGACGGATTGATCGCCATCCAGGAAGTGGCGGTGATCTCATCGGAGAAGCGGTTGCGCGCTTCTTCCGACTCCGCCCACGATTTCCAAAGGGGCTGGGAACGCACGTGCGAGTTTGTTGAAGTGGTTGTTGGGTTGAACACTTCGAGTGAGCCACGTGGGTCTCTCGGAAATGATGATCTCAGTGATGATATTTTCTTCGGCGATTTTTCTGATTGCTCCATCGCTAGCTTGCTACTTCTCTCTCTACGCACTTTGCTATATATGGGAACGCTGATACAAATTAAATTTGTTGGTAATAAATAATGATAATGTTGTCACAAAATAAATTAATAATGTTTCCTTATTGGTTTATTTTTTGTTCTAGAGGAATAAGTTCTCAATCTTAGTTGGATTAGGAATTGAAAACTCCTTCCTACTAAAATAAGAGTCATTTTAAGTTTTTTTTTTACACATAGAAAAAACTAATAAATAAATAAATAAATACTAATTTTATAAAATTAACCCTTTTTTGTTAAAAACAATGTAACATAACAATAATATTCTACTTATATTATGAGAAATATAAATAAAAAAAATAATTAATATTATATTAAAAAACTAAAATAATACTTATTTTAAAACTTTTTTTTTCTTACAAGATATGGAAAGGGGACAAGATACCAGGATAGTTGCGTGTGTTTGTAATTGCAACGGAGACTTTGGAGAGTGATGGTGTTGTGTACTGTGATACAATGGGGCTGGACTTGTAGGCCAAATAATTAGTTTTGTGGGGTTTGCTTCGTCATTTCAGATGTTTATTCAGCTAATTTGTGTTCTCTGTGTAGTTGCATCAGCGCAAGGAATTTTAAGCACCACACATTATTAAGGGTATTTTTGTCAACTGATAATGGGATCTGATCACCCTATAGGAGGAGGAGGATATCAATTTTTCTATCATTGGGACCTACGGAGACACCGATTTTAAAAACGGGTTGTTTTCTAATTATGGCAAATAATAGCAGTTAACTACTCGCTGGCTGGCCCCGGAGAATGAGATATTAATCAACAAGTAATGGAAAGGAAATTAAGAGAGCGAATTCTCTGTAATGAAAAAATGATAGACGGAATGTGAAAGTGAAGATGATTGATGACTCAAAGCAAGCATATATGGAATAGAATTCATAGAAAACTTCTCAGCAAGCAGTGTTTGCTCGCTGGAGAATTTGCAAGTAATCTCACAATTAAATAGTACTTGCTTTCTATTTACAAAGAATCAGGTTGGATACATAATTGAAAATATGGCAGAGTATAATTAAAGCAAGAGGGGACTAGACAATACCTCAAGCGGAGTTGAAATTGTGAGCTAGTTGTGCTGATCGATATGATGGGTTGTATTGTACTCCTGTTATTCTTCAGACGCAGTACACTTGATTAATGGTGAAAACTAGACTTCTGTAGAAATGGCAAGAGGATAAGTGAAAGAAAACATAGAAATGAGAACCTAACGTTAATCATTGTCCAAAAGGTTTGGCTATCCATCCCCGTGCACTGTTTTTCACATGGCTACCGCTTTTATTCCCATAGTCATAATTCGATCACTTTCAAGTCCTGAATCATTAGGACATGAAAAGATCTTATTGAACTAACCAGTGGCTTTTTTTTGCTTCCTAACCTCTTCCTTCAGACTTCAATGATTTCTTCCTACTCTAGGAGAGTCAGGAAGTGAGTTGGCAAGCAAGAAAAAAGCAACAAGAGCAGAGAATGCGTTAGTCTTCTCTATCTCACTCAGGCACGTTGGTCTTTGCATGCTACCCCGACCGGTTTGCTCAGAGGGAAAGACTTTTGTGCTTGTATGTCTGTGTTAGTTAAATTATGGCAAAGTATAAAAACAAAAGGAGACAACCTACAAATAACAAATATCTACGAATACTTGGATATTGAGAAAATAATATCACTTGACATATATCTATCATGCTCACAACTGGAGCTCGAATTTTAACACCTCCCCACCCACCCAAATGATAGGCATGGAAAGTGGACACGTGATGCCATGTTGGTCGATGCTGGACGATGTATACCACCACCACAAATTATCGTCAATAATCAATAAACTGTAATAATTTCCCTATAAAGTAGGATGGAAATGGAGATTTGACGTTTGCCTAATTCCATATTTGACGTGGCTGCTAGTCTGCAATGACTCGAAGCGATGGAAGTTGTCCTTGACCATCAAACTCATAAGGGCAAGTTTAATTCTGTCTATTTCATCATCATTTCAGCAGTTCAAAAATAGAAACACATGTCCCAGAACCAACGCTGTTTTTGGTAAGGAGGAGAGAAATAAAAAGAGAAAAAATAAGTAGAAAAAAAAAGGAAAAAAATAAATAAATAATAAAGTAGAAATAAAAGTCATTTGGTTAGAAAAAAATAGAGAAAAAATAAAATAAAAATTTACTTTTTAATTTTTGGAGATTTAGAATAAAAAAATAAAATTGTAAATATAACCTTACGATTTTAAAATGATGGTATTTATTTATTTATTTATTAAAATTAAAAAATATCACATATTTGAATATGTGATGGAATATGTGATAACACATATTCGAATACTTGTTCTTTTATTGTCCCATTTTTCTTTGAAAAAAAAAGCGAGAGTAATGCCGAAAACTCAAGTATCCTCTGTTGTCCCATTTTTCTTTGAAAAAGAAAGCGAGGGTAATGTCGGAAACTTTCATCTAATGCCGCATTTCGTTGCATTTTCGTGCATATTTGTGTGGATTACTTTTAACGTGGGACCCATAAAAAATTTAAAAACTTCCGCGGTATTTCGCTGATACCAAACGAACAGAAATACACGACTTCCCTTCACTTCTGCGCTCTTCTCTTCCTTTCTTCGGTATTTCGTCGCTACTAAATGGAGTGTAATAGTTGTCCCGCACTGATATTTTCCTTATAGAATTTAGAAATTGAAGCTAAAGCTGTCTTTCTAATTCACTTTTATGCTTACTTTGGTAGCGCAAAAAGAGGACGCGTGGAATTGTCTCGAAACTATTGTGCTGCCTCCGTTTAATAATGCAGAAAAGGAGTGAAATTTAACAAAAAAAAACGTAAGATCTACCAATAAAAATTTATTCGTAATTAAGTGAAGAAATGTGTGAAAGTTGTTGTGCACTGCATTATTATTATTAGTATTATTATTGTTGTTGTTGTTGTTATTGTTGTTATTATTATTATTATTATTAATAAAAATATTAATAAAAAATAAAAATAATATTAATAATAGCAAAACCAATTTGCAATAGGGGCAAATTAATTATGCCTTCTCCCCCGCTTTCCTTATTCGAAAACCGATTTGCAATAAGGGCAAATTAGTTTTTGCCCCCTTCTTTTGCTTTTCTTATTAATACCCCGTTCCCCACAACCTGTTTTATATAATAATAATAATAATAATAAATAAATAAAAATAATATTCATAATAAAAATAAATAATAAAAATGAATAATAATAACAATAATAATAGGTAAAATAAAAATAATCTCAAAAAGTTAACTTTTTTTCATTTTTCTTTTATTTCTCTTTAACCAAATAATCTTAACTTTCATTCTATTTCTCACCTCTTCTCTTCTCGTCCCTTCCTTTCCCTTTATTTATTTTCTCTTTACCAAACACACACTTGGTAGAGAGGAAAGAAATAGAGGGAAAGGAAGAAAAGAAAAGAGAAATAGGTGAGAAATAAAATAGAAGTTAAAGTTGTTTTGTTGAAAAGAAATAGGTAAGAAAAGTTAAGATTATTTTAGTTATTATTATTTATTTTTTCATTACTATTATTTTTATTATTAATAATAATATGTATTTTTATTATTAATATTATTTTTATTTTTATTAATATTAATATTATTATCATTATTATTATTATTACAAAGGATGAGGACCGGTTATCCAAAAAAAAAAGGGATGTAAAATCGATTTTGCTATTTGCAAATAACATGTAGCAAAATTGGTTTTGTTACACAACAAAATCAATTTTGTTACGCTTGAGTTACATTTTCGCACAATTCTTCACTATTTTGCAAAGAATTTTTTAACAGTGGGTCCCACGTATTTTTTCAAATATTTCTCCGCTTTTCTTCGCTACCAAACTAACGAAAACAGTACATTCGTTGCACTTCTCTTCTCTTCTCGGTTACTTCTCTGCTACCAAATGAAACCTTAGGTCACAATTAATTATTAGCAGTTAGATTGCATTTATCACAATCACCACCTACCTATGTTACCAATTTTCTTATTACAAGCAAGGTGAAACGAAGATCAAAATGAACCATATTGAACGATATATAGTATATAGTAATTAAACACTTAAAAGTGAGGGGCATAAGAGGCTTGAGAAGTGAGAAGGAAAGATTGAAATGAGATAGGGATGTATAGTGAGAGAATGGGCACAGGTGTAGGCCCTTAACCATATGAAGTGCTACAATAATCTTATCATGTTGGTCGCATTTAGTTGAGTCTGCCAATGTTATATGTGCAGCCACCTAGTGTTATTGCTATTCCTAACTATTCCATCCTAGACTGAGACTATTGTATTGCTACATCTGTAGGTAACTTTGAAACTAGAAGCGATTCTGCCCTTGGCATCCATCGTTTTCACCTTTTACCAGCTAATCGCTTTAGAATAATGGGCTCCTCTAGGGTTAATTATGTTTGTACATACCGATCCTTCACCATCATCCTCACCCTGTACTTACTCTTGCTAATTGATCTTTTAATTTGGAGACAAGATCTTTGCATAATTGCATTATCCTTTTTTACGGTAGTGGGCTAGTGGCCCATGACCTGTGATCAAAGTTATCCTTATTGACTGAAACTAATGGAAATAGAAGAAAGAAACCACCCACAAGGAGCAAATCTCTATAGGTGGGATCTAAGAAATTAAAAGTACAAAACTTATATGGAGTTTTATGGGTATTATTTGTGTTGTTCTCTAATCAAAATTAGAGTTTTATCTTATATATAATCATTTAATGTAAACCTTTATTTAGCATATTATTGTAATAAAATTCAAATTCTAATTAGAAAATAGTACAAGTAGCACCTATAGAACTACATGTAAACTTTGTCCAAATTAAAATGTTTGGATTCTCTTTAGTTTTGGTTATATATTGGAAAAACCTAAAATTCATAACTTCTTTCAAAATTAAGTTAGCACAAAATTAGAATATAGTAGTTTAGATTATTATTTTTTTGAGTGAACCACCAAATTCATCCTTAAAAATATAAGGTGCTGGCAAGTTAGTTTCTGAATGAAGAAAAATTACAAAAAAGTTCCCAAATCTGCATTCCCTCAATCACGTTAGTCTAAACATGGATGGATATTAGTGATGTCGTTAGTGGATGATGAGGTGGCACATTAAGTGTCATGTCGTGTTCCTATTAGCCTGCCACGTGGCATCCACATAAGCAAAAACCAAACTAAAAGTTTAAAAATAATTTTTAAAATTTTTTTCTTCTTGCAACAAGTCAATAGGGATCAAAATGAAAGTTTTAGTGGATGATGAGGTGGCACGTTAAGTGTCATGTCATGTCCCTGTTAGCCGACCACATGGCATTTACATCAGCAAGGACCAAAGTAAAAGTTTAAAAATATTTTTTTAAAATTTTTTCTTCTTGCAATGATCAAAATGAAAGTTTTAGGGATCAAATAAAACTTTCAGGATTATTATACAAATAAATAAATATAATTATCAATGATTGATTGTTAAAGTAAAATGTAATTCTAAATAAATTTTAGACTTTTCATTTTACATTTTTTGAACTTTACATATTTGTAGAGAAAAGAAAAAAATAAATGAAGAGAAAAATCAATAAATGTAATTTGTAATATGGTGAAAAGAAAAAAAAATGTTTTAATAATTGTGAACACCCAATTTTATCCAGATAATTATAGTTTTTTTTTAATAATTAAAAGGTGAAAAAATAATAATTGTGTTAAATATTTTTTTTTCTTTTTATTCTTATTAGGCTAAATTATCATGGATCGTAACTGACTAAAAATATTAAATTTCTTATTTAATTAAAAGTTTTAAGCCCATAATTATCCTAAGGTAATAAGAAGCAAGCCCAAAATGAAAAAAACATGTGTATCAAATTATTAAGTAATAATAATAAAATATAAAAGAAGATATCTGATCAAGTTTTTGACCTTCTCTCTCACACACGTTCATCACACTGTAAGATGCATCATCCCAACTTGCATATGCATATCATCTCTCCATGATACAATAGCATTAGTCCCACAATTGATAATAGCACTTTGATTTTAGAAGAGTTCATATACATGCAAGTTTCATCATCATCATAAAAATTAAATGTAAAATAAAAAATAATAATAACAAAAGGAAGAAGGATCAAGAAGGGAAACGATTACCAAACTCGTATCGGAGATGGGATTATAAATAGAGAAAAGAAAAGGAAAGGGTGGGGGGAGTTGGAGGAAGGCGAGGAGTAAAAAGGAAAAGAGACACTCTCTCATTTTGGAGAAGAGAGAAGAAATTGGGGTACTGACTCTTTGCCGGGTTGAAAGCAGATGTCCTTTTGTTGCTTTGCTGTGAGGTTAGCTTCATTACATCATTTGTCTTAATGTGATATTTTGTTGTGGTGGTTTGCTGTCCTCATTGTTGAAATTCTACTCTGCTTTTGTATGCCTGATTTATTCATTGAATCTTCACTTTGATTGCTCTGGATTAGTTTCTGTATGTGAATCCCTGCACTCTGCTTATGATCCGTAACATAGCTTGAGGAGGCAGTGTCAAGTTGGTATATACACTTAGATTAGTGATATTTCTACTCACATTCAAACAGAATCAATCCCTGTAGATCATCATAGATCACAGTCAGAAACCCCACATAAGCTGTTTTTTCGTCAATAATAACACACAGAACCATACTCTGTATATTATGCAGTTTACAGTTTTTTTGAACCTCATTGACACCATCGATAGCTGTCGATGTATAGAAATTCATAAAATGATAAAATACATTCAACAACCTGCCAACACTCATCAAAAATAAATAAACAAAGTTTTTTTTTTAAAAAAAATTAGACTAAAAAAGAGGAAGAAAAAAGAAACTGAAAATATCCTCTTCAATTTGAGCCACCCCCAAAAACGCTAATCACCGCGAAGCGACTTGCCGGCCACCGTCACCTTCGCGATGCCAAGATGCGAACTCCTCTACAACCACCGCGTCATCAGAATACGCACTTCCGCAACTCCGACGCGGCATTGCGACGCGAACCACCGTCCATCGTGTCGCTGCTTACCTCCGCGCAGTCGCGCATATTTGCCTCGATAATATCGCTCCACCGCATGCCTTTTCAGCCATCTTCAACTCTTCGTTCAAATTGTCCATCGCCGTTTCGCTTTGGCTGTCCGTAGATCGAAGGGGCGACATCGACATCGGTGTGATTCTGCTGCAAGATTGGGAATGCTAGCGAGAATCAATATACCCCTCTTTTCCTTTTGGGGCTACTAACGTCGGGCTACCTGTCCAGATCTGTAATGGGCCAAGCCCAAATATACGGGGCAAATATTTTTAATATAACATGAATAAGTTTTATATTCCCGTGATGTTTCCTTGTCTATGCCTAGTGACGGTAATTAATATAAAAATGGAATGAGAGAATTTGTCATGACAATTAAAATAAATCCATTCACGCAAATAACAAGGCTTTACGGTGGTTACGTGAAAATCCTAAATGAAGTAAAAAGAAAAAGAAAAAAACAAAGAAAAAAATGGTTATGCTAAAGAAAAAAAAAGGGCATTATTAAACCTTTTATTTAGCTTGTTACGAAACAATATTCAGCTTTAATCGGATTCCTTTTTTTTTAGACTCAATTGTTAAAATAGGATTTATTTCAGTTTCAAAAAAAAAAATGAATAAAATTTCTTCCGTTTCTAAATAAAATAAAAAGGAAAAATAAAGATCTTGCGATTGTTTTTCATATTGGGCCTAGGACTTACTTGAATATCACAAGGATCTCCCTAAAATTTATGATTAATTAATAATTTATTGATTGATATTTCTGTTTAATAAAAATCAAGAATATAGATTTTGTATTTTTTTCATGTTGGGTATAGGATCTACTTGAATATCATAAAAGGCTTATTTAAGATCTAAAGATTAATTAACAAATAGTTAAGGGATAATTCATTTTTGGGTAAAATATGTTTTTGGTCCCTCTAAAACTTGTCAAATTTAGTTTTAGTCTCTCTAAAATTTTTTGTTCTATTTTGGTCTCTCTAATTTGAAAATGTACCATTTTTAGTCCTCAAAATAACTTTTAATAGCAGTTATAAAGCGTTATCTAAACCACTTTGAGGACCAAAGGTGGTGTGTTTTCAAATTAGAAGGACCAAAATAGGACAAAAAAATTTAGAAGGACTAAAACCGAATTTGACAAATTTTAGAGGGACCAAAAACATATTTTACCCTTCATTTTTTTTTATTTATGTTGGGTCTAGGACCCACTTGAATATTACAAAAACTTTATTTAAAGTTTAAAATTGATTAACAATTTGTTAATTAATATTTCTTTCCTAATAAAAATGTAGACTTAGTAATATTTCATATTGGGTCTAGGACCTATTTGAATATCACAAAATCTCATTTACAACCTTTTTGTTAGAGTGTTCCACATCTGTTAAGCCGTCTATCATTGTGGATGATACTCTATAACATTTAATATTTAAGATCTTAATAATATTTATAAAATAATAATAAAAATAACAAAAAAATAAAAATATATAACTAAAAAACATCAACCTACAAAATAATTTTCTAACCAAAAAGTTACGTGAGTCTAATTTTCTCATTACACCAGAGGATACATAGAAACAGGAGCTCACTCTTGTCGATCTCAAAAACAATAAAAATAAAATAGTAATAATAATAATCTTTCTTTTTTTATTTTTTATTTAAAATTCTAATGAAAATAAATAATTAAAAATATAATAATAGATAGGATTAATATTTTTTATAAGCAAGAGGAGAAAACAATTGATTTTGTTCACACATCAAGTAAAAGGGTAATCATTTGTATAACGGACGTTGTAGGGTACTAACACCTTTTCTATGCATGATCGACTCTCGAATCCAATCTTTGGTTCAAGACCGTTTTTAGGTTTTTTCCATGTTTTTTCTTAATAAACTATGGTGGTGACTCCTCTGTTTCTATCTTTTCTTTTTGCTATCCCATCATGACCTTGGTTGCGACAGTAATAAATATTAGTCTTGAGAATTTAAGAATATTAATAATATTAGAGTTCACATGGCAAAAATGCTAGATAACTCCTTTTATATATAATATAAATTCCCACCTAACATAAGGTTTTTTTTAACATTATCAGACGGTGTTACTTATTAAAATAAAACTATAATTTTGATGAGAAAATAACACAAAGTATTTGAGCTACTGTACTTAAATTTTATTCATAGAGTAACCTGATTTGAGAGGGACATTGGGTTGAGAATACATATATTAAGACTTGTTAGATTTTCAAGTTATTGTTTTTATTTATTTATTTATTTTTAATTTAGTAATATTGAAAACAGTTAATTTTAAAACAGATGATGATATGATGAAAATATAGGAGATAAAAAAAAAAAGATTGACTATTTAACAACCCTAAACAAAAAATAGGATCAAACAATTACATTCCAATATATCGATATAATTAAATAAGTGTACTTAAATCTGAACTTATTTATTTATTCTATCTTAATAATATGTATATTAAATATCAATATTAAATACTGACACAAGTTGCTGAAATAAACTAACCATCAATATTTATTTTATTTTCATTCAATAAAAAAAAACTAAATAAGTAAGTCGCAATTTAAGTATATTTATCTACAGGCCCGTTTGGATGATTTTTAGTTGTGAGTTTCGAAAATTTCAAAAACTGTAACCAATTTTTAGTTTTTAAAAATTAGTTTTAATTTTTTTTCTATTTTTTGGTTTCAAAATAAACTCACTTTAAAATTTCTTTTATGTTAAAATTAGTTTAAGAATATGTTTATGTGGTAGCAGCAATGGTGGTGGTAATGACGGTAGTGCCAATAATGGCTATTGTGGAGGTGTCGATGGTAGTGATGGCAGTGCTAGTGTTCGTCGTGGCGATGGTGACGGTGCAACAACGATGACAATGCCGATGTTAGTGGTGGTGGTGACGGCAACAATGTTGATGGTTGTGGTGGAGATGGTAATGGTGGCGGTGGTGGCAGTGATGGTGGGGGTGGTGATGGCAAGAAGGACCATTGACAAATGTAGTCATGTGTATTTTAAAAAAAAAAAACTAAAAATCAAATTTACAAATCATTTTTTCTTGGTTTTGAAAATAAATGTAAAAGTATTTTGAAATTGAGTGAAAAATCATTTCGAGTTCGTTTTAGTCAAAAGCATTTTGTTTTAAAAACTGCATTCGAAAATCAAAAACTCGCAACCACCCCAAATGACCCTTAATTATACTAATTTAGTTTTTAACCCAATTTAACCTGAGTAATATTGACACCAATTTTCGCTAATTTCATCCCATACTTTGTTTGGTTTTTTTTTTCTAAAAATGCCCCTGACAAAATACATTTCCATTATGTATTTTGTATAACGAAAACGTGTTTCCGTTGTATATGGATGTCACACCCCCTAACACAATGGAAACACGTTTCTGTTGTGCACAATACACAAAGGAAATGCTTTTTCATTGTATTAATTTTTTCAAAAAAATAATTAAAATATTAATTATGATATAATTTATATTTTTTAATATTAATTTGATAAATTATTATATACATTATCCTTCTTAAATGAAATTAAATTAATTATGATACAATTTACCATTTTTAATAATAATCAAAATAATTATGATGCAAATATCCCTTTTTAATAGTAATCAAATTAATTATGATACAATTTTAAAAAATATACAATATAAGTTACCATTTTCAATAATAATCGAATTAATTATGATATAAATTACCTTTTTTAGTAATAATCAAATTAATTATGATGCAATTTATGATACTATTAAAAAGGGTAATTTGCACTTTAGATATTTTACACTTTTTTGGTAAAAGAGAAAAAGAGTGGGAAGAAGAGAAATAGAGAAAGTAAAAGAGAATGAGGGCAAAATAGATATTTGATACTTTTTTGTAAAAGTTGAAAGAAAAAAAAGAAAAAAAAATGGTGAGAATAGCAGAACCCATTAACCTAAAGTTCAAGGTCCACTGTGATAGAAATGGAAATAGTTCTTTAATCTTTTCATATATAGGCTATTTTCTGGGCATACCATGCATATTGGGATTGGGCATCAATATGGAATTGTTTGGTTTCATTTTTTTTCTTTTTAAGTTTTAGGGTTTCTTTTTTTTTTTTTACATAAAAAGTTTAGATTAGGGAAAAGTATGCCCTCTTACATATCCTTTTTAAGTTTTAGGTGAAAAAGGTAATGAATAACGAATCCATTGTTTATTCATATTAATATTCATGAAAATTAAAAAAAAATGAACAAACCTTATTTATAACGGACACAAATCCTCTCTAGTTAAAAATAACTGGAGAGTGTCCAGTTTAAAAATTAAACCATTCATGTATTTTTTTTATATTTTATATATTAAATTGATTAAATATTAAAATTAAGCAAAGGCTAAGATCTTATCTAATTTTTTTCAAAACTGGAGAGAATTTTTTTTTCCATCTATCACTGTGTTTATATATGTTATAAAGAAAATCATGTCAATTTGGTCACATTTAATATCTTTATTTTGAAAGTGTTGATATAATTAATTTAAAAACAATATTTCATTTTGTGAAAAGCATTGAGCAGTTTTTTGGTACTTAGGCATTATTTTAAAAATGCTAACCTTTAATAAATACAATTTGAGTAAATACAAACTCACTTAAAAAAGGAACAAGATAGGAATAAATAATAATTGGATCAAATTTATTAGGTAATTATAAAAAAAAATCATAATAAATAGGTTTTTTAATCATCACTGAACTTTAGATTATGTATGCTATATGCATACACACACAAACACACATTATATAATTATATGTTTATTATAAGATAAAATATGTTTTTGATCCCTCTAAATATTTTAGAATGTTAGTTTTAGTGCCTATAAAATTTTAATATATTTTTAGTCTCTACATTTATCTAAAAACACTTGTATTTAGTCCTTGATGAAAGGCTAAAATCACATCACTTTTGATAAATGTAAGGGATAAAAACATATTAAATATTTATAGGGACTAAAAGCAACATTTCAAAATATTTTAAAGGACCAAAAACATATTTTACTTTTTATTATATTTTATAACTAGAATTTGCAAAAAAAATGAATTAAGATAAATTCTTTACTTTTAATTAATATTTCCTATGTTAATAGTTTTTATGATGATTTTAATATTAAAGTGTTTTTTTTTTCTAATTTGTTAAAAAAGAACACATTAAAATATTCTATTTAACTACAAGGCTAGTATTAGATCTAGATATAGATAAAAGTACCCATTATGTATGAGATTTAGTACTAATGTTGTTACCTACATAAGTATATATGAATCCCTTGTGTTTGGATGAGAAATTTTAAGAAGGTAATTCATTTTTATAGAGAATTTAAAATACTTTGTGGTGAAATATATTGTTTAGATAGAAAATTTAATAAGAAATTGAAATTTGTCATTTATGAAGATATTTTAATTACCTAAAATTATAAAATTTCAAATTTCACCAAAAAAATAAGAATTTGAAATTCTTCATACTCACTTTCTCTCACCTCTATATCTATTTTCTTTCTTCTCTCTCCTCTCCCTCTCTTCTCTCTCTTTTATCTATATCCTCTCTCTCATCTCCCTCTCTTCACTCTCTTTCTTCTCTTCTCCCCCCCCCCTTCTCTTTCCTCTCTGTCTCATCTCCCTCTCCTCTCTCTCCCATCTCTCTCTTCTTTCTTTCCCTCTTTCTTCTTTATTTTTTCTTTATTAATATTGACGTAAAAAGTGTCAATATTTATATTTTTAAATTATTAAATATTATTTAATAGTAAAATTATTTGTGAATTATTAAATATTTAAAAATTGACTAACATTTATTTTTGTAAAAGTTTAATATTAAAATTTCAATTTTTAAATATATATTTAAAAATTAAATTTTGTATACGATAGAAATTAAAATGTCATATCCAAACTTAGAATTTGAAATTTAATCAATTTGAATTAATTTATCCAAACACAGCATTTAATAAATAAAGGAAATTTAAATTAAAGCAATTTAAATTTTAAGCATTTCAAATTCTTTGAAATTTTAAAATTCCTCATTCAAAGACAACCTAGAAGTCTTTTTTTTCCCTCTTAAGTGTGAATTTAAGCTTAAATAAATGTTTTGAAAATCAGATCAAACAAGTAGGTCGGACACAAAAAACTAGTGAATTGGTCAAGTCTTTGGTTTTAAATAAACCACAGTACTTACCTGTAAAAAATATTGGTCAAACCGACAAAAAATTGGTTCACAGCATGTTAACGAAAAGTGTTCAATATAATGTCATTTTGTTTTTTTTTTAAATGAAAATAAAAATAAAATATTTATCATTTTCTTTTTTATCCTGAATGTAAACATGTTATTGTTAGTAGACATTGTCGTGTATTGTTAAAACTTGGACATTATCCTGAACTTTTATGTGTACTTTAAATGTTAAAGACCTATAAAATTATGTTTTATTTTTAGTTTTTAATGTTATAAAGTTATGATATTATATTTTTAATATTATTTTATGTATTATTTAATTATTATTATTATTATTTTATTAATACTCATTCAGCTACGGTTGAACCATTAAACTTTAAATCAATGTTTTGACTAGTTCAATCACCGGTCCATCTTTAAAAACATAAAATATTTACGTACTCTGCTACTAACTATTAGCGTTTTTTAAAACAAAGTTCTTTTAATCCTTTTTCAAGACGTAAATAAAAAACATTATTTAAGAGTAACAAATTCTTTGCAATCAAATCAAAGAATGTCAACAAAAAAGAAAACGAGTAATTAAAAATTAGTATACCAACAATAATATTTTTTTGTAACCATATTATAACAACAATAATATTATTCTTAAAAATGTTTCTACTCATCTTTTTGAGGTGAGGTAAATTAAATATGTGTGTAAGTATTCCTTAAGTCAAAAAAAATTTCCTATCTCGAGAGGCATCATTTCTTCTCCCTAAATTTTTTTTACCAAAAAAAAAATTCTTAAAAACAATGTTTTTGTTGATTGAATAAAAGATCAGTTCATATTACAAATTTACAATAGATACTTATAACTCCTTATATAACATAAATATTTTTTAAAATATTTTTCATATAGATTTATTTTAAATATTTAAACTATAAAAAAAAATCAATGACAAATTAATACATTTTAAAATAAACTTAAATGGACAACTATGTTAATCACGGTAGCATAAATAAAATTCACCATTTCATTATTAGTTATTGTTCATATAATATCACATTTAACTTTTTTAACGTAAATTCTCCCTCTAAGGAAAAAATATATATAGGACAGATCTTAGGATAAAGTGCTTAAAGTACATGGTTTAAGCCTCCAAAATATAATTTTATATAATGATGTTTAAAAAATAGTAATTATTTAATAAATAATTAATTCATTAGAAATAACTAAACATTTAGAAAACAGTCATCATCTTATTATAACTTTTTTCTTTTCCAATAAAACAGAACTTTTGTGTCCCTTCCTTTCATTCTCTTTACTAATTAATTATCATTCTCTCTTCCTTTCATACCTTCTTATTATCATACATATATATATATATATATATATATATATATATATATATATATATATATATATATTCTTTTACTGGGTAAAAAACCTTGCGTCTTACTTTTTAAACTTAAAAAATAAATATGAAATGAAATTGATTATATGATTTAACAAGTAATTTTGTTTTAAAAGGTTTTAAATAAGATTATAATGATTTTAATAAATTATTTTTATTAGTTTAAAAATGCCTTATTTCAAGATTTACTTTTAAGTCTTGATAAATGTTGAGCCAATCTATACAAAAAAAAAATAAAAAAATCATTTAAAGTTTAAAGGATAAAGCATAGCTTTACAAATCAAATTGACATGTTCAATTGGTTGGACTGAGGAGTGGGGATGAAAATGGGTAATATAACACTTGGTCACTTTTCAGGATCAATGACTATTCTCACAAACTAACACAAGATTTTTCAGCTTGTTTTGTCCTCACTCATATACTTCATAGGAAACTTTCTTAGAGGTCACTCATTTCAAAATTGTTCTAAGTCAAACATGCTTAACTATGGAGTTCTTAAGTGATAGGCTACTGAAAAGTAAATACATCTTGTTGATATAGGTAGTACTTATTAATTCCTTTAAACTATTATTAACTGTACAGTCTCATACTTGCATAACTTCTGGATCCCTCTCATTCCAATGCATATTCGATTCATTCATGTGTCCCTCCTGCTAGAAGCCTACTAGGAGCTACTCTTTGTCTATGCCTTATCTGTTTTGCACCAGTGATCATTATCCGCCCTCGTTAGTGCTCGGGGTGTTACATGCCCACCAGCTTCTGCTTGGTTTAGTCACGAACCACACCATATTAGGAAAGGCCCTGCTCTGATACCACTTTGTAACGCCTAGCTGCTTTCAGGATCGATGACTATTCCCACAAACCAATACTAGACTTTTCGACGTGCTTTGTCTTCACTCTTCCTATTTAAGGTCTCAGTACATTATTATAGCACCCATTTCTATACTCATGTTTTAAAAAAATACTCATATCTGGAAGTATCCAAACTTAACCATACAACATTAGGAGAATAATCATTCTTAAATGTAATATTATAATTCTTAAAATAGATTAAATATAACAAAAAAACTTCAAGAATACCTAATTCTTAAACTTAGACATCACATGCAAATATTCTTCAAGACCTACTAAAAATTGATACATTGACACTAATTAATTTATAGTTATATATTATAAACTCAAAAAGATATATATATATATATATATATATATGTATATATGTGTGTGTGTGTGTGTGTGTGTGTGTGTGTGTGTGTGTGTGTGTGTGTGTATACACATATATGTATGTGTATATATACATATATGTGTATATACACATATGTATATGTATATACATATATATATAAAAGATATTTTAATTAAATAATTATATATATAGGTGTGGATATTGGACAGGGTGGGTACTATAGTATCTATACTCGCACTCGCCTCCATTAAATTTTGTGGGTAAATTTTGTCCCTAAACTCATTCCCATTACACAAGTATTTATCCTATCCATTACAAATATTTTGTAAGAGTACCCATAAGGTCCATATGATTGCCATCCCTATCGAAAACTATAGTAATGTCATAGGTTTGAATAAACAAAATAATTAGTGGAGTGAAAAATCGATCAAATCAAGTATAATTAAAAACCAAAGCCAAAAAATTTATTTGAAATGGTTTTCCAATATATATATATATATAATTTTGGTATTTTGATTTCTTTTTAAAAATTTACTTCTATAATATATTTTAAAATTAGTAAAGGTTCATGTATGAGATTTACATATGGATTGTTGTTATTTCAATATATATTATGATTTTTTTTTCTTGTAAGACATTAATTTGATCCTTTTATGATTTTTAAAATTTACCTAACTTAATTGTTTTTATAATTTTACATTAGTTTATTAGTTACCATATTATATGATGTTAAAATTTAGAAGTATGTATTTAATTATTACTTATTTGTGTCATATTCAACTATGATTGAATCATTAAATCATGAACCAATGTCTTTATTAGTTGAATGACTAATAGCCCACTCAATAACTCTTGGTAAATGTTAAATTTCAATGATTTAACTGTTGAATTAAAGATTTAATTGAGAAGATCACATCTATAAATCCACCCTATTATTTAATGAGAACAACTATCTTGAACGATAACATTTTTAGTTGTTATTCTTCAATGAGAGCGTTTTTAGCTGTTATTTTTCAATGAGAGCATTTTTAGCTGTTATTCTTCAATGAGAGCATTTTTAGGAATTTTTTAACCTCTTATCTCTTTTAATCTACCATTTTTAATATCTTTAGTTCTAAATTAAATTTCAATATTTTTTAAAAATAAATTATCAATAATTAAAAAAATTAACATTGTATTACAATAATTGTTTATTGTAAATTTAAAATATAATTTATATGTTCAAAAATATTTTTTTATTATAATTAATTTAATTATAATATAATTTATATTTATATGTTCAGAAGTATTTATTTATTATAAATTTAAATTATATAAAATAAATATTTATTCTGTGCAATACACAGGCTAAAATTCTAGTTTATATAAAGTTTGCAAAATATTTAATACTTTGTTAAATAAATTTAAATTAACATATACTATACTTTTCTAAATTATAAATAAATGACAATTATAAGATTAACTAGTTACAAATGTCTGATTTACCTCAAATTTGGTATGCATGATCATTGACATAAAATCAAAATATTCAATAATTGGATCGTTAAAATTTAATATATATCAAGAATTATTGAGTAGAGTTACTCTTGGAGTAACTTAATCCGATCCCATCCTATATATATATAGGGATTTGCTAATGTACACTTAAATGATTTTTAGTTGAAGTACGTTAGTAAGTTATAACTAAGGATTATCTTAAAATACACCAACTGTGCAGCTTGTTAACGTACTCCAACTAAAAAATAAATAGGTGTATGTGAGCAAATGCTTGTGGGATTTGCTAATGCACACTAACTTATTTTTTAGTTGAAATACGTTAACAAGTTATAACTAAGACTTATCTTAAAATACACCAATAATGTAACTTACTAACGTATTCCAACTAGAAAACAAGTGAGTATACGTTAGCAAATTCCATATATATATATATATGGAATAAATTATAAAATTGTTAAAGTTTTAAACATTAACTCTTTTAACCAACATTTTTATTTTATTCTTTATCCTTTAAAATGCACCATATATTTTATAGGAGTCAAATCTAAAAGAGAAAAAAAAAATAAAGAATGAAATCCACCATTGCATTATTTATTATTTATTATTATACACATTAGATTATATTTGATTGTTCTAAAATGATTTTTTACTTTAGAAGGAAAAAAATTCCAATCATTAACAAAAGAATTAACTTCACATGCATATTAAATTATTAATTTTTTAACATGTACATTGCACAAAATAAATATTTATTTTATATAACATAAATTTATAATAAATAAATACTTCTAAATATATAATATAAATTATATTATAATTAAAATTTGTAATAAATAAATATTTTTGAACATTTAGATTATATTTTAAATTTATAATATATAATTTATATTGTAATACAATGTCATTCTAATTATTGATAATTTATTTTTAAAAATATTGAAATTCAATTTAGAACTAAAATTGTTAAAAATGATAGATTAAAAAATATGAGAGGTTAATTTTTTTTTTCTAAAAACGCTCTCATTAAAGAATGACAACTAAAAACGCTTTCGTTGAAGAATGACAGTTAAAAACACTCTCGTACAAGATAACTATTCTAATTTATATATATAGAGGATTAAAATATATTATTTTCTTGTGTGCATTAATAATTAAGTTATTTCTTCTACTAAAAAATAATTGACTTATTTCACTTTTATTTATGTTAAATTACTCAATTTAAACGGGGCAAATCCAATTACATTGAACTAATAAAGTAAGAATGATGATAATGAACTCAACCAAAATACACATAAAGAAAATTCATGTTGACCAATATAATGCTATTGTCAACCTAGTACCCACTAAAATCGCATTCAACTTCGCTTCTAACCATAACAAATTTCACTTAGAAGCACCAAAGGAGAACAAAATAGTAAGAATGATACCCTATTTCCGTTTCTATGATCCGAACAATTCTAAGCGTGAAGGTCCTTCCCATCACCACCTACAATCAGAAAGGAAATTGAAGATCTCGACCAACAAAAATCTCAGTGTTAATTGTAAACCAAATGTACTCTTCTTCCCATCAACGTATGCTTCACACAGGCTCCAAAAGCATCATCACTTGGTTGATCTTAATCACCATTGTACTCTACACCCTTTATTCTTCCAACATTATCCTCTTCAATAATGACCAACAAGATTGCTCCACTTCCACCACCAATTTAAATGATGCCACCCAAGAAAAGCTTCAGATAAGTACTTACAACAATACATCCTCAATTAGAGCTACCAATGAAAGCCTTGAAAAGAAAAAATCATTAATAAAGAAGAGACCACGAAAGGATGATGATGATGATGAAGAAGAAGAAGAAGAAGCTCATGCAGAAGAAACAAACAAAGAGGAAGAAGAAAACAAATCTCCTGTGGTAGTTCGATTAACCCCTAAGCAAATGTCTGGTAGACAAGAAACTAAGCTTAAACACATTGTTTTTGGGATAGCTGCTTCCTCAAACTTATGGCACATTAGAAAAGAATACATTAAGATATGGTGGAGGCCTAAAGAAACTAGAGGGGTAGTGTGGTTGGATCAAAAAGTAAGGACCCTAAGAAATGAGGGGTTACCTGAAATTCATATCTCAAGGGACACTTCAGAATTCAGATATACAAATCGTCAAGGGCAAAGATCAGCGTTGAGGATATCAAGGGTGGTGACAGAAACATTGAAGCTTGGGATGAAGGATGTGAGATGGTTCGTGATGGGGGATGATGACACGGTGTTTATGGTGGATAATGTGGTTAGAATTCTTTCCAAATATGACCATAGACACTTCTATTATATTGGAAGCTCATCTGAAAGCCATGTTCAAAACATTCATTTCTCTTATGCCATGGCATATGGTGGGGGAGGATTTGCCATAAGCTACCCATTGGCCCAGGAACTAGCAAAGATGCAAGATCGTTGCATTCAGCGATACCCTGCTTTGTATGGTAGTGATGATAGAATTCAAGCTTGCATGGCTGAGCTAGGGGTGCCACTCACAAAGGAAGCTGGCTTTCACCAGGTAACAACATGATAGTAATACATTTTTTTAACACAATATTTTTAATATATTTTTTATTGTTAGTTAAAATTTACTACAACAACAAATCATATTAAATAGGAAATGGGATCACACGATCTTGTAAATACCAATAAATTCCAGCTAATAACAAAGAACATGTGACACAAAAATGAGTTAAAAAAATTAGGTGGTAACATTTCTCTTAATATTATATGTCTCTCCATTATGTTAAACAATAATATTATTAATATTGTTGTTATTATTTGGTACACACAATATTGTTGTTGATATTATTATTATTATTATTACCATAAATGCTAATAATAAACTATTTATAATACCATTTTTAATTCACACTAATATTAGCATGCGAATTGTACGTGGATTTTACTTTTGTAAATTAAAATGTGGAGCCATGTTATTCGCTGAAACTTGAATAAATTCTGTAACAAAAGGTATATTGAATGCTCTGTGGGTTTAATTCCTTTGACTTGCTTATGCAGTATGATGTATATGGAGACCTATTGGGCCTTCTAGGGGCACATCCAGTGACTCCACTTGTGTCACTGCACCACCTTGATGTTGTGCAACCAATATTCCCAAGGATGACAAGAGTACGAGCCTTGCAACACCTAATGGAATCTGTGAATCAGGACTCAGGTAGCATAATGCAACAATCAATATGTTATGACAAAAACAATTTTTGGTCAATATCTGTTTCGTGGGGCTACGTGGTTCAAATCTTGAGGGGAGTGATGTCCCCTAGAGAATTGGAGATGCCATCTCGAACCTTCCTCAATTGGTATAAAAGAGCTGATTACACTGCATATGCATTCAACACACGGCCCGTTGCTAAACATCCCTGTCAGAAGCCCTTCGTTTACTATATGACCAAAACTCGTTATGACTCCACCACAAAACAAGTTGTTGGTATTTATTCTCGTGACAAATCCAAATCCCCTTTCTGTAGGTGGAGAATGAATTCACCAGAAAAAATCACCTCCGTTGTAGTTACAAAAAAACCAGATCCATTGCGCTGGAAAAAGGTAGAGATGCTTATAAACTCACACGTCCACACACACCCCCCACTATAGAAACATAACATACAACGAGATATCATCCTATTTATTCATAAGATAAAACATAGATGCAGTGACTTATGTATTTTTTGTGTTGTTCTTCAATTCAAATTGAAGTTTTATCTTTTTAATCTAGGCAACAAAAGTTTGCATTAAAGATTAACATATATTACCAAGATAAAATTCTAATTCTAATTGAGAACGATACTAAAAATAACTATGAAATTGTATTTAAGTTTTTTCCTTATTTATACTCGTTCCATTCATAAGAAAGAGCATTTTACACTTGTTTTCTAACACATTCAAGCGCATGTTTTAAACAAAAGAAAAAAGGCAAAGAAAAAATAATTCATGCTTTTGCATTATAGACCTTCCCTCAACACAATTGACTTGAGGTTGCCAAGTTGATTCACATTAAAATGGATCTTTTTACTAACTAAATGATTTTCTTCTTTTGCAGTCACCAAGGAGGGATTGCTGCAGATTATTGTCATCACGTAAGAGCTCAACTACTCTATACATATGGGTGGGCAATTGTCAAGAGGGCGAAGTTACTGAATTGTAGCATGTGAACCCTCGCATATTGTTTTGTCTTGAATCACCGTTTGTCATTCTTGTTTCTAAATATACTTCAAGATACATAGAAATAAATGAGTACAGAAGATGGAAATTAAACTATATATTTCCAATTTGTAGTCTCTAGTTGCACCAAACCCCTCCACTTAACATGGGTAAAACTGCTTTATTGATAATGTTTTGTTATCTTCTACCTTGTTTCTTTCTCCATTTTTTTTTCTATGTAAATTATGCAAAGCATATTAGCAATTATAGTTGCCTTGGAATGTATTTAGACAATAAAGCTCTTCAGCTTAACAAAATGTTTGTAGTTTTTATTTTTTTTATTAATAATTATAAAAATATTGCCTCATTTTTACTCAATTTTTATATAAATATTTTAATATTAAAGTAAAATAGAAGCTAAAATATCTTACTTTCATGAAATAAAAATTCAAATCATATATCAACTTATCCAATGAGCAAGAGCAACTCAATTTTCAAAAAGCTAGGCCATCAAAAATCCATTGTTTGTTTATCTTAGAAGCTATCTGGCTTTACATTCTCACCTAATAATTTCTCAAAATATTGCAACTCAAACTTCACATATCCCTCGTCTACGTGTCTTATATGAAACATATACAAAATCACATATAACAAATTAATTTTATTATTTATCAAAAAAGATTAATTTATTTAAATATAATCTTAATCATTTAAGTATACTTATATAATGAAAGAAAAATATTAACAATACAACTTTTAATAAACTCTATAAATTTTTTTAACATACTTTTTATTATTAATGGAAAGTTACTTGACTCAGACTCCCTAAACAACATGAATAAAAAAAGTCTTATGAATCAAAAAAGACTCCCTATACAATGAGTTGTAATTTCTTCTAAATAAGTCCCAGTTCATATTTGGCAACGATAATACATTATTGGGCCCATCGAAACCTATGACCTACCTAAGCCTATTTGCCAAAAAGTTTTTTTTTTTAAAAGTCTATATAACTCAATAAAAATTAAACTTTAAGCCATCCAAATTAATTTTCTAACCTAATAACTAGTGATATAACTGAATTAGTATATATAAGTAGAAGATAATCCTCATCTCCTAAACTAATTTTAGAGGTTAAATTAGGTCTAAACTCAAATTCTAATATAGTATTGGAACCAATTCTAACAATTGTTGTTGAGCTTATTGAATCGTCTATTATTAGACCACCTACATATGTCAAGTACTTTGCAAACTTCAAACTCAAGATAACCAATTCTTAGTGTGACAAGTATGTTGAAAATTCCACATCGACTAAAAATATGACCAAATAATGTATGAGAGACAATCCTTACCCCTTAGACTAGCTTTTTGAGGTTTAAGTTTAAACCCAAATTCAAAGACAAATTAACATATTTAAGTATAAATAATATAATGCTTATTGATATTAATTTTTTCTCACAATACCTTGAAATGATATATTAATTGACATATTTAAAGGTTTAAGCTAATCACCGTAAGCCTATTTTAAACACCTTAATACAAAGTAGATATTTAAATAAGAATTCAAATTAGACTTTTAAAAAAACTAGAACAAGCTTTAAGAAAGACCTAAATCAAATAAATAGGTTAAGCTAAACCTTTAAATTTGAAAAATTAACCATATTTATTTAAGGTAAAACTTGATCCGACCTACTTTCACTCTAGACTCACATAAATGTTATTCAATAATAGTGTTTAAAAAGTTCTAGAGCATACTATTAACATGCCTCTATTGTTAAAACTAACTCTTTCAATTATACTCGCAGTACACTCATATATGTAGTCAAACTCAATAGTAGAGTAGTAAAATGTCTTCTGCTCCAACAAATACACATTATAAAATGATATAAAATAATATAATATAAATATAATAAAACAGAACATTACATTGACAACAACTTATACACTACGAAGAATAGGCATTCCACTTTAAGGTATTTCATTTAGGTAATTTCATAACCCTTTCTATAGTATCAGCAGACTTTAACAAATAAACGGCAATTTTTCATTTTATCCTGCCTTTACCTGCCTCCCCCCACCTTGTCTTTCCTGTGCCCCCTTTACTTCCATAATGATCTTCCTCTCCACGTTCCCAAACTATCATTCTGTGAAACAATTGGTATAGAGTCTACAGATAGTGATGACCACTGAACTGCAGTTATAAGATTAAGATCAAAATGTGGATTATTGTAGCTGAGGCTAAATTCTAAAAGATGGACCAAAACAAAAAATCCCAAGGAGAGGCATCCATCTTAAATGCAAAAATGCCAGCTCACATGTACACCAATGCGAGAGAAGCCAAAAATGCTAAGCATTTTACAATATGAATATCCAAAAACACATCACTTTTCTAATCTCCAGAACTGTCTGTCTCGGAACCATTACTAACAAAATGTCTATGACCATCACTTCTCACTCGTGGAGAAGATACTTCTAGAGCTTTCTGTCTCCGAATCACTCCTAGTAATACGTCTATGACCATTACTTCTCACTCTTGGAGAAGACGCACCTTTCCTAGAGCTTTGCATTGAATGAATTTGGGGATCAAATTCTGTCGCAGAACCATTACTGGCAGTTTGTCTATGACCATCGCTTCTCGCTCTTCGATCAGAACCATGACTAACAGTACGTCTATGACCATTGCTTCTCTCTTTTGGAGAAGATACACCCTTTCTAGAGCTTTGGACTGAATGAATTTGGGGATCGTATTTTTGGGATGCGAGGTAATTTAGAGCTGTAACCACATCAGCTATGACAGGCCGCATATTAGGCTGTTCTTGAACACACATGGCAGCAATAGCAAGAGCTTGGTACAAACCTCTCACTGGATACTGACCTTCAAGCAATGGGTCAACCATCTCACAGAATCTTTTCCGGTCTTTGAATAAAGGCCTTGCCTGAAAACAAATACACATGCATTATAAGGTAGTGATTTTGGAAAAAGAGAAGTAAGTTTTGTCAATTAACATAACTTGTCAATAAGACAATAGATCAGCAACCTTAACAGAAACTTTTCTTCACCATCATCAACAGTGACATCCACGTTGAGGGGCAGCAAGCTTTTTAATTTTACTAAATACAATATATATGTATAATTATAAATTGTTTTAATAATTTGAAATAAAGCAAGATAAGTCAAATCTATAAGATGAGTATTGCCCCCACCTACTCATTTGAAAGGTAATGTGTTCGGTGCTAATGAGTATAAAGGCTAACTGAGTTTATTTATAATCTGTACACAACTTTATTGAACAATAGAAATAACGACTGCAAATAAGCAGAGTTATTGCAGACTAGCAAAATCAAAATAAAAGAGCTCAAAGGAACAATTTGGGATTATATATCGCGCTAGTACACAAATAAAGATGTCAAGATTTTGAACTTCAAGACAATGCATGCACCACAAGTCAAGCTTAAAATGAAGATCTGCAACAACTTAGCTCTATAACCGTACAACTTTGAAAGTAATTGAGGTATCAAGTTATCACCAGTTCACTTGTAACACAAGACAAGCAAAAACAATTTGTTTTATGTATGAACTATGAAGTACTTCACCAATTATTGTGTTATATATTCAGTGACGGGAAAGGAAAAGGAATATCTGTGTAGCAGCAAGACTATTTTGTACCTATCTCACTCTATATATAGTAAGCACCTTCTTGCAGGAGATGGGTCATGGTCTAATCAAAGCTTCCAACTTACTTATTATCAGAACTTAACTAATTTGAGTATTCAAGTATATCAAATGCATTGATAACAGATATGTGTAGCAACATCACAACAAATATGGATTCCAATAACAGAGTTGGGTAAAAGACCATTGACATACCCACGCAACTAGATTTTGTTCTTTAGCAGCTTTTGTGCGGTCGATGGCCTTCCTGCCTGTGATGATCTCCAAAAGAACAACTCCAAAGCTATAAATATCAGACTTGAATGTCAATTGACCCGTCATTGCATAATCTGGGGCACAATACCCATATGTTCCCATAACTCTTGTCGATACGTGCGTCTTATCACCACTTGGGCCTACTTTTGCCAAGCCAAAATCAGATAACTTGGGATGATATCCCTCGCCTAACAGAATATTGGAGCATTTCAAGTCACGGTATATGACAGGAGGCTTCATTTTATCATGCAGATACTCTAAACCTCTAGCTGCACCAGCTGCTATTTTCATTCTTGTATTCCAATCAAGTGGTTTTCTACCACGCGGAAGATCTGACAAAATGAACGAAAGGAGAAGATTTAAACCATGGGGACAAAGAATATCATTGCCAGCACATTCTATTCTATTTGAAGAAAAATAACATATTAGGATACCAGAATATACCCTGCAAATGATTCTCCAAAGATCCCAACGGCATGTACTCATAAACCAATAGCCTCTGCTCTCCCTCAGCACAAAACCCAATTAACTTGACCAAATTAGGGTGGTCTGCCAAACTCAATGTCAACACTTCAACAACAAATTCCCTAATTCCTTGAAGCCCATGAGGGTCTAGTTGCTTTATTGCTACGACCTAAACACCAACAATAACAAGCCTCAATCTCACCAACCATACACATATGCAAACTAAGACGATGTCATATGAAAATATCACAAACAACAAGACATGACAAGAGCTGGACTAAAATAAAATGATCGATTTCATTATATTCTTTTTGGTACCCATTTTTAACTAACCTGATTTATTTTGTTTATGTGCCCCTTATAAACCTTGCCAAACCCTCCTTCACCCAGAAAGCAATCTGGCCTAAAATTCCCTGTTGCAGCTGCAAGCTCATCAAAAGTAAATGTCTGTGCCTTGTAACCGTTAACTTTTCCTTCATTGGAAACCTCTTTTAAATTCAAATTCTTCACGTCCAGAGACAGCTGATCAGGCTTAGGATTATTATCTTCTCTTTTACCATTCACATTCAAATCAACTTTGACCTTATCTACAAAAAATACACACACAACACACATACATCAAAATAAAGATCACGTGAAGGAGAGAGATCAAACAAAACGACACATAAATTCATCCGAGGAGACCATAAATAATAAAAACCCTACAGCCATCAAAATTTAAAAGAAAAAGAAAAACACAAAATGACAAGCGCCACTTTGAATTATGAACGAACCATTCAATCAACAACAACAAAATTACAAAAAAAAATAAAAAAATCCCGTATTTTGGTTTACTATTGCACACGAACAATTTGAACCTTCAAAATTATTCCATCCACCTTCAAAACTCGTTCTAGAATTTCCAGAGAGAGAAACTGTCACGAGGTTATTGCTGACCAACGAAATAAATTGCAATTTACAAGTTTAAAAAAGAAATCAAACAAAAACCGAATTCAAATTTTTTCTTCCACATGTCAGAACGCAACGAAATTTCCAAAATGGAAGGAAAAAAAAAAAAAACCATCCATTTGCATCGATGACCCTTGATCAATTCAGGACAAACCCACGCCCAAAATTTTAATTTTTTAAAATAATGATAAAGAGTGAATGGGATCACTAACAATGGGTGAACCTGTTTCATCTCTGCCTTAGTAAAATGCATGAGAACATTAACTAGCGAAGATCCATTGGCGAAATTTACCAGTAGCAGTGTTATTGCTGTGTTTCTCGCTGTGATTAATGTTGTTGTTCGATTTTTTGCTTGATTTGCCTGTGCAACGAAAGCAACCCATGTTTTTATCTGTTTCTAAGGCTTAAACCAAAGCAAAGCCCAGAACAGAGACCCCAAACATGAAAAAAAGAGTGTCACAAACTGTGTATGAAAAAGAAAGAGAAAGAGGACCCTAATGTTGTGGCCGTTCTGGGTGCTTTAATATTAATAATATATTCCGGGTGTCTACACGGATTGTAAAAGAAAATGTTCTGCGTTACCAATCAAAAGAAGCCACGAGAAAAATTAAAGGACATTTTTGTCCTTTCGCTGGGTTGCAAACGCTAAACTGTAAGGTCTGTTTGGGTAGTTCAGTTTACATTCACTGTAGCAAGACACCTTCCTGTGCTACCCGGTGTCAACTGTTTACAATTATCAAACACTGTTTCGATGACGTGGCGGGTTTTAATTGAGGTTCCACGATTTAGTGCGAGCAACAGAACTTCGTGTTTCGATCGACGCGCTCGTTGTGGACTAATCAGCTACACGCCCTCATCACCGTTCGATTCTCACGAAAAGAGAAGTCAGCGTCTCGAAGGAATCGCCTTGCCCCAAAGACGACGTGTGGCGTGGGACCCGTTGCGCACGCGCATACGGGTTCAGTGAGTTTGTTCCAACGGTGATCCACGCGTTCCAGCTCGAACACCGTAACGGAGCTGACTAATTGAATGGAGATGTTGTAGCTGAGCTAGGCAACACTGAATCAGTGCCCCCCCTAATTAATAATATGACGTGTGTGAAAATTTATCGTATTGGTTGAACGCGGTGATGGAGGGGCATACTTGTCATAAAACTTAAATAGTAGGTGAATTTTTTTGGGGTTAGATATCGTGTCAGCTATTTCATGTTCTTTTTCTTGCCTCTTAGTTTTCCTTTTTGACTTTGAAACATAATGCAAATTTGCATTTACTGTGGCTTTCATTTTCATTTTTGCTTAGAGCTAACCAGCGTCTGTGAGAATTATTCCTTATGATAAATCCTCGTATAATGTAGTATTTCTTTTTTCTTTTTACGAATTACTGGTATTTTTTCCAGGAAACAATCTTAATCGAGTTTAATAAGATCGTTGTGGACAACAAAACTTTTCTTGAGTATTTAATATATACTATAATATTTTTTAGAGTTAAATATGTTTTTGATCTTCCAAAAATTGACTTGTTTTAGTTTTAGTTCTCAAAAAAAAATTTCTTGAATAAAGTCTCTCAAATATTAAAAATACTCTAATTAGATTCTTGTACTAAACTCTATTTAACTTTGTTGTTAAATGATGACTACATCAGCATCACAGTTATCATTAATTTGCTAATATGGTCTTCATGTCAACTGTTATGTCCAAGTTAGATTAGTAACATATTTTTTGAATAAAATTATTACATGATTAACCCTAAATCACTATTTTTTTAACCCTGAAGCAAAAGTAATTGCCCAATTTTTTATTAAAAATTATCACTAGGCACTCCAAGTAATAAAATACTTTACTTGAAAGTTGATATGACAATCATTTAATAGAGTTTAGCACATGGATCTAATTAGATATTTTTAACATTAGAGGGACTTTGTTTAAGGAATTTTTTTTTGAAAATTAAAACTAAAACAGGTCAATTGTTAGAGGACTAAAAACATATTTAATCCTATTTTTTATTTATTTTGTATAAAAAATATTGAATTATATTTATTAAACCAAAAAAATCTTGAATGATATTTATATTTTAAAGATACTAAATGTATTATCTTTTATTTCATTTTTTTTGTATGTTGGAAGAGGTCTACCCTTAAATAAATTTAGTATTTTGAGAAATAAATTTTTGACTCTCTATCATAAAATACCTTAATTTCAACCAAAAAAAAATATTTTCTCTATAAAATATTAAAAATTTATAGGAAAATATGTAAGAAGATATAAAATTATTTTTTCTTGATTCTTTTAATCAATCATAATGTATAGATTAAAAATTATAATTAAAATTTCTCTTTATATTAAAATTGTTTTCATTTTATAACGCAATTATTATTATTTTTCTTTTATTTATGATAAATGTGTAATATATTTATGATTTGGACAAAGATAAATATATAATTAAAAAAATTAAAATAATTTTTAATTTTTAAGTAGATAAATAAAAAAAAATTAAAAAAACATGTACACATAAAATAAATGAAATATTAGGTATGTAACACATATGTTATATGGGATTGTTATATTATTTAATTATTTAATATTATTAAATTTATATTTTTAAATTAGAAAATAATTTAAACTTCTATATTATTTAACTAGTATTTTAACTTGTGCATTGTAGAGAAAAAATATTTATTTTATATAACTTAACTTTATAATAAATAAATACTTCTAAATATATAAATTATATTATAATTAAAATTTGTAATAAATAATGTTTTTGAACATATAGATTATATTTTAAATTTATAATAAACAATTATTGTAATAAAATGTTAATTTTTAATTATTGATAATTTTTTTTAAAATATTGAAATTTAATTTAGAACTAAAGATATTAAAAATGGTAGATTGAAAGAAATAAGAGGTTAAAAATTCCTAAAAATGCTCTCATTGAAAAATGATAATAAAAATGCCCTGGTTGAAGAATAGCAACTAAAAAAGCTCTCGTTCAAGATAACTGTTTTTATTTAATATATAGGGTGGATATGATAAACTTATATACATCATTTTACATATTATCAAGTGTAACAAATTAAATAATTATTTTTAAATTTTGAAACCGTATTATATTAAAGTATAGGCTAAGTCAACATTTGTGAAGGAGTTAATTCTATGTAGAAATTAGGAGTGTTTCATCAAATCAGATTGACTTAATGAACCTAATAATTTAAACTAAATCAATTAAATTAGTTCGGATTGGTTTGGTTATTGATTATTTTTATTTTAAATCCAAAGCAAGCCAATTATAATTGATTTAGTTTTCGAATTTATCTTTTTTCAACTCAAAACAAACAAATGACTTGATCAATTATTTTTTTAAACTTTTACATTAATGCATTTTAGACTTTACAACTTTTTTTTTCTTCTACTTATCTTTTCTTTCTATGTCATTCATTTTGAGTTTCCTATGATCTTATCTAGTGTTACTAAGTGTTTTAATTTGATCATGTTTATTATGGATTTTTTAATTATATTTTAAGTAAAAAAAAATTAATCATATATATAACATAATAATTGTAGAAAAAATTAAATATTAAATAAAATAAATAATTAATCATTAAAGAATAAGAAATATTATTTATATTTTATCATTAAAGAATAGAAAATAATTAATCATTAATATAAAATTAAGTATTTATATAAAATAACAATAAATGAAGATAAGAAGTTGAAAAATATAATAATTTATATTTTATCATAATTTGATAACCCACACCAAACCAACCCAATTTTAATTGAATTGGTTTGGTTCAAAATGACAAAAAAAATATTAAAACTCAAACCAAACCAATCCAATCCAATTAAAAAAATGATCAATTTGGATTTAATTTTATCTTAAACTTGAACCAACCTAACCCGTAAACACCCCTAATAAAAATAAATATTAAAATTAAAATTATTTCATCATATTAGTAGCTAATTGAATGGTTAGGCGTATCTTTTATGTTTACTTTACTAAATTAAATGCCCTTTAACAAAGTATCCACTTAAATTACATGTTTGAATAAATTATTTTATCCTAGTTGTGCTCTAGTTGAATTTTTTTTTGTTTGTTTTATATTTATAATGATTATTAACTTGGATATTGTTTCAGAAATTTTAGACTAATTGAAAGTTTTGACGATGTTATACAATAACTTATTCTAAATATAATATCTAATGATATATAAATTATTAATGTGTTAACTTGTTATTTCAATGATTACTAAAAAATAAAATAAAAAGTATTTTTTAAGAGAAAAAATGGATATGGTGAAAATATATGATATGAGATTTGAGAGTAAAACCTTTATAATAGATATAATTGATTATTATATTAGTGGCCATGATTGACATATAAAGGCTTTTTGAAGGGGTATTGTCAGCATAAGAAATTGTCATTCTCTATTAGTAAACACGTCATTTACACACGTACGTAACAATATCTTGAATATTCACTTGTAGAAACACATCACATATCGAGCCATTTTATCAAATTAATAAGTGTCACCTCTCTTTATTCTGATCTTATAACCGTTTTTTTAGAACTTTTGAAGTTTTAAGGATAGAGTGCCTAGTATAAGAGCAATGTGTGGACGTAAGGGCAAAAAAAAAAAAGTATGCTTAGCCAATAGGAAAATATTAGAAAACCTAGCTCTCAAAATAGCGAGACCACCCAACATTTTTAAGTAATGCATTTCTCTCCCACTTGACCAAACTCCAACCTCTTGAAGATTCATCATTACGCCAAAGGAATCGAAGAATAATAGCATCAACACCATTATAGATCGATTTAAGAAGTCATATGTTTCGCATTGTGCGAGTTAGGATGAAGCATAGGACCAACGTGGCTAAGATTAGCTTTCGTGCTTATTAAGAAATTTCCCCTTCTAAACTCTTAGAGAACTAAAATTCCATATCGAACAAATAAAGTCAAGTTAAAGTGTATATAAAGATAGAGAAATCAAGCCCAATTAGTTCGAATCTTTTGGGTGATACACTTTCTATTCTTGAACACACTTAAGCCCAATCTACACTCTCCCATTAGGCTCGCACTATATATTCCAACATGGTATCAAAGCTCAAATGACATAATAGTCCGTACCAATTCAAAAAAAAAAAAAATAGGCCTCTAAGACTAAAGAAATACAAGCCTAGGCAAGTCTGAGGCTAACTTGAGTATAAACCCCCCCCCGCCCCCCCCCAAAAAAAGTAAAAGCCAAGTCCAAACAATTAAAAAAAAAAGATATATGGCCTACTCAATGATGGTACGCAAGTCATAATTGGAACAATCCAATTGGACTTGAGAAAAAGTGTTGGAGAACTAAAGTCTCACATTGGACAAATAAAGACAAGTCAAAGTGTATATAAATATAGAGAGATCAAGTCCAATTAGTTTGAATCTTTTAGGTGATACACCTCCTATCCTTGATATACATCTAAGCTTAATCTACACTCTCTCATTGGGCTCACACTACAAATTCTAACATAAATAGCTAGTTTTGAATTTAATTTCTCAATAATGAAATTAAACTCATGTTTAATACACTTGCCTCATATGGAAATGCTACTCATAAACTTATCCTACTTGGCCCTATAGACATTTTTTGAGGGGAGAAATTTAGTTTTTTCAAGTTTCACTTTTAAGGCCTAAAGTCCCATAGAAGTTATAAAGAATTGCCTTAATAAGTCGCACTTGATTAACCTTAACTCAAACCAATAATAGGTAATCATTAGCAAAGAATAAGTGAGATGCGAGTCCTAATTTTGTAAATTTTAATAGGAAGCTAGGCAACTTTATTCACTTTAACTTTTATTGCTAATACCACTCTTATCATATAAAGAACAAATAGAGGGAGAGAGGATCTTCCTTATACAAACCTTTATTAAGTGCAATAGTAGGAAGGTCGTTCTCGTTACAAATAAAGGAAAATGTAGACACCTTGACACAACTTATAATGAGTTGCACAATTCTTAGGGGAAGCCAAAATCTTCTTAAGTTATTTGGAGGAAGTTTCAATCCACCTATCGTAAACTTTCTTCTAAATCAAGATTGAAAAGTAGAAAATCTACTTTCCCCTTTTGACAGCTTATAGTATATGCAACTTTTTAGGCAATGACAACATTCTTTATGATATCACAACTAGGTATGAAACTACGTAAGGGAACAATAATGTCATCAAGGTAAGGTCTATTTTTTTGGACTAAAACATTGGATATGAGCTTCAATACCACATTAGGCCTAGATTTTGTAAAGCAAGTAAGGTAAATGGATCAACCTTTGGGATAAGAATTAACTTGGCAAAATGAATCTAATCACATCCCAAAAATCATCACCTATAATTTCCTAAATTTGTTTAAAAAACACAACTTGACAAGCACCAAGACCTTAAATGACTTCGTCCAACACAAATGCTTAAGTCATCTCATTTTCTTTTTAAGTAATGTCTATACAATATTATATCATCACTACTACAAAATTCGTTTTCTAGAATAGGATTTTAACTCGGTTTCTACTGAACCAATTGCAATGTGGATGTGACGACAATTTTAAAATTTTTTAGAACTTTTTTAATTCGGTTCTAGGTGCACCAATTTAAAAACATGGACCCGATGACAATTTTGAAATTTTTTAGAACTTTTTTAAATCAGTTCTAGGTTAACCAATTTAAAAAAGTTGATGCAGGTTCATATTTAAAATTTTGAATGAGTTGTTTTTAACTAAAAACTTACTTTTTAAATCTGTTCTTTGTTGAACTGATTTAAAAACTAGGTTCAAATTCAAAATTTTGGACGAGTTTTGGATGTGAGTACTTTTTGAATCACCAACTCTCTCTCTCTCTCTCTTATTTGTACCCAAAGCATTGCACAAAGTTGAAACCTCTTCAACTTGGATTACAATGGCAGAGAAGCACTTGCAAGAGCTACTAAAGGAGGATCAAGAGCCCTTCCTTCTAAAGCATTACATTTCTGAGCGATACCTCTAGTTGAAAAGGCCTTCCCCAAATAGCACTTTACAATTGAAAAAGAAACCACAATAGAACACAAACTCAAACTACCTTTTTAACAAATGCCTCATCTCCCTCCACAACGCAACAAAATCTCCATTCTTGGAATTTGTGTCACTGAAGAAAAGCCCCCCTTCAGGCCCTCCAACGCCCAAACCGCCACACTCCTCCTCAAAATTGCTCTCAAGATCCACAAATACTCCAATGCCAAACTGAAGCCAAACAGGGCCTTCAGCCTTTTTGGGTCGCTCTCTAAGACACTCACAAACCGGAAAACGGAAATAGAGGGTGGTGAGGCAAATGACAATGACGATGTTGTTGCTGAGGTGGTGGGTTCCTGTGAGCTTGGGCTCACGTGTGCCTGCAATGGCAGGTCCAATAATGCCATGTGGTTCGATAGCAAGGAGGACAAATCGTTGAACTCGAAAACTTCTAGTAGTGGCCATTCTTTTGACAACTCTTTTGAAGAGATTAAGTTTCTCAATAGACGAAAACTAAATAGAAACAAAAGTAGTACAAAACGAATTAAAAAGTCACACTTTTTAACTCGGATATCCAATGAACCGACTTTTTAACTCGATTTTGGTCATAACCGAGTTAAAAAGATAGATTTTTTAACTCAGCTCTCCTTTGAACTGAGTTAAAAAAGTTTTATTTTTAACTTGGTTCAAAAATCGATTTAAAAAGTTCTTTTTAACTGATTTAAAAATGTTTTTTTACAGTAATGCATGACAATTATTGCTAGTTTTGAAATATTGTATTTAATTTTTTTTTTGTTGGCGAGTATGTATGGTTGGAAATATTTTAATATATATAAAATAAGATTAATGGTAAAATGCCCAATATGAAAAAAATAAACCAAAAAATGTAATTAAAATAATTTACCTTTAAATAAAAAATTGTAAGAGTTCAAATTTAATTAAAAAACTAAAATTATAATTACCTAAAAATATATTTTAATTTATAAAATAAAATAAAATTTTATATAAGAATATCATATAAATATGTCCATTTCAGTTATTTTACATTATCAATTACTTCAAAAAATAATTTAACAAATACTTATAATTCAATAAATTAATTTAATAGTTTTCAGCTTTTAACTCTAAACTTTCAGCTTTCAACTAGCTTATCAACTATATATTTTTGCCAAACATAGCCTTAGGTTACAATAGATCTAACTTCTTCTTCTTTTTGCTTAAAAGTTATTTAAATTTTAAAACAAGAATTTTAAAAATAATGTGAAAGTTGTTTGTTAGTTTTAGTTTAAAAGCTTTTTCTAAACTAAACACTCCATTTTATTGTTTTACAACAACTTGTTTAGAGTAAGAGGGAGATGGGACTTTTTAAAGCTTTTCTCTTGGCCCCTTTTTTTATTATATTTCTTCCGAACTTAAATATAAACAAAAAAAAAAATTATGTACGGTAGTCTAAAATATAAGCAAATTTTTATTAATTTCACTCTATTTAATGATATTATTCTAAAATACCTTTTATTTAATTGAGATTCTATTTCTAATGATTCTTTTTTTATCTTGATATCAAGTTTCGATAAATGACAGTTTAGAAAAAAAAAAATTTTAAATAAGATTAGTAAACTTAAATGATATTAACTAATTTTTTTAATTAACTTTCTTAATTAACGTAATTATTTTTTTCTGATATTTGAGTTTGGAGAGAGTAACAATTAAGTTCCTTAATTTTTTAACCTTTATTCTCCAATTATGTTTGGTACAAGCTTTCTTTTTAAAAAAGAAAAAATAAAGGTGAGTGAAACACTATCTTAATCTTGCATAAATCTACAATGGCTGAGAGTTTCCGAGTGAGGTGTCCATGAGATCCGAGGTTTTCAGTCTCTTTTTGGTGACCAACGCAGGTAGGAAGTAGGAATGCAAGTGCGCGAAATTCGAAAAGACATATGGCAGCAGAAAAAATGGCAACTAAAAGTCTTTTGAAACCAGAACATCACTTTAATTTTTTAACCATTAAATAGAAGTAGGTTCTGTCTTATTTAAACTCATAAAATTAACATTATCTTTCTAGAGGAGACAGGTAAAGGTAACATGTACGTAGTAGTTAAAGGTTATACATAATTGCAGATCTGGATTTTTTTTATTTTTTTTTATGAGCAAAAGTTTAGATTAGGGAAAGGTATATCCCTCCCTGTAAGGGAAGGAAATACCATTAATTTCAAGGAGAATTTATAGTAAAATTTACATATTATTTACTAAAAAAAAATCTAAAAATCGAGCTCAAGTTATAATTAGTGTGAACGAAAAATTTGATCAGATGTGTCAATCCCTGTTGGGGCAAATCTGTATTTTGTGGCTTTAAGATCTTGTATAACCATGTATGATCTCCCCGATGACAAAATTTTGGCAGTGAAATTTTATGGGCTTAGTAGCAAAGTTAAGATTTAGCAATGCAATATTTCAAGGTAATTTCTGAGGTGATATTCCATGCTTTTTTAATGAAAAATATAAAGTAGTTGGAACTTTATATTTTGCTTCCGAACATTTTATTGTTAAAATTATCATTTTCATTAAAATATTGCACTTATATTTGTTGCGAACTATGTGTCGTCGCACACCATTTTACCCGTTGGTCTTTAGGGCTTCATGCATTGAGTTTATTTTGGTTGAAGGATTGGCTACCTAGCAAATCGATCATCTTTTATACCCATTGTTAACAAATTATATATATTTTTTGGATAACAAGAAGTCGTGTCTATTTTTTTTTTCAACTGTGATTCTTAGGTCTCATTTGGAAGAGTTTATGAATAACTTATTTTTACTTATCTTTTATTATAAATGCTTGTAAAAGTATTTGGATAACTTATAAAAATATCCTCTGGTTGACTCATAAGATGTTTTGAGCTTATTTTAATAAGCTGTCCAAAGTAGCTTATTAGTAAGAACTTATGCATACTCTTGAAACAGCCAAGCTTTGAATCCTGGCTCACCCAATTTGAAGCTTTTTTATTTTTTTGTTTGTTCCGAGGTAGAAGTTCTATTTTTTTTTTTCCTAGTCTGGTCTTCATTACGAGAGAAGTTGTCTAAGTTAAAATCAACCATTTATTGAAGCTTAGCTTACATTGCAACAAACCTATTGCGTATACTAATCTGTCACATGTATAAGTGAAGCTATATATATATATACATATATACATATATATGCTCCTATTAATTAATATATATGTGTGCGAAATTAATTTATAAATTTTTTAAATTTATGATTCTGAATTTTTTGTTTTACGAACTAAAAATAAGTAAATGATGATTAGTGATTTTTTATTTTTAATATTTAATGTTATTTTTTTAATTATTTAGTTACTTTTAAATTTTTATTTTATTTTACTTATCATAATTTGATTTTTTTAATTTGAAAAATGAAACAACAATTTTATAAGTAATTATGTAACAATATATCCAAACATTTCAATATTGTGTAAGCACTTTTAACATGCATATCCAATCGCAAGTAACTTATTAAATTTTAAACACTTATAACATAAACTTTTACATAATAAGAACTTATTGAATAAGATCTTAATTAAGCTATTTATTCAAACTGCCCATTAATTGCATGGAGGAAATAAGATAACAAACACCTACAAATTTTATGAAATCCATGAAGATTTTTTATTCATATATTGTTTGCTGACATTTTTTCCTTTTCATTATAAAGATTAGAAAAATGATTATTCATATCCTTTGAAAGAAAAAATAAATGAAGAAAACTACCCCAATTTAGTTAACATTTTTATGTCCACAGACCACAATATTGCATTAGAATTTCTGTACAAAGACTAGAAATACGCGGTCTCAAAGTCCTAACTTGAGGACCACTTCTGCTTACTTGGCCTGATTAAAAAATATATATAATAAATAATTTAAATAATATATTTGTATAATTATTATTTTTTGTTGAAATATATTTGTATAATTTTAAATTTTGTAGTAGGGATATAAAAAATATCTAGGTCTAACTCCAGTACTAGACTTTGACAGAATGTTACGAGAATTAAATTCTAGCATTAATGTGCAGTACAGCACAAGATTTTATTTGAGCTTTGTTCAATTTTATATTGTTTAACTGTTCACAGCTTTACAATGTCTCTCTCTAGCTCATTTCACAATTATTAACTAACGTTCACAGCTAGGGTGAAGTGGCATGCCAAGTGCAACACGGGTGGTCAAGTATAAAATGTGCTACAGTAGCAAGTTAATTTTTTAATTTGTAAAATAGATTTTAATTTAAGATGTGCAAAATGACATATAAGCCCCCTTTAGATAGTGAACGTTGATATTCCACCTGTTTTTTTTTCCAATACAATCGTTTTTTCCAGATTATACTCTGTAAATCAAATCAATTATATTGTTCGTGTCCTCTGAATAAATAATTTATCTTATAATTTAATTTAATATACACTACTTAGTTTTAGTATACTTCAAATACATAAATATTAATAATAATCAAACATTTAAATCATTTTTTCAATACAAATATTATTAAAATAAAAAACATACACTTATCTTTATTTTATGACTAAATTGAATTGACTTATAAATCCATAAAAACTTAAATTATAAAAAATAGTTTCGTTAAATAAATAATATTTACTGATATATTTTAAAAATTTTATTAAAGAAATTATTTTTATGTGCTACATTTAAAGCAATTATTTTTAATCATAAAAAATAAATCAAAACATTCATGTAAAAAAATATTTCGACATATTTGACCTAACGAAATAAAGTAAAACAATCTTTATTTTATTTTTGTAGTTTTACATATTGTTAAGAATTTGTACATAGATTATATTTAACTTTAAAATTGTATATTTTTTCTGAGTTGTATATTAGTCAAATGATATTAGTATAATTTAATTGACTTAAGTTAAATATGTAATATTACTTTCATCTATATAAATTATTTTTAAAAAATTTAGCTTCATTTAAAATGTTAAAGTTTTAAAGAAGTAATTAAAGTGATAATTTTATTTTAAAAAGCTAAGTTTTTGTTATTACATTTACATTCCTCCTCTCTTCGGATAAAATATAATTTTTACCTATGTTATAAATATTACTAACAAATTAAGCTAGTGTACCCATAATTTCATATAAAAGACCACTTGAATTTCGTGCTTTGACCTATGTAGCAGAGGGAAGAGAGAAAATCGAAGGAACTTTGCAGCAAATCAAGCTTCTAGCATAGTGATTAAACTAAATAAAATCTTCCTCATAGAAAATTTATAGAAGGGAATAGATAATATGGATCCCAAGATTAGTATTCTCCAAACCTCCCCCCAACTACACTACCTCCTGTCACAATTATGCAGGATAACAAAAGTGTTGGCTTTCACAAACTATTACCCCATATAAAATGCAACATAGGATTATCAACACAAATGTCCCTGTTGGTTCAAAGTGCCTTCATAAGCCTTTGTATATATCAAACATACATATATGCCCACAAAATTGGACCCTAACATGTCGACATCTATCGTAGAGAAAAAGTTGGTATCAAAACCCTGAGTATTGTGCTAAAACTCTTGCCTGATAATCGCACATATCCCCAACTAGTGCATCTTCACACCAAAATCACCACCCAACACATATTATCAACAATCTCCCCCCACTTACTCTTGAGTCAACATTTACGAGATGCAGCCAGACCTCAACCATCATTGTGCAGCTCCAAACCAACCTCCCACCCTTGTCCCATGCACCTTTTACGTAGTGTTAGGGACCAATGCACATCATCCAATGTAATTAACCCCAATAACACTTTAAGCCCCTTCACTCGTTAATCTTTATTTATTATCTGCATAAAGAAGACCATAAGCAGATATCTTTCAATTCACTTAAGCACATTAAAGGAGTGTTGTCAAGGTCAAATGATTGGAAGGTGTTCTAATTGTAAGTAAACTTGCAAATTATACTCTAGCTGAACAAGGAAATAGCACAATTATCAACATCAATATAAATAAGCTTGTCACTTTGAATGTCTAGCAGTATAGACACACTATCTAATTAAGAGAACAATATTTAAATTTGAATCTACAGTTACATTCCAAGTGGACACCAAAATTGAAGGCAAAGAACAAAGATGGCCGACAAGGATTTTATGTGACACATCACTGCCGCAGGCATTCAAATGAAAAATTATCAACAAACTACTTGTATGTTTGCTAAAACAGTGACTGGTCCAAATAAAGAATCCAAACTGATAAGTAATAATCTAAAAATAAGCCAATCAGCAACTCAATAAAGAAGCCAATAAGTAAATCAGTCAAAAGCCCACAAAGAACAAAATGTATAATGAAAGGGCAAGTGATAAAGCAACACTGACAAACCAAAATTATACTAACAAGTAGCAAATACTGATGGAAAGCAAACTTATTAATGTTGCATAGACCAGAGAAACCATGAAGGTAGTTGTAATTCATTATAGACTTTTCAAGGCACTTAGAACAAAGAAACCCAGTTTGTCCTAATTCTAGAGGAAGAAAAAAATCACAAACATTGAAAACCATTATCTAAAAAAGCAGTTTGTTATGTGTATTTAAATCCTTATCATAGGCATTCAAATGAAAAATTATCAACAAACTACCCGGAACAATTTAGAAACACACAAACACGCTACATACTCAAAACAATTCGGAACCTAAAAGAAAATTGGAAAAAGAGGCTCACCAAAGCGATTCTGGACTGAAGCGAATGGTTGGCAATGGGGTGGTGTTTGGGTGCAAGAGCAGAGATGACCCCAGTATTCACTTGTTTGGCGATCTATTCAGTAAACAACTAGCAAAAGAGCTACCACTTGTTGGCTGTTTCACTTTGACAATCTGTTTAGTGGCCGTGCCAAATTGGACGCCTCCTACAACGATGTTTTCGCTTTAAGAGGAAGCCTGCCTCCTTCGATGTATTGTCTTCGGCCTTTGGACGGAACGACGGCGGCACCTTTGAACCCAAGGGAGCACCCACAAAGGGCTTGGGGTTAGGGCTAATAATGACCATTCACATTTTAATCTAATTATTTAATATAATTTTTTATTTAACTAACTGGTATATAATCTATACCGTTCATTATATCCAACGGTGTTAAAAAGGAGACTCATCGGTGAACCACTTGTTACATGGGTTCACCGTAGAAAGCGCCATGTATGGAATGTTTTAATGTGTATTTGGATTAATTTTTTTAAGTTATTTCTTAAGAGAGTTTAAAAAATAAAATTTCTTGATAGTGGGTTTTTTAATTATTTTACAACCATTTTTTTTTGTTTAAACTACCTAGCACCTTTCAGAACTACATGTTATTTGCAAATTAGAAAAGAACTATGGTTATAAGAATATCTAAAATTTGTTAAAATTACGGTATTCATTTTTTTCTTTAATAAAAATAAAACATGTAGCATTTGCAAACTATTACAAAAGGTTTAAAGACACGGAGAAGCAAAAGCACAAAACCGAAATAAAATAAGAAAAAGAAGTACAAAAATGTTGTTTGATTTTATTATGAATCCTGACATAGGTTTTATTTTGGGGTGTGTGTGTGTGTGTGTATATCGAGAGAGAGAGAGAGAATAACTACTGAAAATATTAAAAAAAAGGAAAATGAGATGAAAAAAGATGGAAGAGAAAAAATAAATGTATGTTAAACATTTTCCTTTTACTATGCTACATGTTGAATGAGAAATTTATGTTTGATTATAGATTTAATTGCCTTTTAGTATTTTTATTATTGTCATTTTGGAAATTTGGTCCCCCTTCTTATTTTGCAAATTTGGTCTTTTATTATTTTAATTGTGTAATTTTGGTTCATTTGTTAATTTGACATCCAATGTTTAATAAAAATATTGACGTGGCAGTAGAGTGTTGATGTAGATGTGCTAATGTGGATGTGCAATAGAGTGTCACATCAATATTTTCATTAATATTGGATGTCAAGTTAATGAATGTATCAAAATTACACAATTAAGAAAGTGAGGATACTAAATTCGTGAAAAGAAAAATAGAAAGGACAAATTTGAAAAATGATAATAATAAAGAAACTAAAAGTACAATTAAAATTGGATTATTTTAGCTAGGGAGGCACTTCACATTTTTTACACTTAGGCTCCATTTGAAACTAATGAAAATGGATGGATGAATTCAAGAAAGATAGAAAAAGGCATTTATTTAAATCTTTTCATCATTTGGTATCAACGTTAGTAGGAATGTGTTAACGTCGCCATTTTTTCGACTAAGTATCAAAAAATGATTTTCTAATGGTCTTTTGATTGATGGTTTCTAACTGTCAAAAAGAGACCTTCTGACAGATTATTTTGATTAAGTGTCAAAATAAGATTTGGAGCATCAAGACCATGGAAGCCATTAACGGTGTGGAGATTGAAGATAAAAGTTGTCAATGGTGAAGATTGTTGGAAGTTTGATGCATCACATTTTATACCATGTGTTTCGTAGCTTTATAGTTAGGACATGTTGTATATTTATGCCTTCTTCGGTTCTATTTCAAGTCATTTTCATAGTTTTTCCTTTTTGTTGGACTTGTCACGGTTTGGGTCATGTTTTGGTTTCAAGAACATATTTTCTTTTGATTTAGAGTATGAAGCATGTGCTATGATTAACAAAAAGCTCTTATGTTGGGTCTCAATGATGGCATTAAGTTAGGTTGGAGCTTGAATTGAAAGGAAATTGGAGCAAAAAGCCAAGAAGATGAATCTTTTCCTCATAGGCAGCAAGGATCATAGGCTCAATGAAACACATGTTGCTCATGAACCAATCTGTTGGACTCAGCAAAGTCAAAACAACAAGGATCACGGGCTGCTTGTGATCCATCTTACTGCCTTTGAACTAACCTATTGGATGCATCAGAGTCAAAATGGCAAGGATCACGAGCAGCCCGTGATCAACCATTTAGCCTGTGACCTGTCACCTGCAAACTGTTTCAAGTATTTTTGCATTTTTATTTTGTTTGGGCTTAGACTTCCCTTAGCCCAAGGCTTTAAATAGACCTTTTTGGATTATTTTAGGCATCTTGGACCTTGGCATTAACGGTTTAGAGCGAGAGCTTGGGATTGCTATCTTCATCTCTTTCTCTTTTCTGGTTTGATGCTTCTCTTTTCTTATTGCTTAATTTTTATAGCTATATGTGAGTAATCACTTCTATTCTAGGACTGAGGCTTAGCCTTAGACAATTATTGATTCTAATTGAATTATCTTGATGTTCTTTGGTATCTTTTCTTGATTTCTCTTTTATTTAATTTATCTATGCGAAGTGTCTAAATTTCACTTTTCATAATCATGGATTTTTAGGAAAGAATTGAAAAGTTAACCAAGGTGTCAAAAATATAAGGGAGGAACTTAGGTCTAAACCACGAAAGTAAGGTTAAAACCTCGACGAATAATTGAATTAACAAAGAACCTAAAGGACCTAATTGAACGTAGCTACCATGAAAGTAGGGGTCAATTCAATTAGGTACATCTCTATGTCTTGAAAGGGAACGGAGGTCACATTAGGTTGATTCACCTTCAAAGAAAATCAATAAGAGCATTAAGATAAAGAGATTAGGTCAATAGGAAGTCTAGATGTAAACCCCTAATCCTGAAAGTCTTTTTATTATTGATTTTTTCTTCAATTTTAAATACTTGCTCATTTTAATTTTTATTTGTAATTCCTTTTAAATCATTCAAAACCCAAAATTTCTAAATTAATTCCTTTTGTTAAATTTTAATTAAATAGTGATAATCACTAAACCTAATGCATAGTCCCTGTGGAAAGAACAATATTTTTATTACTAGATGATACTGTACAAAGTTATTAAGAGAAGTTATTAGTAGTTAGGAATTCTTTGTCTATAAATACTACTTTGTACCATGTAATAAGTGTTGGAACATTTAAGCACTCGACATATCCTAAGTCCTTGACGTTCATGGATTAGCAGATACATTGTAATGTTTTCGGCCATTTCAATTCTAGTAATTTATTTCCTATCTTAAATTTCTAGCCATTTACCTTTTCCTACAATTTACAAGCTTTCTTTTAATTTCTTGTTCTTTATATGCTTCCCTTTATTGGCTTGTCATTTATCTTTTAGCACTTTTATATTTTCAAGCCTTTAATTGCTTTCATTTTACATTTATTATCATTTACATTTTCAAGCCTTCTAATTGCTTTCGTTTTATGTTTATTGTCATTTACATTCAGGCCTTTATTTGCTTTCATTTCAATTTCATGTTTTTTTATTGCTTTCCTCTACATTCATGCAATTTATTTGCTTTCAATTTAAGTTTTTAGTCATTTCAATTTCAACATTTTTTAATATACTTTATTCATTTCTTTCATGATTTTTTTTGAATTTTTTCCTCTTTTATTTACGATTCGTTCTCATGATCAATCATCAAGATTGATAAAATTTAACCATAAACTCAGGGTTAAAAGGTCTCAAAAGGAAAGGCCTCTAAAGGAAGTAAGTGTCCCTTTCCTCAAATCTAGATATGAAATTATGTTTGTTGACAAAAACATGTGAGACTCATTCTTACAACAATCCTTCCATTTTGGGAGGAAAAGAATAAGGAAAAGATGATTTAGTATAGTAAAAAAGATAACTTTTACATTTTTCTTTTTTGTATTAGGGACATTTATGTCATTTTATATATTATATAATTTTTTTTTCATTTTGCTTCTACACAATTAAATAAGAGGAAAAAAAGTTTTAATTTTATTTTCTTTCTTATCAAACAACTTATAAAATAATCTCACTTTTTACTTCTTCTTTTTTTTTACTTTTTTCCTCTAAACTAAACATACAATTAAAGATGAAGACAATAGATTCCATTCCACGTAACATCAAAAGAATGAAAATGCAAACAAAAAATATGAACCAGAAAACAATCCATCCATCGTATGTCATAGGCCATCGCATAAACTACGTGGGCAAGTGTCTAATCGACCAAGTAATATTCGTTAATAAAGACAGATCGATACACTAAAAATAGAGGAGAATAAGTAATCTAGAGAGTTCAGCTATTTAAACATTAGCCACAAAATATGCCTTCAAGTTATGGAAAATAAGGATGAGAGTGAAATAAGGGTTATTTAATTATATCCACACCTGCACACTTGTTAGGACAACAAAGCAAACAATATTGCTTAGATAATATGAGATTTTTTTATTACAAGACAAGAAAATTAAGAGTGAAAGTGGGATTTTGTTTGCGGGGTGGGAGGAAGAGACACTTGGGAATAGATTGGTAGTTGGTTGATTGTGACGTTTGTTTTATCTGATATTGCAATGTGATTCATGCCAAAAGACATATAAGGTGAAAGCTAACAAGAATCGTACACCTCACTAAATTTAAGGTAAGTCTTTCAAGTTTGGATAGATATTGATTATTGAGGAATCTATTAGAAATGAAAAATAATGTCATTGTTTTGAAAAATGGTTTGAACAATTTCTTTTTGTAAAGCTCACTCGGTTGGATTATTTAAATGTTATCTTTCAAAAGATTATTTAAATGTTTTATTTTCTTATGTATACAAAATAGAAAATGTTAACCAGTGTCCTTAGGACATTGATTAAGAAATCAATAATAAAAAGTTTTTATTGAAAAGTGTAGCAGTGTACTCCTCCATGATTTCTAATGCAACGTTTTCAATAAAAACTTTCTATTTATTGATTTCTGAACTAGTGTCCTTAGGTCACTAGTTAGCAAGATCCTAAAAAATATAATGAACATATAGTTTTTTTCAAGTAATTTGTAAAATAATTTACAAATAAAAATCATAAACTATAATACTTGGTTTGTTAATGTGATATATGTCTAATTCTTCTTAATAAGATTTTGAATTGAAATTTATATATAGGAAAATTTATTAAAAAACTTAGTCTTATTATATTTTAAATATTTTTAACTTAAATTAAATTGTCTCATATTAAAAGCATTTATAATTCTAGACCAAAAATGTATAAAATTATAGAAATTATAACTTACAAATAACTTTTTCATACCTATCAAGTTGCTAATTCAAGGCATTAAGTTTAGCCATAATCAAGTTATGATCATTTACCTCAAACTCATCTCCAAAAGTCCTCCTTGGATTGTAGCTTCTTTTGTTGCCCCACTGATAGTAATTTGCACTTACCACAGTCATGACTATAGTTAAGTTACCTGCAAAAGAGTAGAAGAAGAAAAAAAATAAAATAAAAATAAGAAAAAAAAATCGTTCAACCTAACCAAATCACAAATAGATTAATAATCAAAATGGCATAATCCCCGGCAACTTCGCCAAAAACTTGATATAAGAAAACCACAAATGTACAGTTGTTGTCAAGTAATAAAAATACCATATCCATAGGAAATGTGTTTTATGATTACCAATTAACCATGATTCAATAAAACGAGGAAAAATTATTTGATTAGAAAGTGAGAATAATGAAAGTGAAAATAAAGAACAAAAACAAGAAACAAGAGCAAGTAGCAAAGAATGCAAGAATATTAAGATCGAGGAAAATCAATGGAAATAAAGGTTTTCGGGATTGGGTTTCACGCAATGACTATTAATTAATTTATCGCTATTATCTCTACGCTCAAATTTATTCAAATTTGAAGGTGAGTTAACCTAAGGTAACATTCGTTCCCTTTTAAGACGTGGAGGTATATCTAACTGAATTGACCCCTACTTTCATGGTAGCTATGTTCAATTAGATCCTTTATGTTTTTTTTAATTCATTTGATCCTTGAAAGATTAAATCTACTTTCGTGATTTAAAGCCTAAGTTATTTTCTTATAGTTCCAATGTTTAGGTTCACCTTTCAGTTCTTCCCTAAACACTTAAGGTTATGCAAATATATGGCCAACCAACTCACATAATGAAGCATGATAAGAAAACAATCAAATAAGAGAACCAATCTTCACTTAAAGAAAATAACAAATTAAAAATTCATAAAAACATCAAAGGCTACGCCTAATCCTATAAACAAGAAGATGACTTAGTCATAGACATGGCAAAACCCAAGAAAAGAGACAAGAACATCCAAACCTGATGTAGAAGAAGAAGAGAAATAATTGTCCTCAATCCCAAGCCTAGAGCTATCGCCCTTTGTAGGGTTTGGTTGTTTTTTCACAAGCCCTAAAAGGTCTTTTCATAGTTAAGGTACAAATAGGACCCAAGCCCAACCAAATTTAAGTCATAAAAACGTAATATAAAAATTTTGTTGACACACCATTGCCATGGCGCTCCTCATGCTAGGCCGTGGCACATTCTAGTTGTAATTTTTGGGCTTTCTGATGCTTGCCACACATGTGGGGACTCCCACACCTTAGGTGTGGTGCTTTCTAGTTGCTATTTCTTCTAACTTTTTTTTTTCATTTTTCTTCAAGTTTACTTGTAACCTTTCCTTTGCTCAACCCAAGCTCCAACAAGCTCCTAATTGTCCTTTCTCTTGGTTCCAAACCACTCTAAGTCTTCAATCTGTAAGTTCCAAGGCTAAATCATATGATGAACAAACCTCACTAAAATCAAAAACACACCAAAAGCACTCAAAAGTCCCAAGTAACAAAATTAAGAAAAATAAGAGTAGAACCAATCCTAATCAATACCAAATGCAAGCAAACTCATATGAAACATTATGCAAAACATGACATGAAATGCAATGCATCAAATAACAACTAAATCACAAACCTCCTATAAAAAAAAGTACATTACAATTCATTCATAGTTAATTAGTCATGCACTATCATTTTATGAACTTATAATCTAACTAAAAAAATTTCAATACATAAAGAATGTCATACTTTCATTATAAAAATTGAGTTGTGGCTTAGATTTTGATAATGATAATTTATACAAGTATACAAGAAAAATCAACATATGTTTAATATGTGGTGTGGTTTGATTTGATTTGATTTTTATAATAAGAATCGAAATTTGAACCAAACCACAAAAAAAAAATACAATTTTTTTGGTTTTCAGATTTTTTAGTTTTTGGTTTAATCAATTTTTGATTTTTTTGGATTGGTTTGGCTATTTAAAACGGTTTGGTTAAGTTTTGAACACCTCTAATTAATGTCTTCTCAAATCATCAAAGCGTAAGTTTTAACATAACATCAAATCAAAACTTTCAAACCCTAGTTCTTAATAACTTTTCAAGGGTAAGTCAATGCTAATGCAATTCATTGTTGAAACTTGTGATGTGTTATGATTTAATAATATGAAAAATTCTTCAATCCTTAATAAAAAGAATTATTAGAAAAAAACATATATAAGATCATAAATAAAATTTAAATCATTCAGATAATTTATTTTGAACATTATCATAAAAAAAGACTTTTTTCAACATATATGGAGTTATAAGACAAACTGCTAATATAAAAGTTAAGTCGTATTTAATTCTTTGTTAATAATTATTTTAAGAGTTTCTAATAAAGGAAAATACTTACAATCTACTAGAATCAATTTAGTGATAAAAGGGTCGAATAATTTACATAAGATTTTAAGTTCAAACTTCATTAGTGTCATTGTACACAAAAGAAAGGAAACACTTTATTAGTAGTTTGAAGTTTAATCACTAACAAACGAATTATATATTATATTTTTAGAGAAGAAATGTTTTATTAACGGTTTTAATTGAAGTTGCTATAATATTCTTTTATTACAAATTTCAAGTGCAACAGCCAATAAAAGGGTGATAATTTTTTTTAAAGGTGAATGCAATATTTTTTCAGAAAAAAACAAATTATATGAAGATATTTTTTTAAAATTACACAAAAATAATATATTGGAGAGTACGTTGTTAACCCTCTTCAATTAATATATGCTGTGACCATCATCCTCTAAATTTTGGAAACTAAAATGTCATTTTCATTTCTCACGTCAATAGTGGTCAAACTACTGTGCTTTTCCCAATTTTATTGTTGTACAATCCCTGGTCATTCAATTGCTTATTTAAGTTGGGAAGAATTAACAGAAATTCTCTGGTGCTGCTGAAGCATTCTACGGAACATTTAGGCAGTGTTGGGACGGTATGAGGATGACTCGGGCAATGATGATTGGGGGGCGGTTAAATTATTCGTTGATCTTTACAAATGAAACTTCTTTATGAATTAGTCCCCATCCAAAAAGACTTAACTTTGTTTGGTCTCTACAAGTTACACTCATTTATGAATTAGTTTTTATATGAAAATAACTCAAGTTTTAGTTCTTATACATTCTTATTAATATTTTTTATATATATAATGACAGCAACAAAATTAAAACTTCGAACCTTGTGTATACTAACCAAATTTTCTAGCACTAGACTGACCCTAATGAATTCATCCTTATTAATGAATATACATTGATTTATGTTATTATTATGTTTCTTTAAGTTTTAGTCATTGTATAACTTAGAGGGACTAAAACTTAAATTTCCTTTATAGGGAAACTAATTTTTAAATAAGTATCGCTTATGGAAACCAAATAATTAGTTTAATCTTATGAGGCCTTTGTCAAGAGAGTCGAGGAACAGGCCAAAGTTGAGTACGGTGACTCAATTATTGCACAATTTTATCTGCACAGTTACTGTATCAACTAGAGATTAATTATTATCTACTTCTTTCAATTATCTTCATATGTTTTCCCTGCCACCGTTTGTGCTTATATATATCACAATCAGAATTTAAGAAATCATTTACCCCTACAGGCCTTTCAAAATAATTTTCATTTACTGCTAGTATGTCCAGTTCTATTATCATTTGAAAGATTATATTATAATTATCCCTGCATTTATTTTTTATCGTTGAGTGAGACATGCATAATGTTTATTTTTTCTGTTTTTTTGTGTGTGTGTGTAACTGAGTGTATTTTTTCTTTTCTTTTGGTTGTTTGACATGAAAACTATCACAATTTGCTAAGCTTACCATATATTGGCAATAGGCCCTCTGTCATCCTTCAGAGCTGCAGTCCCAAATGTAATTAACTGTTCCACCGCACCACAGTTGTAATATTCTTACCATGAAGGGGAGATTCTCATTACTGTTATAAATGCAGGTGCAGAATGAGCCTTTTTCTTTTAATGGTAAGTTATAATTATTTTTTGTGTTTAGTTTTGGTGGATTATGAAGTTTTGTTCTTTGCGTTTTACCTTCTGACATCAGGGACTTTACAAGTCACTCATAGTTTATATCATTGTATGCTTAACTGTCATCATTGTTGTGGTTCATAGAGATTTGTATGGTTTCCCTATACTATCAAGAAGACTATAGGCAGCTCTTCTAGCTAGAGAGCTCATAAATACTCTTTTTAGACAAGATGAAGTATTTTTCATGATTAAATGCGCTACCATCATGACTGTTGCGTGACTATATATCCTGACAGTATTGTAAAGATGGAATTCTATGGTTGCATATTCTTTAATTTGAATTATGCAAATTACTTAAATAAACTTCCATTTTTTGTGATCTTATTTGACACTATTCTGGTAGTAATGTACTCTAACGCTCTATTTGAAACAAAAGAAAGTGAATGGAATCACAATGGAAGAAAGGGAAAAAGTAACAACTCTATTCCTTCCACAATTTGGTACTATTTTAAGGGAGCAGGGGGAATAAAAAAATTGAGTAAACTATCAGTTTTGTCACTGAATTTGTGAAACGTTGTCATAATAGTCACTGAAATTAAAAAAATGTAAAATAAATCTTTGTAATTAAAATTACTGTTATTTTAGTCTTTGAAATGTATAACTTGTTATTATTATAGTATCTCAATTTTATAACTTATCATCATTATAGTCCTAACAAAACTACAAGCAGGACTAATGTGACTAACAAATTTCAATTTCAATGATTTATTTGATATTTTTCTAATTTCAAGGACTATTATGACAATGTCTCACAAATTCAGAAACTAAAATGGGGGTTTACTCGGAAAAAAAATATGAGATCAATTTTTTGATATTATTAAAGACAACAGCTATTCAAGGTAGCTTAGTACTAAAACTCAATTTGTGGGCAGATTAAATAAAATCAACTTTTCCTTTCCATTCTATCCAAAACTAGATGGATTATGAAAGTTGTGTAAGATCATGAATAATCCATACATCACAAATTAACAATCATCCATTTTGGAACAAGTGAAGCAAGGTAGAGTCTTGTATATGACAAATTGTAGGTTTGAGTCCTTATTCATTGTTTAGAGTGAAGTAAATGTAAGTTCTCTATCACTTGTAAGTGCTCTTTAAATTCAAAAGTTTTCCCAACCTTAGATTGGGATACCATCCTTGCCCCTAAAATTAATTTATCAATAAAAAATATTCATCCATATGTGACTAATTCTCAATTGAGCTGTTCATACAATGAAACGGAATGAATTTAATTTAATTCATAGCCGACCCAAAATTTTAATAAAGTGACTTATTTGGTTTTAAATTTTAACTAAGACCTAATAATTTAAACCTTAACTAAGACCTAATAATGGATAAGATATATAAAATTGACATGTTTGTTGAAACAATATAAAAATTTTAATACTATTTATATCTAAATCATAAAATTAAAAAATATGTAAAAATAAAATTAAAACATATTTTATAATATATATTTCAAAATAAATAATATTAATATAAATATAGTATCAAGTTATATAAAATAATATTAATTTAGTTAATGACTCAATATTGTTATATTTGTCAAGAAATATAAATTTAATATATATATATATATAGAACACACACACAAAGCTCTAGATCCAATAATTTGAAATATAAATTAAACTCATTTCTAAAATATAGTAAATTTAATTTTTAAAATCTAAAGTTATTGAAATTAATTTTAAGTTAGGCTAAAAGTAATAAGACAAAGTTGCACCTAAAGAGGTAGGTTAATTTTGAGTTAACTTGTATCCCTCTACCTCAAGAGGTAATTAACTCTAGTAGGTCTTATTAGTTATTATTATACTGTCACCCACCAATAAACTCTGCCACCCCAAACCCTAATTCCCAAGTAAAGGGCAGCACCTGTAAAGCTCCACGTCAATCCACTTCAAATGGCTTTGAAAATATTTAAATCCATTAAATTACATGTCAGAGCATAGGTGACAAAATTAATTTGAATTTTTTTTGTTGTTGTTGAACTTTATGCATTGAGCAAGGATCCTACTGGTTCCTTTACGGTACGTTTGGTATGTTGGAAATAGAGGAAAAGAGGAAGGAAGAGAGTAGAAGTGGAAGAATGCTGAGTGTTTGATAGGGCGAAAATGTGAAAAAATATTTTAAAAAATACGTGAGACCCACAAAAAAAAATTTCACTGCCAAAGTGAAGAAATGCATGGAAATCATGAGTCAAGTGCAACATAATCAATTTAGTTGTTTTACTAAATCGATTATGTTACATGTTTATAACACTCGCCCCTTTTATTCATGTACACCTACCCCCTACCAAATTGATTTAGTCTTTCACTAAATCGATTTGGTACATTACCCCGTCCCTTTATATAATAATAATAAATAAATAAAAATAATAAAAAATACTAATACTAATAATAATAATATCACAAGGTTGACTTCTACTTTATTTTTGACATATTTTTCTTTTCTTCTTTTCTCACCTCCTCCTCTCTCTTTCTATTTCTTTTCTCTCTAACAAACACATAACTTTAGTATAATACTAAGCTCAATGTCTCAAACAATTCAAATTCCAAAATTTTGACGACAGATATAAGGGCGTACTTTAAATTGAGTTTTAATATACTTTGGATTAATTTAACCCTTCCAAATAAGACAATATTCATTTTTAATTTTTCAGAAATAAATTGTTTCTTTTTAGTTTTTCATTTTAGTTTAATGGATATATACCGTTAATGTAAAATATTTTACACTATCAACCAATTAAACATTAACTTTGGTATGAATTTTAGGGTGGTTATTATCAAAGTTAACAAACTTGTCATATATGATGGTTTGTGATTAGATAACAATGTAAAAAGTACATATCATTTTTTCTCTTTTCGTTTATAGAGATATATCATATGTAATCTTTATCTTTCACAAAAAATCATTTTTTTAGTCTCTTATTTATAGAAATAGAGATCATATATGATACATTTTCATAAAGAAAAAATAAGAAAGAAATGATTTATTTTTTAAAGACTAAAAACAAACATTTCTTATTTACAGAAACTAAAAATATATTTAACCCATAAGAGAAATCTAATTCTACGTATAAAATGTAAATATAGTGTACAAAATTTAAAAGTGAACATATCATTATTCCATTCATTGTCATATGTTGGCTCCTTGAAATTGGATTTTTTTTTTTTCGTCTAGGAGACTAGGAATAGGATTACAGATGTTAGAAGTAACTAGTTTATTCAAATCAAAGATATCTATGATATCATAGGGTTAGTTCTTTCTCATCACTAAAAAATAACGAAATAATCACTAAATTTAGTGATAAGAAAATATTTTTCTATCGTTAATTTTAGCATTGTTAAAATGTTAGCGATAATTTTTTTAAAAATTATATTTAAATTCTTCTGTTTACTAACGAAAGTGCTTAAATTTAAGACTTTACAAGAAAAATTAAATATTTATAACTTAAACCAACCTTTGGTGGTTGAAATTGGGTTTCTTTTATTCAGAACGTTCACGAAATTATCTTTTATATACATGGTAAACACCATTCAATATATCCATCACTACACGAAAGTGATAATAGTGCTTAGTTGGGTACAAAAGCCGGAACTTATAACCTTTTGGCTACATTGCATGTTCGGTGAACAGATTCTCCACCATCACTGGAAAGCTAGAGCCAAGTTGAAGATGGGTTGGGCTAAAAGAAGTGTTTGCCAGTTTGTGCATCACAACGAACGGTATGGAGTATTGACTAGGGATGACAACAGGCATGATGAGTACGGGTAGTAGCCCTCCACTACTAGTCTTGTCGAGTCTTGCCGGATAAATATCTGTCTCATGCCCGCCCCATATTTGAGGAGGTATCTGTTAAGTAGATACCTGCAAAATTTTTCAATATTAACAGGTATCTGTGGATATTTACTAAAAAATAAAAAATGGTTTAAAAATATTTTTAAAAAATACTTTAACCATAATTTTTAATTATTTCGATAATTTTTTTAAAAATAATTTAATGGTTAGAAAACTAAAATTATTAAAATATTATATACAATTACTATACACAATTAGACTAAAATTATTCAAATATTTTAGATAAATGTTGCGTGGTATTATATACTTAAACAAACACGCTAAGTAATTTTACTATAACAGATACTCACCGAGGCGGGTATTTTGATACCGGTCCCCATTCCTGTTTATTAATAAATACAGATATATCCATTTAAATTATTTACAAATACTCGTTTAACAATTCATCTTTTATCTCCTGCAAATTTTGTCCATAGATTTATGCAGATATAGATATTTTCGCCATCCCTAGCATTGAGCTTATATTTAGAGTCCAAAAAAGGAACTGTTACGCCACATTGAAGACGACCTAATTTATTTAATATTCTTTATGCCCTACGTGTGGAATTCCCTGGGGCTATGCTAGCTATAGCAACTAAGCAACTGCACAGTCTGCACTTGCTGGAACCCAACAATTCACCATTTTTTGTTTTTTTGCGAGGCGTGCTCTATGCATGGGCAAGCCAATACATATCATTAATCAATAAGAATAAGATATTGTTAATAATGTGCATGCCCTGGAGCCTTGACAACAAATAAATCAATTTCCTGTAAGCTGACATGGTAAATACGTATTTATGACATCCGACATTAAGTGGGTGTTTGGGAGGAAGAAACGCATATTGTAGCTCCCGCTCTAACACGTTAAATATTGTAGTTTCCACTGCAACGATACACTATATTTAACCCACAAGGTGCGGCACTATTGGTTAGTAACTTGGATTTTTTAAGTATATGACAAGAATTAAGGGAATAGAAAAGTATATGTGAGTAGAAGAATTGTCCCTTAATTGATACTTTACATCTTCCAAGATTAGTCCCATGACTATTGTCTGTGAGAATACCCTAGGTCTACCCTGAATCTAAAAAAATACATTATATATTGTAACTTATGCTGTAAGGTGAGGTTCTGATGAAATTGTTTTAATGACAAGAAGGAAAAAAATAAGAGAACAAAAAAAAAAAGTAAAATAAAAAGACGTATTATTTAGAAGAATAAAAAAAGAAAATATAAAAATTTCTCTTCATTTATTTAATTAATGTATAAAAATTCTATACAAAAAAAAAATATCCGAAAAATCTAAACTTTCACTCCCATTTTGTTATCTCAACATATTTTTTATTTTTTATGTTATAAAAATTGTCTGTTTTCTTAAAATCATGAAAAAAAAAGAAGAAGCTAGCATCCCTTCCTCCAACAACTTCAAGCCTCTCGCCGGGGAGATACTTATAGAACTATCAATTTTTTTTTTCCTATTACTTTTTTCAATACTTCCAAGTAAGGAAATATTTTGTTTCTTCCAAGCAAGGAACCTCTAGATGCTGCCTTTCAGTTCGGAAAATAGTCAAAGAACTTATGTGTTTGTTCTTAATTGAATACTTCTTGAGAATTTAAAAAATAAAAAATATTAAATTAAAAGTGAAGTTTTATTAAATGTTTAATATATTAAATATTATGCTTAAATATATTTTTGGTTCCTGTAATATATTATTTTTTTTTGTTTTAGTCCTTATAAAAATATTTTTTTTAAAACAGTCCTTGTAAAATTCTCTTTTTTGACTTTGGTTCTTGTTATTTTGTTTTAGTCCTTGTAATATATTTATTTTTTCTTTTTTGTCCTTATAATATATAAATAATTTGCTTTTAGTCTTTATCAAATTTTTTTCACAGGGGCTAATTCAAAATGAACAAAATATTATAGGGACTAAAATGAAAAAATATATATATTAAAAGGATTAGAACAAATAAAAGGACCAAACTTAAAAAAAAAATTACAAGGACTATTTTAAAAAAAAAAAATTGATAGGGACCAAAAACAAAAAAGTGATATTTTATAGGGACCAAAAACATATTTAAACCTAAATATTATATATATATATATATATATATATATATATATATGTCAAATATTGCACTCGTGGACATGATCATTTTAGTCAGAGAAATTAAATTGATATAAAAATTTTATATAAAAAAATAAGAAATTGTACAACAAAGAGACATAAGAAGAGAAGAGAAAGTGTAAAATGAGATCGTTGATACGATGAAACGAGACAGAGAAAAAAATAATATTATATAGATATTGTTCCACGAATAAATGATCTCTTTTAGATTAATATTACTTTCACTTTACATTGTTATAATAATTTCTATAGTAAAGAGAAAAAGATAAAAAAAAGAAGAGAGATATAGAATAATATAAGTAAGGTAATGAAAAGAAGTAAAAAAATATATTGTGAACAAATACTACGTGGATATATACCAGGTAGAAATAACATTATTCTTTGTTTTACTGTGGAGCTCCCGGCGCAATTTGTTGGCATGCAACCATTTTAAGTGGATCAATGAGATAGATTTCTGTTTGCGTCATAGGATGGAGGAAGAAGGGACTTGATCGTAGTATTAGTTAATAAGCACAGATACAATACATGACATGGTCCTATCTCTTGCATTTCTTAATCTTTAAAGCCATAGCTTAACCTCTTTTTTAATATTACCTTTGCTTATCCAAAAAACCAATACATGACACGGTTTCACGCAAATATTCCATTCCATACGTGTACAACATAGATATGACTAATTTACTGTACAAACTATCTCCTTTCTCCCTTTCTTTTCCACTGAAAAACGTTTTAACACCACCATTCAACAACTGGCTAAGGTATTTCCGTGGAACATTGGACAATATAGCCACCAAAGTCCACGGTGACCCACTCCATAACTCCAGAGGAACAGCATTAACATAGCTGGCAATAACTGCTATGTAGGCAGTTATACTGAACTTCATACTAACATGAAAAATCCACTAGGTCGACTTAGTAGTGAGAATTAGGATAGTTTGTATGGTCTTAGGTGTTATTTCCATTATCGTCATTTAAAAAAAAAAATACTAACATGGAAAAAATTAGTAACTTACACAAAGTAGCCACTTCTAATCCATGGATCCATTTAAGTTCACAACCATGCATGAATGGAATCAGAGCATCATCATTTTGAAGTTTCAAATCAATGAAGTTTCAAGACCCCGAAGGCATACGAGACAATTTAAGTTGGGGTGAAAAGAAACTTGAAGCTCATTATAATTACCACCAAATAGCAGCAGCACAATAGAGAAAAAACGAGAAGATACACGGTACGCTTGTCTGGAAAGATTCTACAAATTTCACATAATGAAATCATGTGAATATCTCATTCCTAACTCCACCAAAGGATCCATTTAGTATTTACGGTCTATAATAGTAATTTAAGCGATGATTAACTTTTGCTTACTCCAACAATAATATATATCTAACTTCTCAAGAAGACAAATATGAAAAATATCCAAACAGCTTTACCTTAGTTTTTGAAGTTTTTTTTTTGTGATTAAAAGTAACTTATAAATTCAACAAAGTTGGACCAAACTCACTTTGACGCTTTATTTGTTTTTATCGAAAACAGAGGGACAAATTGAGGGGGGAAGGAAAAGTAGAAAAAAAATAATCAATCCCTCCTTCATTTGGTAAGACAAGAAAGAAGAGTCTCATAAATGGGTCCCAGTCCAGTTTCATGTTTTGTCCAAAAACAGACAAAAACACAAGAAGAGGTGCCTTTTTAATACAGTGACAAAAATATCGTAATTTATATCATAATTTATTCTTTATTTATGGTATGTTTAGTTTAGAAAAGAAAGTGAAAAAATAAATAAATAAATAGAAAGTGAAATGATTTTGTAGGAAAGAAAGTGAAAAGAGAGAAAGATAATTTTTTTTCTTTTTCTTGTTTGGTTATGTAGAAAGTGAAAGAAAAAAAATATATATATATATAATGACATAGGTATCTTTAATGGTGAAAAGAAGTACATAAAAAAGAGGCATTTTAATCTTTTTCTTCAACAAAATAGCTTTTTGTCACGCATTTTAATCCTAAAATGGAGGGATTATTGAAATACTGGGTCTCATGCATTTTTTAATTCTTCCTTCCTTCTCGTGTTAGATGCCAAAAGGATGAACAATTGCAATAGAGGCTATTTTCCATCTCTGTCTATCCGTCCTTTGGTTTTCAATCATAACAAACAAAACTTTAGGGTATTTATGTTATTTTATATGTATATATATTTCTTTTTTTTCACTTTTTATACAATCAAACAAGTAGAATGAAAAAATTTATCTTTCTTTCCTTTCATTTTCTTCTCTAGCAAATAACCTAAAAAATAATCTTATTTTTTATTCCTTTTCCTTTCTTCCTTTTTCTTTCTTTTCACTTTAACTCCTAAACTAACATACCATAAAATATGTATTGATTGAGAAATTATATTAAGTGGTCTTAGACCATTATGATTTACATTAATCTTCACATGACACGTAATCAAGTGTTATTAATTATTTTTTATAAATTATAAAATTAAAATATGTGTTATACAAACATCAGTCGGAACTATAGACAATTGGTAATCCTAAACTATATCTAATAATTTCTCGCACCGCTTATGCCCAGATGCATTTGAGATAAAATTTATGGTCAAAACAGAGCATGGTTCTCAAGCGGGAAAATATACCAAAATTGGGTTGAAAAGAAGATTTCAAGCCCATTGCGAAACAACGATCCAATCCAGGCCCAACATTCTCAACGCCTACTCTGCAACACCCCGTCACCTCCAACGACGTCGTTCCAAAGCTTGAACGAACGAGTGAGTCGCACAAACAAGCACGATAAGCACCGAGGCGAGAAAGATCTCGACAGAGAGTGAGAGTGAGAGCGATGACAACGTTGCGACACTTGGGGGCGCACGCGCCGCGTCTGGCCTTCAACTTCAAGTCGAGGTTAGTTCACGGTTGCAACACACGCGCACTCTCCTCCGCCGCCGTGTCGCCGCCGTCGAAGGCGATCGTGTACGAGGCGCACGGGCCACCGGACGTGGTGACCAAGTTGGCGGAGGTTCCACCCGTCGAAGTGAGAGAAAAGGACGTGTGTGTGAAGATGCTAGCCGCTCCGATCAACCCCTCCGATATCAATAGAATCCAGGGCGTTTATCCGGTGCGGCTAGAACCACCGGCAGTGGGTGGGTACGAAGGCGTTGGAGAGGTTCACTCTGTGGGCTCCTCAGTTACCTCTCTCTCTCCCGGTGACTGGGTTATTCCCTCTCCACCCTCTTTCGGTGCTTACTCTTCCTTCTCTCCTTTTTCCTTTAATTTTGCAATCAATTTTTGCTGGAGATCCGCATTGACCAGTGGTATGGTCAAAATAGTGTATATAAGTAGGTGACAACTCTCACTTCTTGAGTTAGACTCAAACCCAAATTTTAAGATGGCGCGATGTTGTTGGGCCTATTTGGCCGTTATCGGACCAATTGTCCAGCAAACTTCACCAGATGTCTAGTCTTCAGCCCGAGGCATGTTGGAGATCTCACATTGCCAAAATAATGTATATAAGTGGCTAGCAACCCTCACCTTTTGAGCTAGTTTTTAGAATTGAGTTAAGCTCAAACCCAAATTCTAAGAAATTTCGTTGTTATATGTATTTATTAATTTTTGGCGCGCACAGGGACGTGGCAGACGTACATTGTGAAGGATGAGAACGTTTGGCACAGAATAGAGAAGGGTGTGCCTATGGAATATGCTGCTACAATTACTGTGAATCCTTTGACTTCTCTTCTCATGCTTGAACACTGCGTTACTTTGAACTCTGGTACTTTTTTTTTTTTGCTGCATTTCCCTTTTTTTTTAAATTTTTATTTGGGGTTAATTGATGAATTAAAATTTTGTGATTCTGGATATCGACAGGAGATGCTATTGTTCAAAATGGGGCTACCAGCATGGTTGGCCAGTGTGTCATTCAACTTGCAAAGTCTCGTGGCATTCACAGTATTAATATTATAAGGGACAGGTGCTCATTGGAAGGTTCTTTGCTAGTTTTGTTATTAGCTTCTAAGTGTTATTTTAGATTATGATTTGTTTGTTCATGATAACAATTTTTGCATTTTTTTAAAATATAATATGATTATTAACATATCCTTATTAATCCCTCCCTTTTTTTTTCCATTTCTGGCAGAATAAGATATTTATGAAAAAACTTAATTTTGCATTGCAAATCCTTTTGCTGCAGGCCTGGGGTCGATGAAGTAAAAGAGAGGCTTAAGGATTTGGGTGCTGATGAAGTTTTCACTGAGAGTGAATTGGAAGTTAAGAATGTCAAGAGTCTCCTGGTATACCTTGGCTTGTTATTGTTGTTTTGGTCTATGCTATGAGATAGATATCAATTTTTCAGATGAATGTTCATGATAGTCATTGGTTAAGCAGTTGGGAATGGGAAGTGTGTCTTGGATATGATTCTATCTTTATTGTTTGAAGTTTTGAACTTGTTTTTATGAGATGCTAAGGAAGTTGACAGAACAAAAAAAAATGTTTTGAAGCATTATTGTCTATATTGAATTCAAATGACTTATTTTGCATCAAATTGACATGGAAGGGTGGTATACCTGAACCTGCACTGGGATTTAACTGTGTTGGTGGCAATGCTGCTTCTCTGGTACTCAAATTTTTGAGGTATGACATGAGATATTCGGTGAAGACTTTAAGTGGAAACTTTCTCCTCTATTACTATATACCATTATAATGATGATAATTTAAGTAAGTCCATACCTTGCAGACAGGGAGGAACTATGGTGACTTATGGTGGAATGTCTAAAAAACCGGTCACCGTGTCAACATCATCCTTCATATTTAAGGTCAGGCAGTAATTTCCAATCACTGTCTTGCCTCTCATAGTTGGTTATTCAGTCTATTATGCAGCACCACTTTTAGTTAAAATCTTGATATATCTTGGTTAACTGTGATTGACATGAAGCATAAAGATATATAAAGTTGAATCGTACTAAAATTTCCATGAAAAGTGGTTACTGTCTGAGTGAGGAGTTTACATCTTCCACTAATATACCTGATGGGGCAGTGGTTAGAACTTGGAAGTGGTTCAAATTAAGAAGGTTTCAACTTTCAAGTTACGAAATTGTTGAGATAACTACAGCTTTCTGAAAAATTTATGATATATGATATTTTGTATGAATGTGCTGGAGTTGGGTATAAATGATACTAGTAAAATAATCCAGGACACTTAACCTGTGTTTCTTGAAAGGTTACCTGAGATCAACCTTGGGCTAGGGAGGCTTAAGCTCAATAAATACTTTATACTTGTGAGTTCGTGAACCTTCTAATAGGTCCATATTTTCATCTTATAAACATTTTCCTTTCACAAACAAGATCTAACCTAGCAGTAAAAAGAGTCAAAAAATGAATGTTAGGTGTGTGTAATTTCTCTCCAGAGTTTGCAGGGCATACCAGTCATGTTTGTAAACATAGCTATTCATCCACTAGATACCTTTTTTATTTGTTTGAGTGATGTAAGACTCTGCCCGGTAGATTCAATGTAATTGAAATTCTGTAAACAACATTAAGACATAATTCTAGAGTTGTGATTCTTTTGTGTTGGGAATCTGTACCGGGTGGTATCTCTTATGGAAGAATTAATGAAATATAGATATCAAGATGCCCAGATATTTGCGTGATTGGGTGAAAATGAGTTTTTAATTTACCCAACAAATGTTCACATGCCTGTTTGGGTGACTAAGTCGCGGTATTTTTTGGTAATAGAATCAGAAAGGAAGTACAAAATTGAGGATTGCAGAATACCTGCCCCTTGATTTGAAATGGCATCTCTAAAACGTAATATTTTATCGATCAAATTAGAAAATGAGTGGGAAAATAGCAAGCAAAACTACTCATGTTGGACCATGAACCTTGAGAATTGAGATCCCTTAATTTCATAACTTATTTGTGGTCTAACCTTTCAAATGCCATGTGTCTATATTGTCTATATTCTTACTTGAGTAGCATATTGATCTAGTTAATTAAATGTAACCATAGTCTAGAACCACATATTTGCAGGATCTTTCCTTGAGGGGATTTTGGTTGCAGAAGTGGTTGAGCACAGATAAAGCTGAAGAGAGCAGAGGAATGATAGACAGACTTTTGAGTCTTGTACAAGAAGGGAAGTTAAAATACAAGTATGTTTTCTAGTCTACCTTTCAAAGGGGGGTTGGGTTATATTTACTCAGTATGGTCAAATTGCTTTTGAATGTTTTCAAATTTCTGTTTCTCATTCATTTGACATACCAATTTCATATAATGGTTGCTCTGTTTGTAGGATGGAATTGGCTCCCTTTGACAATTTCAACGCAGCATTGGATAAAGCTCTGGGAAAACATGGGAGCCAACCTAAGCAAGTGATCAAATTCTAAATGTTTGGATGTTTATACTAATTTCTGTTGGATAAAAAATTGTTCTGGAATTTCCAAGAAAAAACAATCTGAGAAGGAAAACAACTTCTTTAAAAGAATTTAAAATTTATAGTGCAAGGAATAAGAATTATTCCAAAAGAATAAAAGAATAACAAAAAATGAAATTAAAAAGAGAACATAAACTTAATCTTACTCAAATAACCTTTTGGTCTCACAATTCAGATGCTTGTAAGTTCTAATGACATATTTTGAGTATTTGTGCCTTAGAACAACTGTTGTTATGTTTTGGTTAAACCTTCGTGTATTTATAGACAACTTTCTAAGTAACTGTTAATAAACCATCTTAAAATTCAAATATTCTAACATCCATAGTCATTTTTTGTCCAACTTCGATCTTTATGTTTCTTCAATTCTATATAAATTTGAAGTCTTCAATTCAAAACGTTCTTTATCTTTTGCTCAAGTATTACCTGTTCAAACACTTGTCGATGTGCACATCTAGATCTCCTATTTTTCAAAACGGCTCAGTCATTTCTATAATTCTCTTTATTAGTACTTAATTGAAATTAATCCTTGATTTTTTTATTGACTCAATCACTCTTACATTTTTTCTTAATCAAACTAGCAGTGGAATTCGGATTTGATGTGTGTGGCCTTTGGTTTTATATCTTTCTGTGGAGAGGGAGTTCTGTATCTGGACTAGCATTTCTATGTTCCCCTGAAGTGACTTTTGTAAGTTGAGTAGAATTGATTTTGAACCACAGCTACCAATTTTGCATTTATACTGCGTGGGAAATTCTTGAGACAAACCAAACAAATCCGAAGTATCATATGTCTTGTAGAACCACATTTGTATTGTACATGAGGACCAAGTAATCTCCGAATAAATTTGTTTTTGGAAATCCGATCAGCCACATACGTGTTCGTTTAGTAGATTTTGCTAAGAATCCGAATAAAGGCTGAATATTGCCTGAAACGGTATGCCCTTTAAAGTCGATATATGGCTTACAGGCTTAATATGCGACCACGCAACCAAATTCTTTTTCTAAAAAATTCGCACTGAAAGTCCTTGACCGGAAACATCGTGCGCGTTATTAGTTCCCAAAAGATTTTATCCTTTCAATATTGTTACTTGGAAATGTTTAGAGGGAGAACTGAGGGTATGGAGTAACTTAATTAAACTGGTAAAATTAAAAGTTAATAGAGCGAATGTAAAGAACATGTAATTCTTTGGCCACCGATATGACCGTTTCATTATTCAGTACGCTCTTTTATTTGTTCATTGACACGTCTTCTTTAACATTCTAAAATCAAAGTTTTATGATTTGTAAACTGTAATAATATTTATCAAGAACCCTTTTTTAGCAATTTTGTCAATTCTTTTAATCGAGTTTAATATGTTCATCAATATTTTATAATTTTGCTTGGTTTCATTTTTAATTCGTACCTTTTTTCTTGTGTGCACCCAAGATATCTCTCAAGGAGATTATTATTATTATTATTATTATTATTATACATAGAAATACATCTATTGCAATAGACTATCATATATAATTAAAAATCATACCTAGTCAACATACTAGACAGCCCTAATATTGTTCATTCGTACCTTTTTTAACCATAGTATGACAGATGGAATTAATGGTGGAAAATTAGCAATAAAGAGTACGAGTTTCAAGCCAACGACTAGTGCAAGACACTCTGAGAATTGTTTTGCCGGAGCAAGTAAATAACGTTTCGCAAAAATTTAATAAGATACATTACGACAAATTCTCAAGATCACACAATACCAGAAGAATCAATTTCGTTAACCTAATTAAGTGAAAAGGATAGATAGGGAGCAAAATCCGCCAAAATTAAAAGTTTTTAGATGAGATAAAAAAAAATCCCAAATCCAAGTACATCATGTACACGGGAGAGCAAATCCATCCAAGTTGAATCCTTGGCCTAAACTTGTGCAAATAAGCCCAACCCTCTCACAAGTTCAATGCAAAGATTAACCTACAATCCTACATACTCTTCAAGAACTCTTCCTACGTAATGTCACGCTTGTTTCTTTGGAAATATCAATCTTCTGAAATACTCCCAATATTAATAGTGAAATCCCGTCTAATCTTGAAAAGAAATTACTAGCTCAAGAAAGTGTAGCTAAACTAATGCTTAGAAAAAGCAACCAACTAAAAGCCCTCAATCTATCAGAAATTCAAACAAACATGAGCAAATGAAAGGAAAAAGAAAAAAAAAACAATTTGACCCACTGTATCATGGTGTTAACTTATATGCACTAAATGAATGGCAGGATTAGGCCATAAATTATTACACTCCTGTAGTGATCACAGAATCACCTATTACTTTCAATTTTCAAATATCATTTTAGAACCCTTTCACTTTAAGAATCAAAACCTTTGCCACGTAAAGCAGACGGGACCTATGAAGCGCTTTCCTTTGCCAATATGTACTCCACAGCTTCTTCTACAGTGTCAACCACCTGCAAAAGCGAAGTTGGATTATAATCACGACAAGGTATTTTACTTTAGAATGACAACGTTCGCCACAAGGCTACAATATAGGACGATATTGCCTTGATTACAACTCCCGACAAATTTCAAATTACGGTTTGGACAATTCAATTGAAGCAGCATTATAATCATGAGCACATTCCTTTAAAAACAGGTACTCTCCATGGGTATGGTAGGTAACATAATGCAAGTATTTCACAATCACCAGTTCTCCATCCTTATTCCAAAAGGTGAAAAATGCTAAGACACAAAACAAATAATAATAATAATCTTGATCATCCCAGTTCTTTACTGTATGTATAACTCAAAGATTGCAAACCCGTTTTAGTTTTGATCAGGCTGCCACTCGTTCCCATTGTGGCACTAACAGCGGAAAGAAAAAAATGCCTTTCTCTATCTTACATCTCCAAATATCCGTGACCACCACAGTTCAAAGACACTTAAGGAATTACCAGATCTGCGACCGCCACAAGTGAGATGAGAAAAGGTATAAGTATTTTTGAAATTTTTCTAGAGGAACATAAGGAATTACCAGATCTGCTGGAAATTTTTCATGATTTTCCTTCCCCTTGAAAACCCCAGTTCTGGTGAGAATAGAAAACCAAGGATGCCCAGTCTGAAATGCAATATTTTCATTAATAGTATCATTTGTCAGCAGATAACTTTACTCATCACACTTGTGAAATTTAACTCCATGAGACATACCTGTCGTGCACCTCTAATATCAACTGCCGGATTATCTCCAATCATGTAAAGTGTTTTAAAATATGGAGCATTCTCATGATTTCTATCATAGAAATCATCATAATATGATGCCACAAGTTTCTGTAACACATTTTCTGCATTCTTGAATACAGATGGATGTGGTTTCCCAAAACAGGTACAGTGCAAGGAATGAGGATGAATCCTGCACATAGAGTAATTAATGGTTATATATATATATACATATATATATATATATATATTGACAGTTCTTAAGAACCTAAATATGAATTAAATCACCAATACAATTAAACTAATTTGGTTTCAATTTTGATATTGTGCTTTAAATTAAATAGCTTCTTGCGTTTGCATGAGTGTATGTATGTATTGAAGTATTCAATTTAAAGGAACTACAGTAGAAACAGTTAGATAATAGGCAGTCTTACCTACTGAAGATGGATTCTAATGCAATCCTGAAAGCTCCCATGCCCAGACGCTCAGAAGGAAATTTAGTCTACCTTTTGTGGGACCTTGTTAGTAAATATAGTAGTATAGAATTTTGAAAGGGTTCCATATAATCTGTACTTTTTGCAAGACTTATTCGTAGAGAACATCAACCAACCTGGTATTCAAGGTCATCATTTGCAAAATATATATGTGGTTGTGGTCCAACATTTCTTCCAGGAAGGCCTCCTGTTTTTAAGATGTCACAGAGAACCTGAATGAAAAGCTTTGGTCATTCACAGATCCATCAATTCCATGCCAAAAAAAAAAACTAAGAACTTCTAAAAGCCCAAAGTGGAGAGTGTATTTTTATTGTTCTCACTTCTCATAAACACAAGCCAAGTCATAACTCAAATTTGATTAAACTAAAACTGGTCAAGTTGTCAGCAGCTTGAAAGTCTCAAGTGTCAAACTTAGTTGTATGCTTCTCTTAATTTTGGATCCCTGTAGAATGCAAGTATATATTATAGCATTTACTTTTCCTGTGTCTCTTCTTTTTGTTTGCTTCGTTTGATTTCATGTAATTTCTTTTGATCTAGCTATGAAAGTGAAGACAAAGCCAACCTATGAATAACCGAAACACAGACCACTCTCAAAACTCAATTACTTTTTCAAGAAATGGCAATGTGTATATGACAATATATCTAATGTACGAAAATCTAAACATAGATGTAGTCTAACACTAACTCATATTTCTCTATTGAATATTCACCAAAGTGCATGCTTTGATCCCTAAACCATTAAGTAGGTAACAAAAAAACCATAAGCAGATTAGTTTCCCATCAAGGAAGAGACCAAAACCACTTACTATCTAATTGTGTTGTTTAATTTCATATATAAGTCATGCTGCTTTGTGAGGAAAAAAATGACTCTACAATGGCTAAACTTTCCATTAACTTTTCAATGCGTACGGTATAAGCTGTTTGATTATATCATTGCTCTTCCTAACCCATGGGATTCATGTCACTAAATATGTAGGAAAGATAAAAGAAAGACAGTTCATAAGGATCAGTCATAAAATCTCTGTAACCTGTATGTCCCTGCTCCAATCAACAGGGTCACTAACTACAAATGCTGCTTGAACCCTTTTAGAGAAGACATCATTCCTTGGAACACACTCATTAAACTTTGCATTCTGTGTAGAAGCCAGCTTGGTTGTCCATTTCTTGTATGGAGCCAGTGGATCAATGTGTTCAAAGCACGAGGCATATTCATCAATTGAAAGAACATATCTGAAGACAAAAATCAACAAGAACAAAATGATAAGACATTGAAGAGATGTCGTATTGTTCACACAACATTTTCATGAAATATCAAACAAGCCAGTTATCTTAAAACCTTACTTAAAACCATATTCAGACATCACAGCAGCAGGATCCCCTTTTCCGACAGCAACAATGAGATTGTTCTCAAATCTGTAAGGTGAAAACTCTACGAGATAAACATAAAGCAATAAAACGGCATGAAGACCCTGAAGTGCATGTTAACCTTATTGGTTTCAGCATGTAATACTCATGCAAACAGATCAGAAGATGCATGTGCCTACCTCTTGACCAATTGTTTAAATGGTGAATGGCCCTGTAAAACCTGCACAGCAATCAGATTTGGTTAAGGGATGAACATTTGCAATTTCAATAGAATTTAGGTCAACAATGTGAGTGTGACAAGGCAGACTTTTCAGAGAAACATATGCAGCAAACAAACCAGAAAATAAAACCACACACATATATATCACTATACAGGGGAAGAGAAAGAAAGAACAGTAAGTTACTATACATTACTGCATATTTCCAAAATCAGTAAGTCAAAATCCTCATAACCAATCCTCCTAATTACTAAATGCAGAAAGTATCAAATATTTTCTGATGTTCATAAGACATCTACTTTTTCATCTAATGCGTTCAAAGGATGTAGCAAAACTATTCAAACATACCTGCAAAGGTGAGACATTAATCCCCAACAGTTGACTTAGTTCAAAAGCTCTTTTAGCTTCAGGAAAGCCACCACCTACATGAAAAGTTAAAATTAACACTAAAAGAAGTGACGTGTTAAAATTAGCTTCTCCACAAAGCTGATTTTAACTTATGGATAAACTAATTTTCATTTACGAGAGAAGCTTATTTTATTTTTTTTCTTAATTTATGAGAAGTTTATCCAAATAGGACACCGGTCGTGGAGATGAGTCATTAATTGAACTACACTGATGTAATAAGAAAAATTCAAAGATCCGTCATAACCTAACGGCACAGATAAACAACTGTAAACCGAACAAACAAAATTAGAAGAACTCACCATTAGTGAGGAAAACGTAAGGGGTTGTTAGTCTACCTGAAAACATAAACAGATCAACAAATTCACAATGAATAAGAAATGGCGAAAATGGAAACAGAGAGTTTTTTGCTTTTTTGTTTTTTTTTTTTACCATTGGCGCCATATAATCTTCTCAGTGCTCCGGGAGAACCACCGACGGGAGTGTTTCCGAGCAAAACGACACCGTCGATGTCGAAAGCAATGCCGAATGAAGGCCTGCTAGGTCTAGATCAGTTAACGTATTCGAAACGATAAACTTAGGAGCGTAATGATACAGTGCAAAAAGAGAATGAGCAATATGAGATTTCGCGATTGACGAACCGTTCCGATCGCTGAGAAAATGCGCGCGAGAGTAGATACGAAAACACAGTTCGCTTTCTCGCTTTGGTTAAGAGATGGAAGCTCATTGTTTCAGCGGTTTTCCTTTTCCCAGCTTCAGAATCTGCAGAACACGAGAACGAGAGCAATAGTTCGTTGCTCACTTCATTTCCCCATGATTTCTGGTCTCAACATCCAGTAGCTACTGGCTCGTTAGTTGCTTTTGTGGCCTGTTGTGTCAAACGGCTTAGTCCATCAGACTAGGCCCAAACCTTTGTTTTTTATTTATTAAATATGTTTTTGGTCCTTCAAAAACATAATAGAATTGATTTTAGTCTTCAGAAAAAAAAAACTCTTAAATAAAATCCCTCAAATATTAAAAATACCTTAATTAGATTTTTGTGCTAAACTTTGTTTAACTTTTCTTTTAAATGATAGTCACAACAGTATTACAGTCACCATTAATTTGTTGATGTGATCGTTCATGTCAACTGTTATGTCCATATTACATTAGTAGCATACTTTTTAAATAAAATTATTGCATGTTTAATCCTAAACCACGGATTTTTTTAACTCTAAAACAAAAGTAATTACATGATCTTTTATTAAAAATTATTACTGGGTACTTCAGTTAATAAAATACTTTACTTAGAAGTTGATGTGACCATCATTTAACAGAAAAGTTAATCAGAGTTTAATACAGGAATCTAATTAAAGTGTTTTTAATATTTGAGGGACTTTATTCAAGAAAAAAAATTCTAGGAACTAAAATTAATTCTGTCATGTTTTTAGAAAACCAAAAACATATTTAACCCTTTTTTTTTACCCTTATTTAATATCTCATTATTAATGGTGCAAGTATAAAAATTAAAATATTAAATAAGAACTTTTAATTTAAATATAATAATATTTTCACATTCATTAAATATTCTTTAATTCATGTGCATTAATCTTAAACATTAATAGTTATAGAAATGAAATAGTATTAAAATTCCTTCCCATATCGTGAAAGAGTAAATTACATTAACACACCCTAAGTTTTTTGAAATTGGACAAAATTTCATATATTTTTTAACCATTACAACAACCTCCCTTATAGAAGTACATAAGGATAAAAAAAATGAGGGGTATCAAGTATAATTTTACGAAATCTCAGAGAGTTTCTGTAATTTACACTAAAGTTATCTAACAAATATAGGCACTAGCTTCAAAACTCGTGAAAATTCTACCTGAAAATTTTGGCAAGGAAGGATTGAATGTTATTCAGGTGGTTGTGGTACCCACGATGTTATTGTCAAAATAAAAATAAATGAATGCAACATTAAGAGAGAAAAATAGAGTCCTATAAGGTAAAGTATATTTGGTATGGAGTGTTAAGCAAAGTTCTTTGTTGAACTCAGAAAAAGTGTTTAGAGAGTTGTTGCCTCCTTCCATATTCTACTTTTCTTTAAACTTTCTCACTTAATTTTTTTCAGGCTAGAACATCTCCAACGCCTTAAAAAGGCAGTTACTAATTTGTTACAGCAATTCACTTTTGCATGCGTTCTTTGATGGAGAGCAACCAGCATTGCTTTTTAAAAAACTATGGGTGCTCATTGTAGCAACCCAAAATGGAGTTGCTCTGAGTAGTTTTTCATTCTTTTAATTAGAAATTAGTTACGGAATACTATTATCAACTATTATTTATTTATTTATTGATTGATTGATTTAAAATTAATTTAGAAGTATATTAATACTTTAAATCAAATTTGATGTAAATAATAAAATATAAAAGTGTGGGGCTAGATTGTGGGGATCATTTAAGAAATTTTTAGAATTGTTTGACTAGAGTAAAAAGTTAGTTGAGTCTAATGTAGTGAAAAGGGTTGTGACATTATGAGTAAGTGTAGAATATTATAAAAACATTATGTTTAACAACTCACTTGAGCATCTCTATTGGAGATGTTCTTAGCTAAATTAATTCTTAGTCCGGGTAACAGAAAACACATAAATCAACCAACTAAATGTAAATTGTCAAGTATTAAATCGTTCTCAAGTTTCTATTTTATCAATCAAAACAAATGTAATTTGTCAGGTATCTGTTTTATAACTTAAGACAGTTAGTTACTTGATAGTTCCCGTATATGAGAGTGAGAGTAGAAAATATAATTTGATAGAGTTTAATTTTCAAATATTATTAGTATAAAAAACTTTACACTTTCAACTAATTAAAAATCATTTTAAGCATGATTTTTAAACTAATTATTAGTTAACAAATTTATCATATATGACAATCTATGACTGGTTAATAGTGTAAAAAACATTACACTATGAATATATTCTAATTAAATTCAATTTGATAACAAGATTAATCAACTCACAATTTATACTACACGTGGTTAGAGAAAAAAAAAACTCATTAATACTTGTTTGGTTGTTCCGTCCCAACTTAATATGTTTCAATTCAGTGTAAGATTTTTAAATAAAAAAAAAAAAGAGGGTAAATTTTTTATTTTTAATAAATATTCTTTAATTCAATAACTATTTAAAATAAAAGAAATAATTTAATAAATTATTAAAAAATAATATTTTATTTTATAAATATTATATGAATTTTTAATTAAAAAATATTTTTTTCTCATTTATGTTTCCTTTTAAACATACTAAAAGAACCATAAATATTAATATAAGGCGGTTGATATTTAATATTTATACCTCCTTTTTTTATTTGTACACCTCCGTTCCTTTTTTTTTTCTCCAAATTACGCATATCTCTTTCTCCTTCTCATAACCTTCTCTACAAAACCAACCCAGTTTCTGCCATTCCTTATCTATCGGGTTTTCATTTACTTTTTTTTTTTTTCAAATCCCTTTCTCTAAAATTTTGAAATCTAATTATACAATCTGGCCTGATAGGTCACTCATGTTTAAACATTACATTTCATGTGTATCGCTTGTAGGTCTAATCAGTTTCTTTCACATTAATAGATCACATTGCAATTTGAATTAATATTGTAACGTTCTGTATTACTTAGATTGTTTTGAATGTAAATAGATTAAGGATTTGATGTTTCATATATTGAATTAATAGCCTTCGTTTGACAGGGGCTTGATAACTGGTGGATTTCCACCTTTTGTACCGTATCAATTATATTGTGAACCAAAAGATCCTTTTCTGCGACTGAGAAGGGACAATATTGATTGGCAATCATCTAATATATTAGTGCCAGTGGTATAATAATTGGAGAGAAACAAATCAAATCATATCATGCATGGGAGGGGAGGTAGGAAGAGTTGAGGGTAATTTAGGAAAAAAAATAAAAAGAGGAGTATATAAGTAAAAATGGGGCGTATAAATAGCAACTGTTTTCATATAATTGGGGTGAGGTTTTGGGGCTTTTTCAAGTTGTGGACTCAAAATTTGGGCCGATAGAGAAACCTAGCTGGGCTGCCCAACACTATATTCAAATCTTTGCATAAAAATGAATTATCTTTTGTTGGTTATTACTTTTTGTTCCACCTTAACGGCGTGTTTGGTCCCACTTCTTTATACATGGTATGCGCGTCCAGCAAAGCAAGAAATTATAACTTTTGTATATTTGATCCAAACTGATGTGATTTTTCACTATACATACATGTTGGATGTGTGTCCAAACAGGCACTAAATTATTGATCAGATCAACTTTAAATATTTTTCACAGTCAAAGTTAAAAGTTGTGTATGTGTATGTGTATGTTTAAAGGCATACTCTAGGACTTAAATTATTCGCCCTCACTATGGAAATGTTCACAAAAGCAAGAAAAAAAGAAAGAAAATTTCAATATCATGACTTGATCCCTCTCCTAAAACATTTTCTTCGCTGTACAAAAAAGAAATTCTTTGTTGTACATAAATAGAAAAATGTTAAGATGGAGAGAATTTAAAAGACTTGAGGATTGCTTTATGCCCTTATTTTATATTTATGTCCTTATCTATGTTTGACCTGGTTTTTTATGTTGATTCTGTAGGTATAAATGCTAACATTACATCAACTTTTCCACTCTCAATATATTATGATGGTTGGCTTATTTTATTGATGTACGCTTTGATTAGCATGTACTATTAGTAATTATAAAAATTTATTGGCTTATATATATATATATGTTAACAACGCAAACAATAAAGAAGAGAAAAAAAAAAAAGAACAATGAGAAGAAAAGAACAAGGGCTTTATTCCATCGATGCAAATCTAAAATATACAACGGTGAAAAAGAGAAAATATAAAGGTAGCAAGTAAGAAAATTAAACTACCTTCAAGGAGAGTAAAAACAAGAAAAAGGTATATATAAAAAATGACTTATTATCTAACTATATTGAGAAAGAAAGTTTAATGACTATGCAATATCACTGTAAAAAATTTTATATTATCAACCAATCAAAATTTAACATTAGTATGACTTTTAAAATGGTTATATATATTATTAAATTTAATTTTAATCTTTTAAAATTTATTTTATTAATTTTATCTTTCATAAATTTTTAAAAATTGTTTTTGTTACCACACGACATGCATATCATAAAACATTAATTGTTGACATGACATTTATTATTTTTATAAAATCATGACATATTTATACGCATATCACACGAATATTAATAATATTATAATAGTGTCCATTTAAAAAATAACTAATAAAAATATTTTAAAATTAAAACTAAATTTAAGCATATTTTAGAAAAATAAAAACATATTTAAGTCATTAAAATATTATGTAGTCAGGATACCATATATATATATAGATAACTAATAGTAAAACTTAGCTGACCGACACATTAATTATGCATACATAGTGCTGCAAATGCAAAGTCAAGCTCACAAGTCCTACCTCACTAACTTGATATCATCGAGTGATGATCACTCTCTGACGTAAAAAAGACAAATGCTTGATGAGCAAGGTAGGGCTGCGACTAGAAGCTAAGCCAAGAACTTTCCTGCAGTGAATCTAGAAGAGTAGAAGAAGAAACATGATATTTAGTTCTAAGGCTTGACCACGTGAGGTAATCATCTCAGATATGATTGCCGCCTACAATTTGCCTCGTTTTAGAACAAGTCACACTGGGGTTAGTTCACACGCTAAGGAAAGAAAATAGGAGGAATCTTCTATATCTGGACCAATAATGAGAACATTTTGGATTTGGTGGTGACATACACTTGGTTAGGTTTTCACTTGTCAATAAACTGCCAAGTTCTCCGTAATTAGAATTAGAAGGCAACTAGAATTCGCGTAGGTGAAATTCGTCGTAGCCAGTTGTTATGTTTGAAAAATTATGCTTTCGCAATTTGAAAGAAATTTCTCGGAAACAAAACTTTTCTTGTTGGACGGTTAGGGGAGCTAAAGTATAAGGATGGTTAGAGTATGATATAACATCTCAATTCGTTTGAATGTCTTGTAAACTTGCTGAACAAGACTGGGATTAAGATATGTGCATTGTGTATTTTTATAAATAAAGTGCATTCCATTTAGTTAAGAATTTTGTTTTCCTCCTGTTTAAAGAACATTGATGTTCAGTATCACTAGTTAAGAGTTGTTTATACAGCATATGTTTTTGGTTAAAAATGAAGAAAAGTATAACAACTAATATGGGCAATTATAAGAAATGAAACTCGATAGCATAAGTTAAGTAATGTTATTCAAAAGTTCACCTGATGCTACCATTAAGTTGTTCACAAAAAGAAAAACAATAGCTCATAGAAGGACATTATAGTTAATGCATATATTATTTTTCTCAAAGGTGATTAATTCAAATTTGAGTATGCATGACAATTGTTAAAGGATGAACCTAAATAGATAATATAATTAAATGAAAATTCTTCAAAAAGAATAGAGATTTGTACTTCTAGAATATACTCATCATCGTTTAACCTAGAGATGTCAATAAATTGTGAATGTGACATAGCATTACCATTGATCCACCTAATGGGAAAAAAAATATATAAAAAAAAGAAAGAACAAAGCAAAAGCAACCAAAACTTCTTATGACAATGCCTACTTTACTTCCATGCAAGAGGCACATAAGATAAAAAATGACTATTGTGGCAAAATTGACACACGTTAAGGGTAGGCATGACACTTAAATTTAAATCCGCAAGTACCCATTTACTTATATATATATATATATATATATATATATATATATTGATTGTTAATTTTATGATTGATATTGTTTATTACTTTTTATATATTATTTGAATTGAAATAAACCCAGTATATAATTTATTTAAAACTATATATAAGTAAATTGAATTTTAAAAAAATGTGAGTGAGTTCTCCGTGGGTTTTCTCAACCCCAATAAGAATGAAGTTAAGTTTTAATTTTTTATATTTATCTAATTTAAATCTTATCTAACTCCCCCTTTAGTGAGGGAGGGAATGAGAATAGTCAAACTCACTCTTGACTTGCCATATTGTTATCTCTAGTTACATCATTGGTGTTAAATGTTGCCAGAGTTCTTAAATTTGATGAGACTTGATAAAATCAACTAAAAATGAACTAAGAATCAAGAAATAAGTTAAACCATTAGAGATATTCTTAGAAAAAATTATAGATGCAAATTTGTTGAAAGATCAACTACTTGTCTTGATGAATGCAAATCACTTATCTTTTATAAATAGAAAAGTCAAAAGTTTGAGAGTGTGTGACAAGCCTCTTAGAAAAAAAAGAAAGAATTAAAAAAAAAAACCTCAGACAATAAATATTATTTAAAAGACAATTTTGTATTATTATTTAACTATATAGTAGATGTTATTTTTCTAAGTCATGCTATTTTTCTTTCTCACATTGACAGACTTTGTACGTTAAAATTTCATTACATTATCTATATTTACGTACCTTTAATTATTTTTTTATCTTCATTGAGTATATATTTTAAGTTACACAGAAGCGAAGAATTTTCTTAATTTTGCTATCTTATGGTTTGAAATCATGTGATAACTTCAGATTGTCGCAGATCTCCCAACGTATCATATGAAAATAATTAAGAGAAGTAATCAATAACTCTAAGTACATATAAAAATAACTTAGGCCCCGTTCTTAAAAATCATACTTGTTACTTAAGAAAAGGTTTTGCTATTTATTATGAATGCTTTTGCAGGAAAAAGTACAAATTACATGTGACATTATTTCATTGAATAATTTAAAATTAAAAAATTAAAAATAAATTTGATATTTGAAGCAAAACACTGTGGATTGTTGATAGAGAAATTCGTCGGATTTCGTTTCGTAATATTTAGAATTTCTCTTGCTATTTAGTGTGAATGCTTTTGCACCAAAAAATATGAATGACATGTGGCATTATTTCATTGAATAATTTAAAGTTAAAACTAAAAAATAAATTTGATATTTGACAAAAAAAAAAAAAAACACGGGGAACGTGAATCGTTGATAAACAAAATTGTCGGATTTCGTTTCGTAATATTTAGAGTTTCTCTTTGAGAAAGAGTTTTGTTATTTCGGAATTCACGTGATACAATTTATAAAATAATTAAATAGAAGATATGAAAAAAAAATAACCAAAGGGAAAACTCGACAAATTAAATTAACAAAAAGTGTGTAACATGGGTAAATTTGTAATAATGGTGGCAGTACTTATCTATGTTTGTCGTCAACAAAACGCAATAAAACGATAGGTCGAAAAAATAAAATGTTTTAAAAAAATCAAACTGTTTTAATGTCAAATCGCATGGATTTTTTTTTAACGGGGGCCTTTGTCCGCCGGTATTTAAAAGTAGGAGTATTCGCAAGTAGTTTAGATCAGTTTTGAACTAAAAAGTTATCCGATCAAAACATAAAAAAAACAAGCAGTTCGGTTCAGTTTGAATGACTTTTACAAAAAAATCTAATCCAATCCAATCTAATAAATACGGTTTGGATTTGATCGGTTGATTTGGTTTTTACTAACCATCGACAATTCTTTAATGTCTTTTTTTATGAATACATTTACCTGTTATAGTCATAATTTAATCACTTACATTTGTATTTTCTAAATCCATACATGAGAAAAATAAGATATGCAAAGTGAAAAATAAGAAAGCTAACAAATACATTAACTCATCAAGTGCAGTAACTACGAAATACATCAAGTGTTCAACTAAACAATCAGTTAGTAAAAAAAAATTAGCTACAGGCTATAGCAACTAGCAAGTCAATATATATATATATATAGCTGCAACAAACACAACATAACATAGTTGACAGTTGCAACAATAGCAAGTCATACACAAAAAAAAAGTATTTCCTATACCAGTTCAACTGCAGCTCAAATGTAGAACGTTCTAATAAGTGTATGTGTCTATATCCAAATGCAACACAAAATATGTTTCCTATGACTAATATTTTATTACTTACCACGACTATGTGGAGCCATTTGGCTGTCAACATAAATTATCAACGAAGCCCTTCTATTTTTATGATAAAAAAAAAAAAAAGGTATCATCATTTCAATTCGATTCAGCTTTAGAGCTATTGACCGAAAATTAAACCGAACCGATTGATTGGTCTACAAAAGCATCTAATGAAATCAAAAGAATTTATATTTACTTCGGTTTTCGGTTTTTTAGGCCTTTTCTTTTATTGAACACCCATATTTAAAGGTACAAGGTAAAGACCAACATATCGTGGGTTCGAGTGATCTGGACTCGTATTCCTTAAGTAAGGCTTCGGGTTCGAGTCTTATGGATAGAAAAAAATATGGTTAGGAAGGGACACCCCACTAACACTGTGTTTGGTAAGCAAGAAATAGAGGGGGAGAAAGAGGGGAGGAAGGAAGAAGGTGGAAGAAGGGAAATGGTGGTTGTTTGGTAGAAGAGAAGCATGATGAAATGTTCAAAAAATGACCCATCAATCGAAAACTTCCCCTTTGAAGTGCAAGGATTTGTGAGGAGATTTTGAATGTTAAAAGCATTTTCCAAAATAACCCTAGATCTCATATGCTTTTCTTATGGTCCATTCACTGGCAAAATTGTGGTACTATGTTACTTCTCTGTCTTCTTCTTCTTGAGCTCTTGTGTCTCCTTCTTCTTTAGGTCTTGCATCTCCATCTTCTTCCCAATCTATGAAGGTTATGCTGGTGCCCATCTTTTGAGTTGGTGAGTCTGACTGGTTCATGCACAGAGTTAAGCATTTTTCGTTTGTATATGCTTAGATTTATTTGGGGTTATTGTTGATTGAAAATTAAACTACAAATCTCTATTTGAAATGGTGAATGTGTTGCAAAATTGATTTCATGGTTGAACCAAAATGATTATGCATGAGTTATTTATGTGTGTCAAGTACACTTACAGCTTGGCAAAATCGATTATATGAGCAAACTTAATCGATTTGCCTATTTTTCTTTCTTGTTACACAATCGTGTTTTAAGGAAAATAAGCTTTTTCCCTCCGTTGATATGAATTTGACTAAGGTGTTGAAGACCCCTGTCCAATTTGAGAGGAAAGTTGCAACGACATAATAAGACGTTACTTAAAAAACACGTGTAGATCACAATGCTTACCTCACCCTCATATTGAGCAATAAAAATGAGCAATAAGAAAGTGCAGGCTCGATTCAACATTCAATAATTGTTATGATTTCATATTCGTTGGCAAATAGTCTCTGTTTGAGGTTTCCTCATTTTTCACTAATGACTATGCACAGTCATGTGGGTGGCAAAATCGATTATATGAATCAAATGAAGGGACACATGCTCTTCGAACCTACAACTTAATCAATTATGTGAAAGCCTAAACCGATTATATGAATTCAATGGCTGGACACATGCTTTATGGAGGTCCATATAGTCAATTATGGATGTAGTCATAATCGATTATATGGCCTTCAACACGTGTAGAGGACTGAATTTTGAAGCAAAAAATCAATTATACATTCAATATAATTGATTTCATTGACATAATTGATTATGGTGAGATCTATATTCGATTATGTGAACACAGAAACAAGTATACACATTATAAAGGTAAAATTGCATTTTGTTAGTAATCTTATGTCTTTTCTTTTATTTTCTTTCAAACCAAACAACTTTACAAATTTATTTTCACTTTATTTATTTTCTATTTTTCTTCAACCAAACAACCTTAACCTCCACTTTATTTTTTATCTATTTATCTTCTCTTATTTTCTCATTTATTCACTTCTACTCCCTCTATTTCCTTCTCCTCTACCAAGCGAGGTGTAAAAATGGTTAGCCAAGTTTCTGACGGAGACTAGTCAACAATAAAGCGATAGATACTTTGCACCTATAACATAATGATAAAAAAAATGTACAAGGTAAAGAATATTTAATATAAGTAATTAAATGTTTTAATTATTTAAATATCAAATATTTGTTATATTTTAATTACAATATATATTTTTGTTAAATATCTTTATTTTATTTCCTTGATCAATTATCTAATATCCTAAAGGGATTAGATAAGTTAATATTTTCTTTATTTTAATACATAATATAAACAATGATGGTTATGCCTCCATTTTGATTTTTCTTGGTAACTTTTGAATTTAAGTTATCTTTGGCAAAACAAGCTGAAAACTAGCTGAAAGTTGAAAAGCTAGCTAGTAGCTAAAAACTATTAAGTTAACTTATTAAATTATAAGTGTTTGACAAAATTATTGGTTGGAGTAGTTGATAAATGTAAAAAATAGAAATGGACATGTTATATGATATTTTTACATAATTTTTAATTATATTTTATTGATAAAATAAATTTTAGGATAATTATAATTTTAGTTTTTTAATTAATTTTAAATTCTTGTAAATTTTTATTAATAGATTAATTAGTTTAATTATAGTATTCAGTTTCAATTATGATATTTTTTTGTAGAGTTTAATAACTATACACTGTCAGTGTAAAAAGTTTTACACTGTCAATCAATTAGAAATTACCGTTGGTATGACTTTAAAGATAATTCTTGTAAAAGTCAACAAACTTACCATATACGGTGTTTTGTGATTGGATGACAGCATGAACCTTTTATATTGTCAGTGCATAATCTTTTTTTTTTTTTTTGTATTATGCATTCTACTATTAATTTTATATTATATCTTAAAATATTTCTAATCTAGTTTAAAATAAATAAATTAACATACACTTAAATAGATGTCATACTTTCATTATGGCTATGTTTGGCAAGGTATTTCAGCTAGTTTTTAGCTTTTTTTACTAGCTGAAAAGCTTGTTTAACTATATTAGTAGTATTTGTTAAACAAGTTTTTTTAATAGCTTATAGTGTTTTTTAAGATGCTAGCTCCTAGCTTTTTATATTTATTCCTATTTTACCCTTAAAATATTTATTAAGTTTCCTTTTCATTCTTTTTAAATAAGGTAAGATTTTATTATTTATTTAATTTCTTTTCTTTTACTAATTTATTATGAAATAATATATGATAGATTTATTTTATTTATTTTTGCTATTATTTTTTGGATATTTTTTATATTATATTGTTTAATATTGACCATTATACTATTTACATTTTTTATTTTATTATTTTAGCATTGTACTTCAAAATATTGATAATGATATATAATAGGTTTATTTTATTTTATTTTTGTTATTATTTTTTATATTACACTATTTATTTTAACCATTATATTATTTATCATATTTATTTTTCTATTTCAACACCATACTTCAAGATATTGATAATAATAGATGATAGGTTTATTTTATTTTTTCTATTCTTTTTGAATATTTTTTCTATTATACTATTTATTCTAATCATTACACTATTTACATTATTTATTCTATTATTTTTAACATCATACTTCATGATGTTTTAACAATTACATTAATTAGCATAATGAAATTATAATGTCTAATTAAGTATATGTTATTTTTACTTTATTTTAAACTTGATTGAAAATATTTTAAGATATAGTATACGATTAATAATAGAATACATAACATGAAAAAATATAATAATTGAAAATAAAAAAATATAATTAAAATAATTGATCTATAAATAAAAAATTACAAGAGTTTAAAATTAATTGAAAAACTAAAATTATAAACACCCCAAAATATATTTTTATAAATAAAATAAATTAATATTTATATAAAAATATCATATAAATATGTTCATTTTTGTCATTTTATATTCATCAACTACTTCAACATATAATTTTATCAAACGCTTATAATTTAATAAGTTAGTTTAATAGCTTTCTACTAACTACCAACTTTCAACTACTAGCTACTAGCTTTCAGTTATTAGCTAGCTTTTCAATTTCCAACTAGCTTTTTAGCTTTTAGCTAGCTTTTTAGGTAGTTTTGCCAAACATAACCTATGTTGATTAGTGTAATAATTAAAATATATTGAAGCATAATGTTAAAATAATATAATAAATAATGTAAATAGTGTAATGGTTAAAATAAATAGTGTAAGAAGAGAAACAAAAAATATAACAAAATCTTACCTTATGTAAAAAAGGATAATAAGAAAATTTAGTAAATATTTTAAGGACAAAAAGGAAAATATGTAAAAAGCTAGAAGTTAGTGTTTCAAAAAATGTTACTTGAAGTAACGTCTTAAAAAATGCTATAAACTACTAAAAAACTTGTTTATCAAACATTATTAATAACTTCAAACAAGCTTTTTAGCTAGTAAAAAAAGTTAGAAACTATTTTTGATTGAAACTATTTAACTTCAAAGTATTCTTATTTATGTAACTTCTTAAGCCAAAATTTAATTATTTTTTGTGTTACATACTACCTTTTGTGTGTGAAATTAATATGAGGCTTAGGATGTCTTAAACAATGGTTTAATAGAAGTAATTTTATCTTACATTTTGTTTTAGAAGCATCGAATTTCAGATTTAAAAAAAGTATTTAAAGTGTCTTTGCCACACACACACGCGTGACACGTAGACACTACTGTACAAACGATTGAAATGAACTTATTTATCACTTAAATCTTCTTTGCGCGTTGTCCCAAAAAATACGTCAAATCATATCAATTACGTATTTAAAAAGTTGATATTAATCTAATCCTTCGATAAGTGTGTGTTTGCGTGAGCATTAATAAAATTAATTTTGAATGAAATTAATTTTGTAAAATTAATTTTGCTTAAAATTGATTTTGAAGTGATGTGATTTATGTTTAGATATTTTTACTCTAGAAACAAGTTAATAGTTAAATTCAATCTAAATTTTTTGATCTAACGCAAAAGTTACCTAAAGTTGTTTCAACCTAAAATCAATTATGTAGTCAAAATTAATTTTCCAACATAAAACTAAACATGTAAATATTTATCTAAAATCACGCTAACTGGTACTTCATCATGATTACGGAGAATCAAACGTGAAACCACACATGAACTAAAAAGTTATATCATATTAGCTTTTGAATCACAAATTCCAATAACGATGTTCCCATGGTTTATTATAAAAATAGTTATGTAGATGTCATCGTTCATTAAGGATTGTATATATTTACATAATTCATGTAATTTATTTAGAGGACCCAATTGATATCATATTTATTTTTAGGACCTTTAATTATATGATTAAATGATTAATTCTTTCAACTATATGTATTTTCACCCTGCAATATATTGATTACCATGTTCTTCTTAATTTCAAACTTATAATTCAATTATTGTGAACGATTTTTCAGTTTTTGTTTATTTTAATTTACATTTTATAAAATAATTAAACATTAAAAATCTTTTAATTATTGATTAATATTATTATATTAATTTTAAAAACAAATTGTTATCCTCATATTTGACCTCCTCAATAAGAATTTATGAGCTCCATACTCAGCTCAAGAATTGCACTCCTATGTTTCATTCATGCAACATATTTAAACACTTGAAATTTTAAATCTACCGAAACGAGTGCTTATTTATCATTTAAAAAACTAAAAAAAAACTAATTTTTTCACAATAAACTAAACTGAGCATGTAATAATTAGTTCATTAATTTTTCAATAATTATTAAATTTGTCTTTTTATATTATTACAAATATTTTAATATTAATTTTATACTATGTAAGAACATATGTAATAATGTTTTAAAATTTTTAATTTAATAACAATTTAAAAATACATCAATATTTGGAGAATTACATTAGTAATTTAAGCAAGGACGAATGGTGTACAAGAAATCCATAGTCTGAATCAGCATTGATATTTCTTTAACAGCTAAATAATCGACGGTCCCAGGTCCCGTGCTTCTTCGGAACTGTCATTACTTCTTCAAAGAAGAAGACATCACTGACTAGCAAGCTGCCAAGCTCCGATGGTCAAAAGGTTGTAGCCTTGTAGGGTCAATCGAAAAAAGGTACCGGGCTATGAGAATTTTCGCATTCAAAGCTTGGAACCATATGTTAGATTTTTAATCAATTATGTAGATTAATATTAATTAATTATTAGAAATCATTATTTAATTATTAATATATTAAGTATATTCAACGCTTGTCATTCCAATACTGAATTGTTGATAAACATTGTAATGGGTTTTAGGAGTGACTCTGCTGTGAATTGTGTCACGCAGTCTTAGTAATCTGTGGAGATGTCTCTAGCATTATTCTTTCTCAAAAATTGCTCTCTTTAACAAACAACCATAAATCTTAACATAAATCCATATATGCGTTCTTTATTCTTGACCCATCTCTACCACATAATAATAACTTATATGATGTAATTTTACTAATTTGTATTTATGTATGATGTATGATTTCAATATTTTAAAATTGTTTTAAATCTATCACCATATAATAGGGGTGTGCAAGGTCTAACACAACCCAATAGCCTGTCCCAATCTGTCTTAATTTAACCGTAAATATTTAAGTCTAGAGACAAGGTAGGGTCTAAAAAATTAATCCAATTAAAATTTAGGACCGAATTAGAGTCAAATATAATTTGGTCCAATCTCGTCCATTACTCATCTCTATCTTTATTATCCATTATTATTTTTTTACAATACATTTTATTTTTTATGTTTTACTAAAAAAATTTAGTTCATTAATTTCTTTTGTCTATATTCTTAGTTGACTAATATCAAAATTATCATTTTTTCTAGAAGTTTATAAATAATTGTCATTTAATTTATATGATATCTTGTAAAATGATGAGATATAAATTTATTTTTAAAAACTCAATTACATTAATAAAAGGTGACAACTTATGTTACTTATATTTCAAGTCAACTTAATTTCAACTTAAATTAGCCTGGTCCTAATTTGGATTCATTTGAGTTTAGAAATAGGTTATGATCTAAAAAATTATACCGATCAAAATTTAGAGATAGGTTAAGATAAAGCATAACCAAGCTCAATTCTTCCTTTGCTCATCCTTGTCATCTAGATAAGAAAAGAGGATTGGAATATGAAAGGAGAAGTGAAAAAAGAATTTTTTTTAACATTACAGTAAAATACAAGAAAGAAATCAAGCCATTAAAATTGGGCTAACCCCCCTCCTCTTCCCCATCCCCCCCAAAAAAAACCAAGAAATCTTTGAATAAGGAGATACAAGTAACTTACAAGCAACATCAGCAGCAAAATTTTATTTACAACATCAACAGCTATATATGTACATAAAAGCAAGTCAAGGTCTCTGCAAAACTCCCCCTAAACAGGGAAAGGGGGAAAAGCAGATTTTGGAGTGCAGAGCAGGAGCAGATGTCAGGCTTCAGAACTGTAGCCACTTGGAATGGGTGGGGTTGTGGAAGTTGAGCTGAGGGGAGCGGCATCTTTCTCGTGCTGCCGCTCCTTCCTACGACCAGAACACGACAGCGCCGCCACGACGGTCTTGAATATCAGGATCTTGATTCGACCTCTCCTAGGTGGGATCATTTGAGTGGCCTTACTCTTCATCTTCAGTTCCATGGGCAACGACATGGGTTCGAAGAAAAGGGCGAGTGAGAGAAGCAGAATTTGGGAGGAAGAAGAAGCTTTGGGGTACAAGTGTGAGGCTGTTAGTTGTGAGTGATTGCAGATTGCAGTGTGAAGCGGTTTTAGAGTGACGTTGTTATAAAGAGGGCGAAGGCAGAGGGTTGGAGTTTGTCACTGTAGCAGTCTTGTTCCCCAAGTTTTTTTTTTTTTTCTTTTAATTTCCGGTTGTGTTCACATTGTTGCATCCGCAGCCCTCTTTGCAAGAAACTCAAAACTTCAATTTAGAAAATAATAATTAAATACTTACGGCCTTGTTTTTAAGTGATTTTTAGCTGTGGGTTTTAAAATTTTTAAAAAATGCAACTAATTTTTAGTTCAAATTTTTGGTTTTAAAATAAACTCATTTTGAAGTTTTTTTTATTTTGTTAAAATTAGTTAAATGGTATGTTTGCATGGTAGTGACAATGGTAGTGACAAAGGTTGCAGTAGTAGTGGTGGTGATGACGACAGTAACAATAGTGGCGATGCTGATGGTCGTCATGGTGATGATGGTGGTAACGGTGGCGACGGCAACAGTGTTAGTGGTGGTGGTAGGAAGAGCTATTATCAAATATAGTAATGTGTACTTTTTTAAAAACTAAAAACTAGATTTATAAAACATTTTTCTTGATTTTGAAAATAAATGTAAAAGTGTTTTAAACTTGAGTTAAAAACTATTTAAGCTCCATTTTAGCCAAACGCATTTTGTTTTAAAATTAGATTTAAAAACCAAAACTCACAACCACCTCAAACGGTACCTAAGTTAAGTGTTTCATTTTCATAATAAATGTATTTATCCGATTCGACTCGGGTCACTTGAGTCCGCTTCTATATTTGGAATTTCATAAATAAATAACAAGTTAACTTAATAAATTAAAATATAAATATTTAAAAGGTATAGTGATTAAAATATAAATCGGTAAATGTTTGTTAGTTATATTATCTATATTATCTTATGTTCCAATTTAATGGTATTTTATACTGTTAAAATGATAAAAAAAAAATAGTAACCATTGTTACAAAACTTTCTAAATATTGTTATATTATACTGTAGAAATTAAATGAAATGACTTTGAAAAATAGTTTAAACTAGAGAATCTGTTATCATTTTTATTTGTACGTTTTTACTCTTTAAATGTGTGTTTACTTTAGTTTATTTTAGAAAAACAATTATTTTTATTTTAAATTTTATCAGAAATTTTATAAAAATAAGTAATTATTTTCTCAAAATTACTTTTAATCAAATATGTATTAACTTCTTTTTTATTCTCCTAAAGCATCGTTTCTTGAACAACTAAGTCAAGTAGATGACTTTTTTTTACCACTCATATACTTATTTAAATTACAACCAACAATTATAAAAAATATTTTTTCTACAATCGTAATTACCCAATTAAATGTGCAAAATCAAGGAAAATTTGATATGTAAATAACTTTTTTTTGTTGGTATGAGATGAAGCTTTAAATGTAACAATGCATGGATCGCATTATCCTACAAAATTATATCAAAATTGTTAAATGAATATATAAAATTATTTTTCCTTTCTGCTTGTCACTGGAGTAGAACAGAAAGGGAAACATGAAGTGGTGATTTTCGCAATTATTTCCCAATTGAGTTAGGTTTGGGCCTAATACCGGAACACGACTCTGCACGCAGCCCATCTAAACACAATAGAATGACTGTTCAAGATACCCATCAGTCCACCACCAAAAAGAAAAGTAGTTTCTACTCATCCACAACATTTACCCTGTCTTTTGTGTAAAGAAAACATATTGAGCACAAACAAAAAAATGAAGGAAGGAAAAAAAATTGAATTGAAGAAAAAATGTGAAGAAAGAAAATTTTAAATTTTTTATTTGTTTAATTAAATAAAACAAAAATGTTATTATCTGTATTTTTTATTTCACTAATCCAAAGGAAACATTAAAAAGAAAAATTAGAGAGAGAACATTTAAGTATAAGTCGAAAGCCGAGTTTCTAAACCATTTCTTGCTACCAAGTACCATTAATTTAAGAGTAAATTATACTTCTCTCCTTTGAAAGATGTGAATATTACATTACGCTTTTTTCTTATGTTAAAATATACACAGATTTGAGTATATGATGTTGTACTCTATTTTTTTTTCTGTTAATTTTTTTGTTAAAAAATTTATTGTCAAAATATCCTTTACACTGTCATCTCCTCAGAGATGCAAGTGTTACACCACCATTATTTTTGTTTAAAATATACACCTTCCTCCTCTAATAAATGCAAATATATTACACCTTACTATATATTTATATATTCAAATGTATATTGCTATAACACACACACACATCATAATTTATACCATGCATTATTTTAAATAAACTATTATGAATTATGCTCAATTTAGTTATATATGTAAAAATATTTACTTCTAATTATTATTCTCATTAAGCATATTTTAAAGTAATCAAATTAAAAAATAATATATGAATAAAATATAATTAACCACAAGTATTAAGGTATAATTTAATTAATATTATTAATATAGTATTTATATGAATATATAAGTAAACTAATATTTTTATTATATAATATTAATTATCATATTTATGAAATATAATATATATTTAATATAATAATATTATCAAATATTACATATATTAAATAGAATATATTTATTGAATTCAATAAATGGTATATATATATATATATATATATAACATGTAACTTTTAAATGAATCTATGTATTAAAAATATATTATTATATAAAATATAATTATTACAAAATTTAATACTTATATATGTGTGTGTTAAAATATACATTAAAAATTTTATTATAGTTTAAAAAATTAATTTATAAAACTTTTAAAATATAAAATTCTGTTGTATATTAATATAAAATATATAAATTGATATATATGTATAATAATTTATCTCGTAATTTCTATTTTGAATTATTATTTTAATAATTTTATTTATTTTAAATTTAACTATATATTTAAAAAAATCTCATCAAACGAATGAAGAATAACTTGGTAAATTAAAATTATTTTAGTATATATTTGTAAAACATATTATTTAATGATGCTATTAAATTAAATGGACTAAGTGTAATACGTGTATCTGATAGGGATAAAAGTGTAATATATTGTATATTTTAACATAAAAAGAGAATGTAGTGTAATACTTGTATTTCTCAAGAGAATGAAGTATAATTTACTTTAACAGTATTGTTGTGTGGTGAACATGAGAGAAAATCTCCCGTGAGCTCCCACAATGGTTGTTGGCGTCTCCAATGGTGGCACCTGCAAGGACTTCGATGCTTAAGTTAGTAAGGGTACAAGTGTGAGTGAGAATGAGAGATAATGTATGTACTTGATAAGTGTGGAGTCCTTTATATGAGTGTTTTGGAGGGAAATTCTATTAGAGCTAGGTGTCATGTGGCAACGTGCATTTGAGTGCCTTATTACACGCTTTCCTTGTTGTTAGGTGCTTCCCATGTGTCGCAACCGAGGTCGCAACAGAACGGGCAAAAAAAGTTTTAAAAATAGGGAGTTGCCACCAATATTTATTAGGGAAAACATTGGAAAAACCTAAAAAAAGAAAATGGTCTACGAAATCAGATTTTAGGTTCGGGAGTCGATTACGCATAGGGAATGTATTAGCATCCTACAATGTCCGTCATAAAGACGGTTACCTCTACTTGATTAAGCAAATTATTAATGACTTTTAAAATATTTATCTCACTCTAGAAATAATTGCGAAAAGGAATTTTATTTATTATAAAAAAGATTTTTATTTTATCTTAAATTTTATTGTTTTTGAAATCGACAGGAGTAGGTCCCTACTCCTACGTATCTCTCGGTGCGATGAAGAATTAGACTCACGTAGTTTTTTTGGTAGAAAATATTTGTGTGTTGACACTGTATAGTTTTTATTATTTATTATTTTAATTTTGAGATTTCCGAGTCCTAATATAAAATGGACATAGGTGTACACCCAAGCCAACCTATTATTTTAGTTTTGATTGGATACAAATTTAAATTTAACATTTTTACTTTTTATTTATTATCTTTAGAGATGAGTTTTAAGACATCAAGTTGTACAACTTGCACTTCAAAATCTCAAGATTAAAGAGATGTCACATCTAACTAATCTTTCCTCTAAAGAAGATTTTAATATTATCAAAATATTGAGTTAAATTATAAAACTTGATTCTATCAGTTGTATTACCTTCTTCTTATTATAAATAGAAATTTTACATTTAATTTAGAGAATAGCTATGAGATAGCAAGCTGTCACAACTTGTGTCCGTAAGCCTTAGGATTAAGATAACGTTGTATCCAAATAATCCTTTTTCTATTAAATATTTCATCATTTTATATTATAAAACTTATAAATTTGTTGGTGTTTATAATTATAGATTATTGTCATTTTTATGTTTGGTAAAATTATAAAATTTGGTCACAAAATATTTTATTTTTAAAAGTATTAGAACTTATCAAGTTGTCACAACTTGTGTTCTAAGAACTTAAGGATTAAAAAGATGTCACATCCAATCAACATTTTTTTTTAATTGATAATTTAATTTTTATTGTGTCATTTGAAAAAAAAAAAGTCTATTATGATTGATTTCTTAAGATTACAGAATATTATCATTTTTAATTGTAGTTTACATTCATTTTCATGGTTATTATTACTAATTAAAAAGGGACCAATTAACTTAAAAAAGGAATTGAAAGTTATTATGTTTATTCTTATTTTATTTTTTGATTCCTTTCTTATACACGTAAAAACACAAAGGGAAACAAATTTAAATTTAATATATTTAACGTAATGAATAGAATCCGAAACGAGAATCAAATATTACCATTTTTAATGACAACTTTTTCAATATTTATTTCATAAGAAGTTGCTAACGTTTTACATTGTTATTATCTTTATTATATAAAAAACGTAAAGAAAAGAAAACCGAAAAGTTGCTGATTACCTCATTCATCTATTCATATGTAATTGCAGGTTATATATTCAGATATTCAGATTTTAATTCAAATAATAAAACTTTGTGGACCAAAAAAAAACTTTGTGGGCTAAGGCCATTATTATTAAGCAATAGTTAACAAAAGGGAAAGAAACAATCCGGATTAGACCCAATTTGGAACCTATCTTCGGTGGGACTCAACCCCAGGTACCAAAAGAGTATAAACAAAATAGAGAGGGTCCATTCCTCTCTCTCTAGAACGTTCGTGAACAAAAAAAAAAGAAGAAAGAGGGATGCATGTGAGTGAGAGTGAGAGGGAGAGGAAGAGACGCAGTGGTGGTATCACGCGAGGCGTCAAGGTTCGTGTATGCGGTGGCAATGCCGCAGTTTGCGCGAATGACAACGGAGGTCAAGTGTGGTTTGTGATGCTGTCACCGACGGAGGTTGGGATTCAAGCGTGGCGGTGTTGTTTCGGTTTATGCGAGCAGTTGTGGTTTGCGATTCAAACTCGTGATTTGGATTTATGATTTGGCAAAAAGGGGATGTCTTTTTTAATTTTTTATCGTTGATTGGCTTATTGATGGTAGAATTCATAATGAGGGGTTTGAAGGTAGTTTTGTCCATGGGCGACTTGGGCATGAGGAAATTGGGGTTGATGGTTTTATTTTTTCTCATCGTATTACCCTTTTCGTTACTTCCGTCCTTTCTTTTATAGGTTTTTACTGTCTAATTTTTTATTTGAAACTTGCATCTATTGCAGAAAACAGAGCACATCCGAAATGAGCTACAGAACGTATCATATGCAAAGAGAAATACATCGTGAAGTATTGATTACGAGGGTGCTTGTGAAACAGGAGTATCAAAATGCACACTACAAATAAGGAAGTGACTAGACAAATTTTAAAACTGAAAGCTTTACCAACCTTTCGCCTAATTTGCTCACGAACGCTTGTCTGGGATTGGGGAGCAGAAGGTATTGCCTGAGAGTGTGATTGTTAGCCTTTGTTTAAACGTGCTTGTTTGCAAGTTGGTAAGCTCTCCTTCACTTTCTATTCTCTGTTGGGCCATTTATATGCACAAGGAAGCTCTGGATTGGCATTTAAGTGAAGGCAAGAAATCCTCTCTGTCTCTTATCTTTTGTGGCTTCTTTATTTCTTTTGGGCAGAGTGTTGTTTAATTTTTCTTTGACAAAGGATTTCAAAATTTTTCTTGAATCAGAACTCAGATTTCCTTTCCTAGCTTTTCTTTGTCTCACTTGTTTTGTTCCTTATCTTGTGCTAGGAAAGATGTACAAGAGGATCAGGCACCATTGACCAAGGCGTTGTGTTATCACACTCTGATTTCTCTTTCGTTCAAATTAGTTTCCTATTTATGTGAGGAAGCAAAATATGCATAAAGGTGTTACAGAGGTCAAAACACACAAAAGGAGCATTTGTGTCTTTCTGTCCAACACTCGAGGGGCATCTTATGATCTGCCAATTTGTGTTTTGTCTTGTAGCATTAACAGACTTCTTGTTTTCATTTGTTTTATTTTACTTTTTTTTATTTTTTTATTTTCTGATTGTAATTCGGCTTAAAAAAAAAATTGGACTATCCATTTGGACATTTTTGGTTTTCTGCTTATTTGATTATGCTTTTTTTTTTGTGTTATGGATTAAGAGTGATCCCATATAATCTGAAGAGAAAAAGAGCACAATTTAGGCCTACATTAGCCTAAATCAAATAACAAAGAACTGGACAATAAATAAATATAAAAGAGAAATTAAAACCAAAATAAATAAAAAGAAGTGGACAAAAATAGGTGTTCACACCATGCTTTGCCAGAATAGACGTAAAGTCGGACCGAGATAGCAAGGAATTGTTATTCGGGATGTTTATGGCTTGCCAGCCGGGGTAGGCAGCATGTAGGCTGACTTAGCCCCAAAGTTGGTAAGGCTTTTTGGCAGAAAAGTTGCCGGCTTAGAGTTCTCTGGAGTTGAAAGGTGCAGTTTGTGTCTTTTCATCTTATCAGACAGCTGCGTTGTACCTTTGGGACAACCAAGGCGCATTAAATGCATAATGATTCAATATCTTAAAATCCATAGTGTTTTGAATTCTAAGAGATTTTGGTGGTTATGTGAATCTTCATGCTTATTTTCAAATTGATGGGTTTGGGCCCAACCACGATATAGGCCCATACAATATATGCTTTAGTTTTACTGTTTTACTACGCTTATTCGCATTTTAGTGTTGTCTTCTTTCTTATTTGCGAGAGTTTCTTTCTGACCACAACGATTTTTCCTTCCGGCGAGGGCTTCAAGGCTTCCTAACAACACATTCTTCTCTCAGCACTTGTTCATTTTGCCTACTAAGGTAATACTCTCATCCCAACCTTTTGCCTTTATTGGGTTTTTTATGTTGTGTCTTTTCTTGTACTGTATTGTGTACTTTTCTTTCGTTGAAGACGGACTCGTGCAAACAAAATACTCTGTCTTTTGTTCGCAGCAATCGTGGTGGTCGCCTAGCGGGATTCGTTGCTAACTAGTTATTCCAGTCTCCAGCTCCATCTTTGTCTCGGCCTACTAACCAACAAAGGCCTTATGGGGGGCATGTCGGTTCTTCGGCTACTCTTGCTGCTCTTTGTGGAAGGGCGGTTGTCCGTGATAGGGAGGATAGACAGAGGATCGCAAGGAGGGATAAGCGATCCTTAACGGCCAACCCAAATGAGTCACTGCCGCCAAAAATTACTATCTATTCTGAAATTTTGGAAAAATGCCGCGGTCACCTAAAAACTGTGGGAATGTCATATAGGGCAGAGGAGGTGTTAGAATAAGCTAAGGCTTGGGGCGCAATTCCTAGATTTGATGAAGATCCCCTCTAGTCCCGAGAGTACTTCTAGGGTAGTTATGTCAGCCAAGAGAAATGTCGAGGTTGCGCCACAGCAAGCATCTGCAATGATCGAATCTGACCAATCTTCCAAAATTTGGCAGGGAGATGGGAAAGACCATAAGGAATGTGGAGACCACCAGACACGGCAAACCTTAACGTAGATTGGGTGGATAAAGAGGTGGCTGGGACTTAATTGTGCTTTAATCAGGCGGCGTTGGATGCATTATTAGGTCGCCTGGAATTGACACATGCAGACGTTGACATGACTTTTGATGTAGTGGCTCCCGGTAATGACGGCAGGATCTGTTTCTAGGGGCACAAGGACAATATGGGGACCTCGCTTGATCACAATGCAACGGCGGCGGCAGGGTATTTATACCCCAATTGTTTGCCGATGTGCTTGACTCTTTTCAAGCATATCGGCGTTAGACTCTTATTCTTGGACTTTCAAATGTCCATTTTGAACTTTTTCAACGTCGGCCCTTCGCAACTACATCCAAATACCTGGGCGTTTATTATAGCATTCGAAAGTCTATGCAGCCGAGAGGGGGTCGCATGTACCTGAAATCTATTTTTATATTATTTCTCTCCCATCCGCCAAACAAATGACAACAAATTTTCCTCCGTCTCCCTCTGAAGCGTCTAGGGTCGGGCCCTGCTCAAGCCCTTTTAGGATTCCTATAAGGAGTACAAGGACAAGTTTTTCTTCCTTCGCCTCACACAGAGAGTTGAGAAGCTTTTTTCATTGTGTGTGATGCGGGGGAGAACAAAACCGAGCCTCTTTTTTCGCTATAATAGTCATACGACCATTACTGCTTAGATTCCGACAGATTTTTGGCCCGAGATGGAAATCTGACCTCGGAGGAGACTCAGGCCCGAGATCATTTTTCTGAGATGATAAAGAATTTACAAGATTGGATTCCGTGTCAATGGTTGATTGGCACTACTCTTTCCGAATATCGAGAAAATTTTGGTGTGTTTGTGTGAAGGTTTTGTCAATTCAATTTTGTTGTAGTCTTAGCGTTTTTTGCGTTTCTTGACCAAGTTCATGTGTTTTTTTGCGAAAAAAATGGTGAAATTGAAGATGGCCGACTTTGCCCTGACCCTTCAACAAAAAAAGGCGATGAAGCCAAAAAAGTCGAGGAAGGCTAAAAGGAAGCAGAAGACTGCTTGCTGCTGTTGAGAAAGCTAAGGTTCCTCCCCTTCCTACTATCTAGTGACAAAGGGAATTGTCATCCGAGAAGCTGTGGTCAAGACTGCGTTGGTTCTTGCTGAGCTAGCTTCTGCTAGGGTGGTTTCCTCCGAGATTGATATAGCGGTCAGGATCTCTAATACCATTCCCGTGGATGCATCACAAGCTGCCCGGGTTGCTGAGAAAAGAGTTGTCAACAGTGAGATGTAAGGGGAGAGCCACCATAAAAAAGACAATGCAGTGACCCTTCCATTGATTCCGCCGTTGAAAAGGCTAATAGGCTAATCTTGGCTGGCTGTTCTGTCGTTTTTGAAGTGAAAATAAGGGGTGAACTGACTAGCCATGTAGGATGGAATCAAGGGGTTAGCTGCCCTTTTTAGCCATATGTTTCATGGACATACATAATATGTGCTGATGAGGGAGGTTTGCGATGACAAGAACCCCTTGGATGTCCTGGTCGAAAAAGAGACTGTTATCACTATGCTAAAGCAAGTCAAGGAAGGGGCGCATAAGGCTAAGGAGAATCTAGCTTGCGCATTGTCGAGCTAGAGGAGGATGTGTGAGTTTTAAAGGAGCAGCTGGCAGGAGAGAATTTGAGTGGAGAGGGTTGAAACCGACCTCTAGGTGAAGTTGTCTGCTACTGACGCCAAATTTGTTGAGCTAGACTTGAATCTTTCTTCCCAACTCAAAGCTTCAGAAAACAAAGTTCAAGATCTAGAAGCTAGGGTGCGGGAGTTAGAAGCCGGCGTGGCAACTTCTCAGGAGAAATCCAACTTATGCACTGCCGCTAGATAGAGTCCATCCTGCTTTCTTTCGAAAACACGATGGAACAAATGCGCTACCTCCTCCAGCGAAACATGGACATAGGATGTGCCCGGCTCAATTGTGAAGTTATTGACGACATTTGGCATGCAAACGTGGATGGTAAAATGGTGTTGATAGATCTCGCTATCCTTGCCATTGGTTTTGACCTTGAAGATGATGTCGAAGAAGAGGCTGAAGTTGGTTTGGAGTAGCAAAGGACCAAGGTCGATTCTAAATCACATGTCGACAGACAAGATGTCTAAGGGCAGCTTGCGGATAGTTTTATATCGACCCCACAAATGACGCCGACGATCCTTCCCTTAAACAAGGTTGAAGTTCTAGGTGATGATCTTGCCATCGTGGACGTCAATACCTCTCACCACGGGAATAACGATGAAAATGCTGCCAATGCCAGAAATTGAAGGGTTGGGATGCCAGTTTTTTCTGTAACTTTTTCATTTGTGTTTCTGAAAAACTTGTATATGATTTGAATAGTTTGAATATAATGTGTATACTTCAACGCCTTCATTTATTGTCTCCTATTGTCTTATTAATTCTCATAACTTGTGAACGTCGGGTATTGTATCACACTTCAACACCTTTTTGTAGTATGTTGTCGCTAGTGTTATGCGCTTTAGCTTTATGCTCTTTCGTTAGTATTTTGATTCTTCTCGCTTTTTGTCTTCTTGAATATGCTTTTTGTCTTTGCGTGCTTTGTTGATTTCCTGTCTTTTTTATCCCACTCTGACTGGAGTGAATCCACGTACATGGGGTGGTTGTTTTACTATCCCAGCTGGAGCGAATCCATGTACATGGGATAGTGTTCCATTACCCCGGCTGGAGCGAATCCACGTACGTGGGGTAGTGTTTTTATCCCACCTTAGTTGGAGCGAATCCATGTACATGAGATGGTTATTTTACTATCCCGACTAGAGCGAATCCACATACACGGGATAGTGTTCTTCTACCCCGGTTGGAGCGAATCCACGTACATGGGGTAGGGGTCTTTCTCTCCTTCATTGCCATTTTCTTCTTTGTGCATTTTTGTTTGATCCTGCATTTAGCTTTCTAAACTAGAAAAACTCTCATTTTAGTAATCACGTGGGACAAAAAATATTATAAGAGCCACGAATTATAGTACGTAACTCAGTCCAACTATGCTACAAGATTAAACTACGAAATCAAAATCAAAAAATTATTTGAACTTCGTTATCGATCATGCCTCAACTGTAGTACCGTCTAATGTTGCCCGCATTCCATGTCCGTGGAATGGCAATCCCGGGTAACGTTTCCAGTGCATATGCACCTGTGTCAGTCTTAGAGGTAACCCAATATGGACCTTTTCATTTCTTAGCAAGCTTCCATTGCCTGGCGTTCTTCTCCCTTATGTCGACACTCCTTAAAACCAGATCTCCAGGTTTGAAGGCACGAGGGACAACCTTCTTGTTATATCTCATCACAACTATCTTTTCAAAGCGGCTTCTCTTATGGCGGCAACCTCCCTTCTTTCTTCTGTGACATCTAACTTGATTCACAACAGCTCGTCGTTATCTTCAAGCCTCATATTAGCCATTTTCCATGTCGGCTCTTCGATTTTTGCTGAGATCATTGCCTTCATGCCGTAAGTAAGGCGAAAAAGAGACTCTCTAATGGAAGAATGGGGGATTGTGCGGTATGCCCATAGGACATGTGGTAGTTGCTCAACCCAGCATCCCTTCAACCAACGTAAAGTGCTGCTTAATCTTTAACTTGGCCAAGAATATCCTGGAAGCTTCTGTCTGTGAACTGTGTGTCATTGTTTTATACTAGAACATCTGGTATTCCGAATCTACAAATAATTTGTCGGAATACAAAGCTCTCGATGTTCCTTTTCGTGATAGTGGCCAGTGCCTCTGCCTCAATCCATTTGGTAAGTAGTCAATTGCTATCACCAAATATTTTACTTGATCGGGTGCCTTTGGAAAAGGGCCGAGTATGTCAATACCCTACCAGATGAAAGGCTAAGGGGAAGTGATTGTACTCAGATCTTCAAGGGGCGCAAGATGAATGTCGGAACATTTTTGGCACCTATCACACTTTTTGGTGAACTCCATGGCGTCGTTTTCTAGTGTCAACCAATAATAGCCTGCTCTAAGTATCTTCTTCGCCAGTGCTCTGCCCCCCAAGTGTTGACCACAACATCCTTCATGTATTTTCGCCATCACAAATTCAGACTTCGACTTTCTCAAACATCTAAGCAAAGGTTGGGAAAAATCACGCCGATAAAGTTTGTCATTAACAATACAAAAATGAGCTACCAACCTCTCTAACCTCCTTGCTTCCTTCTTGTCTTTCGGAGTGAGGTTTTCTTTTAGATAGTCAATAATAGGAGACATCCAACTCTTCTCTGACTTTACTATCATCATGAGGTTAGGTTCGTGAATTGTCTATTGAATGATCGTCCTATTATTGAGGGAAGACTTTATGCTAGCCAACTTGGATAAGATGTCCCCCCTAACGTTCTTCTCCCGAAGGACGTAGATGATGTCTGTACTACCAAATTTTGCGAGGAGAGTCTTGACTTTTGCCAGATATTTTTGCAATATCGGCTTTTCAGCTTGGTATGCCCCGTTAATCTGCGAAATCATTAATTGAGAATCGCTGCATACGCTCAACGACGTGACACCAATGTTGGCTGCCATAATGAGTTCAGCTATACACGCCTTATATTCTACTTGGTTATTAGAAATGAGGAACATAAAAGATAAAGACTGCTCTAACACAATGCCTTTCACCGATTCCAGCATTATGCCGGCTTTACTTCCTTTTTCATTGGATGACCCATCAACAAAAAGAGTCCAGGTCAAAATTTCGGCTAAAGATTCTGCCGAAGTCAATTCTACAATGAAGTCAGCTAGCGCTTGTGCTTTCAGCACCTGCCTTGGCTTATACTGAATCCCATACTCCGATAATTCTATAACCCAAGTTATCATCCTCCCTGCTAATTCGGGCCTATGTAGAATATGCTGGATTGGATGATCAGTCCTTACTATAATTTGATGCAACTGAAAGTATGGTTTTAATCACCTCGTTGCTATCGCTAAGGCGAATACGACCTTTTCCATCTTGAGATATCTCGATTCAGCACCTTGGAGAGCCCTACTTACAAAGTAGACCGGCTTTTGTCCCTCCAATGTCTCCCTTATTAAGGTCGCACTCACGGCTTCGTCGCCCACAGCTAAATGCAACTACAAAACCTCACCCGGCTCAGGTTTAGTGAGGAAGGGGGGAGATGATAAAGTTTCTTTCAACTTTCTAAATGCAGCTTCACAATCTTCGAACCATTCAAAAGGTTTGTCTTTCCTTAAAAGCCGAAAAAAAAGAAAGGCATTTTGTGCTGATCTAGCTATGAACATCATCAATGTAGCTAACCGCCCTGTCAATTTATAGACCTCTTTTACACTTTGAGGACTTTTCGTTTCTAGTATGGCCAGACATTTCTCTAGGTTTAACTTAATGCCTTTTTCGGATAGCCTATACCCTAAAGATTTTCCCGCCAAGACACCAAACACCCATTTATTGGGGTTCAGTCTCATGTTGTACTTTGTCAGCTAGGTGAAAGTTTCTTCTAAATCCTGAAGGTGCACCTCAAGAGTGACACTCTTCACAATTATGTCATCCACAAATACTTCTACGTTCCGGCTTATTTGTTCCTCGAACACCTTATTCATCATCCTCTGATGTGTGGCCCCGTCGTTCTTCAAATCGAAAGACATGACTTTATAACAGTAATTGGCCTTCTCAGTCATGAAAGTCGTCTTCTCCTGATCACTGGGGTGTAAAGGGATTTGATTGTATCCGGAATAAGCGTCCATGAAAGATAGATAATGAAACTTGGAAGACACATCAACCAGCCTGTCAATGTCAAGGAGAGGGTACAAATCTTTCAGGCAATGCTTGTTAAGATTAGTATAATCAACGTACATTCTCCATTTACTGTTTTGTTTTTTTACAAGCATTATGTTGGCTAGCCAAGTAGTATACTTCACCTGTTGGATGAACCCTGCTTTCAACAATTTCTCAACCTGCCTATCAATCTCTTGCAAGCGTTCAGGGGCCATCTTCCTCTTTCTTTAACACACTGTCTTTACAGAGGGATCCACTTCTAGATAGTGACAAAAGAAATTAGGATTTATTCTACGCATGTCTACCGGTTTCCAAGTGAATAAGCTAGCATTGTTCTTCATGAGTGTCGAGAGATCCTCCTTCATCTTCTTGTGCAGGTCAGCACCAATTTTAACAACCTGGTCACTTTCTTTCCCAATTTGGACCGAGATGCACTCCCCTTCAAGCTCTGGACGGGGTATTCAGGTATCTCGCTTTATCTCATCCCGACAGTATAACTCTGTTAGAAGTACTTCACCATCTCCGAGACTGGGCGTGTACTCCATCTCGGGATTAGAGTTGACTTTCAGGGACTTCTTGTAACATTCCCTTGCCTTTCTCTGGTCTCCTTGGAGGGCGATTACCTCCATATTATTGTCAACAAACTTCATAGCTAGATGCGAGATCGAGATAATGACTCCTATAGCATTCAACATCGGTCTTCCCAAAATAGCATTATAGGAGGATTTAGCATCCACTACTATGAATCGAGTAGCTACAGTTTTTGTACATGGCAATTTTCCAAAGGTCATATGTAATTTTATGTAACCCACTGGCGTAATGTGGTGCCCTGAGAATCTGGTCAGATCTTCATTATAAGCCATTAGCTCGAACTCTAAAATCCTCAGTTTCTTGAAAAGTTCGTAAAACATAACGTCGGTGGAACTACCAATGTCTACCAAGAGCTTGTGGACCTCCTTATTCACTATAAGAGATGACGACTGTCGTGGTGACTGACGTCGAATGACTTGAACCTCAGGGTTATCTCGTGAGGGCTGAGGTAGGGAACGACTCCTCATAGGGTTATGCCGGTACGGTGATCTCTCTCCCCTGGGTGGGGAACGTCCCCTTCCGGGACTCCTTGTTCTCTCCCTCCTTGGTGGTGAAAGACATCGTCCTCTACCATGATTACCTCCGTTCTACTTTACAAAGCGGTCAAGTCTTCCTCGTCTAATCAACAGTTCAAAGGCATCCTTCAACTGATAACACTCATCAATATCATTTCCCGGTGCCTTGTGATATCGATAGTACTTGGATTGATCTCCTCCTTCTGTGTTTCTTATTGGCTTTGGGGGTTTTATCCCTTCTTCGACAAACTCTGCATTATATACCTCATTTAAAATTCTTGCTCTAGAGGCATTTAACAGTGTATAGTCTTCGAACCTCAGTCCTCTTTTGTATAAACCCTGGTCCTCATGACACAGCTATTTGTCAGCCTTTAATTGCGGATTCTCCTTTTGTATTGCATTCTTGGTCGTCTTCACTTTCCCGGCCTCCAGCACATTCTCTTAGTTAATGTATTTCTTCGCCTTTTTCAAAAATTCCTCCATTGAACTCGGAGGTGTTTTAGCAATTAACATGAAAAAAGGTGAGCCTTCCTTCACCCCGTCCTTAGCCAACATCAACACCCCTCCAAGTTGCAAGTTCTCGATCGCCCTTGCCTCCTGATTAAACCTACTAATATAATCTCTTAATGGTTCATTCGCGCCTTGGAAAATCCTCCTTAGATCAGCCTCAGTTTTCGCTCTAGCCTTGTTGGTTGCAAAGGCGATTTTAAATTTTTTTCTCAATGTCATCCATGAATCAATGGATCTTGGCTCTAGGGACTGAAACCACTTCAATGTTATTCCTTTCAGTGAGAGCGAGAACGCTCTGCAAGTCAATGAGGTGGAAGCTCCTTTGTAAGACATAGCCGACTCAAACACCGAGAAGTGATCATTTGGATCTGTAAATCCATTATACAATTTCAATGAAGGTAGCTGCTGTAGCTGTTTCGAAACTTGCAAACTCAGAATTCTCATGGAGAAAGGAAGGTTGAATGGAACCATCTTGTCATCCTCATTCATTTCCGTCACCATATGTGCGTCATGCATCTCCGGCGCAACATGACTTGGTCTCAGAGCGGATGCAGCAGATCTCTCAGTATGATCATAAATATTCTCCAAGACTTTCTTACTCTCCCCCTTCGTGATAATCTACTCCTACTCCTTCAACGCCTCTCTCTATTGTTGCAATAATGTAGCGAGGTTAGCCATGGTGACCGACGGTGCCAAATCACCATTTGCGTTAGGAATCACTTCAGGAGTGGCAAAAGTGACTTCACCATCCCTAGCGACGGTGGTCGGAGCTTCGGTGGCAAAGGTGCCATAACAAAGTTACGACTCTCGTGCTAACCATCATGATTAGATCTCCAAGCAATGAAGAAAATGAGGAGAATTAGAAAAACGATTCCCACAGACAGCACCAATGTTGTGTGGTGAACAGGAGAGAAAATCTCTAGTGGGCTCCCATGGTAGTTGTTGGTGTCTCCAGTGGTGGCACCTGCAAGGACTCTGATGCTTAATTAGTAAGGGTGCAAGTGTGAGTGAGAATGAGAGAAAGCGTATGTACCTAATGAGTGTGAAGCCCTTTATATAGAGTGTTTTTGAGGGAAATTATGTTAGAGCTAGGTGCCACGTAGCAACGTGCATTTGGGTGCCTTATTGCACGCTTTCCTTGTCATTAGGCACTTTCCATGCTTTGCCAGAGTAGACGTAACGTCAGACTAAGATAGCAAGGAATTGCTATCTGGGATGTCCATGGTCGTGCCAGCCGGGGTAAGTGGCGTGTAGGCCGACTTAGAGCTGTGTGTCTGAATAACCTCCAGAACAGTTGCCCCAAAGCTGGTGATGCTTAGAAAAAGCATCGTCGGCTTAAGAGCCTAAGTTGATCCTATAACAAGTATTAAGTTAAATAGATTAAACTGTATATTTTAACATAGGAAGATAGGACAATGTAATATTTACATATCTCAGGAAAGAAGAGTGTAATTTACTCTTAATTTAATCAATTTACTTTTGTGATGATGTCAATTTCAATTGGGTGTCAACATTAAATAGTAAATCCAGACAAGTCAAATTTATGAAATAGGTCGTAGTAAAATAGGCTGAAAAGAAAATGTGAACATGAATTTCAAATTATGCACAAATATTACACTTATCAAATATATTTAATTATTTGCAGTTGATTATAAATTTACAAACATTTCCTTTTAAAAATTCATTGATTATTTATGTATATTTGTATAAGGAAATTAATTATTTTTCTTAATATGTATAATAGATAAAAATAAAACAAAAGAAATGTGAGTCAAGAAATGGTTTAAGCTCCTCAATTGCCCAACCAGGCAACCACATAATAATGATGAGGGAATGAAGGATAAATTAGTAAGCAATAAATGTTCTTCATATTTAAGAGTTAAAAAAATCATAAGAACTTTACAAAATTATTGGAAAAAATCTAAGTATGATAAGGAAATGCGATGGAAAATGTTTCATTTTAAAATCACACCTTTTGTTTTATTTTATATAGGATTTAAATTATAATAAATATTGTTGATTTTTTTTTTCATGAAATGTTAATATAATTTTAAAGTACATATTTTGATACAATTATTTTGTATAAGTAGAAAATATGTTTTCCTTTACAGTTTTAATGTTTTTATCGTTATACCCATATACTTGAATGCGATTATCATGCTGTAATAAAAATAAACATGTGTGTTTTTTAATAATCAAAGTTTAACACTTTGATTTTATTGAGTAAATTATTTTAGTATTCTAAGTATAACAATCTAAAGACCTGATTATTTTAGAGTCAAATAAAATTATTTTTTAATTGTTAAAAGTAATTTTTGATGTATATCTAAATTAATCTTGTAAAACACAAGAATGGGGCTGAATTGTGTTTTTAAAAACTATTGCAAATCTTTTTTCAAAAACAAGTATCGTCTGATCAACAAACGAAATGTATAGCTTACTAAAACAAATTTCAAAAGAAATTCTAAAGAAAAACAATTTCTTTTAAGAGATAAACATTTTTTAGTGAATCAAGGGAGAAATAAAATAAAAAGAGACACAAAGTTTTGTATTGGTTCGTCTCACCCAGAGACTACATTCAATTGTTGGCACACTACTAAGTCCTGCTATAACTTTAACAAAGTTACAAGTATTCTTTTATCCAAGCCTCTTCAGGCTTATCCCAAGTAGTATTTCACTTGCCTCTCCAAGCAAACACTCAAGTATTCTTTGACACAAAACATCTTCAAGCTTCCACCAATTTCACAAAGAAATGGTTAAAGGGTAAGTGTTTGCAAATTAGGTTGTGTCTTATCATACGGATATACATTGAAGTTCAAAAACTTGACTAAGATACTTTTTACAGAGATTTTTTTAAAACTCAAGAGAGAGAGTTAAGCACTTAGAGATTGAAAAAGAAAATTCAGCTAACATTGTGTAACTTTTCTTCACACAAGTCTTCTCTTCTATTTATAATGCTCCTTAAGAAAAATGTTCATTGTGAGTGCTTTAAAGGCATCCTTCGTCTGAAGTTGCACAAAGAAGAAAATGTTCGTTGGAGCATTAAATGTCACATTTAATGCTTTTCACCAATCAATCACATTGATAAGATAAAGCAGTTTGCTTATCTTGTTTTTCTCATATCGAGTCTTGTTGCAGTAGGCATGTTTTGCATTTTAGTACTGCCAAGTACACTAAAATTCCTTTTTTTTGACAGATAACTGTATCTTTTCAGAAGTAGGTACGTTGACATCTTCTTTTTCGAGAAAATGGGTACGTGAACTTCTGGACAAGGGTCAATACTTATATTAAACATATCAAATAAAGACTAAAACTAGCAATCCTCGATAACTTTCGTCTATTGTGAATAAACAACATAATTTTTTATGTATTTCAAAAACAAACGTTCAGATGCTCATAAAAACATTAGTCTGTTTGGCATAATCAGAACAAAATGAAGGTTATATAATCATTTTTTGTCCTAACAAATCTAAATCATAAATTTTACATTAAAATGTATGTTAAAATAAGAAAAATTGATTCTTTATATAAAATAAACAAACATCAAACAATGTAATTTGGGTATTGCTTGACAAAATTGCACATTGTCATTCCCTCTTACACTTGGAAAACTAGATTTGTTTTTTGTTTACACCAAGTATATCTCCCAAACTAATTCTTTTCAAGATGTAAAGATCGCCGAAGTAGGTTTAGCCTCTCCCAATAAAGTCTTCTTCATATGCACGGCTAGGGAATCAAACCCCTCTTAGCATGCTTAAGGAACCAAGTTATCTACCAATTGTGCTGGACCTTGGTACTTGCAAAACTAGATCACAATCATAGCATACTCTGTGGGACACTTTAAAGGACGTTTAATTGAAATCACAGTGATTCTACGTGTTTTACAAATAGGACAAAACTTAGATATAGTACTTTAGGTGTTGTTGGTGTTGTTCTCTAATAAAAATTAAAACTTTACTTCGGTAATCTACGAAATTCTTTAATACGTGGATTACTAAGGTGAAAATCTAATTCTGATTTGAGAACAGTATCGATAGTATTTAAGGTACTATATTTAAGTTTTGTCCTTACAAATATTATAAAGTGCAAAATTATTTGTCATCAGCTCTTGACCTCATTTTTTAATAATTAACATAAAAATAATAAATAACACATCGAAATATTTTTACCTAACTATGTAATTTTACACTCACCGTGGTAATTAAATCCTATATGGATCATGCATAGTGAATTTAGTAAAGTGCAAAAAAAGTACTATGAAAGAAAATGACGTAAATGAGCAAAAGGTACTTTTCGAAATTAAATTGTATAATCCGGTCGTCGTCATTATAATTATTTTTTATTGTCATTATTCATCGTAGTGTAAATGCCGTTCCCAGTTCCTTCTTGTCCAGAAGCAATTACTGTGAATTTTGATTAATTCAGAAACCTTAAAGAAAACCGGTCCAGTTTTTACAGGTTCCCTGTCTCAACATTGAATTAAACCCCCCCTCGGCGATTATCTACAGAGGATCGAACCAAACAAAAAATGATGTCATGTCTTATACAACTTTATGTCAGTGCTTCGCAGCAAACACATTCAAAGGCAAAAGTGCAAAAATAGCAAACAAGCAAGACTTATTTCATAACACTTTTTTTTTTGCGGGGGGGGGGTGGTTTCTGGGAGAAGTTTCATAACAATAGCTGCAAGAAAAAGTGCATGCAACACGCGCGAGTGTCCTAAAGCATAAAGGAAACAAGATCAGAGAGAGAGTAGCTCCTCTAGTTCTGTCATCTCTCTAAAACATTCGAAAACAACACTAGCAGAGTTTAAGGAAAGGACCAAGTGACCTACACATCACAGTCCTGGTGAACCAGCAAAAACATTGGTTAAGCCACGTAGTCAAGACGATGATAAGTCACTTGCTCGAGACATCGGAGGAGTTGCTCTCGGAGTTGTAGCCGCTTGGGGGTGGGGTAGAAGTAGCAGAACCTGAACCGCCACCATTTCCAATAACGTTTCGAAGCGATTCCCCCGTCTTTGCGATGGTGGAGGTCACTGAGTTTACAAGGCTGTTAAAAATTTGAGCCTTGATCTGGCCTCTTTTCGGGGGAAGGCTTGCTTTCTTCCTTTGAGGAGTGCTTGACATGTTGTGTAGTTTGGGTTGGATCTGTGAAAACAAGAGCAAGAAAGAAGAACCGAAGAGCAGGTGTATTATACAGCCTCTCTGAAAAATGAATAAAAAAATGAACAAGAAACAGATCGAACGGTCTTACTTGTCAGTGTAGATCGAGTATCAATATTTGAAGAGAATTTCAGTGTATAATTAAACTTGAAATTGAAAACACCAGAATTTAGGACTACCGGAGTAACAGGTGCAGAATATGCCAAATTTAACAGCCTCTATCCCCAACAGAAGTTGGAAGAGGGAAAGGGGAACAAGAGAAGAGAAGAGGAGTTTCAGTTTGGGAATACGGCTATGGAAAGCGAGAGAAATATTGTTTATAAATAATGGGTGTGAAATGAATACATACGAAGAACTAAGGACTAGTGAAACTAACGTAGAACATATCCATTTGGGAGAGTAAGCCAATCCTAATGTTCCACGTCCAAACGTGACACAAGCACGAGGGAGAAAGGTTGCTCTTTCATCTTTCACTTTTTCCATGCACCACATATTTTAATTGACTTTTTTTCTCATTGGTGGTACGATGAAACAGCGAAAAGAGAAATATTAATTATTATTGAAGAAAAAACTTAAAAAACCGTTGTTTAAAAAATTGAATAAATCATTAATTTTAAAATGCTGCACTCTCTTATATAATTCTTAAAATAATCAACTTATATAAGTAATTTTTTAAGTACTAAAATTCATACTAAATGATCTCTCGAATATTAAAAAATTCTTCAAATTAATCCTTAAACATTAGCAGAATAGATCAATGTAAGGATTAAATTGACAGATATTCAGTACTTTGGAGATTATTTATATAATTTCATTATTTTAAGGATATTTAGGAGAGAGGACAATACTTAAGGGATCAAAATTGATGGTTTGCTCAAAATTAGTCCTTCTTATTAAAAAAAATAATTAAATATGTTTTTGGTCCTAAACTTTTTTCAATTTTTACTTTTAGTCTCTAAACAAAATATTGACTGGTTTTAGCCTCTATAATTTTACTTCTTTAACATTTTTTGTCCCTACTATCAAGTATTATCGTTAAGTAATAATGTGTGACATCTACGTTGGCAGCCATGTGAGTTGTTATGTCATCAACTAGTTTGACGTCGCAGTCACATATAAAATTTTTAGTAAGTTGTGTTTTTAATCCCTTATCTTTTCACGAAATTCACTTTTAGTCCCTCAATAATTTGTTGATTGATCTTAATCCCTTAACTATTGTTTGCTATTGTTGTTAGTCCCTCCCATCAAGTATCATCGTTAAGTGATGTGATAGCTACGTGACTTGCCATGTGGAATATTAGTTTGACATAATAGTCATGTGGTAACATATTACTAGTTCAAGACAATTTCTAGCGATTCTAAGGCACTAAAATTTTGTGGTGATGTAAAATTTTTAGAAAAAGAGTTTGAAATTTTGAAAAAAAAAAATAGAGAAAGAGATGTAGTAAGAAAAATCAACAACCATCAGTACACAAATCAACAATCCACTGAACCATGATCCAAAATACAAAATCAACAAACCACAGTCAGAAAAATCAACAAAAATAAGCAAAATGACAAACCATTAAACTCATAATCAAAACCCCAAGCACAAAACCAAAGAACCCCAATCTTGGAACCCTTCCAAACCTTAATCCCCAACCCTACTTCTCAAATAAATGATAAACTCTTCAATTTCAATCTTGCTCTCACAAACCCTTTTGCTTAATGGGTAACGTCGTGCACAAAGGGCAAATACGAGGTGGCGATGGTGGCAAGAGAGTAAGGTGACGACAACGAGTTCCAATTCGCGATAATTTTCAAGTGGGTTGTTGATTTATATATTGTGGGTTCTTAATTTAGCTTACTATATTTCCTTCTCTCTTCTTTTTTTTGTCAAATTTTAAACCCCTTTTCTGGTAGTTTTACATTGCTAAAAAATTTGTAGCGCCTTAGAATAGTCAAAAAAGGTCTTAAACTAGCAACATTTTATCATGTGATTGCTATGTCAAACTAGTAGTCAACATGACAAGTCATGTGGCTATCGCATCATCTCTTAACAATGATACTTGATGGAAAAGACTAAAAACAATGACAAACAATAGTTGAGAAATTAAGACTTGTCAAAAAAATTATTAAGAGACTAAAAGCATAGTTTGCCAAAATAATTTACACATGACTATCACGTCAGACTAGTTGATGATGTAACGACTCACGTGGCTACTAAGTCATCATTTAACGGTGAACTTGACTTCAAGGCCCAAAAAAATTAACGAAAAAAAATTATAGAGACTAAAATCGGTTAATTTTTTGTTTAAGGGCTAAGAGTGAAAATCAAAAAATAGTTTAGGAATCAAAAACATATTTAACTTAAAAAAATTTAAACAATTATAAATATGAACAAATATATTAATACCTTACACTATTTGTTATAAAAATGTTACTTTTTAACCTATTTGTGTAAATTAGTGATAACTTCGAAAATATTCATGTAGTCACTTGAATGAAAAGAGTGAATGAACAAAAGTATTTACAGTAAGAGATAATTTTGACTTATAGACATAATTTTTTATAACAAAAAAAACAGGACAAGAAATTACCACAACTCAGATATTTCTTGTAAAAATCGGATTAATAAGATACGTTCTACCCCTTTATATGTGTAAAGATAAATTATTTAAAAAAGTAAAATATAAATTTATAATAATTTTTATAAATTCAAGGAAGTAAATTTTTATTTGTTACAGTAAATTTTTTAATAAAAAATTGTTATATATATTTTACAATAATTTAAATTATTTTTTAATAATTTAGATTATTATTTTTAATTAATAATTATGACTTTATATTTTATGTTTTAAGATACATTATGTACTTTAAAGTAAAATCTGATTTTCTAAATAGAAGTTACGCTTCAAAAACAAAGTTTAGAGCTATTTTATAAAATTAACAGTTATGATATATATATATATATATATACATATATATATATGGGGCAGAATCCGTTGACACTAAGTGTAAGAGTTAGTCAAATTACACATTCAATAACTTTTTGTATAATGCAAATTTAACCAATCCAACCGTTGAATTTGATATTCTTATTAATTATATTAAGCATACAAAATTTCATATAATTCTAAAATTATTTAATAGTTCATTAAATCACTTTATTTTAACGTACAATATGATATTAAAATATATGTAAATATTTAATATTAGATAACATATTTATAAAAGTCCAAATGATGTGAAATTTGATATACATAATCACAAAGATAATATCATCAAATTCAACGGTTGGATTGGTTAAATTTGTATTATACAAAAAGTTATTGAAGGTGTAATTTGATTAACTCTTACACCTGGTATCAACGGATCCTGCCTATATATATATATATATATAATAAATTATGAAATTATTTTTCAAAAAAATTAATTGTAATTATCACTTAATACTTCATCCTCTAAAATATTTCAATCTTAAAAAAGTAAAATTAAAAAATAAAATAAAAGCTTTGTCCCACTAATAACTAAAAATAAAGATAAAGTAAATTTGTAAAGGAAAATTATAAAGAAAAATCATCACCTAATTAATTAATGTACGCTAGTCATCTTTCTCAAAACTTACAAGAGAAATAATGAATTTATCTTATTAATTTATAATATTTATTGTTTATTGACTACAAAAATTGTAAAGTAATAAAAAGTATTTTGACTAAAAAGTAAGAGACAATTTGAAAGGAATCTTATAAAGTGGAACAAGCAAATTTCTCAAAAAAAGTCTTATATATAAGAACGAATATAGTAATCTTTTATTATATTTATTTTTTTCTTCTCACTCTTCTACTAATCCAAATAAATAAAAATAAAAATATTTTTCTTTTATTATATTCCTCTTCTTATTTTTCAATCCAAATTTCATTTTTTAAATTTTTTCTAATTTTTTTTCATCTATTTGCTTTCAATTCCTAATTTCATTTTGCATCCGAACATAAAGTTAGTTTTAGAATTCAATTTCCCAATTCTTCTCTTAAACTTATATTATAAGACAAAATATTCTTTTCCATTTTTCTTTAATTTATAGTTTAGAGAAGTTTGACTTTAAACTTTGATTTGATCGGCCACGATCTCATGGATACAGCTTATTTGGTTTGAAAAAATAAAATAAAATAAAAAGCTTAATTACACATTTTGTCACCTACCTTTCATGATTTTGTGAATTTTACCATCTAACTATTTTAATTATAAATTTTGCCACCCAACTTTCAAAATTTATCACATTTTGCCACTCAATATTTTAGTTACACTTTTTACCACCCAACTTTCAAAATTTTGCACATTTTGCCACCCATTAGTTGATCGTTGATATAACAATTTTGACCGTTGACGTGACAGGTTGATTGCTTATATGGCAAGTTGCCTGCTGATTGTCACGACAGGGGTAAACTAAGAGAGTGGTAAAATGCGTGAAATTTTGAAAGTTAGGTGGCAAAATATGCAACTAAAATAATTGGGTTGCAAAATGTAAGAAATTTTGAAAGTTTGGTGGCAAAATGTGTAATTAAAATAGTTAGGTGACAAAATATGCAAAATCATAAAAGATAGGTGGCAAAATGTGTAATTAAGCTAGAATAAAAAATGAGAAAAGTGAATTTGAGCTTGTTTATTTGGTTAGATAAAAAGTAGAGAATAAAAAGAAATTATTTTCTTGAAAAGACAATTATATATTTCTAAAAAAGTGTATAAACTATATAAAATAACATTAATATAAATAAATAATATATGCATTGACAATATAAAAGATCTTTTATACTGTTATTTAATCACAATAAGTTTGTAATTTTTATAATAATTACTTTAAAAGTCATTTTTAAAATAATTTTTATTTGATTGATAATACAAATTTTTTACACAATGTATTATTGTTATATTTCATTATTTTTTAATTTATTTGATAAAATAATATATTTGTTATTTTTAATTTATTAAAATTAATAATAATTGATTAAAAAAATCATTATTTATTTACATAATATATTGGCTATCTTTTTTAAACAAGGTATGTTACATGTACAACAATTTGTACAATAACACTTTTTGTGTCTATCTCTTTTCATCATTATGAGATACAGTAAGTGATGTGCAAAAAAGAAATAGACACAAAAAGGTGTTGTTATACAAATTGTTATATGAATTGTTGTACAAACAACATTTCTCTTTTTAAACACATACAAATATATATATATATATATATATATATATATATATATATATATATATATATATATATATATATATATATATATATTTGGTTGCATAGTACAATTAGCCAAGAAATAATACGGTGCTCCTAGTGTGAGTAGTGCTTTTGCCTTTTATATTGGCCTCAACACTTTAAAAGAGTAAAAATAAAGAGCCCGAAAAAAGGCAAAAGACTCCTTAATTACCTTATTTGTCCAATTGAAACTTGATTACTCTCTACCATCATGTATTGAATTGCACTACTCTTCATTATTGGATTTAGCGCGCTCGCGCACACACACACAAAATAGTGTCAACAATAACAGATCATCTTTCTCTAGATTGACTTTCTTTACAAAGAAATAAAGACTAAAAATTTTGTGAGACTCACGTTGTTTATTTTTTTTTCCTACCAATTTCTTTGTTAAAACAAATTAATGGAGAAGATTTTCTACTTCTTCATCAAATTCTTTCTCACCATTTTCATTTATTCTTAACATAGTGTGAGATGTTTATGCTTTGTTTGGATGAGGAGTGAAATAAAAAAAAGAAATAGAAATGAATGAAATAGAGGAGAAATAAAATGAAAATATATGTTGTTTGGATAGGATAGAAATAAGAAGGAAGAAAGTGGGAAAATTTCTCTCCATTTGTTTAGATGAATGAAAAAGAGAGTGAAAAGAAATACATGAGTTATATAAAAAAATATTTTATAGTAACTAAAAAAATGTAATTTTTTAATTAATATTTTTTTAACGTAAAATTATTTATTATTTAAAAAAATTAATTTAATTCATATATTTTTTTTAAAATTAAACAAAAAAATAAAAATTAAAAAAATCATTTCCATCTTATTTCATTCTAAAATAAAAAAAACTATTTTTTTGTGAGTTCACAAAAATGATTTCATTCTTTTTTATTTCTATTTTCAAACAAACAATAAAAATATAGTATTTTTATTCTATTTTTCTCCATCATACTTTCTTCCACTTTATTCCAACCAAAGTTAGTGTGAAATCTTCACGCCTACATTATATGTGGTATTCGCCAATGTACGCCTGTATTAAATGTAGCTGGGCCAGATACTTCTAGATTGATTTGACTTTATATTACGTCAGAGAAAAAATTAGAAGATATTAAAAAGTAAAATACTCACGGAAAGAGAAATGCCGAGCAACAACTACTCCATGTCAGCATTTGTCCCCACATGGTCAAACCTAGCGTTTAATTTTAAGATACATTAAAATAATAATTAAAAAAAAACCGACAATTTTTTTGTTAAAGTTATTTTTATATCATCTTAAAGTTTTATTATTTGTCTCAAATGTGTATATATGCAGTTACGTTAATCAGTAATTTCAAATTTGAGTTTTTAATATGTAGTTACATTAAATATTTAAATTTTTTTTTACTATCTATAATAATTTTATCCAATTTAAATAAAATTGTCCCTCATAAAAATGTCTACCATCAAAATACTTGTGTTCTCTCAAAAAAAGTGCATATATGCAAAATTTACTGCATCTATGATATGCATCACTGAGGACCAAGTGACAAACAAGACCCCAATCGGTTTGCTTAATTGCTTGCTTAGTTTCTTTACTAATAATGGAATATTCCCTTCATACGAGGATTGGCGGCTAAGTTGTGAAGCAACGTGCCTAAGTTATTTTATGCAGCGTGACAATTTCCTCAGAGTTTACCTACTAAGCGCGGCCTATCCTCTATGACGAGTTCTGAAACTGATAAAAAGAGAAACCGGCCGAGTCAACTTTCTTTATTCAAAAGCCGCTAGCTGGAATGTGTGGTTGTCTCCTGGGATCACAGCTAAGAAGCTCTAGTTTACGGCTTGCGCATCAGTCTCTACCTCTGACTCTGTCAATCAAATATTTAAAACAGAAAAATTATAAAAGTACACCTTACTTTGCAATAGATTGAGGGTAGCAAGAAGAGAAAGACAAAAAAAAAAAAAAAAAGATAAAAAATTAATAAATATAATATGTGATATAATGAAAATGTAAAAAAATTAAAATTAAAAATAAGATGAAAGTGATTTATAAGAGAGACACAAATATATACTTATAAGGACTCATCAAAATATCATCTTAAAAGGGGTTCTGTAGTTATCTTTTTAGTTATAGGAGCATAATGTAAAAGTATTGAATATATTTTATTAAATATTTTAATTACTTAAAAGTAAGTATTAAATTATTTTATTTTTTATATAATAAATTATTTCTTAATAAATATTATTTGTTTGAAAATATAAAATTTTGTAAATAAGTATGCATATTAATTATATTTTATTACTTTAAAAATAAATATTAAATATTTTAATATCTTTGATACAACAAATATTTTTTTAATATTTTTATTTCCTTGAATATACTCTTAGTTAACACCAGTAAAAAAATGCTACGATAAACTAGGATTAGGATCCTTTGATTTGATCTTCTAGTTTTCTTATTTTGTATTTTGATCATGTATCTCTTTTTTATTTCAATTTAATTAGAAAAAAATGTTATTGGGCGGAGAATTAATTGCATAACTAACAATAGTATTACTCTCAAATAATAAATCTATAAACAAATCGAATTTCATAAATAATCTTAATCCAGTTTTCAATTGTCAGGTACTCCAACAGAGATTATTTATTAGCAAAGTTGGTGAATACTTCGCACGTATGACATGATTAAAAAAAAATCAAGTTTTCAATCATTTATATTATTTTTCTTGTTGGGATTTAATGCTTTTTTTTTTTGGTGTACGATTTAATGCTTTTCTTAAATCATATTTTGTGTGATCATTGAGGATAGTAAATTTAAGGAAAACAATATTAACACGGCACAAGTTATAGTAAAAATTAAATAAGCGATCGGCAATTGGTAGTAACATAAGTCATAAAGGAATCAAATAAAAATCTTAATGAGCACATAGGCAAAATTACATACCTAGGTCCGTTCATATTTGAATTTTGGCTTAAATATATTTTAAGTCTATGTAAATATGACTTTGTGTAAAATTTGTTGTTAGTTTTATATCTCTGATATTTTCTTATTGTTTTTTTTAGTCATAACCATTAATTCTAGTTAATTTAGTGTTGATATGAGTAACAAAATAAAGAATATTAATTACGATAATTACGGTAATAAAAAATATTTAAATTAAGATAATTAGATTATTTTTAGGTGTGTAATTCAATTTAGTAATGCATTTATTATTCTATATAAACAAGTTAATTTCGGGTTATTTTAGGTTTTCACCTTTTTTATTCTTTGTTTATTCATTATTTCTTTAATAATTCATTGTCTCCATCAATGATTGCTTGAATAATCAAGAAATTGATAATCTTAATAATTGCCAAATATTTTTTGTGAGATGTTATTTTAGATTTTAAATACTCAATTTTACTATTATGGGTACACTTAACAAACTCACAATAGAGTCCAATTTAATTTTTTTATATCGAGAAACAAAAAAATGGAAGCAACTGACCCACACAAGATTGTTGAAATGTTTCCCAAAATAATTAAATTATTCCCTCTGTCTTACTTTATTCACTTTATAATATTTGTTTTCTCAAATTATTTATTGCTTTAAAATATAAAGAAAACATTAGCATTTTTTTTTAATAATACCCTCAAGAAATAAATGCACTAGATATATAGTTGCAACTGTATAGTAAAATTAGTTGTTTATGAAATAAAGATATTTTAAGAGAAAATAAGATATGTACTGACAGTGTAAAACAATCTTATATTGCCATTTAATCATAACTCATTATGTATGGTAAGTTTATTGACTTTGATAATAACTATTTTAAAAGTTACACAAAAAGCTGATTTTCGATTAGTTGGCAGTGTAAAAGTTTTTACATTGTGAACCCATATTTTAATTAAACAAAATTATCTTACCATGGAAATTAGTATAATTAATTATTTTCTTAATATGTGTAAAGTAGGAAAAAGACAAAGGTAAAAACCATTTGAGACGGTACCTATAATTCATCAAATTTGAAAACGTAATATTCTATTAGAGGTAAATATACAAATCGCAGTTCGCATAATTAATGGCTTTCATGTCTTGAATCAGGTAAAGTTTTGGTTTGTTTAATTGTTAGTTTATATGATTGACTTGTGAAATTGGCAAGTTAAATGAATTTGGTTAGCAGGTTTTTACCGGGCTAACCTTTTTACTTGCATTAAATAAAAAACTAAAATAAATCTCGCTATCTTCAATGTGAAAAAACTATACTAATCGACAAACCATTTGAGCTAACATGCAAATCAAGCATTTTGATAAAAATAAAATAAAATTGTAAGCATGCAAATTGATCTGCTTAATCACGAGCCTAATAGACCTACTAAATGCATATGCATTTAACAAAGTATATCCATACAAGCATTGGTTCATCTAATCACAAGCTTAAGCCAAGTCAAGTGAAGTCAAATCATTTAAAAAATATGCTTAGTACATGTAATGCAGAGACAGGGATTTTTTCATGGCTTATGTATTAGATACTCTAATGAGAATGAGTAATCCTGCTATGTAAATTATAATCCAAAATTTCCATAAAAGAAAGAAAAATATAAACGTAATAGAAACAAAGACTAAGGATTTTATATCATCACATATTCTTTTAATCATTTCCATCACGAAATCATGTATTCTTTCTTAGGTACATGTACATTTGTTAAACTTCAAATCCTGCCAATCATTTTTCATAATAATTCTATTGAAGAAGTACTTTATTGCACTTGGTTCACTGAAACTTGCTATTTTAGCCAAAATGAAATGTACTTTGTAAGAAATCCGTCAAAAGAATATACACTGATTCTGTTTGTACAAAAACATAAAACGAAGGCTTAAAACACGAAGTTGCCATCACCATAAGGTGTGGGAAGAAAGGAAGATATAGCAAGTAGATGATTGCAATTTACAAGTGTCTCGAGTCAAGGAGCTTGTATAAAATTTTGGCAGGATGTTGTGGTTGAGGAATTTGATCTAGAAAAGGAAGAGTGCGTGGATGAACTCATTGCAGTCCTCAACAACAATTGTTCTATGAGAATCAACAAAGGACATGACAACTCCACCAAGCAAGCTTGAACATTGCATTGCTCCATCAATCTCTTGAAGTCCTACGAACTTTCATGGCAATGATGTCACTATCACTATTACTCACAGCGTTACACCCACACATATTAGGAGAAAGAGAGAGCCATTTCTTTTTTTTATAAAAATAAAAATAAAATAAAACACACACACACACATGTGTGTGTGTGTGTTTTTCATTTTTTAAAAATAAAAATAAAATAAAAGAGAGAAAGAATGCAATGAATAGTTTAAAAAATAGTTAAAGGATAAATTACTAGATAGTTTAGAAAGTAATGTGTGTGTATGTCACTATTTCTTTTCTTTTTTAGTTGTTAATGTTATTTTACTAAATTTTTTTTTCTTAAAATAGATAAATGGAAGAGGAACTATACATTACACGGGCACGCAACGCTCGTTGCCCCAAACGAGTGTCTGGTTTTGGCGGGAAGCAACAAAGTGGAAGAGAGGAAAGGAGCGAAAGATGGCGAACAAGCTGATCAACCAGATGGGACTGCCCAAATCCATCGCCAATATCTTCACTGCTCGCAACATTATCACCGCCAAGGTAACCAATCATCCCCTTGTGCTCCCCCTTTAGATCCCATTTTCGTTTTTGTTCAGAAACTTTCCTATATCCGTTTGGATTTAAATTTTAAAACATTCACCTCTCTCACTGCCAATTTCCATTTCCTATCATACGAAACCCTAATCGCCAATCAGCATCCAGATCCTGATTACTTCAACTTCGTCGCGCGTTCAAATACCTGTCCGTTGAGTCGCTTATTCTTTGTATGCATAAGCTAAATAGCTAGGGTCTTCGTTTGTCAATAGAATCGCGGATTTGGAGTTCATCTTTTTCTCCTTGTATTTATTCTTCCGCTAACTCGATTCAATTGAAAGTAACGATGCATTTTTCTTATTTCTTATTTTTCCCCCTTAAATCGCAGGATGCATTATCTCACACTGAATTTGAGTTGATGGAATTGTTGGACGTTGGAAAGGAAGAAGTAACATCTGCAATGGCACATGTTAGTGAAGTCGTGTGTCCACCATGCCAAACTGTACAGTACAGATAATATACACGCTCTACATTCTTTCCTCTTACATTCTATTATTATTAATTTTCCAATTTGTTCAGAAATTACTGAATCTTGTGGTAATACTGTAATAGGCGTTACTTCTGTTGGAGCAGCGAGTACGCAATGAGAGTTTGGCTGGTCATCTTCCCACTCGTTTAAAAGGTTTGGATGAAGCCTTATGCGGTGGTATACCATTTGGTGTTTTGACAGAGTTGGTTGGTCCAGCAGGAATTGGAAAGACACAGGTATATTGGCTTTGTAACATTTAACATTTAAATTCATACCAGGATGCCTTTCATATTTGGATTATGGTGATGTTTTGAATATATTTTCAGTAACCATTAACCAGGATTGGGGAATTTTATGTCGCAGTTTTGCTTGAAGCTCTCACTGCTGGCTTCATTGCCGGCAAATTGTGGAGGCCTAGATGGCCGTGTGATATATATTGATGTTGAATCCAAATTTAGGTCAAAAAGGTAGTTGAAGCTTGCAGGCAATATATTTCTTTTTTCAATTGTATGATGTTATTTACTGTTATGTGTTTCGGTGGAAGAAAAAATTACAGTATCTTCCATATTGAATTTACTTTTTTTCCCCCCAGATTGATAGAGATTGGAATAAACAGTTTTCCTGAAATATTTCTGAAGAAGGGAATGGCACAGGAGGTATGCAGGTTATTTCTCTTTCTTTTTCTTTTCTTGTCTGGGTTTTCTATCCCATTCGAACTTGATGAAGGTTATCTTTACTTGACATATTGCAGATGGCCGGTAGAATCCTGATTTTGCGTCCTACATCACTTTCTGAATTCGCTGAGAGGTGCAAATTTCCCCTTGACTTTGTTGTAGTTATTCTCGGCAACAGCAAGGATGGTAAACAGAATCAACACAATGATATATAAGAACTATAACAGAATTAGATGCTGTATTAAATAGGTTCAAAAGATGAGAACTTACTGATGTTTATTCATGTACAGTGAAACCTGTGCAGTCTTAAAAAAATGATGCAATAGTTTTGTTGAAAATCAGAATAAAATATTCTGTATTTATTGTAGTTTATAGGCATGTAATCTTCGATTTAGAGGAAACTGAATATTTTCTATTTGTGTAATTAATGTAATAAGCTTATATAAACGCATTTCCGTGATGTATTCAGATACACGGTTTTAGTCCAATATGTCTCTGTGTTTTTACTCATTTAACATGGTATCCAAAGCCTGACAAAGGCATCTCAAGGACCGTGCCTGCCCGGTGGACCCACTATCCTTGGAGACATTTTTTTGGCGAATCGTGTACGTCTCCGGTTCAGCCTCTCTGTTTTGACGCCGTTTTCTGCCTATTCTTCTCCGGCCACTGTCGCTACTTTGGCGACGTTTTCGACTGCCAAACCCTTTGTCTGGATTACCATCCACCGATCTCCACCGATCCGTTGACTGCGTCCCCATTCGAGGTCCCACGCGCCCTCACCCGCATCCCGCCGCTAAGCCAAACAGCTCCTTTCATCGGCAAGTGATAGCGCCTCACTGGCTGCGATTCCAATGTGGTTGTCGCCCCCCTAGGCAACCTCATCCTCCGACTTTCACCTCCATTCGAGCAATTTTTGATGGTCGCCTGTTTTCTACCTGCGCAGTCAGGTACTGTTCATGTGTTGGTTGTTTTGACTTTTTTTTTACGCTAACCATGGCTTCCTATGGTCCTCTACTCCACCTAAGGCAGACACCATTATCTTTTCAAACTTTCTGCTCTCTACTGAGAAATTGGACAGTTTTTCCTACTCCACTTGGGTCCTCGGACATCACCTTATGGATTAGTGGTTTGGGCTACAAAGCCCACCTCACTAGTACCGTTGATTCTGTCGAAGCAGGTGAACGTGCACAATGGGCGAAGATTGATGCCCAATTATGCAGTATAATTAAGTCCACCCTTCACCCCTCCATCAAGCCAATTTTCTGGCCCCACGTCACATGTGAATCAGTTTGGACTAAGGTGCGCGCCCTTTATACTAATGACATGCAGCGCCTATATAGTGTTTGTCATGATTTGATAACCCTCATCCTTAGCGTTTTGATGGCCCTATGTCTGCATATCTTGGGAGAATTCATGCTGGCCTGCATGATTTTAATGAACTTCTGCCTCCTATCGCCTCAACTTCAGCTAAAGCTAAGAAAGAACTAAAGAATTGAAGTGCCTTTTTCATGGTCCTTGTCCTTTACAAGCTTGTTGCTAGAGTATTTTGCTGCTCGTGATCAAATTCTTGGGTTACCCATGGTCCCTACAATGACATCCGTCACTTCTGCCCTTCTTTGACTTCCATCGAAAGTACCTGTGGAGATCCTGGCTCCTACAATTGGTGATACCTCTGCTCTTGCATCTCAGAGCAATAATTCCGGACGTACTTGGATTGGGACTTCTCACTCAAAGAATCGTCCCAAATGTGAGCATTGCCATCGCCATGGGCATATCATTGACTGTTGTTGGAAGTTACATGATAAACCTCCTCGTCCCACCAATATGGCTCACACACCTCCAGCAGAAACTACTCTACTTGCTGGTCAACCCCAGGCCACCTGGCTACTTATGAGGATTTTGTCAAGTGGTTTGAGACTCGCTAGACCCCTGGCACTACTGCTTCCATTGCACACACTAGTAATTCTATTACTTGCAACTCTCAATCTCCTTCCTTGGGTCCTTGGGTGCTTGACTTTGGTACATCTAACCATATCTTTGGTAATCGCTCCCTTTTCTCTTCTCTGTCTACATCTGGTTATTTATCCACGATTACATCTGCTAATAGTTCTCAAACAAAGTCCAGAGGCATTGGCATCGCACATCTCCTTCCTCCTTAACTATTAAGTCTGTGTTATATGTCCCTGATTGTCCTTTTAACCTACTTTTTGTCCATCGTCTTACCCAATCTCATGACTTTATCATTACCTTTACTAAAGATTCTGTTACCTTGTAGGGCCGGACTTTGGGACAAATGATTGGCGTCAGATGTGAGTCTCTTGGCCTCTATTATCTCTCTACACCTCCGCAAACATGCTCAACCACAGTCTCTCCGATGACCATCCACGCTCAGCTGGGACATCTTGGTTTACCGAAGCTTCAGAAGATGGTACCTAGTCTCTCTAAATTGTCTAGTCTTCATTGTGAGTCTTGTCAATTAGGAAAATACACTATATTTCGTTCCATGATAGAGTCAATAAACGAGCTATGTCCCCATTTGTCTTAGTCCATTTCGATGTTTGGGATCCTTCTCGTATTGTTACCCCTTCTGATTTTAGGTATTTTGTCACTTTTATTAATGATTTTTTGCGTTGTACGTGGTTATGTTTAATGAAAAACATATCCGAACTTTTTCCCTCTTTGAGAAGTTTTATTATGAAATAAAAATCCAGTTTGGTATTCTTATATGTTCTATTCGTAGTGATAATGCTTGTGAATATTTATCTCATCAGTTTCAGCACTTTATGGCATCCAACGACATTCTGCATCAAACATCCTATGCCCACGCCTCTCAACAAAACGGAGTGACTGAACGCAAAAACAGACATCTCATTGAAACCACTCGGACTCTTCTCCTCCATAGTCATGTCCCCTGTGCTTCTAGGGTGATGCTGTACTCACAGCCTGTTACCTCATCAATCGCATGCCATCTTCTGTCCTGAATGATCAAGTTTCCCATTCTGTCCTTTTTTCCTTACTCACCACTTCATGAGCTTCCTCCTCGGGTCTTCGACTCCACTTGCTTTGTCCACAACCTGACTCTGGGCCTTGACAAACTCTCAGCAAAGGCCATCAAATGTGTTTTCTTAGGTTACCATTGATTGCAGAAAGGATATTGCTGCTTTTCTCCTACCCTTCAACGGTATTTCATTTCTACTGATATCTCATTTTTTGAGTCTATCCCTTATTTTGAGTTTGCTTCCTCCCCTCCCAACATGTGTTTTTTGGCTTCTCCTTGTACCCCTGCTCGTATCCCACTTCCGTCTATTTGTTTGGATGCCCTTGTGGAGAATCACGATGTTCTAGCTGAGCCTCTGGCCATGCGATCTCTTCAGACATATGAACGTCGCCAACGCCCTATTGACCTTCCTACACCCTGCACATGCAACAGCTCCTGATGATATAGTAAAGGCCTTGTCAGACTCTTCCCTGGCACCATCTTCTTTATCGGATCCAGGCTTGCCCCCTAACATTGACTGACTCATTGCTCTACGAAAAGGTATTCGTTCTACTCGCAACCCATCTCCTCACTATGTTAACCTTAATTATTACCGTCTTTCTCCTTTGCATTATGCCTACCTCTCTTCTTTGTCTTCTGTGTCTATCCCTAACTCTCCAGGTGACGCATTATCTCACCCGAATGGTGGCAAGCAATGATTGACGAGATGTGTGCACTTCAGAGCAGTGGTACCTGGGATTTGATTCCTCTTCCCGTTGGAAAATCTGCTGTTGGGTGTCGTTGGCTATACATTCTTAAAGTTGGCCCTGACGAAACCATTGATCGTTTCAAGGCCCGTCTGGTGGCCAAAGGATACACTTAGGTGTATGGGCAAGACTACACTGATACTTTCTCTTCGGTAGCCAAGATGGCGCCTCCTATTCTCTGTAGCTACCATTCGTCATTGGCCTCTCTTTCAACTTGATATTAAAAATGCTTTCTTGTATGGCAATCTTAATGAAGAAGTCTACATGGAGCAACCTCTAGGGTTTGTTGCTAAGGGGAGTCCTCTACTATGGTGTGCTGGCTTCGTCAGTCCTTATATGGACTTAAGCAGTCCCCCGAGCCTGGTTTGGCTGCTTTCGCACTGTTGTACAATAGTTCGGTTTGACTCGAAGTGAAGCCAACCACTTTGTCTTTTATCGCCATTCACCTCAGGAATGCATCTATCTCATTGTTTATGTGGATGGCATTGTCATTATGGGTAGTGATTAGCATGGCATTCTCCGTTTGAAACAATACCTCTCCCAACAATTCCAAACTGAAGACCTTGGTAAGCTTCGATATTTCCTAGGTATCGAAGTTGCTTAATCCAAGAATGGTTTGGTAATCTCTCAGAGGAAATATGCTCTTGATATCCTGGAAGAAACTGGCCTATTAAATGCCAAGCTAATGGACACCCCTATGGATCCTAATGTTAGACTGCTACCCAATCAGGGGAAGCCCTTATTAGATCCTGGGAGATATAGGAGACTGGTTAGAAAGCTGAACTATCTCACATTCACTCGTCCAGATATTGCCTTTGCTGTGAGTATGGTAAGCCAGTTCTTGAACTCTCTTTGCCAGGACCATTGGGATGCGGTAATTTGGATACTCAAATACATTAAGAGTGCTCCTCGTAAAGGCCTCATCTATGAAGACAGGGGACACACTCAGATAGTTGGGTACCCAAATGCCAATTGGGCTGGTTCACCCAGTGATAGGTGATCTACCTCTAGGTATTGTGTGTTGGTCGGATGGGAACTTGATATCTTGGAAAAGTAAGAAACAAAATGTTGTAGCAAGATCTAGTGCTGAGGCAGAATACAGGGTCATGGCTTTAGTAACTTGTAAACTCATGTGGTTGAAATACTTCTTAGGGAACTCAAGTTTGAAGAGTCCATGCAAATGACGCTGATTTGTGACAATCAAGTGGCTTTGCATATTGCATCCAATCCTGTCTTCCATAAAAGAACCAAACATATTGAGGTTGATTGTCATTTTATCAGGGAGAAGATCAAGTCAAGAGACATTACCACAAGCTTCATCAACTCTAGTGACCAGCTGGCAGATATCTTCACCAAGTCTTTGAGGGGACCAAGAATTGGCTATATATGTACCAAGTTGGGCGCATATGATTTATATGCTTCAGTTTGAGGGGGAGTGTTGAAAATTAGAATAAAATATTCTATATTTACTGTAGTTTATAGGCATGTAATATTTGATTTAGAAGAAACTGAATATTTTCTATTTATGTCTAATTAATGTAATAAGCTTATATAAACGCATTTCCGTAGTGTATTTAGATACACGGTTTTAGTCTAATATGTCTCTGCGTTCTTACTCATTTAACAAGTTTGGAGAAAATTATGCACGCTAGAAGATGGTCATAAAAAATATCAAAGCTTTAGTTAGAAGGACAGAGCAAAACTAAGGGAAGCAAAACATGATAAATTAATAGTTTTGCTCTCTGGTAAAAAAAAACTGAGTTGTTTTGATATAATAAAAGATTCAATGATTGTTAATTATTGTAGGTTACATATGCATCTGAGTTAGTTACTTGCTGCCCAAATCTCATTTAGAAGGACATGGTGACATGGTGTATTATGATTTGCCTTCAGAACGGACTGGAGTGCTACTAGACGGTTTTAGTCAATATCTTTCTTTTCTTTTGTTCTTATATCTGTTTTTTTCCTCTTCCCCAGTTGCAATGGGTTACTGATACATCAGACCTACTCTTATCGAGACCGTATTTTTGTTCCTGGTCTGAAAGATATGCATGGGAAAATAACTTACCTTTATTAAAATCTTTAATTTGAAAATCTCTTCAGTAAACTGTATCAATGGAATTTTTTTTCTTTTGAGCAAAGCTAATTACTAGTTTATAAGTAGACTAGATATGCCAATTGGGTTTCTGTTGTTTTTAAAGGTTGAGTCTGATTCAAGACACTCTTAACCAATTTATAAATTTTCGGTGTCAAACTCACTACATATAACATGCTGCAGATTATGCAATAGGCTCTTTCATAGGCTTGTAGCTCCTGTTTTATTCCGCCTTTCTTTCAAGTTTCAATAGGATGACTGAAGTTGTTAATATACTAAATGATGCGTTAACACTACCAGTTTGCACCAGATCAAAGTATCACTCCTCCAGCAACAAGTGAAATTGCTCATCATTGATAGTATGGCTGCTCTACTTTTAGGGTGAGCTTAACTTTTGAGCAATAATTGTGAATAATATGATCAAGGACGCTTACTTCAAATGTTCATCAAAATTGTAATTATTCTTTTAATATCTTGCTGGTCATGAATGTCTCATGCATAGGAATTGTTCAATTTTTCTGTTCAGTGAAAATGACTGTGGAGCTTCTAGACAACAAGCATTGGGTTGGCATGTTTCTTTTATCAAGTATGAATCCATACCATCTTTACTGTTACACTTGTGATATTTTTGCAACTAGGAACTGCATGTTTCTTCGTTGAGGTACTGATTTTGAAGGCATCTAGGTCACTTGCTGAATTTTCACGAATTCCAGTTGTATTGACAAATCAAGTAAGATCTCAAATTAGTGATGAATCTCTCATGTATTCCTTTCAAGGTATGATGAACAAATTATATTTTGAATTGGTTGATTTTAAGCACCTTAAAGAGAAACGGTTTTATCAGAAAAGAAAATAGTTATTACATTGGAAATACAGAAATATAATAAATAATTTCTTTTCTAATAAAAATCTTCCTCTCTTAGTTGTTTAAATTAGCCCTAAGGGTTTGGATAGCTTTGAACTAGTAGATTTACATATCGTTGTACTTATCAAGCAGCACAAAGCCGCTCTATAATAAAAGATAATCATGCTACATATGATTCTCATCTCGTTGCTGCTTTGGGAATTAACTGGGCTCATGCTGTGACCATCCGTCTTGTACTTGAAGCCAGATCAGGTCGATTAATTTGCAGTGATTTGTGTCCTCTTGATTTTAAAATGAGAATGTTATGTGAATAATTTTATTAAATGTCTCCGTTCTTAGTTGAAATTCTGATAAGCTATGGTTGAAAATTATTAAGTGATTAGAGCTTCAAAAAAAAAAAAAATAGCAATTAGATGAAAACAGAAAAGGAGAGTTGGGGATGAAGAACAAGATATTCTAATTTACCAAAGAGAGTCTGAATAATTTTGATACATAACACTAATCTTATACCCAAATTTATATAATGATTTTGGTGCCTTTAGGTTAGCTTATTTTAGGTTCAAAATAACTTATAATTTAAATATTTACAAGGGATTTTGGTAAAAAAAAAAAAAGGATCAAAACCAAATATGCATTGGGTGTCTAGGTCAAGTACAGGTGTAATGCAATTTCTAAAAGGCCAACCTAAAAACACTTGGGTCTAACCAACGCAATACAAGTATATATGATTATTTTGGGATCCTTAATATTCTAACAAGTTTCAATGCGTCAACCACCATTTATTTATTGTGATATATGATTATGGGTCTGTATTTATTTGAATTTCAAAAGTTCAATTTCTCGCAGGTCAAAGGTTTATTAAGTTAGCAAAATCACCCATATCACCTCCTCTGGCTTTCCCTTTTAACATAACTTCATCAGGGATGGTTCTGCTGGATGACGATGGGATAGAAATGAAAGGCCCAGAAATAAACACTATTCATTGCCGAGGTTTGTCATTGAGCTCTCTTGCTGTTAGCTCTGCTGAATGTATTTTGTGTACAAAAAATACTTAAAAAGTTAAAGCCGGAGCTTATGTATTGAATGTCATCCACAACTTGTAGTCTCTTTTCTATAAGCCTGATCGTCAGGGAAAAAAGTTCTTGCTCAGGTGGAAACTTTATATGTATTAAATGTGCCAAACATGGGGTCTTGGTATACTTGCGTCAGTTGTAAGTCTTGGTAACTTTTTATGAGTGTTAAATTTTGTCAATCTAACTGGTGGATTAAAAATTCTCATGCTTGTGATTTGTGAAGCAAATCAAGTTTACAAAATTCATATAATTCAAAATTAATTGATACTTCATTGGATCACGTTATTTAAATTTATAATATGCTACTTAAAATATAAATAAATATCTATCATTATATTACCTACTAATGAATGTCCAAAATTATCTAAAATTTGGTATATATTATTTAGATAAGTATCACATTATTCAATGATTGTATTAGCTAATTCTGCATTCTATGAAAAGGTATTAGACGGTGAAAGTAAATTGCCTACCTTGTAATGTAGTCACTGTTGAAAGCAAAGCATTATTGAAAATATGCAATTTAAATTTTTTTCCTAGGGTTTCCTTTGTTTTCTTTGGGTTTGATATATTCAGTTCAAATCTTGACTTGCCCATTTTCCAAGTTTCATGATGAATATGCAGGCCAAATGTTTTGTTTAATTTTGAAAGTATAAGGCATCAATAATCAGTTCATTATATGCTTTTGCCAATTATGTGGAATTATCAGAGCTATGGTCGCACATGAAAAGAGACAAGAAAATCATAAACTGAGAGAAAGAGTTTGGGAGAGAAAACTATATTTGGAAGAAGTCAATCGTTCTTACATTTTGATCTTATACACTTTGGTATTTATACATCACAAACACAACAGACTAACTTTTGTTAGGACCACTAACAGACTTCTGTTAACACAAATAACAGCACTGACTAATTTAGATAACTCGTTCGTCCCCTAGCAAATTCATGGGATAGGATGGGTGGATTGAGTTTGATTGTGCAACATTGAAAAGTGTTCAAGGAAAGAGGTAGAAAGTTTTAGTGATAAAATAGCTATCCATGTAATTTTAGGGAAGGGGAATGTTACTAACATTATCTATCACTTTTTTCAAAACATTTTTTATTATTAACTTTAACCAATATGTAAAGAGTGTGATAAAAATAATCCATCAAAAAGTACGTTAATATTTCTGCTCTAGGAAATAGGGACTGATGAACGTTGAAAGAAGAATAGAGTGATTAATCTGTAAAGTTAACAAGGGCCATGGACACTTGTGTCAGTGCGGCTTGTTTCGTGAGTGGCCCAATGTTCAAATCAAATGTTGACGGCCGTGCTATCCCCACCCTTTTTCTTTTCTCTTTTCACCTCTTATTTTTTGAAAAAAAGCATAAAATGTCCATTTTGCCCTCATTTTCTTTTTACTCTCTTTTTCTTTTTCCCACCCCTGCTTTATGAACGAAAATATGTTTTTGTTGTGTTAAATTTTTTGAAAAAAATTAACACAACGGAAATATGTTTATGTTGTGTTAATTAATTTACCTTTTTTAAAATGTTACTTTTTAATATCAAATCAATTATGATATAATATATTTTTTTAAAATTAAAATAATTACGATGTAATTTATCACTTTTAATAATAACGAATTAATTATGATACAAATCACCCTTTTTAATAGTATAAAAGGGTGGTTTATATCATAATTAATTTGATTATTATTAAAAATGGTAACATGTATCATATATTTTTTAAAAATTGTATCATAATTAATTTAATTATTATTAAAAAGAGAAATTTGAATCATAATTATTTCAATTATTATTAAAAATTTAATTCAATTTTAATTAAAAAATGTATTAAAATTAAATCAATTACTATTAAAAAGGGTAAATTGTATTGTAATTAATATAATTTCAATTAAAAATCGTAATTTATATCAATTAATTCGATTAATTTTAAAAAGATAAATTATATCATAATTAATATTTCAAATTTTTTTTTCAAAAAAATTAACACAATGGAAACATGTTTCTTTTGTGTTGTGTACCAAAGTTCCATACACAAATGGAAATGCATTTTTGTTATGCATAATACATAATGAGAACGTATTTTCGTTGTGTATGGAGGGCGTACCCCTTACACAATAGAAACATGCTTTCGTGATGTATATTATACAACAAAAATGTGTTTTCGTTAGGAGTATTTTCAAAAAAATAATAACAAACAAAATATGGGGTCAAAAAAGTGAAAAATTACGTGGGAAAAGCAGAGTACAAATGTTGATCATAAGCCTTTTATTTTGGGCTTACAGAAGTCCCTGCTTTTACACAAAGCAGCAAGTATTATATTTTGTCTATGTCCATAGATTTGAATTTTGTCCAACATTAGATATTTGATCAGAGTTATTACATTTCTAATTTTTTTTCTATTATTATTAATAAAAGTGGTAAAATGGGAAGATACCCTCAATTCTAGTGAGCAGGACACAGTTTTAAGTTTGAAAACATTTTGCAATTCATACTTATGGAAGGTTTGAGATTATATTGCCACCGAAAGAGAAGGGGGGGGGGGGGGGGAGGGTGGGGAGAGAAGGGAAATGGATATTCTAGAGATCATAGATCTGACCATTTTATTCACTAATGTAAAATTCGAACAATATATGGGCTTACATTATCTTAAGTTTATAAACTTATTTATTTTATAGAATACAATTCGTCTTGTATCATATTAGTAAGCAAAATGTAAATATTCAAATCCAACATTATAGTGGATATTGAATAATTACAAAGTATTAATTGTACATATAGTGAAAAGGGAAACACAAAAATATGGGTTAAATATGTTTTTAGTTCTTCAACTTTTTGCGGTATTGGTCTTTTAGTCCCTAATCAAAATATTGACTAGTCCTAGTCCCTAAACATTATCTCTGTCTTCAATTTTCATCCCTATCGTTATGTTGCCTCGTTAAGTGATGACTTGTCCGCACAGGTGGCAAATGAGGCGCTTCCAAGTGGCATTCCCTATGTGGACAGGTCAGTGTTTAGTAATTTATTTTATTATTTATCTTTTAATTATTTGATAAACTGGTATTAGTTTTTTAATTTTAATTAATATATTAGTTAAACCAAAGTTAGGCCCAAAGCCTAGTATAGAAAGGTGTAGTGTAGTTGCCCTTGCCCTCCATTTCCCCCTATTTGTTGTCTTAGGTTTAGAAACCCTAGTAGAGAAAGTGAAAGTCATGTGGTCAATGTGAATCTTCGTCCTTTGGTGTAGAGAATCAGAGGAGGTAAACAAGACTCTCATTTGGTCCCACTGCTATTGAAGACGATGCTTTCATCTACATCGAGGTATATGGCCTTTTGTCTTATATGTGTTTTGCTTTTGGTTTTATGGTTCGTTGAAAGCATGTTGGGTATGGTTTTTGTGTTGTCATTTGTTTGTTGTGTTTAATGTCTATATTCAAAGCATAATGAGTTGGGTTGGTATGTTTATTCATTACATGGGGCTTTGTTGGTCCTTGTATTAAAAGCATGTGGTGTTGGGTTGTTATATGTAGTGAAGGCATATGGGGTCTAGGAATGGTTTTTTAATTTGCATAGGGTTTTGAGAACCGTGTTTGGTAATGTGTTGTTTTATTGTGTGTAAATATTGTATGTTGTATTTTGAAAGTAACTCTAATTGGAATAGTGTTAGCATGTGCGGTCCTTATTTTATTTTTAATTATTTTATTTAAATTAATAATTTATTCTAAAAATAATTTTTTAATGGTTGGATTTTTTTAATAATTTTAGTATCAGATATGTCCTTTATAGTGGTGATACATCACAGGGGTTCTTTTTCCCAAGAACCCCAATTGCATTATATAGATGTAGACATAGGTGCTGTCCACAAAGTGGATATGGACACTTGGTCCTATTTCAAAGCAGTTGGGTTGGTGAAGGATTTGGGCTACTGTGAAAAGTTCAAGTTATGGTGGAAGGTGAATGAGGTGGATTTTGAACATAGGTTGAGGGAGATATATGAAGATAAAGAGGCTCTAGAGTTATCTAATTATACAATTAGAAATAATGCTAAAGTATACATTTATGTTGAACACATTACAGTGAGTGAACCCACTGTTATTACAAAGTTGGGTGGGGGAAAAAAATCCTAAGGCAGGTGTGGATGTTGGTGGTAGCAATGTTGGTGGACAAGTTAATGGTGGTGTTGGGACAAGTGATGGTTGTGGTTTTGAGTCTAATATGGATGGTGTTCCTGAACCAATGATAGATGTTGGACTTGTGTCAGGTGATGGTGATGGTGTATATTTGAACAAGGATGTTAATGTTGATTCAAGCAAAGACACTGCAACATAATCAAGTAAGGGTGCTGATGTAAATTTAATTAAGGGTGCTTATGTGGATTCAAGTAAGAATGGGGGTATTGAATCAAGTAAGCAAAAGGGTCTTGAGTCAAGTAAAGAGGGGGAACAAGAGACAAGTAAGGAGGGTGGACAAGAGTCAAGTAAGGAAGGGGAACAATAGTCAAGTAAGGATGGGGGTTTTTAGTCAAGTAAGGAGATGGGACATGAATCAAGTGAAGATGGGAATAGTGATTTAGAATTCACTCCATCGTCACTTGAGGAAGACAATGTGCAAACAAGCATGGTTAGTGATGAAGATGGTGATTCTGTTACTGATGTGCAGAAAATTGACTTTTGGGGTCAAGGGAATGAGGGTACAGTTGGTTTGATGGTGGACCACCCTTTGATATACCAAACATGGATATACTTGATTGATATGAGTTAATGTTACAAGCCTATATTATTGGTAGAGTTGAAAATAAACCAAATGTAATTGGTCATACATACTGTTGTATTAAGCTAAAATTATTGACAGGGGAGACACAATGTATATTCTGTGACATTTGGAATTTCTTTAATATTTTTTAATGACTAACAATAACAGGGTATTAAAACCTAATCAATGTACCAATAACAGTGATACAGAATGTAACAAAACAATTAACTCATAAACATGACACCAAATTTATGCAATTCAAGTTACCATTAGCTTTATGATATTTTGTCATTACATAAGTTAATAACATAACTAAATAGAACATACATTAATAAGTGCCATTGCCATTGCTACCCTAAAGTAATTACACTAATCCCTAAATACACTAAAATAGTCAGGATTGCTACCCAAACCCTATTACATTCATCCAAAATAGGGTTAACAAAATCAGATTTATCCAAAATAGAGTCCTCCAAAATAGCTAAAACAAAGTCCTCCAAAATAGCCAAACTGCTACCCCCTGCACAAGCTACACTTCATTAGGCAAAACATGCCTCCAAACAAAGTCATTAGCCATGAGACCATTGCAAGACCCAAGCGAATTTCCCCCTTGTTCCTTTCAGAAGTAAGCTTCTTCTATAGCTTACAAACCTTATTCTTGTGTTCCTCAACGGCCTCTGCAATAATTTGCTTAATGCCATCCGTTCCACCATCATTTTCGTTTGCCCACCTAAAGAATTTGCAGTGAATCCCCCTCTGTAAAATTACCAACAAAAAAATGAAACTCCAAAAATAGGTACTGAACTATTTAAAAAACCAACACGTTGCATTACCCTCCAATTTGGATAGCCCCAAAACATTCTTCCAAGATTCCATGCACTTTGAGAGGTTACGAGCACCTCTCTATCTCCATAAAAGCATCTTCTCCAACTAGTGACAACAGACGAGGATAATGCATTCGAAGAGGCCATCAACGTCTCTGCCGAAGAGAAGCCCCTCGACCCTGGTGATTCTCCTCTTCGAAATGGAGGCATTGTGCGATTTACTATTTCGAAGCACCACAATCATCAACGATGGTAATTCGAAGAGGGGCGACTTCAAGAGGAAAATGCAGAGAAGCAACAAAGATCAAGTAATGTTCCTATTTCAATTTAGGGTTTCCATGTTTTATTTCAATAATTGAGATTTAAAATTAATTTATTTTATTCTCTTTTTTAGATTTTAAAATTATATTAAAATATAAGCTGACCTGTCAACCCACATTTTGCCATGTCACCAATTTGTCTAGCATGGAAGCACCCTATTTGCCACCCATGCAGACACCTCATCACTTTACAAAGGAAGATAACGGCAAGGACGAAAATTGAAGATGGAGATAATGTTTAGGGACTAGGACCAATCAATATTTTGATTAGGACTAAAAACCAAAACCGCAAAAAGTTGAGAGACTAAAAATATATTTAATCTTAAAAATATATAGTGGAATAAACATCTAAACTAAAAACCCAGCAATCGATGTCCAGGAATACATATTGGGCTTCAATAAAAAAATAAGAAACATACCGTGTTTCTGTCTTGTAATCTTGGGCTTGGCTTCCTGCGTCCAGTTTAGCGAAAAACCAAAAATATTGGACTTTTAAAGCGAAGGTTAGCTGTATGTTAGCGAAAAAACAAAAAAAGCATAAATATTGGACTTTTACAGAGAAGGTTAGTCGCAAGTTGATAAATCAATCGGTGTATAGCTTTACTTTCCCTGAATGCTATGTAGCACATGGATTATTATTCTAATTAGCATGTGTTGTATTGTATCGTATTGATATTTATAAACGAAGAATGATACGTAAAACCGAGACAAACGGTGATTTACGTAAATCATGATTTATATTTTTAATTTTTTTAATCAATATTGTTTAAAAACAATTTCAGCATTTCACGTTTTCTTTTTGTGCGAATTCGTGCGTCTGTCTTCGTAAATAGCAACATTATTTATAAATGTACTTTGCGATTTGGTACGAAAATTTTTCCTAAAAGATTGCAGGAATCCTAGTTGTTTATTTTTTATTGGATTATCATGTAATCTAGGAGATACGTATAATTAAAAAAAGTGACGGAAATAATCCCACATTGTTCGTACATGGTGTTCGTGTGATAAAATTCGTAATAATTATCATTTCCCTTTATAAATACACATAAATTGTGAAAAAATATTTAAGCAAATACTGTCTTATTGATAATATATATATATATATATAACAGCATATGAAAACTAAAAGGATAAACCTTGGTGTAATGATAAGCTTGTCTTGTGATTTGGAAGTTACGGTAAGTAAAATAGTCACTGCTTGCGAGAGTAAGGCATGATACTTTTGCCCTCTTCAAACCCTAAGGTGTATTTAATAGAAAGGAAAGAAATAGATAAGAAATAGGATTGATAGAATTAGAGAAGAGAGAAATAAAGTGAATGAAAATAAGCGAGAAATAAAGTAAAAATAAAAGTATTTGGTTTGAGAGAAATAAGAAAGAGAAAATTAAAAAAAAAAAAAGGAATAAAAAATACAACATAATCATTTTTTTTTTGAAAGGCCAAAACAAATTTATTGATTGTATAACCAAGCACAAGATGCGCTAATTTTAGAAACAACGTACAGAAGATGAGTAACATAACCAATTAATCTTTTTTTATAATAAATTAAAACAAGGTTGATAATTGATTATGTTATATGAAAATCAATTATTTTTGTTTTATTAATACTACAACAATCGATTATCCACACTCTTAATTGATTATTTTTTATGAAAAATGTTGTTACTGTTCATTTCCATTCGGTTTTGCAAAAAAATAAAAAGGTGTAGGACTCACATCTTTTTATTTCTTTTTTCCCATCATTTCTCTTCTACCAAACATATCTCATTTTTTAATTTCTCATCCATTTCTTCTCTCTCTACCTTATTTTCACGATATTTCACCGGCACCAAACAAAGCGTAAAAGGTATAGGAGTCTTATGCACTGGACTATAGTAACAGTTAGAATAATTACAAAAAGGCTTTTTCTATTTACACTCTCCCATTTACTAAATACACTCTCTTTTTCTAATTTTTTTATATAAAATTAATTAAATAATCTTATTTGTTACCTCTTTCAAACATCATTATCCGCTTATTTCTTTTCATTGCACTTCCCTCTCTAGTTTTATTGTACTCCTTTACCTGTGGCTTTATCGCACTTCCCTCTTTTGCTTCACCATACTTCTCCACTTGTGGTTTTACCACACTCCCCCTTTCTTAACTATTATTATTATCTAACTTTTTATTTTGGATAAAATTTCTACTAGCCAAAAATAAAATTGCTAAAAAATGTGGAGAAGAAAAATGGGCTCATTGATTAAAGTGGGACACTTTTACAAATTTTTTACCAATATAGAGTTATTTTAAAACATATTACCAAAGTGGAGTGATCAACGATGGAAAACGTTAGTCAAACTAGCAATTTTTAGTCCACGTCAGCATTTTTAATATATTTTTTTTAATTTAACTGCGAAAAGGGCCAGGTTGGTTGTCACGTGGGATGCTTCAATGTCAGTTGCGTTTTCAGAAAACATTACTGCCACTGGGGTATCCCACGTGGTAGCCAACCTGGCACACAGCTGATGGTGTTGGTAGACACGTGTACAACACACTATTACTACTAGTGTTTTCATTTTTATTTTATTTTTTAAAAGTTTTTAAATTTATATTTATATTTTTTATAAAAAAATTGGAAAACGCTAGTAGTACTAGCATTTTTTACACGAGTGTAACATGCTATTACCACTAACGTTTTCGCTTTTTATTTTTTTTTAAAAAGTTTTATATTTATATATATATATATTTTTTTTTAAATTTGAAAAATGCTAATGGTACTAGCGTTTTCCATATTAATTTTTAAGAATTACTTCTCGTTCTGCGCAAGTATAAGGATCATCACTCTATGTAAATTGTGCAACTCGTGTTCCTTATTTTAAAGCTTTCTCTTTCTTTCGACAGAAAGATGGCATAGCCTCTTTTCAAAGTCTCAGGCCATCCCGCAAGCCAATTTTTTTAAAAATTAATATGGGAAATGCTAGTACTACTAGCGTTTTTCAATTTTTTTTAAAAATATCAATATAAATTTAAAAACTTAAAAGAAAAAATTAAAAGCGAAAACGCTAGTGGTAATAGCGTGTTGTACTTCCAATTTTTTTCAAAAAAAGATGAATATAAATCTAAAAACTTAAAAAAAAAAAATAAAAGCGAAAACGCTAATAGTAATAACGTGTTACACACATGTCCACTAACACCGTCAATTGTGTGCCAAGTTGGTTGTCATGTGGGATACCCCAATGACAGTAGCGTTTTCTAAAAACGCTACTACCACTGGGATATCCCACATAACAGCCAACTTGGCCCTTTCAGCAATTAAATTGAAAAAAAAATTAAAAATGTTGACGTGGATTGGAAAACGCCAGTTTTCCATCGTTGAGCACCCCACTTTGGTAATATGTTTCAAAACAACCTTATATTAGTAAAAAGTTTGTAAAAGACTCCGACTTTGGTCAATGAGCCATAAAAATGAGAGAAGAGAGTGCACTGAAACCACATATAAGGGAATACGATGAAACTACATGTGGAAGAGTACGTTAAAATCAAATGGGAGAGCGTGGTGAAACAGAAGAGCGAGAAATAATGTTTAAAAGAGATAAAAATTAAGGATATTTATGTAATTTTATATAAACAAAATTAAAAAATCAGTGTATTTAACAAATGAAAGGAATGTAAATAGCAAAAGCCATACGGAAGCTAAAATTTCCTTTGATTATATTTTTGCTTATACGGAGGCCCAAAACCCAGAAGAACAAAAATTAACTAAGAACAGAACGAGGCATAGAAATGCCTTTAATTTGATTTGATAACTAAAAAGATGATTTGATTTAATATAAAGTATCATAAGACATAAGGTGCACAAAAAAGAAAACACAGTTGGATGAGGGAAAAAAACACATATAGAAATTATTTTATTTTAAAATTAAGACTCATTTATAGTATAAAAATAAATACTTTAGCCAAGGTTCTAACATGATCATGTAATGCTATTATGGTTGTCTTTAGGGGTGTGCTTGAGATGAGTTGGGTCTGACTTATTCTTATCTTTATCTAGTCTAAAATATTTTGTTAGAGTCAATTATTTGAATACAAACTTTATCCAATCAACACTCGATAATATATGAGCTAAGACTGAGAAAACCTGATTTATCAAAGTAATATATCAATGTTAACATTATGTATAGTTAAATCATAGAATAAAAAATTAAAAACTTAAATTAAGGTATATTTTGTAATATATATTTCGAAATAAATAATATCAATATAAATATAATATTGTGTTATATAAAATATTATCTATTAAATAAAAATTGGTTAAATTAATTAGTAGGTCTCTAAACTATTCGAAAATTTTTAATTTTTAATTAGGTCTCCAAACTAAAACAAATTGTAATTGAAACCTTGATCTTGTAAAATTTTTCTAATTATGTACCTAAGATCTTTAAAACCACCACAAATTATCATTTTGTGATAACTTCAAGCCGTCATAAACTAATATCAAAGGCCCAATTACAAAAATTTTACAAGATTAAGAACCCAATTACAAATTTTTTAGTTTAGAAATCTAATTAAAAATTTTCAAATAGTTTGGGAACTTATTGATTAATTTAACTTAAATTTTTTTTATCATTAATATATACCATTGTTTAAAAATTTATATTTTTTAAAAGAATATAAAACATCAGACTGAGTTGGAATGACCTGAAATATAACCCAACTTTATTATCACAATTCATCGACTTTAATTTTTGAAATTCAAATTTGTCAAAATCAACCTAAGATCAGGTTGGATTAATGGAATGGGAGGGATCATGCACACTGTCTCTTCTTTTTATATATTTTTTTAACGAGTAATGATATTTCCATATAGTCTAACAGTTAATTTAATGGCTAAAAGAGCAGGTCTACCTTGACTAAAGTTTCAACTTTTGGTTAATACATAAGGAATTAGCTTTCTTAAATTCATCCGGACTAACCTAAAAATTTCTTCGCCATACAAATTTTTCCCACTCTAATTCTTAAACTCATTTCACACACAATTTATTCAATGTTAAAGTAATTACTTTATGCGTGTTTATAAATTATAATCAATGCACAAATTCCTATTATTTCAATTTAAGTGTATATCTAGTCCCATTATGGTTTTGTTATGCTTAGTTGTAACTCTTTCTCTTTTTTTTGTTGATTATGACGTAGATTTCTATCAGTACCCCTAGTGATAAGTAATCAATATCTTGCCACGTTTCCGTAAGTTAAAAAATAAGTATGTGTTCATATTTCAATTCAATGAAATATGCAACTGAATATCAATATTACATAACAGGAAAAGAATAAGGGTACGAAAGAAACCCCCATATATATAACATAATTCAAGACTTTTTACCTTAATTCCATTCTAATATCACAAAATCTGGGATGATCAGGATGACTGGATGAGGCAATAATACAAGATCATAGTATATGTTTCATTTCGTACATTTAATTGATTGTTACTGTTAACATGTGCATGATTGATTATGAAGACTAACTGCCATCTGATTTAAGATTGATAGATATCGGTTTCCTAAATGCATAAACCTAGAAGAGAATGACAATAAACTAACAGGTGCAGCATGTGATTCTCGATTAGATCAAAGGTCCATATCTACCATGTATCTTGATCTTTAATATCTTAGGAATTGCATATGCATCATGACTATGACAACTTTTTAATTATGTCTTAGTATGATTTTGATTAACAATAATATCTTGGCATGTACTCCATCCAGATTCAGCTAACAGGTCATTTTTTCTTTTCCCAAAGAACAGAGGAAAGATAGCTTTTCAATCATAATAAACAAGAATACTTGGGACATATAGTAGTCTGCCTTCTAGCTTTGGTTTCTAAATAGAAATAAAGTACTGGCGACAGCAAGCCTAAAGATTCCACACGATTTTACGTCTCTCTCTGATTAGCCTTATAATATTATGTCACATGATTTCGGTTGGACGAGTTGGCCTCTATAATTTATTTGTTCCTATGGGTGCTACAAAAGGTGAATCATCCATCACGCCGAACGTTCTGACTTGGTCAGAATTAAAAACAAGCGAATGATTTTATGAACCTTGTCTAATATGTCTTTGAATCTTGTTTAACTTGTAAGTACAGTTACAATCAACATTACTTTATTGTAATTGATTAATACTGATGTGCTTCTGTTACGATGGCTGCCCTTTTGTTTATTTATAGATGTGGCATCTTAATCTCCCCGAAATATTATGCTTATTCAATAGTTTAAAGGCAAGGCAACAACGTTATTCAATTTTACTATAATATTCCTAGTGGCATCATATTCGGAGGGCATGATCAACATTTTAATACTATTTTTGTCAAACCTGATGATGCTTTTGTTTAGTTAATTTTATAATTTATACTTCTCGTTGCCAACTTTTGGTGTGCTTACCTTAGCATTTTCGTACCTACGTGTTGTTGAAATATTTTGTTTTGGAAGAATCTCATTTAAGATAAATTTGTTTCCACCATGATAAGAGTATGTTATTGCTTTGCTTCCTGTATTTTCGTTCAATTAAAATTAACGTGCATATATTTCTTTTTTAATTTGCTCATCCTTTCATATTGCTACCAACTACATAAATAAATTGGCGCTTTGTTCCTTTTGGTAGAACGTGTTACAGGCGTTGAGGGATCCGATAATCTGGTAGTCATGAAGTTTCTTAGGAACCACAGATAAAAAAAAAAAACATGAAAGAGCTGTCTTTGTTGGATAAATATTAAATATTATTATCTCTTAATATGAATGAGATATTATAATTTTTTATTGTAATATTTGTGTGATCTTAAAATCCCAACGCGGGTGTTTGTGTCAAACTTTGATACTTGTGTTTTATATAATCATGAACACTGGACCTAACATTAATTATTAGGTAAGTGATAATTTAGGTCAATTTATTTTAGAAATAATTATTTTTTACTTTTAAAATAAATAATAAATAATTATTAAAAAAAAAGGATTCCAAACCTGTGTAGTATTGTGAACTTATGTTTTGTTTGGTTAAGTGGAGAGGAAAATAAATTTTTGAATTTTTAAAAATTTAGGTAGTTTGGTTGAGTAGTAATAAATAAAAAAAATTAAATTTTTGAATGGATTTCACTACTTATTTTTATTGTCTTTTTCACTTGTTTTTATTCACTTCTTTATCTGTCATTTTTTTTTTACTAAATAATTTATAATTTCAAATTATTTGTTATTTATATTTTACCTCTTAACTTTTTTTTTTTTTATTTTTTTTATCTATTTCTATCTTATCTACTTAAACATTGGAAGATGGCTGGATCGTTACATCTTTGTACTTTTTTGAAGTGAATTTGCTTCATCGAAAATTAAAATACTCTGATGGCGTCACCTTTCTTTATAAATAGTAGTAGCATTCATTGAGGCTAGGAAAGTTCAATTCTATCCTATGGATATTAGTCCTCGCCACTCAATCAGCAGAACAGAAAAAGTTGGGAAATTGATTCGGTGTAGTGGGAAATCAAAAGCATTCATACAGTCAATATTTTACAACAATTGCATGAAGATTGGACGGTTCAAAACTTTAATGTGTGTTTTTATTATGATTTATTTAGATAAAATATGAGTTGTCTAATCTTCTTTTAATAGTTATAAATTGCTAACCGCATGATGCCTAGATTACCAACTGCAGGCAATTCGTATCCAGAAATTTGTGCCCATTTACAGGACAAGCACCACGTCATAATTTATTACCCAGAAAAATATGTTTTTTTTCCTCTAAATAGTTAAAATTTGGTTTTCATCTTTCCAAAATTTTATCTAATTTTGGTCTTTTAAAATACATAACTAGTTGCTTTTATCAAGGATTTTAACTCTGTTAACTTAGTGTTAACATAGCTAACAAAGTTACACTACTGTACAAGTAAACATTTTAAGTAATGTGACAACCAAGTAGATATCACATGACAAGTGTATTTTCATCTCTAGAAAATTTTCAAAGTTTGATTTTAATTCTCATAAAATTTAAAGTTTGATTTTAGTTTTCATCAAATTTAAAATTTGGTTTTAGTTCCCATCAAATTCAAAAGTTTCATTTTAATTTGCATAGAGTTCAAAGTTTGATTTTAGTCCTTAATTCAAAGTTTCATTCACTAACACTTTCACCTCACTAATAACATCACACATTATCATTTAAACCACTATTAGGGAAGGTGTTAAAACCTTTTAGGCATAGTATTTGACACCCTTCAATAGTTAACAAAGTTTCAACAATTAGAATTCTATTCAACAACCTTTGCAAAATTCTACTACTAAAGAAATATGACACTAAGCATTGCAATTTTTTTAGTTACTAAAGGGTGTTAGGAAGCATGCATTAAAGGTTTTAATGCCCAATTCGGATTTAGGTCATTCATTTGTTATTATATAAGGTCTCATGGTTTCTCTTCCGCCTTTGTTGCTAATCTTTAATAATAGTGTGAACCAGAGTTTTTAAAATTTGATCAATCATTGAATTAGTGAAGGCAATAATTCAAGGTTCAATGATCTAATTGTGATTAAATCATGGTTAAATTTGTATAATTAAATAAAAGTATTTTGATTTTTAATATAATATATTAATCAATATTAAACAAAAAATAACATAATATTCATAACTTCATAATATTATTGGTAAGGGTGAGTGTGAAATGACTTTATCTTTGTTCTTATCCGACCTGAAACTTTGTTTGGGTCATTTATGTGAATCTAAACCTAACTCGATCAAAACCCAATAATATATTGGGCAAGACCGAGTCAACTCAATTTATTAATGTAATATATTAATATTAACATTATGTATAATTAAATCGTAGAATAAAATAATTATAAAACTTAAAGTAAGGTATCGGTATGGAAAAAATAATTAATAAGACTTGAAATTTGTAAAATATTAATAGTTTTAAAATAAAAAAATTAAAACATTAATAATTTTAGAATGGAAGTAGTAGAAAAATAATACCCCTAACACTTATGGTCTATTTAGTAGGGATGAAATGGAGGGGAAATAGGGAAGCAGATGTGAAAATTGAGGGGATATAAGATGAAGTGTGTTTGGTAGAAAAGAAATAAGTGCCACACCTTTTATTTTTCCGCAAAAATAAGCATAAATTAATGGTAATAGTGCCACTTTTTAACATCTTGTGGCAATTAAAAAATGCCAAAAAATGACATTTAGTGAAGATTTTAGACATTTAATTTATTGATAGTTTAAAATAGTCAGAAACGTATATAATTAATTTTCAAAAACAACAATAGATTTTCACATATGATAATAGATTGTTTGTTGCAAAAATCAATTAACAATAAATTTGTTTACTCTTTTTCCCATTTCTCTTTCTTATTTATTTCTTATTTCTCTTAAATCAAACACCTTTATTTTTACTTTATTTTTGTACTTATTTTTATTGATTCTATTTTTCTCTTCTCTATTTTCATTTACCATATTTCTCACCTATTTGTTTTTTGTTTACCAAACACAGCATTAAAGAACAACACCTTTTAAAGTTACTATTTTTAAAGCATTTTAATCTTTTATTTTTTCTCTACCTTAAAAAAAAATCCGCTTTGATTTTCTATAAACTGTACTTGTGCCACTTTATTGTTGGATATAACTAAAATAACATTAAAAGAGGTTGCAACTTGCATGTAGTTTGTTAGGTTCGTGCAAATAATGGTATTTATGAAGGTCAGCTGCTTAGTTGTCAAATATAGAGGAAAACAATAATAAAGTTCTCTTGTTTAGGATACAATCGACTTTATATATATTTAGATGGGTGAAGTGAGGTTTATAATAATGGAGTAATTAATGAGAGAAAAATTAAGCATGTTGTATTAAATTTTAACACCACTCCTAATTCTTAGGAGCCATGCTAAGGATATAAAAACAAGTTTTTGTTAAAAAATATTTTTTATTAGAAATATAAATTTATTTATTCTGTTAATATTTTTTATTTTTAACATCACTCTTTACGAAACTGTTAATTTTTAGTTTTAATGAATCACAAATGTGAGACAACAGTTTGTTTATTATTTTCTATTCAACAGAAGGCCGATCTGTTTATTGCCCAAAAACTATAATACGATAAAATATCTACAAAGAGAAAAAGGAAGAATCTTAGACCATATAATGCCCTTTTATTTTTGTAATTATGCCCTTTTAAAGTTACATATTCATGTTTTTTTTTTTTATAATAATGGCAATAAGGTCTGAATCTAAGACCTTGTCCAAACTATCCAAACTCCTTATTAGGCTGATCCTAATGAATTACGTATTCGTGATATTCTAAGTAAATGTTTTACTTATGCAGTATTTTATAAAAGAATTAATTTCTTCTGAATAATTATATAGTTCACTATTTCTATGGTTGCAAGTGCAAACTTCAAATTAAGAAAAAAAAATGCAAACTACCATCAAGAAGTGCAATAAATGGAATTAACTGAAATTCTTGAGGAGGCACATTAAATTTTGAGTAAAATATATTTTTTATCTCTCAAAATATTTTAAAATGTTGGTTTTAGTTCTTACAAAAATTTAATACGATTTTAGTCCCTACATTTACCAAAAGTAATGTAGTTTTAGTCTTTCATTAGTGATTAAAAACAAGTGTTTTTAAGAAAATGTAAGGATTAAAAACATAGTAAATTTTTATAGAGACTAAAACTAACATTATGAAGTATTTTGATTTTTGAGGAATTAAAAACATATTTTACTCTTAAATTTTTAGTGTTTTAATTACTGAGTTTTGCGAGGGGTACCTGCTACGGCCTTCTTCACTATTGTGGTTTTCCGTCTTCATTTATGGCCCCCTTTTTTTCTTTTAGAAAAAAAAATAACAACATTTTTATATTTATTAAACTATAAGAAAATCAATGTACCAAAAAGAAAACTATAAGATAATCATAAGTTGTAAAAAGATATCTTCTTTTATTTTGTTACAAAAATCATTTTATTTTAAAATTTTCTCTTAAAAATTTAAAATATAAAATAAGTTAACTGAAACACGTATTTTAAACAAAGACACTCCCAAAATCAACACTGAAAATAACAATCGCATATCAGGGAAATTAGATATTTGGCAATCGAATAATATAAGAGGGTTTATATATTTTTTTCTGGCCATGGTTAATATGCTTGAAATTGAGTATGTATAATCTAAATCCTAAATATTGCCAGATGTCCTTTCCTTTTATAGTGTTATTGGTTGGTTGATACTGACTGCGCCTTATCTTCTCCACTTTTCACGGCACAAGGCACACACAAATGGAAATCAATCAATCAATTATTATACTATAAGTAACAGTCCAAGCACAAACAACATGATTCTTAAACCAATAATTGGGTTACGTAAAGGGTATAAATTATTCAACTAAAATAAGGAAGTACCCTACCTGCATTTTAATGTGGAAATCGAGAATAAAATAATAGGAATAATTTTAAATAAAATAATACGAAAATGGAAAAGTTTGACAAAATGATGTGATAAGATATTAAAAAATACCTTTCCATGAACGGAGAAGAAGCCTCCACGTCTCCCTATACTTAAACCTCGTACATCTTGCCGACAACGTACACATCGAAAAGCATAAAAAAAAAAACAAACTTATTTGACCTTACACAATTCTGTCACATATTTTTTTTGCTTTTTTGAACCATACTGTGTACCACGATAGCAGTATTCATGCACGTTAAACACTTGCGAAAGAGTGTCAATTATTATTATTGGGCAAATTACTTTCAATAAAATGGAGGGGAAGAGATGAAATTTTATAAACTTTAGGTGTTTGATTCAAATTTTAAAATAAAAGGAAAGGAGAATGGAGGGGGCAAAATTACGTCTCATTTAATTTTTGCTTCCTTCTAACATTGGGGAATTTGGAGGAAAAGGAGGAGATTTAAAATATTTCAAGTATAATTACTAAAATATCTTTTATTTATATTTTGAAATTCAAAATTATAAAGGAATAAAGATAAATTAATTTTTAAAATCTCTCACATCTCCTTGTGAACCAAACAAGAAAAGGGCTACTTTTCCTCCCTTCTATTAAAATCCTTCCCCTCTCCTCTTTTTAATAAAACAGAATGTTTAATTATAATCTCTCCCCTTCCTTGCCCGTCTCTCCCCTCCTCTTCATTAACACTGTGTTTGGTGAAGGTGAAATGGGAGGGAGAGGTGAGAATGAGTGAGTAATAAGAATTAAAGTTTTTTGGTTTGAAGGAGAGGTGAGAAATGGGGGAGGATCGAGGGTGGGCTCATTGGTTTTTATTTTCACGTTGAGATGTGCGAAAATGAGGAGGGGGAGGCGCTGTTGAACAATTTGTGGCAATTTTTGGTATTTTTAACATTTTGTAGTGGTTTAAAATCATCACAAAATGTAATAGTCAATTATCCAAAACCACAATATATAATAGTCAACTATTAGCCTACAGTAGTTGACTATTGGCCCTCTGACTCAATTAAAATTTATTTTATTATTCATTTTTCAATTTCTCTCTTTCCTATTATTTCTCACCTATTTGTCTTAAACCAAACACATCTATTTCTACTTTATTTCTCACTTATTTCTATTCACATATTTCTCTCTTCTCTATTTCCATATACTCTATTTCTCACCCTTTTTTTCCTTCTTCCCAAATACATCCTAAAATCCCTCTCTCCCCCTCCTTTTCTTTGAACCAAATGAACCCTTCATCTCCGATGAAGTTAGCATATTGATACACAAAGATAGTGTTTTGATGACATAATAGAATATTTCTGTACTTTTATTTTTTTATTTTATCTTGTTTTAATGAAAATAAAACGAGTATATTATAAAAACTAAAAACATATTTAAGTCTATTTTTTAATCTCATATTTTGTTCTATTCTGTTTGTGAAACATATTAAATATGAAATAGAATTCATATTAACTACTATTACAACATGTAATAAAACGTAACATTATTGTTAGGAAAATACCTTTGAAAATAATTATTATATAAGATTTTATATAATAATAATAAAATATTAAACATTTTTTGTTTTAAGAAATATAAATTTATTTATTTATTTTACTTTTTTTCTACTCTATTAAAATTTTATTTTATTTTATTTAATAAAAATATTAAAAGTTAAGAATAAAGTTAAAAAAAAACTCATGTCTTCTTAATTTTTAAAATAGCAATTTATAAACTAAAATAAAAATGATGATTATTTTAAAGTAATGCATTGTTGAGATGGTGTAAAAATAATACACTTGGATTTGCCCTAATGACAATTAAAAATATGTTTTGTAATACGGGATGGATATGAATCACAAAGCAAGATCCGGTTTGGATTTATTATTTTTATTAGTATAATATTTATCTTAAAAATATTTTGTGTTTATATGGGATAATTAAATAATTTTAAGGCAACAATTATTTTTATAAAAAATAATTTAAAAACATTCATAAATGCATAACATTGATTTTGAGGATTAAAAAAAATGCATAACATAGAATGAGCTAATACATATTTTCTTTTTCTTTTTTTTTAATGTTGGTTTAATCCTTAAGAGCTCGTTTGGTGGTTAGGATATGACATGATAGGATAGGATAATTATCTTATTCTGTTGTAATTTGTTGTTTATTGTGTCAATAGGATATGATATTATTTTCCTATCTCTTTTCGTATCTTATTACTTTAGTGTATTTCTTATCCTGAGGGGAGAGCTGGGTTAGAAAGTAACAGGATATGATAAGTCCTCTCTTTCTCACTCCCTCTCTCTCTCTCTCTCTATATATATATATATATATATATATATATATATATATATATATATATACTAGTATTTTAACCTGTGCATTGCATTGGATAAATATTTTTTATATAACTTAAATTTATAATAAATAAATACTTTTGAATATATAAATTATATTATAATTAAAAATTTGTAATAAATAAATATTTTTGAACATATAAATGTATTTTAAATTTTTAATAAACAATTATTGTAATACAATGTTAATTTTTAATTATTGATAATTTCTTTTAAAAAAATATTGAAATTCAAGTCAGAACTAAAGATATTGAAAATGATAGATTGAAATAGATAAGAGGTTAAAAATTTTCTAAAAGTGCTCTCATTGAACAATGACAGCTAAACACGTTCTCGTTGAAGAATATAAACTAAAAACTCTCAAGATAGCTATTTTCATTTAATATACAGGGTGTGTGTGTGTGTGTGTATATATATATATTATAGCAAATATTATATATAATTATATATCAACAAGTATAATATATTGTCAAAATATATATATAATTGATATCTAATATACAATGCTATATATTATATAAATTAATATATTACTATATATTATATTTATTATATATTTATATAATATATATATATATATAATAATTTTGACATGTAAATTTAAAGTATATTATTGATTAAAATATTAAAAATTAAACAATTACTGTTCAAATTTTTTTTAAAGAAAATTATTTGAATAATAATTATAATTTTAAAAATCCTTTATAATTTTTTATAATTTTAAAAAAAAGTAACTACATAAATAAAAAGAAAAATAGGTTGTGCATTGATAGTGTAAAACAATTTTACACTGTCATTCAATCACAAACCATCATGTATGATAAGTTTGTTGACTTTTACACAAACTACCTTAAAAGTCATATCAATGATGATTTTAATTGGTTGACAGTGTAAAACTTTTTACACTTACAGTGCATAACCATTAAACTCAAATAAAAATTAATATTGTATGCTTTAGTTAAAATTATATTTTTTTGGTAAAAATTAAATTAAAAGATTATTTTAGAAAATTATATGTAGTTTTAATGAAATAATAATTTTTTCATTTAATTTTTTTTTCATTTAAACATAATTTATATTTTATTCTATCATTATTCGATTTGTTATCTAATGTGCACCAAATATTATATAAGATTATGACTTATCTTGCTCTTATCCTATCATGTTCTTATCTTACTTTGATATGCTATTTTATCTTATCATTTTCTGACTACCAAACGGACTCTAAAAGCTTGAGACGAAATCAAATTTAAGGTGTATTTTAATAAATAATTTAATTATATATTTACTAATAAATTCTTATTAAATAAATTAAAAAATTATTTTCAAAAAGGTAATAAACTTATTGAAATAAAATAATAAAATTAAAAGAAATCATAAATATACTTTTTATAAGATAAAATAAAGGCTTAAATATGTTTTAAGTCCTTCTAAATATGACTTTGTCAAGTTTTAGTCCTTACAAATTTTTTTGTTTGTTTTAGATCCCTGACATTTTTTACTATCCTTTTTAGCACTTATCATTAACTCTAGTTATTTAGTGCAGACTTAACTAACAAAATAAATAATATTAATTAAGATAATTAAGGTAATAAAGAATATCTTAAATTAAGATAATTAAATTATTTTTAGACGTCCAAATTCAATTAAGTTATATATTTATTATTTTATATAAATAAGGTAATTGCATATAATTTACTTTTTAAGTTATTTTTAATTTTTAATATATTATGAACAATGATTTTTATTTTTTTTAATGTTGTTCTTACTTTTCAGTTTACTAATTTACTTTCAACATTGTACTTTTTAAAAAAATTATAATATACTTAGATACTTATAATTTATTTTTAATATATTAATTTATCTTTAAAGACAAAATTACCACTTGTGAGATATTAAAAAACTAAATTATAATACAATCAGTCAAATTAATGAATTGAAATATAAAAATAACATCAAAGTAATATATTAAAAGTATATTATAAGCATCTAAGTAAATTATAATTTTTCAAAAAAAATTACAATTTTAAAAATAAATTAGTGAATTTAAAAGTAAAAATAATATAAAAAGCAATAAAAATCATTGTTCATAATATATTAAAAATTAAAAATAAATTGTAAAAATAAATTATATGTAATTACCTTATTTATATAAAATAATAAATACATTACTTAATTGAATTATAATCTAAAAATAATTTAATTATCTTAATTTAAAATATTCTTCATTATCTTAATTAATATTTTTTATTTTGTTAGTCATGTTAATACTAAATTAACTCTAGTTAATGGTAAGGACTAAAAAAGGACAATAACAAAATGTTAGGGATCTGAAACTAATAAAATTTGTTGCAAGAACTAAAATTAGACAAAGTCATATTTACATAGACTTAAAACATATTTAAGCCTAAAATAAATTACTCTTCCAAACGCCTCATAAGTAAAAACTAAACTTTGCCCGAGGATTGCCAAGCCTTTCAGTAATTTACTTTTACTTTCTATGAATAACTGTATTTATTGTAATAGTAAGATTTTCTTTTAATTTTTAGTATTTGAATTGCTATTTCTTTTGCTTGTGACAACTGACGACCGGATGAATTTGCTTTTTCTGTGGGTGAGCATTTGTCACATCCTTTTAGTGCTTGTTAGGGTGAATGCTTGTAAAATAATTTGAATAAAATTGATTTTGGTTAAAATAAATTTTGAAACGATATGATTTATATTTAAATTTTTTATTCTAAAAATAAATTATAGTAAATTCAGTATAAACTTTCTTATCTAACGCAAAAACCATCGAAAGTTGTTTCAACTAAAATCAATTATAAAACCAAAATTAATTTCTTAACGTGAAATGTAAAATCACGTTAAATGATATTTCAAGTTTCAACGTATTTTTGAATCATCTTACATGAATCCAAACAGACTAAACATAATGTATTATCACATTCACATCATCCATGTATACAAGGATTTTAGTCTGAGTGGAGGTAAACAGTTAAATAATTGAAAAAGTAACTATATGTTTAGTACAACAGTTGAAATTTATAAAAAGTTTTTTTTTTTTAAAGTTGTTTTATGACATCAAAGAAGTCCAGTTGTTTAATTATTTTGATAAAGAGATTTTTTCCCCACTAAAATCGTATTTCCAAATTGTCCTTGTCCATTATTAATACAAACAAATAACTATATCTTTTTTCATAATTTATTATGTAAAAGTTAATTTTTTTAATCCACACAAAATTAATTATTTGATTTTGATTATAATTGCTTTTTAGCAAACTCATCCAAACAAAAAACTAATTTTGATTATAATCGATTATAACAATAATTGATTATACATATAATCAATTATTGAAATAATCTAATTTTCACAGCTCTATTTGTTTATTTTAAAAACGTCTAAAATTAATTTTAATGGACTTAACTTTAAATCGTTAGATGTAATTAATATGTGCATTCAAATTATTTCAAGAATGAATTTACGTTGAAATATATACTTTCCTTAAAAAACAAAAACTCCCAATTAAACTTTTAACCCACAAAAAGATCAGGATATAAGAAAGTACTAGTACCCTGCAAGAGAGGGATGTGATTTGGTGAACTAATCCCACCTTCGGAAATATGACTCGATCTTTGTCTGATTGGATTAATGGAGATCATCACTTTAAGCTACAGCACAAGGACAATGCATACACGTGTTTGTCTACATATACCTGTAGTTATTAGCATCGTGTCTATACAGAATGTGGGTAACCAATCACTAGCATGTTGCAATAGACGTCATAAATATGTGAGACAATAATGTTATATGTGTTACATGAAAAAATCATTTTTTTAATCGTCATTCCCTATACTCAATTTTATCTAAAGTAATATTTGTACTAAAAAATAAAATATTTTTTATATAATAAATATTTTCAATGAAAATGTATTATTTCAAATATTTAAAATTAATTCTAATATTAATGATAATATTTCTAAAAATTATTAAAATAAATAACTTTTGTTATTATGAAACTTAAAACCTATGTTAAGAAATCAAAAGTAAAAAAATTAAAAAATTAATTTATATTATTTTGTTATGATAAGTATTTTTTTTAGTGTAAATTATTACTTTCAATTCTTTAACGTACATTAACGCGTAAATATTAATAAAACTTTAAATTAAGTACCTGTTTGAAAGCAAAAAATTGTAAACAGTAAAAATTCAATCAATACGCATTCACGTGACTTACGAAAGTAATATAAAATTTTCATTCTTTCAACTTGTAAATATAAAACTTTCAATTCCATTAAAAGTAAGGAATATTTTAATGTGCTCTAAAAAAAGGAATATTGTACAGGTGATCCAGTTTAACTAATAATTTTAAATTCGATTCTTAAGAATACAATTATGTTAAATATCTAAAAAAAAAGTTTTACCATCTATAATAATCATATATGACTTGAGCAAAATTATCCCTTTTAAAAAATACCTGTAATCTCTAAAAAAAAAAATACTAATAAATATCAGAATAAGAGTGAGGGGCTTTATTTTGTCCCAAAACAAAGCATGGAATATCAATAAAAATTTGAAAATAAATATAGAAAAAATGAAACATAAATGTCATATTTTTTATTACTTATATTTGATTATAATAGTTAATAAGTTAATTGAGACCTAAAAAATATTTTTAACTGAAATTTATTAAATTATTTTATTGAATTATCAATGTTTGATAGAATTAATTGTTAAACTAACTAAAAAATATAAAATGATATAAAAATATATTTAATATGATTTTTATATAATCATTTTTTATTTTGTGTACAAAAATATATTTTTATGCAATTTTTGTTTTAATTTTTTTTAGTTAATTTTGAACTCTTATCATTTTTCGTTTAAAGATTGAATATTTTATTAAATAAATAAACAATACATTAAAAAATCTATTAAAATATTAAAGATAAAATAAAATAAAATAATAATAAGTTATAAGTTTAAATAATATAAAATTTTATAAATTAATAAAAATATTTGTTAACTATTTTTTTTAATTTCAATCAATTAAATTTATAAATTAATTAAATAAATCGTAAAATAGATAAAATAAATTCTCGAACATGCTTGTTAACTATCTATTTCAAGTTCTCTTTACTTTGTTGGAGTTGGTAGACATGCAATATCAGAAGAAAAAAATGAAAATAAACATAGGTAAATAAAATGAGAATTACTTACAGAAAAGATGCATAAAAGGTATATTTTCCCTATTTTTTTTTAAATCTATACTTCAGGTTCTTTTTACTTCTTAAAGAAGGTAGGGGATGGGGAATCTATAATAATACATAAAAAAGTATTGTTTATTTTATCTTTTAATTGCTACTGATTTATTGTAATTGTACTCTCTAATTTCAGTTTTTTTATAAGTTGTGCTACGTTATAAGTTTGTTATTTTCATTTTTATCTTATTAAAAAATAAAAAATGCAGACAAACAGATAGTACAATGTCTATTTTTCTCTTAGTATTAAATACATGTTTTTAGTTGTTATAAATAAGGTAATATTTAATTTTAGTCTCTCAAAATAAAATCATTTTCTTTTACTCTTTTATTTTGTAAAAATATATTATATGCAGTTCTTATTTTCATACACAAGAGAAAAAGAAGACAATTTTTTGTAAAAGACAAAAATCACACCTGACACTTTTTTATAAACAATAATTAAAATTAATTTTATTTTAATATACTAAAAGCAAACATTTTTACATTTATAAAAATTAAAAACATATTTAATCTCATTTATAAATTCTCGATACAAAATATTAAGAGTTTAAGTTTAATGGTTATATATTGTCAGTGTAAAAACTTTTACACTGTCAATCAATCGAAAATCAACTTTGGTGTAACTTTTAGGATAGTTATTATCAAAGTCAACAAACAAACTTACTATACATGATAAGTTGTGATTGGATAGTGATGTAAAACTATTTTATATTGTCGGTACATAACCTATTTTCTCAAATATTAATACATTATGTGCGTGTTAAGTTGTTAACACATGTTCAATACATACCCTTATTCGGAATATATCTAATACGTATTTTTCTAAAGGTGGTGACAGGATGCAGAATCTGGAAGTTAAAATTGCTTCTTCTTTTTGTTTGGCATATATCCAATTTGCTATTTAGATTGCTCAGAATTCGACATTTCATGAACAAACGAAATATATATATTGAGTTTGATTGTCATTTGGTTCATGAGAAGGACAGAGGTTAAGTAGGGAGAGCTAAACATGTCTCCTAACATAACGAAGGGTTTTTGGACCGTTAGATATTTTTATTTTTTAATTGTTGGCTGAGATTTTTCCTTTTTCTTTTCTTTTTTCCTCTTTCTCTCTCTCTCTTTCTCAATTTACTCCCTCTTTTTTGGTATTGATATCATTAACGGCACCACGACGATAAATGATAACAAGGAGAACCAAACAACATCATCCAGGAACAAGAAGTTGCGACTCCTCATGGTATCGCACTTCACTATGTTCCCTAACATGTCACAATGGCCGAAAGGAATGCAAGAGTTGACGTACGCGTTTTTTCCTGATAACAAATTGAGTGACGTTGTGAAAGGCATTTTCGTCCTCGCGTTCGCATAGTGGGCAGAGCTGACATCGTTGACATTCTGCGAAACAATGTCATATATTTGATGTCGACATCAAGAGTGGGTTCTTCAGTAATGACCACGGCGATGGGTAAACGTTCAATAGAATTTTAGGGACTTTAGCTCACGTGTTCTCACTGACGAAGAAGTGGTTTCCACCTGAAGAGGGGAAAAAGAAGAGTAAAGTTTTGAGTGACATTGTGAAAGGCATTTTCGTCCTCGCGTTCGCACAATGGGCAGAGATGACATTGTTGACATTCTGCGAAACAATGTCATATTTTGATGTCGACATCAAGAGTGGGTTCTTCAGTAATGACCACAGCGATGGGTAAACGTTCAATAGAATTTTAGGGACTTTAGCGCACGTGTTCTCACCGACGAACAAGTGGTTTCCACCTAAAGAGGGGAAAAAGAAGAGTAAAGTTTTTTGGGGGGGGGCGGGGGGGTAAATTTGGAAAAGAAAGGGGGAAAGAGGGAAAAAAGAGGAAAAATCTAGGCCACCAATTCAAAAACAAAGAGATCTAATGGTCCAAAAAACTCATTCCTACGGCGAGAGACATTTTAGAAGGAGTTTAATTTTTATGTTCTGTCAGTGTAAAAAGTTTATATTGTCAACCAATTAGAAATTATCGTTAATATGACTTTTAAGGTAATTATTGTAAAAGTCAACAAACTTACTATACATAGCAATTTGTGATTTAATGACAGTGTTAAACTCTTCACACTGTTAGTGCATAAATTATATTATGTCAAATTTTATGTATATTAATAAAGTATTAAATAATTTTAGATTAGCGTAATATTTTGCATACATGATTTATATGATAAGATTTGCAAAGGTGTAATTTGGATCATTTGCATTTATATATGTAGATTATATTTATAAAATTTTATATTAATCTAAAATTGTTTAATGCTATATTAATATACATCAAATTCAATATAGTATATATTTTTAAAATATATAAAAAATAAGAACACTTTAATTATATATTTATAATTGTTTAATTTTAACAAAATTTGACATAAACAACTAAAATAATATATACTTATAATTCAACTATTAAATCAACAAAAAAATACACTTTTATACAAAATTATTAATGATATGAGACTTGATGTAACTTATAATTTGATGACCTGTTACTAAGTCCGTATTTTTGTACATGCCTCTTGTGATGCAGAACAAGTGTTTGCATTGTAGCGGAGGGAGGCCAACAATGCCGCGTGATGCATCTTTTAGCGGTGCAGCCTCGCAGGCAAGAGAAGAAGGGGCAAACCGAGGTTTCTTGTCTTAAAAGAGGGGCCATCGTTCCAAAACCTATATATTATTGTTTAAGTATTTTTATATTATTGCATAATACAAATTAGAATTTTATTTTGATAATTTATGAAATAAAAGTTATTAAATTTTTCATTAATTATTAAAGTGAAATTTTAATATTAATAGAAGAATAATATTAAAAATATTTTAAATTTATACTTAAATTTTATTTATTTTTATGTTATTTTTATCAAAATTAAAATTTAACCTCAATAATTTATGTCAATTTTTATTGTAGAGATATTAAAATAAAATATTACTTAAAATATAAAAATACCTATAATATTATATTAATTTTTTCTCCGTCCAAGGCGCAACTTGGAGCAATTGGACAAGTGCCCATTTTTTTTAATGCCATTCATTTGTCCACATTATTTTACTTTATAAATAAAGGAATTGTATTTATCACAAGTCTCCACTTTAGCACCAAACGAGTCAAGAATTTACTAATTAACACGCATTCTCCTTTCAATTTCAACTCCACTAACACCATTAACACATAGATTATTGGTGCCTTTTTATTCTTTATAATATTTTTTTAGAGAAAATCTTATTTAAAGCATGCTTAAATATTAAATATATTTATTTTTTCTAGCATATATTCAAATTGTGAGACTAACTCCTCCCATATGATTCAACTTCCATTGATACAAATTATTGGTGGCTATATAATACATGGGAGAGGAGTGTTAGCAATGCTTTCTAACATACTTTTAATTATTAGTTAAATTTTATTAAAAATTACAAAATTATAAAAGAAGTTTATTAAATAAGATATGAAATCTATAAAATTTTGTGATTTCTAATATATTTTAGAGTAAATTACACTGATACTCTTGAAATTTTTTCAAATTGCACACATACCTCTCTTTTTTCTATCCCTACACTAACCCTCTTAATTGTTTGAAAAATATTAAACTAACTCCCCTTATATATTACACTAATCCCCCTTCATTTTTAAAAAAATATTACATTGTGTATCCTTATAAGGGAAGTTATTGTAAATGTTAAAAAAACAGAAAAATTATATGCAATTTGAAATTTTTTTAAGAAGTATTAGTATAATTTATTTTATATTTTAACCAATAGAAGAGAATATGTTCAAAATAGTGTCTTAGAAAATATGTTAGCATCTATCTATATGGGAAGGAGTATTTCCTGTTTCTGCTGATTCACAGCCATATCATTATACATCCAAAAATTTGATCAACCTCCCTTTTCACCTAAACCTTAAAAAGAATTTTCAACTTAAACAACAAAACCCAATTCATAATTAAAAACTGGAATTTATTGATTTAGTTATTAGTTAATACATTTTTTAAACAGTGGTTGTAAGAAATGAGGATACAACTCTGTTTACAAGAGTCCATTCAAAATATTCAAACTTTCAGATTTCCTATGTTTATTTAAATATCTAGTCATTAGCTTGTTGTAACACTATCAAACTATGAACAATGTTCACGAGGAGCAATTTTATTTTGCTGAGGAACAATTAATTAACATACGTTAACTTCAACCATTTCATTTTAACTTTAGAGATTATTTATGTTTAATTGCACTTAAAATTTCTTGATTGTCAATTTTAGTGTGATAATAACTTTTCGCTCGTTTAGAAAAAATGACTCAAATTCTATCTCTCACTTTTTTAAAATTGTTACTGTTCTTGACCCTCTTTGGGCCCAGCCACCTGGCTTAAGGCCCATGGTAACTGACTAACCACCTTTCCCTCCACTTTGCTGCTATATAAGGCATTATATGCATTTGAGTAAAAATCTAAGCCTCATTATTCACCTCTTACAGACATTGACTTAGGCATCGAAGTGTCTTTGCAGGTGACAACTAGGCGCCGCCACTCGCTGGAGACATCTTTATTGCTTGGAGCGTCCACTCCGTTCGAGGTACGAAAACACTTTTGAACATTGGCACCATCTGTGGGAATCGACATTCCTTCTCCATCTTCAAAGTGGACACTTGCATGCCATCGTGGCTCAACCACCACCATTTCTAGCAGGTCGATCTCTGTGTCATCTTAGAATCAGAGGCAAAATGGTTCGAATTCCAAATATCAGAATCGAAGCATTAATGGAGGAAAGGAAAAAACATAGTGTCGAGAATCAAAATTCGATTTTCAGCAATTTCACCTCCTCACAAACAAGTCACAAATTCCAGCATTTGAGATTCATCGATTAAGAAATGGAGAATATGTCAAACTGTGAAAGGCATAATCGCACTTGCGTTTACTAGGTTCTTTTCAAATCCTTTTTTTTCCTGAAGTGGAAGATCCTGTTCACATTCGCACCACACATCTTTGTAGAGCACAAAGATAACACAAGAAGGGGGGGGTTGAATTATGTTATATTAAATTTTCGTTTTCTTTTGCTAACAACGTATTGTTTGAAATAAGATCAAAAGAATTTTCAAAAACAATTTAAAAGACAGACAAAAGCTGAACGATTAAAACTGAAAAATACATAGAAATTATATTGGTTCGTCTCACCCCAGAGACTACGTCCAGTTCTTGGCAATAACCAAGTTCCACTAACTTTCACAAGTTACAAGTATTCCTTCCACAAGCCTCTTCAGGCTCAACCCAAGTAGTCTTTCACTTGCCTCTCCAAGCAAACACCAAGTATTCTTTGACTCAAAGCCTTTTCAAGCTTCCACCAATCTCGTTAAGAAAAAGGTTTACGTGTGAGTTTACCTCACTAAGTTTAACGTCTTATCAGACGAATATACAATGAAGTATAAAGAGAATTTTACAAACAGAGTTTACGCAAGCTGTTTCTTTTCTTAAAGCAAATGATGATCAGCAACAACAACTTTCAAAAGAGGTCTCTTCTTCTATTTATAGGCTTATAAAGAGAATCCGTTAAGTGTATTGCAGAAGATGACCTTCGTCTGATGAAGAAAGTCGTTGGAGCATTAAATGCAGCATTTAATGCCTTTCACCAACTTGTCATATGATAAGATAAAGTAGTCTGTTTATCTTTTCTATTATTGTACTCAATCTTTTAGCAGTTGTCATGTCCGCTTTCTCGTTCTAACATTCGCACACATATTCCTTCTTTTTCGCTAACTTTCCTCGTGAGTAGGTATATGGGCATAATACGTTTCGAGGTAGCTTACGCTCTGATTGATGTGTAGATCATTTTAGAACGTTGTCATCGTCTGTAAGATTTGTTAGTTATGAAGTTTATCTAATCAAAGAATAAGACGATACTCATCTTAAAAACATTAGACGATTGTATACGAATGAATGACCAGACGATTATGTGAGGACATATATAAATTTAACTGTTTGTTATTATCAAAATATTTGAGGATTATAAATTCGTCTTTGTTTTAACAATCTTGTTTTTCCACTGTGGAGCCGAGATTTAATAGCAGAACGAACGATGACATTGCATAGTCATCTCACGATTGGTCCTATTTTCTTTTCGATTTCAGGATACAGTTGCTTTCACCATCGGAAGTACTATCGGAATGGCATCACCATCCTGATCAAGCCTTACACTACCTTCTTATTTGTTATAGGAGAAGCGACATGTACTAAACCACCAAGGTCACATTGTGGTCGGCAAGGTCCGATGAAACCAATAAGGCTACTCGTAACAGCCGAGGTTATCGAGTTCTAAATTTTAATGATACCAGTAGCGGGGTAATATTGAAAAGCACACTTGCTCTTACTCTAACACACAAGCCTAGTGTGATCTCGCCATCATGAAAGTCAACATGATCACTATGCTCAACCCGGCATGGACGTGTGCGGGAGATTCAACCTTCACACCGACTTGCCTTTAACACGCTTGCAAGCCTGCCTGATTTACTCGAGCTAGAGTACAGATATGCAATAGAGGTAACCATCTTACACTCTGATGATTTTATTATATAACACATGCATGTGCTTGTTCTTGTGTTAATCCTAGGATGTGAGCTCTAAACTTGAGACGATTTGCACCTCACATTAGCAAACGAGTGTATTAAGGTTACGAAACCATCGAGTTATGATCCCGCTCACATATTGAGTTGTGCCACCTTTTATATAGATCCAACCAGAAGCTCGATACGACGTACGAACTTGTGTTCAAACATCCCATCATTACACAACCTGAGGCCTGATGTCAAGGTCAGCGGAGCCTTTGAAGCCATCAACGAGATGAAATCATCGACATTCCGAGATCTAACTTCATAATGACTCATCCCAGGTTGACCCGGACGCAGATCGGGATGCTAATCATAAGGTTCGATAACAAAAGCATAAGATTCTGGGGTTTCAATCTCGGTCCCCCCATGATGCCTTTACTGTTAGTCTCAAACACAAAGACACGTTGTCGCATCGGGACTGAAGTTGTATCTTGAGATCATTCCGGTGTGTATCTAACTTAACATCGAAGCATAGACCAGCATCCGATGTGCGAATGACATTCCATTGTCAACACACCAACATACTCCAACCAATAACAACAATATAGCGAAGATGTGATCTCCAAGCTTGGGCACCCGTTGAAGGTAACGCATTATCACACTCCCCAATGTTGTCGACATACTAAGCACCTGCCGACTTCACGAATTTGCTAGAGCTAGATGTTGATCTCGCAAGATCAAAGCCAAGTACCATGATGTTACCACGAGTATCACATGCAAGATCGGCATCACGACAAGAACGACACCGACTTGCTTGATGCCCGGTCATCACATGCAAGCCCACATACAAGGCCAGTCTCCACATGTCGGCCACGAACGGGGTCTTTGACACCCCGATACTGTCATCAACTGGTGTCCACTCCGGCATGAACACCTTGATCTGACGCGTGAAGTCGGCCACGAGGACGACCTTGGTTGAACATCAAGTAATGTTCTTCCCCCCACCGATCAAGATGCCCGGGCATCCATCATATGCCAAAAGAAGTCGGTGCACACTGTACATGCCAAAAGGTTTTTCTGCATAAATAAACCAATAGCACCGCTTCGACGTGCCAAATATGTGGCAATATGCACAGGTACCATATGCAAAAAACCAAGGTAAAAGTGTTACACTTTCGTCTTTTCTTCAAATATGATTAGTATATTGTATGAAGTTTATATACGAAGCTTCAATGATACTGACATCTTCCAAAGACTAAATGCATTATCTTGAAAAAGCCAAATGCATAAGACCCGTAAATGGCACATAATGGCAATATACAAGCTCACACAAGCTTTTTATCATGTTTAAACCCCATGGTGGGACCCGCACATGTTAAATGCTTAAATGGTAGGCATTATGCACCTAACATTGTTTCATTAATGAAAGAGAAAAAGCGCACAAGATGGGGTCGAATTGTACGTTTAAAACCTTTATCTTTTTTAAATCAATATAAATAAGTTTGAAAGCGTTTTCAAGTTAAGGGATAGAGAGAAAGATAACACAGAGAGTTTTTATACTGGTTTACTCAACCTGACCTACGTCCAGTCCTTTCACCCAGAAGGTATCTACTAACCAACCTTAGGTTAAAAGTATTGTTTGCAGCCTCTTCAGGCTTTACAAGGCAATCACCCTAGATTGCTCAGCCCAAGTATTCTTTTTTTCACTAAGCCTCTCTAGGCTTTCACAACACAAACAAGTGTTTATACAAAGGTATCAACTCACGTAACAAGGATTTGAAAGATTAAGCTCAAAACACTCAGAATATGTTTACAAGACTTTTTCACTATTGTCCAATGGACGCTTCTAGATAAAGCACAGAAGGCTTTTGATGTCTCGCTGAGATTGTCACAAGTTAGCACGTATCGCGATTCTTCTATTTCGCTTCTTCCTTGGTGCATATATATAGTCTTCAGGAAACAAAATCCGTTGTGGAAGACTTGACTTCATGATACAAGGAGAGGCGTGCAAACCATGCTTTCAGAAAGATCAGGCGTGACAGCTTTTAGACTTGCACTAAAACGGAAAGCGTAGGACTGTGCTGGCGGTTTGCTTTTCTGAACATTTTTCATTTAGTATGGCGACTTGATAAGTTGACTTGCTTTATCTGTTTTGCTGCACCTTTGCACTAGAGTGAATATGGTTACATTTAATGCTTCAAACCAATTTAAACGTTAGATCACTAGAATGGTAATATGTTAATTTCGAGGAAAAACGAACATAAGTAAATTGGATGTTTAAATAAGACTTAGCTGTTTGAAAATTTGTCGTTGGAAGCTTTTGTCTGAATGTATCTGATATTTGATTTTGTTCTAAGAGACAAGCTTTAGCTTCGGACGGTCATCTTTAGTACGTCTACTAGACAGTCTTCTTTAGCACATCTATTGGACGGTCTTCGTTAGCACGTCTACTGGGCGGTCCATATAAGAGTAACTTGTTTGCTGTGACAAGGTTAGTCCTTAGACAGAAACTTGAACATTAATAAGTTTGTTATCTTCAAAACTTTGAGGGTTTAGACGCTTCTACGTCTTTGGTTCCAACAATCTCCCCCTTTTTGATGATGACAAACCTTATTAATTTTTAAGTTTTTGCTAAAATATAAAGAGGCTTATAAAAGAATTTTTGAAAGACTTACTATACTCCCCCTGAGTCTGATGTGCCATAGTTTGTATGCTTTGAGATGTAAAATATATTAGTTTTAAATCCATACTAAGTATCATAATATACTAATAATCAAGGCATATTATATCTAACAGTTATAAAATCAAACAGAAGTAGAGCAACACTTTGAGATATATTAGAACAAAGCATGTATATTATTGTACTGGAATATCATAAAATTTTTATTTTTTTTAAAGCAAAAACAGAATAGAACGCTTTAATTCTCCCCCTTTTGTCATTAGCAAAAAGTAGACAAAAAGAAAAGGGAGCGTCATCATGGTCATTGTGGCGGCGGCGGAGGAGGCAGTGGGGAAGGTTAGGAAGGATGTAGAAGTGCTTGTTGGTTCTGGAGAATTTGGTGAAGAAGAGTAAAGATGGGTTGAAGTTGATTTGCAACGTACTATTGAACAGCGAGGTCAACAGGGGGGATGGAGGAAGGGGCAGAAGTAGAGATGGGAAGGCTTACGGAGGGTTGGGAGCCAAGAGTAGGTGGCGGTGGAGGTGTGGGTGACGGTGGTTGGGAAGGAGTTCGTGGAAGAACTTCAATGGGTGGAAGAGGTGCTTCCAGAAGTTTCAAGTCTTGTATATCAAGTTGGTAAGGATAGGAAGTGGTTCAACGGTAGGGTGGTTTGAAATTTTTGGGGTGGGTGAGAGTAGCAATCATAGTGTACAGAATGGAAGTTTCTGTACCAAGGAGTGGATGTTCGTTCGGTGGACGGACGAAGGCAATTGAAGTGTCCGAAAAGTGAAAGACACGAGCTGGACGCTACGTGAATTCACAGTCTATGGCAATTGGGATGTCAGCCTTGTCGTCTGGGGAGACTCCACTACTGGGCGCTTCTTGTTCGCATGGGAACATATGTCGATGCTAGAAGCGTTCAGCATCGTCCTCGTCCATGTCTGTATGAAGACGCTGAGCTATGAACCATGCAAGGGAATAGGTTGAATGCTGTTGAATTTCAGCTCTGGACGGCAAAGGCAAGGACGGTGCCTTGGTCAAAATCTTCTTCTTTTTGTGATTGACATCTATGATTGGCAGCCTTGGGCAAACTCGATCTGGTTGGATGCGGATGGATGTGGAAGGTCAGATGTGTTGTGATGGGGGGATGAAAAGTTGATACTTCAAAGTCGTTGAACCTTTGAGAATGTTGCAAAACATATGCTCAAAGGCAAATGGAAAGAATCCATCTTTTTCTGGATCTATAGGCCTAAACTTCAAATCTGAAGGCCTTAGAACGATTGTCCGTTCGTCCCTTGGTCTTCTTTGTTGCAGAGCTTGGTCGGTGTCTTCTACTAGAGGTACTCTGTGTTGAAGTACTCCAGGAGGATGGGCATTAAGGCTCCAAGCTCGTACAATTCTAGGGGTACCTCCGTCAGATAAACCGCTTGAGCGACAAGTGTTCAATAGCTCTAGGAGGTAGTGCCAGATAAGCCTTAGACGATTGATGATCATAGTCTTCCATGTATTTGTCCATATTAATCAGAGAGTAATCAAAATCGAAGTTTGGCTCATGAAGCTCTGGATGCAAAATAATTGCATTGTCGTCCATAAGGTTCTGTTGGTTTCCTTAAACAAAAAGTAGAGGCCATTTCTGTTTTATTTTTGCCAAGGTTTCTGAAGAGGTGGAAGATGTAGGGATGTGAATGATGGTTGAGGAGGAAGGTGATGTAGGAGGTTGGATGGAGAGATGTGACTTAAAGATGCCAAGGGTGGGGATGGTGCAGGTGTAACCTTCATCACCAAGCAGCAGCATGTCTGGTTCAAGTGTGGCTTGTGTTTTGGGTTGTGTTTGGGTGAGTGTTTCAGATGGTTCAGCAACCATTGATTCAACAAATTCACTAGCAGGTTCATTAGCATTAGGAGTGGAAACCTTACTTTTCTTGGACTGTGCTTCCCCTGGTAGTGCTTCTGCTGGTCGTTTGGATGGGACAGATGGTTGGATAGCTAGAGGTTGTGGTTGAGCAAGAACAGCAATCATGACAGTTTTCTGTTTCTTGACAAGCTCGCCAATGGGCTCGTTGTCCTCGTTGTCAAAAGCAATGACCAAACGTCTCCTAGCAAGAGCTGGTGCCGGAGCAGGTGGAGGAGCAGAGGCAGCAATGGGAGCAGCTGCAAGAAGAGCAGGCGTAGCTGAAGGTTGTTGGGTCTTAGACCTTGTAACTCTGGTTGCTTGCGTCTTGGACAACTTCCTCTTGGTAGACGATTTTGCAGCAATAGGATTCACAAACGGTGCCTCATCGTCCATCAGCTTAACATGCTGGACGATTGCCTCTATTGTCTGCGGAGGTGCCATCTCAGCAACTTCTTATTTAATCTCCATTGGTTTGGACGTGGTCTCCAAAGGCTTCAACACGAACCCAGCCTTCATCTGTGCAACATTGTTGTGTCCAAACGGTAGCTGAGTGAATCTGTGGTCACCACCCAGAATTCGAATCTAGTTTTGCTCTCCAAGAGACAAAGCAAAGAATGTATGATACACCTACTGTGGCCAGAAAATCTTGTTCAAAAGAGCGGCGTATGAGATTTGATCGCGCTCTCCGCGTCCTCTCATGGTCCTGAAGATGTTGCTCAGGATGAGGTGTGGCAGGTTGAACTGTTGGCTTGTGATCATGTGGAACAGCGCGAACCTGTGCAGGAAGGTAACGCTATCCTTCAATCTAGCCTTGTGAAGAATTCCCTTGTTTAGAAACTGCTGGAAAATCTCCCCCTCTTTTATCAGCTTGCTGTACTCGACTAGACCTTCGCCTTCTGGACCCATCAGTGCAGCGTCAACAGTGTCGTGTCCACCAACATTGTCTTCCCAACCATTCTTGATGCAGGACCAGTCCGCTCACAACCAATGGCTTGGGCAACAGTGCCAAGGTCCAGTGTGACCTGACTACCAGAACAGTTCGACGATGTTCGTCTTGGAGAAAACAGCAGAGTTCCAAAACTGTCTGATGAGCTCTAGGTATATAATCTCGTTCATGTGGAAGTACTGAAGAATTCCACATCTGATCAAGTTGTCCTTCACATTCACACCCATGTCATCCAGGCCTTGAATGTTGAAACAACTTTCAATAAGAACAACGGCCTTGTCTAGGCTCTCCACACGAGCCACAGCCTTTACAGCAGCACCAGCCTTGTCAGTTGCCATATTTGAGAGCTTGAAGGATTTTAGGGTTTGAGAGGTTTCGAGAGAGAGAAAGAGAGTGAGTTCAAATAGATTTGAGAGGAGGTGAGTGTTTTGGTTTGGTGTTTGAGTGTATATGAAAAAACCGAAGGGTTTTGCTTTTGGCGGTTCTTTGAATTTCGAAGAAAGAGATGATGTGCAATAAATGTTGGTCAGGTGCTTACATTTTTCGAGGGTGGTTATACGGCACGTGAGTGACTCAGACAGGAATAAAATATTTATTTCAAATCATTATCAGTGAAAACATAATTAAGTACAAATGAAGATTTTTATGCACACATAAATGTGAGTTATTATGCGATGCGAAAAGTTATGCAAATGGACAGATACAATATTGGACGTTATGAAATCATAGGACGTTACAAAACATTGGACGCTCATGTTCTTGGACGGTCAATACATATTGAATAAAACTATTCATTTATAAATTTCATACCAAGACGATCTCAAATATAGATGAGTTTATCTTCGGGGAGGGGTTTTGTAAATATATCAACTAATTGATTTTTAGTGTTAATAAATTGAATATCAACAACTCCCTACTGAACATAATTTCTTATAAAATGATGTTTTATTTCAATGTGCTTTGCCCGAGAATGCAAGATAGGATTTTTAGACAGATTTATAGCAGCAGTGTTATCACAAAAGATAGGAATGTTACTCTCGTAGATACTGTAGTCTTCTAACTGATGCTTGATCCGTAAAATTTGTGAGCAACAAGACGCAGCTAAGATATACTCTGCTTCTGCTGTGGATAGGGCAATCGTCCCTTGTCTTTTGCTCGTCAGGAGAGACTAGATTCCTACCAATGAGGTGACATCCTCCTCTGGTGCTTTTGCGTTCTATTCTGTCTCTAGTATAGTCAACATCACAGAATCCAACTAACATGTATTCTTTGTCTGACTTAAAACACAAACCAAGGTTAGTGGTTCTTTTTAAGTATCTAAAGATTCTTTTTACTGCCGTTAGATGAGTTTATCTAGGATCAGACTGAAAAGGGTACATGAGCATACACTGAACATAATGTCAGGTCTGGACGCTGTGAGATATAATAAAGACCCAATCATACCTCGGTATGTAGTTTGGTCTACCTTTTTAGATGTGTCATCCAAGCTAAGTATTGACGATGGATGCATAGGTGTACTCATATCCTTGGCATCGTCCATCTTGTACTTCTTGATAAGTTCGTTGACGTACTTTGTCTAATGTATGAATATGCCATTTGCAGTCTGCTTTACTTGTAATCCTAGGAAGAATTTTAGTTCTCCCATCATACTCATCTCAAATTCTACTGTCATAATCTTAGAAAAATCCTTGCATAATACGTCATTAGTAGCACCAAATATAATATTGTCCACGTATATTTGAGCAATAATAAAATGTGATTTAACGTCTTTGTGAAAAAGAGTGATGTCTACTTTTCCTCTAGTAAAACTATTTTCTAAAAGGAAAGAGCTTAGCTTTTCATACCAAGCTCTTGGAGCTTGTTTGAGTCCATATAAAACCTTTTTGAGTTTGAAAACATGTTTAGGAAAAGTATCACACTCAAAACCAGGAGGTTGTTTCACATAGATTTCCTCATTTATTAGGCTATTTAATAATGCACTTTTTACATCCATTTAATAGGGCTTCATATTGCTATGAGCAGCAAATGAAAGTAAAATGTGAATGGCTTCTAATCTAGCTACTGGTGCAAAAGTTTCGGTGAAGTCTATACCTTCTTGTTGAGAGTAGCCTTGAGCTACAAGTCTCGCTTTATTTTTTACCACTTTACTAGCTTTGTCTAGCTTGTTGCGGAACACCCACTTTGTTCCAATGATAGACTTGTCCTTGGGTGCAGGAACTAGCAACCAAACATCGTTCTGTTCGAATTGATTCAGTTCATCCTTCATGGCGTTGACCCAGCCATCGTTTAGGGTAGCTCCGTCCACTATATTTGGTTCCAGTTCGGAGATCAAAGCAGTTTGAGCTTGCTCCTTGAAGGTTGATCTTGTCCTGACATGATCTTGTATGCTTCCAAGAATTTGATCATCTGGATGATATGTCTTCATTTGCCAGTGTCGTCCAGTTAGTTCCTTTTCTTCTGTTTTTGGATTGTTCAACTAATTTCTAGACGCGGGAGGTTTGGCATCTTCCAGCTTCATATCTGCAAATGAATCGTCTAACTCTGATATTTCTTTATCAGGCTTATTGTCATTAAACTTAACATGGATGGCTTCTTCAATTGTTAAGGTTCTAGAGTTGTAAACTTTATAGGCCTTGGATGTTTCGGAATAGCCTAACAGTATTCCATCATCACACTTAGAATCAAACTTTCCAAGATTGTCCTTAGTGTTTAAGATGAAACATTGACATCCAAAGGGATGAAGATATGATATGTTGGGCTTTTGTCCTTTCCACAATTCATAAAGAGTCTTTTTCAAAATAGGTCTTATATAAATTCTATTTTGTAAATAACATGCAGTGTTTATGGCTTCAGCCCAGAAGTGCTTAGGAGTGAAGTTATCATTGAGCATGGTTCTAGCCATTTCTTGCAATGACCTGTTCTTTCCCTCAACCACACCATTTTGTTGTGGTGTTCGTGGTACAGAGAAGTTGTGGAGAATTTCGTTCTCCTCACAAAACCCTTGAAAATGTTCGTTTTCGAACCCCCCTCCGTGATCACTTTTGATTAAAGCTATACAAACACCTTTTTTCATTTTGGATTCTTTTGCAAAAGATAGAAAAGGTTTTATAAGACTCATCCTTGTGTTTTAAGAACATAACCCATGTCCATCTAGAGTAGTCGTCCACTACGACTAGTTCATATCGTTTTTTGCGAAGGGAGGCTGTTCTAGTTGGACCAAACAAATCAATATGTAGTAACTCAAGAGGTCTAGTTGTGGAAACAATATTTTTTGAATCAAAATAGCTTTTTACTTGTTTCCCTTTTTGGCATGCATCACAGAGAATATCAGACTTGTAAACAAGATTTGGAAGTCCTCTTACGAGGTTATGCTTATTTAGCTTTGAGATTAGTCTCAAGCTTGCATGTCCAAGTTTCTTGTGCCAAGTCCATTGATTCTCTTTGATGGATACTAGACACGACACGTTTTGATTTGTGAGGTCATTTAGATCAATCTTATAAAGATTGCTTTGTCTCTTAGCAGAAAATAATATGGATCCATCTAGATTTCTGACAATACATTTGTCAAAGGAAACATTGTGTCCACTGTCACACAATTGACTTATGCTTAGTAGATTGTGTCTAAGTCCTTCAACATATAAAACATTTTCAATGGAAGGGAAGGAATGCTTACCGATTGTCCCTATACCTGTGATCTTTCCCTTCTAATTCCCTCCAAAGGTGACCCATCCACCATTCTTGGGTTGCAAGCTTTGGAACATACATCTTTCTCTCGTCATGTGTCGTGAGCAACCACTGTCTAGGTACCATGACTAGTGTCTTCTTTTTTATGTCAAGCAAATATGCAACAGGGATTATCATAAACTTAGGTACCCAAATAGACTTGGGTCCTTTTCTGTTAGTCCTGAAGGCATTGGATGCCTTCTTTATTGGGTGATGTCTACACTTTGTTGGTTCATGCCCATTCTTTCCACATATTTTATAAAAGGTCGTGTTTTTACTAGGTTTGTAATTTTCTTTCTCAACAAAACCAAGTCCAGATTTGTCATGAGGACTTCTTCTATAAGATAGAATTTTATTTAAGTTTTCAGTCCCGCTGACAAATTTTGACAAGCTTTCTTTCATATGAGTAACTTCTTTTTGAAGTTTTAAGGCTTCATGAGAATATGCCTCTTTTGAAATGTTCTTAGTTTTTAAAAACTCATTTTCTTTTAAAACATTTTTATGCTCTTCTTTGAGCAAGTTAAATTCTTTTGTTATTTTTGAAAATTTCTTTTTCAGTTCTTTATATCCCATTGATAGAGTTGAGGAGTTAGTAAGCAAATCATTATAAGCTTCTTGAAAAGAGATTAAGTCATTGAATTTTACCTCTTTGTCTTGCTCATTGTTTGAGCTATCAAAGCTGGTCTCCACCATGAGACACAGGTTAGCTTCTTCCTCTCCTTCTTCTTCTGACGAAGATAGGTCCATGTCTTCCTAGGTAGCCATTAGACCTTTTTTCTTGAAGAACGTCTTTTTTTGTCTTTCTGTAGACTGGGACATTGAGCCCTGAAATGTCCAAGCTTCTTACATTCATAACAAACTGAAGGACTCTTTTCTTTTGGTGCCTTGTTAAACTTCTTGGAGAAGCTTTTGGCTCTGGATCCTCCTTTCTTCCTCCACATAGCCTGTATTTTTCTAGAGATGAAGGATATCTCATCCTCATCAGAGTCATCTTCTTCCGACTCTTCCTCAGAGGATTCTTCCACGTTTAAGGCTTTGGACGATGATCCTCTGGGTGGACGCTGAACGCTCAGTGCGATGGACTTTTTCTTTTGTCCTTCGTCTTGCTTCAACTCCAATTCGTGAACTTTAAGAGTTCCAAGTAACTCTTCCATAAAGAGTGTTGTTAGATCATTGGATGCTCTTAAAGCTATAACCTGTGGTCTCCATTGCCTAGGCAAACTTCTTAAGATTTTGTCAATGTGATCATAATTATCATAGGTTTTGCCTACGGATCTTAGGTTATTTATTATGGTTTGAAATCTACCAAACATGAGTTCGATGTTTTATTTTCTTCCATAGTAAAGAGTTCATATTGTCTTACGAGTAAGCACAACTTGGACCTCTTTACTTGTGAAGTACCCTCGTAGTTAAGGGCGAAAGTATCCCACATTTTCTTAGCACTTTTTAAACTATGCACCTTTTCATATTCAGATTCAGATAAGGCACACATTATAGCATTTCTAGCTTTTGAGTTTAGAAGATATCTCTGTTTGTGAGTTTCTGTCCATTGACCTCTCGGTAGCTCCATTCCATCTTGGTCAAGAGGCAGATAATCGCCAGTTTCTACTATGTCCCACATGTCTATGTGACATGCATCAAAGAGTGCTATCATTCTTTGCTTCCAATAATCATAGTTCTGACCTTTAAAGAGAGGTGGTCTGTTAATGACTTGTCCTTCGTTTTCCATGAATGTTCAGGATCGTTTTACCCCTGTAGTGTTAGATGCTCAACCCCAAGAGGCTGAGCTCTGATACCAATTAAAAGAGAAAAAGCACACAAGAAAGAGGGATTGAATTGTGCTTTAAAACCTTTTTCTTTTTTAAATCAATATAAATAAGTTTGAAAGCGTTTTCAAGTTAAGGGATAGAAAGAAAGATAACATAGAGAGTTTTTATACTGGTTCATTCAACCTGAGCTACGTCCAGTCCTTTCACCTAGAAAGTATCCACTAACCAACCTTAGGTTACAACCCTAGATTGCTCAACCTAACTATTCTTTTTTTCACTAAGCCTTTTCTGGCTTTCACAACATAGACAAGTGTTTATACAAAGGTATCAACTCACGTAGTGAGGATTTGAAAGATTAAGCTCAAAACACTCAGAATATTTTTACAAGACTTTTTCACTATCGTCTAATGGACGCTTCTAGATAAAGTACAGAAGGCTTTTGATGTCTTGCTGAGATTGTCACAAGTTAGCACGTATCATGATTCTTCTATTTCGCTTCTTCCTTGGTGCATGTATATAGTCTTCAGGGAAAAAGATCTGTTGTGGAAGACTTGACTTCATTACACAAGGAGAGGCGTGCAAACCATGCTTTCAGAAAGATTAGGCGTAGCAGCTTTTAGACTTGCACTAAAACAGAAAGCGCGGGACTGTGCTGGTTATCTGCTTTTCTGAACATTCTTCATTTGGCATGGCATCTTGATAAGTTGACTTGCTTTATTTTTTTTGCTGCGCCTTTGCACTAGAGTGAATATGATTACATTCAATGCTTCAAACCAATTTAAATGTTAGATCACTAGAATGGTAATATGTTAGTTTCGAGGAACAACGAACATAAGTAAATTGGATGTTTAAATAAGACTTAGCCGTTTGAAGATTTGTCGTTGGAAGCTTTTGTCTGAATGCATCTGATATTTGATTTTGTTCTAAGAGATAAGCTTTAGCTTCGGACGGTCATCTTCAGTACGTCTACTGAACGGTCTTCTTTAGCACGTCTACTGGACGGTCTTCTTTAGCAAGGCTACTAGACAATCTTCTTTAGCACATCTACTGGGCGGTCCATATAAGAGTAACTTGTTTGCTGTGACAAGGTTAGTCCTTAGGCAAAAACTTGAACATTAATAAGTTTGTTATCTTCAAAACTTTGAGGGTTTGGACGCCTCTACGTCTTTGGTTCCAACAATTAAAATAATTTTATCTCAAAGTGTCACCACAACATTATCATGCCATGATATTTATAATCATACAAGGAGATTATATCCATATCATCATTATATGTCACCGGAAATGCTTATAAAGGCCCAACCAAGACGAAAGTTTTCAATGACATAATTGCATCATGTCATAATGCATTGTTTTGGAAACCAAAGTGCATGGTAACCCATGGTTAGAACTCACGCACATATGATACAAACATACAAGCTAAGCTAAAAAGCCATAATATATTATATTTTAAAGCATGATAATATTTATGCTAAAAGTACCACGACATTTCCCTTCATATAGCAATTAATATGCATGTTGTCGAGCGACGAAATCACGTGCTATACCATATAATTATACGTAAAGACACATACTTTTTGAAATAAATGCTTTCATCAGTAAAAAAAATGACACTTGAATAAATGAATGGCATTACATTATACTATATGCAATCACCATGCATACATGTTGTTTCTCTTGGAGAAAAGGCCCCTTGCAAGAGCTACTAATAAAAATATGTGCAAACAATGAAGTGACTTTATGTAAGCATGAAGCACTACCTATATGGTTTAATTTTGCAAGAAGACCTCTAGCATATAAGTAAACGACTACTAAGTTAATAAACACTATAGCCTCAATTTTATTTAATTTTATTAACATTATCAATGCCATCATGCAAGCTTCCCTTGTGTCTGTTTAAAAGAAATTGCAGGATCGACATAATGCCTTCTAAGACGGACTTATGACCAACCTAGGGGGCAGCATAGACAAAACCATTTACAATTGTTTTGCAGGTCAAAAACAAAAAGGCAAAAGGCAAAATAAAGAAAAGGCGACCAAATGCAGGAAGACTGCCACCCTGTGTACATGAATTCGCTCCAATCGGGGTAGCTAGGTTACCATCATGTGTATATGGATTTGCTCCAGCCAGGGTAGGAAGGTTATCACCTTGTGTACGTGGATTCGCTCCAGCTGGGGTAAGAAGGCCACCACCCTATGTAAGTGGATTCACTCCAGCCAGGGTAGGAAGGTTATCACCCCATGTCATGGATTCGCTCCAGCCGGGGTAGGAAGGCCACCACCCCATGTACATGGATTCACTCAGCAGGGGTAGATAAGTTACCACCTTGTATACGTGGATTCGCTCCAGCTAGGGTAGGAAGGTTATCACCCCGTGTACGTGGATTCACTTCAACCGGGGTAGGAAGGCTGCCACCCCGTGTACATGGATTCGCTCCAGCCAGGGTAGGAAGGTTATCACCCCATGTACGTGGATTTGCTTCAACCTGGGTAAGAAGGCCGCCACCCCGTATATATGGATTAGCTCCAGTCGGGGTAGGTAGGTTACCACTTTGTGTACGTGGATTCACTCCAGCTAGGGTAGGAAGGTTATCACCTCGTGTATATAGATTCGCTCCAGCCGAGGTAGGTAAGTTACCATCCTATGTACGTGGATTCGCTCCAGCCAAGGTAGGAAGGTTATCATCCTATGTACGTGGATTCGCTCCAACCAGAGTAGAAAGGTTATCACCCCGTGTACGTGGATTCGCCCCAGCCAAGGTGAAAAGGTTATCATCTCGTGTACGTGGATTCGCTTCAACCTGGGTAAGAAGGTCACCATCCTGTGTACGTGGATTTGCTCTAATCGAGGTAGGTAGGTTACCACCTTGTGTGCGTGGATTCGCTCAGCCAAGGTAGGAAGGTTATCACCCCGTGTACATAAATTCGCTCCAGCCGAGGTAGGAAGGCCGCCACCCTGTGTACGTGGATTCGTTCCAACCGGGGTGGGTAGGTTACCATCCTATGTATGTGGATTCTCTCTAGCTAAGGTAGGAAGGTTATCACCATGTGTACATGGATTTGCTCCAACCAAGGTAGGAAGGCCGCCACCCTGTGTACATGGATTCGCTCCATCCAGGGTAGAAAGGTTATCACCCTGTGTACGTGGATTCGCTTCAACCAGGGTGGGAAGGTTATCACCTTGTGCACGTGGATTTGCTCCAGCTGGGGTAGGAAGGTTGCCACCCCGTGTACATAGATTCGCTCCAGCCAAGGTAAGTAAGTTATCACCCTATGTACGTGGATTCACTTCGACTAGGGTAGAAAGGTTATCACCTTGTGTACATGGATTCGCTCCAGCCGGGGTAGGTAGGTTATCACCCTATGTACTTGGATGCGGTAGGTTATCACCCTGTGTACATGGATTTGCTCCAACCGAGGTTTAAGATGAACGAGGTGACGGAAGTAAGAAAGCAAAGCCCACCGAAATGACAAGGGCAATAAGCAAAAGAAAGAAAGCTCATCAAGTACCAAAAAGGCAAAAGTATATATAATAAGAATATATATTGAAATCCATTTCAGGTACAAAAGCAAAGTGAAAAGTGGCATCTCAACTTGGAAGCAACACATGTGATTCGCATCTCTTTAGCTCGCCATATTCAGGAAACATCGAAACTTATATTTTACTTTAAACTAACATTTTGCAGGAGGAGAACAAATTTGGCAGTGAAAGCCTAAGCCACGTGACTCAAAGAACAAGCCAGTGCTCATATCAACACAAGCCACCGACTTCGGGGGCTATTGTTTTGGACCGCTTTTGGACCTAGCCACGTGGCCTGAGGCCCATGATAACTGACTAACCACATTTCCCTTCACTTTGCTGCTAAATAAGGCATTATATGCCTCTAGGTAAAAATCTAAGTCTCTTTATTCACCTCTTACAGACACTAACTTAAGCATCGAAGTGTCTTTGCAGGTGACAATCAGGTGTCGTTGCTCATTGAAGCCATCTCTGCTACCTAGAGCGTCCACTCCGTTTGAGCTACCAAAACACTCTCGAACAGTTACAATCAAGTCATTTACTTTTCAAATTTAATTGTTACAAACAAACTATTTTGTCAATTTTTTCTTTACCTATTTTTTTTTTAAATATGAATTGAACCCATTAAATTATTTTAAACCTTTTCCCCACTTAAAACCCACAAATTAATACATTATAAAAAGTCTCAAAATATCCTCTCTTTCAATTTTTTTTCTTTTTGGCTAACTACCACAGGTTCCCCTCCACAAGCTCAGCGTATGGTACCAACTAAACCACACCCATTAGGTCTCTCTTTCAAAAATTAACCACACTGTATAAAATATGTTAAATTTAATTAAATTTTTTATCTTTGAAAAACCTTTTAAATCATTTTCTTAACTGTATCTTAACCCTCTAATAGTTTCAGTAAAAATAATAATTTAAAAATGTTATGTAAAAAACAAAAAAAATTGATTATTAAAATTAAAAATTGAAAGACTATATTCAAATAAAAAATTAAAATTTTCAAAATAACACATTAATCATAATACAATGACGGTAAATATAATTAAGACAAATATTTACTGCGGACGAGACAAAAGAATTTAAAATAAATACAGATTTCCTGTTTGTGTCGATGTTAGTAAATTTCATTTCTTATCTCATCTTTGAGGGTGGGGAATTATGATGTTGGTAAAATTGATTTTAGTATAGTTGATTTTGAAAGAAATGATTTTAGTAAAATTAATTTTAAGGAAATTAATTTGTAGTGTATGTTTTACAAGTGAGTTAAGAAGAATCGATTTTGTTTGATTGGTAAGATGGGATTATTTTTAGAATGTAAATAAGATATAATTTGTGAATCTTTCACGTAAAATTAATTCCACGTATGAAAAAATAAAAAACTTTACATGTTCCAAAATTATAATTATATTCATTGCATAATTATTCCACCTTTTTTTATATAAATCTGAGCCTATATTTTTGAAGAAAAATGTTTTTAAGAATTATTCTCTATCTCATTAAGTCGCGTAGATTTTCATGCATTAAGTATTTATTTTTATTTTTATTTATAAACTTTTATTCCTTTCAAATATTAATTTCTTAAATTTAAATTTAATTTTTATTTAATTTAAATTTTAAATTTTGATATGCTACATCAAATTGAAAGTACCTACTACCGAGTGCGTAGATCAACTAGTGGGGGTTGTTCTAGCTTAATTAGTGGTCTCGAGTTCGAGCCTTGGGTATGCAATTGTGTTAAATACTTGAAGGAAGAACTTTGTCGCCCAAAATAGTTCTACCTGACTTGAGTAGGATTACCTCTATTAGAGGATGCGTGTGGTCTCTACCAAAAAATTGAAAGTATCTCTTCTTTTTACATAATAACATTAGCTAAAGTTTAAGATTATTGTAATCTTAATTTGAATTTATCTTTAAATTTTGAAATTTGACGAATTATATCAATAAAAACAATTTTTTCTTTATTTTAATAATTTATTTCCTTATTTTCCTCATCAATCTTAAAAGTCTCAGCTTTTTAATTTACTCTTATTTAACATAATAAAATATTTGTTATTAATAATAAAAAATATATTTTATATTTATAAATTTATTTAAATTTAAAAATATGTGTGTAATGCACAAAATACTTTTTAGTAATGCTATATCTGTAATAAATTTTTGTAACACTTTTTACCATATAAAAATAAGAAGGGTTGTAATAACATACTTTTTAACACATTTTTTTAATATTTTTTATTGGTTAAAATTTATTAAAAATTATAAAGTTATGAGAGTGATTCATTAAATAAAAATTAAAACCTACAAAAATTTAAAATTTTTAATAAATTTTAATTAAGAATAAAATATATTCAAAAGAATATATTGTTAGCATTTCTCTAAAAAAAATCAATGATTTCAAAGCTCAATAGCTCATGTTCATGGGAAACATAGATCAATAGTAAGGGTGTTTACGGGTACCGGTACCCGCGAACCTAAACCGATCTATCCAACTCAAACGCTTTAGTTCAATTTTTTGTGTTGTTTGGATAGAAGCCAACCCAATCCAATCAAACCTATTGTTGTTTGGGGTCAAGTAACAGATTTTATTGTTAAACATGTGAACCCAACCCAATTAATTTTTAATTTATTATTTATATATATTTTTCACTCAAATTTAGGTAATATCTTAAAATAAACGGAAAACAAAAAATGAGAACACACATGAACAGTTGATATCTTTCTTTATTTACCATATTCTTTTGTTTAATAAATATCTTGTTTTATTTATGTGCTATGTTGATATCAACCAAGCGTTTTTTTAAAACCATAAACACTACAAGATTGATATTTGACATTGCTTGAATGAGTTAGTCCTTAACAAATAGTCAAAGTATACGATTCAAGTGTACAATGTTGATTTGTCTAGCTAAAGAACAAATATCAAAATGCATATTCTAAGAAAAAATTGACTTGGAAAGGAAAAAAAAAGTCATATACAATAATTCGAATTTACAAACAACCATATTTATTGTACTTATATTCGATGGAGAAAGATTTCTTTTTTAATTTTATTCTCACAATTATTTATTAAAATAATAAGAAAATTTTCAATTTTTAAAAAAATTTAAAATATTTTTTAATTTAATGCACTCAAAGACCTAGCTCAACTCAACCCAACCCAACCCGTTATTAATCGGGTTGGTTTGGTTCAATTTTAATAGAAAAATTACACACATTTAATTTAACTCAACTCAAATTATTTTGATCAATTTAGATTACAGGTTTATTAAAATCCAACTCAACATACACTCCTGACCGATAGAAACCGTTGGATGACCAAATTTGACCGAGAAAGTGGAAGGATGGGTGCCATGGTGGTGAGGAATATGTGTACGACAGGAGAACACGTGTCGCTTGAGAATTGGTTGGAAGATTCAAAGGGGCACAATTTTTTCTTCCCCGAAACCGGATATAACCGGTTTACAATGTCAAATCAGATTGGTGGGGTTAGCTCATAATACTAAAATAGTCAAGTTACCCGAATAGGAAAACAATGTTTTCCAAAAGTTTCTTAAGGTCGGAGGATTACCCAAACTACTAATGAGAAGTACTAATTGTGCGACTAACAAAAGATTGTTATTTGCCTCATATTCTCTTTTTTATGTCACCTTTGTCTTTACACCTTGCCATTTCTTTTATTGCCACTGCTAAAGGGCAAGTGCCAAGTAGCTGTTGTTAGGTGCTCTCCTTTGTTTAGCCATATTTACGTCCCTGCTCTAGTGGAAAGTTCAGGAAACGATAGGCACGCAGCTTTCAACCATTATTTTCTTACGGGATTAGACAAGACACCTTACAATACTTTATTCTATCATATCATAAAATATGAATAGGTCATGCCTGACCTTTGCACTTTGCCAAAAATAAAAAATCCCATCAATACTATTTAATGATTGTATCTATCAAACAGAGTTACTTACTGAACTTGAATACTTAATAATTCTAAATTAATTGGAGATTACTTATTCACATAATAAATCTGTATAATGTTTTTTAATAATAGTATCTTTTTTATTTCTTTCTATTAAAATAATTATCTTATTTTATGTTCATGTTCTTTTCTTTTTATCTTTTTTCTTATTGTATAACATTTTATATAAAAATTTTATACCAATACAATTTCTCAATTAATTACATTGGTCATAAAACCTGGTTGTTTCTATTTTATATTATTAATGCATGACCTATTTTTTCTTATAAAAATTTTAAAAGAATTCCCTCACCACAAACACATGATATTGTATTCCTTGCTTTGTCTTTGTGTTTGTTTGTGATTTGAAAAGTAGTATATATATATATATATATATATATATATTAAGTATGATCCGTTAACACATATTTCCTTATGAATTTTTATATCTATAATGTGTATTTAGGGATGGCAATGGTAAAGTTTGAATAGATATAGTACTCAAACTTTGTGAATATTTAATTTTGTATAGGTAAATGAAAATAAAAAATACAGAAAAGGATAAAAAAATGAGAAAATTTTTGAAGAAAAAAAGTTAACAAGTCCAATTTTTTAATATTGGGAAGCATGAAAAGATGATGTTATATCTTGAGCTACATTTATTTAATTGAGGTGTTCTTTAAATCATTGAAATTTTTTAAAAATTACAATTCATATTTTTTACTTGTAAACTAAAATTGACCTTAATCCTGATGTAAAATGGCACAAAAGTAGGTAATCTAGCTATGGTAGAAACATTTTCTAAACCTCACTTCAGAAGTGCCACATTGGTCAAGCCATTCTCTTGCATATTCTCCTTTTCCTATATAAAAAGAAGACCACCAAACAATAAGAGAAATTAAAAAACTGGATCACATGTGGATCCAAAAAAGAGGATCATACTAGTCTTTTTGTTAAATTGTCAAGGGAATGCTAAAAAAATAATTGTGATTTAAATTCAGTAAGTATACTAGTCAAACAAGTAATAATCTGGTAAATACAAATGTTGATCCCATAGGAATTATGGCCAAGTACTAACAACGATATTATTTAGACGAACAATATGGGTTGGGATTGTAAAAATGAAGTGTGGTAAATGAAGATAGTGTAAATATGTACATGATAATGTTAAAATGCAAATGCAAGACGCTAATTAACTTCTAAATACTACTTGTTTATGGGTTTTAAGTTTTTTAGTGTCAGGAATGGAATGTGGAAGTGCTTAGGGTTTGAATCCCTCCATTATCATCCTTCAATAATTTCACTCAATCCAACACAAGTTGATTCATAAACATTGAAGTTCAAATTACTTAAAATAGGCCAAGTCCAATTCTTTGGTATATAGCCCTTGTAAATCAACCTACATGCCCTAATTCCTTATACCATAAGGATTAACTTAAGCATTAAGTTCAAAAATCCACAAGAATGCATGCAGTTAAATCCTTAGACTCGAATCAATACAAGGTAACCCAACTCTAGTCTAGCTGCATTTATAAGTTTCTTCATTATAAACTCCACTTGAAATCATTCCACTAATGGTCGCTTGTTAAAAAGCATTAAGAATAAAGAAGATCATTCAATCTCATGAATAAATCTTGCATTAAATGAAAAAGGATTCAATTGCAAAGTATACACATGGCTTTCATCTAACCCTAAAAAAAATTAGTAAAACAGAGAAAAATAGAGAAATAGGGAAAATGATAAAGATAAAAGATGGTAGATGCATCGAAGTTTCAAAAATCCTTTCAAAAGGCTCGATTCTTTAATGAGAATGGAAAAGGTTGAGATTAGGGACGACTCTCTTGAAAACGATACTCCAATACCATATTTCACTCTTTTTCATGCTTTACATAATTGCCAGTGTTACTGTCAGCATTCCACATTGAAATCTAGTGTTGTGTTGAATCATCTCTGATCTAGGAATGAGTTACTCTCCCATCTCACAGCAACATAAAGGAGTTCTATACTTTCTACCATACAATGTTTCACGCATAGTCATCACTATGCTAGAATTAAAACTATTGTTGTATATAAACTCAGTTAATGGTTGATATTAATCTCAAGTTCCAACATTCTCCAACACACAAGCCCTCACAAATCTTCAAGAGTTTTAATAATACATTCTTACTGCCTATTCTTCTGAGGGTGATAGGCAAAAACTCTTCTTTATTCTAATTTTAAAGGCTTGATGCAACTCTGCTAGAATGTAGAAGTGAATTTAGGATCTCAATACGATATTTGTAGGGACTCTATGCAGTCTAACAATTTTCTTAATATAAATATGGGATAATTTTTCTAAAGAATACCTCATATTAATGGCTAACAATATAAGCAAACTTGATTAATTTATCCACAATAACCCAAATAGATTAAAATCATCTCACAACTCTAGGCAATTCCATCACAAAATCCATTATTGTAATGTTGTCCAACTTTCAAAAAAGAATTTCTAAAGGTTGCAACATCCCTTGGCTTTTGGTACTTATAATATTTTTGATACTTGTGATTAAATCTTTAGTTGATTAATTAATAATGATAGTTTTGTCAAGATAAAAATTAAATACTTAACGAGGAGTTGAGTATAGATGATTGATATAAAAATAAATATTTTTTATATATATATTTTTTACATATATAATATCGATATGTAATTTTTTTTTCTTTCATACAATAAGTTAACAGAATTGTTTGCTAAAACAAAAGTATATATGACTAACAAAATAAATGTAAAAAATTTGAGATTATTATTTATTTATTTTTGTTATTTTTATTTAAATTATTTTAAATAAAAATTACTTGCACAAAAATGGCAATAATATCTTAGAATAACAATAAACACAACCTCAAATAACCTTGACCAAAAAATATTAATCGTCACAAAATAAATTCTATAATATAAAATAAATTTTGTTTTAAATAAATTCACACACATGAACACGTGTCTGAATCTTATTTAAAATAAAATTTATTGTATGCTTCAAGCAACTAATTAAAGTGGTAACTAAAAAAAAAAACTAATTAAAGTAGGAACAGGTTGAGTCTTGAAGAAGAATAATATTATATTTTTTAGAATTTAATTTTTATTAATAAATATGAATATATTTGATGTCTTAAAAATATAATTTATTAAATATTTATATTTAATAAATAAATAATAATAAGATATTATAGGAAAAAAATTCCTCGAGAAAAGCACATCATTTGTCAATTTGCAACAACGACAAGTGTGAATAGAGAGCAAAACTTAGAGGCTACAGCCAAACATCCAAATAGGTTTACATATTTTACTTCCACAAACGGTAATATGCACGTGAAATGTTAGAAAAACAGATGTAGAGTTGTAAAAAAATCTATTTTTCTAACATTAATTTTACAGAAGTAAAAACAAAAAATAAAAATACTTTTTTTTATAATATAATTTTTTAACTTTTAATTATTTAAAATCAATTTTAAAGAATGGTATTAATAAAATATCAAAATCAATAAACCTAACTCTCTATATTATTGGTCAGAATTTATTAGAAATTACAAATTTTAGTAGGTCCCATTTTTCATTTAATGTATCTCTCTCTTAATTTAGAAATAAGACTCACTAAAATTTACAATTTCTAATAAATTCTGACCAAAAATAAAAAGAGTATTAAAACAAAAATATTTAAAAGAGTATTACTAACATTTCTCATTAAATAAATATTTGTGAATGCGAGTCCTTGCTGTAATTAGTAATTTTTGTCGCTGTGACCAGAGAAAAGAAGGTCAAAAACAGAGATTTAGTTGATTGATACATGGGTCAACTAATTGGATAATACCACATTGCGGGACAAATCTTGCAGTTTTCTATGTTTGATGTTTCCTATAAAAGAGAAGCCTATATTTTTTTATGCGAAATTTCTTTGGCTGTCTAATCTTTTTCAAGTTCAAGAACATACACAATCACACGAAGGAAGGGATTTCTTTATTACTTGAGAAATAACGCGAAAGTGTTAATCAGGAAAAAGAAAAAGAAATAATGCGAAAGAATTAAATATATTTTATAAAACATTTAAAATTGCTAAAAAATAAATTTTAAACATTTATTTATTTATTAATATAATAAATATGTTTACAATTGTTTATTTTATTATATGTTTGTAGACACATATTAAAAAAATATTCGCTCATATTTTTCAAAATTTGTATCATTACACATTTCCTTATCAATGTTACATTTTTTATATACCGTATGGGTTGGGTCAGTGGATTCGAAACTATCTCAAAATGGTCAAAAATTGCGACGATTAACTCTTTTTTTTTTTTTTTTTGATTATTCGATTAATCCAGTGGCGCTGTGTTCCGAGAATCCATTTGTTACCACCGTTTGATTTGATACGTCCTATTTTGCTCGAGGTTAACGAGGGAACCCAACAAATATATTAAAAAAAGATTAAATATATTTTTGGTCTTCTAAAAATGCGATAGAATTAGTTTTAGTTTTCAAAAAAAAATCTTTAAATAAAGTTTTTCAAATATTAAAAATATCCTAATTAGATATCTGTGCTTAACTCTAATTAACTTTTCTGTTAAATGATAGTCATATTAGCAGCACAGTCATTATTAATTTGTTGATGTGACTGTCCATGTCAACTGTTATATCCAAGTTAGACTAATAACATATTTTTAAATAAAATTATTACATGTTTAATCCTAAATCGTGGATTTTTTTAGCCCTAAAACAAAAATAATTACATGATTTTTTTATTAAAAATTATCACTGGGCATTTCAAGTAATAAAATGTTTTACTTAGAAGTTGATATAACCATTATTTAACAGAAAAGTTAAATAAAGTTTAGCACATAGATCTAATTAAGGTATTTTAACATTTGAGGAATTTTATTCAATAAAAAAATTTCTTGAGGACTAAACCCAATTTTATCATATTTTTGAAGGACTAAAAACATATTTAACCCTACTAAAAAATGATGAGAAGAATTAAACATTCACCCTATTTTTGGTTGGATTGAAACAAAGGAAAGAGAAAGAGAGAGGAAATAGAAAAAAATAAATGTACTAAATGATATGATAAAAAAAAATAGTGATAAAAATAAAATAAAAGAAAACATATGCCACTTACATGAGCGTCAGTCGTCAAAGTAAGAGGGGAATATGTTAGACCTCTTATAAGTTCACCAAATAATCTTTATAAATAATAATACTGAGAAAACAGGTTATGCACTTTACATTGTCGTTCAATTACAAACCACCATTTATTGTAAGTTTATTGACTTTTATAATAAATACTTTAAAAGTCATATCAACAGTGATTTTTGATTAGTTGACAGTGTAAAACTTTTTACACTAACAATGCATGATCATTAAACCCTAATAATACATGAACACTTATATATTACAAAACACTTGTTTGACATTCTTTTTTTTAATCTTTCTTTGTTAACTGTGAAAAATTGTTTCAAGAATCGAAATGACAATAATTTTCGAAAGATAACTTCTCACAATGATATAAGAATTTTCTTTCATATGACCTAGAATTGATAACTATTTTTTGTGGATTCTTTTTATTTAAACCAGGAACTTAAAGTTTTCAACTTGAGAGTGTTATATTTTAACTACAATTTGTTTTTAATTGTAGCGTTAGTCTCAATACAAATGTTAGAAAATGACTTACAATATTGAATTCTAATTGCAATTATGACCTTGGTAATTCTGACAAAAACAAACACTTGCATGCACAACATTTATGATGAAATTCTATTTTTTAATTATAAACTATGAAAAGCAAACGAATCTTAAATTATAAGTAACAAATAATAAAAATTTAAAGGTGTTATAGATAGAAGTAAAAGTTATAGAAAGATGAAGGAGTTATTGAAAGAATTGTGCAGAAATGTAAAAGGATGAGAGATTGGAAAAGAAATGAGATGAGAAATAAACTAGTAGAAATCTAATTGGCAAGAAAATAAAGACATTGCATTAAAAGTTGGGTGAGACCATAGACTTTGCTCCTAAAACCAATAGCCATTAGTGCGACGTGTATAGTGTACAGAGTTTGTGTAATTGTTTCGACCAAATGAAAAATGACTATGCAGTCTCTTATTTATAGATTATCTAACTAACATATGAATTACACGATTTGCACACGTGTACAGTAACTAAAAGACCCCTAACTAAGATGTTATCATCTATCTCAACTTGTCTTCTTTTGTTAATCGTCTTCAACTGCTAGATAAACCCTTTCTTCGAGTGTGTTTCTACTATAACTACTTGAAAAGACTTCCTTCCAGTGCATCTACTTTTCGTTTTCCTCGAATGCCCATCTTGGTAACTCTGACACTTAACAATTTCCTCAATCTTCCCTCAAGCCTCTTGCTTGTATAACTTTTGATTAATCCATATCATGCCTTGTGTGTGCTTTTTAATTAGCCTATTTTCCTTTCCTCGAAAAATCTTGTAACTGTGTCACTTAAAAAAATTATCTAATGACACCAACACCCTTCTTATCACATTATATAACGTATCATATCTATAATTTTCTCTCTTAATATATCAAATAGCATGAAATATCCATGCATCTTTATCCAATCCTTATTAATTGTTGACATCATTTTGTATTTTGAGTGTCCTTTTTTATCTCGATAACAATTTGGTTTGGATAAATTTTTAGCTAAAACATTATTTAATTTGAACATTATGGTTGAATTTGCATCAATTTATATATAATATAAAATTTGATTTATTTCAATCTAATTAAAAATAATTTGAGTTAAATTAGATTATTTATCTTCTTTTTTATTTTTTTCAAACTATTTAAAATACTGCATCAATATATTAACATTTTCTGAAGGTTTAATACATGAGTAGATTCGTTAATTTTTTTGGGAATTTTTAATTAGGTCTTTAATTTTAAAAAAAGGTAGAAGATCAACGACTTGATTAAAAAAAATTTAGTTTAAGACCTAAGTCCATAATTTTTTCTTCCTTTAATTTGATTATTTTTTATATTTTTTCAAAGAAATGGTAAAATGATCAATTTATTTTTTATACCAGTTAAATATATGAAAATAATTGGTTATAAAGACCTAATTTTATTTATTGTGGGTAATAATGAGATTTTAATCTTTTAGCACTTCAAATATCCTTAGCAATAATACAATGAAATTGAGTCTTAGAATCACTTTCATTACTTATAAAAAATGGTTATTTGATTTTACTAGAGTCTAGAGAGTAAAATAAAAAAAATATATAATAATATTATAAGGATTATGATTCTATTTGGTTTAATTTGATTTTAAAAATAGAATCCAAAAATTGATCCAGGACACAAATAATTATTTTTTTTAGTTTTCGTTTTGTATCCCCCCTGTTATTGCCTTAATTATAAACATGAAAGTAAATGCGTTGAGGTTTTTGAGTAGAGGAGTTGAACTATCCTATCTGGACTTGAGTCAGACAGAATCATTAATTGTGTCAAAATTCTTTTTATCGAGTTGTAATATTCAAATTCCAAATTGTACTCGTTAAGTGATAGCACTCTCCTATCCTTGATCTATGTGTTCCGTGATAAATAAATGTGTGATTAATTCAATATATTACTTTGAAACAAATTTTTAATTATTTAAGTTTTTCAAAAAATAATTATTTTTCTTAAATTTAGCTGAACTAGTGTAATAACCTATGTCTTGCATGGGACATATGTTATGTTACAATTTAAGATTGCTAAAATTAATTTAGTAGATTTATAGCACACAAAATAAATATTGTTCACCATGTTGACAGATTCAAGCAATTCCACACAAGTTTGATTTAGCAAAACAAATGCATAACGATCAAACATTACAAATGTGGTAGAAGTAGTTTGTTATTAACGCGTAATCTAAGAAAAAACCTACAATACAATTAAGTATACCTCAATATTTGTTTAGTGCTTAATAAACTGTCATTATTGTATGAATAAATAAAAACAGATAACTATTAGAGTTGGTGAATAAATAAAAACAAAGAACATTTATAATATGTATTAATTACCTCAGGATGACATTTATGATGTGCTTGTTACATCTACCACAATAATACATTCCAGAGTCTAGAGATACGTTCTTATGGCAACGACACATAGTGTAATTAATACCAATTATCCTCATCAACAAAAGAATTGATAGTAGCTAGTACGACAACTCAAATCCTACAAAAATACTTTTAATAACAATTAGTAAAGAAATATGTTGTGAAAAAAAAATTCTTATTCCAAAATCAACAGCTTTCAAATACCTTTTTAGAATCCTTCATATCATTTCTTTGGTAGGCTTCCTTCATTGATTGAATAGTAGCCCTTGGTGTAAACTTGAGGAATTCATCATCCAAGCTTATCTTAGATTCATCTTACAATGGGCTAAATCCCTTAATAGAAGTTTCTATTGTGTCAATCATGTTTGATTTAAACTTAACAACCTTAGGAATGTTTGGGTTCAACATCAGTTGTAAAGTAAAGGTGCTGCTAATGTTTTTATTCCCTAAAGACAAATAAAATAGAACATCACAAACAACGTTAATTGATATAAAAGATTAAGATAGCAACATTTGTTCTAATTGAGATAGTAGCCGAATTTCACTGTTCTAAAATGTTATTACCGTTCCATGTCTTCAATTTGTAGAAGAGCAGAACAACTACAACATTAGTTGCCTCTCCACTTGCAAGAAATGAGTTTAACTAATCAATGAAAGCTCCAAACAAAGTGACTTGGAAACAATAACTATGGAACAAAAAATAGATAAATAAAAAATTATCATGTATTGTAAAATGTTAGGAACGATGCTTGAAATATTATAAAAAAAAATGTTTATCACAATATTGGGATGCCTTACCCTTCATTATCAAGCTCCACGACTATAAGCCTGGACTTAACCACATTTTTTACGTATTCCCGTTCATTGCCTACACCAGTAAGGACTCCCATTATATCTATAAAATATGGAATTAAATGCATTAATTTTGTTGTAAGTCAAAAGATCAACCACAATTTGAATTTTTTTTAAAAATGACATTGCTTAACCTAAAAATACTAACCAACCAAGTAATTGTAATCAAAATTGTCATGAAACAAATCAATAGGGAGGTGAACTTAATTATGTTCTGTGGTACATCTTGATTTGCAATGGTTGTTTTCATATCAAAACTCAATTTATATGCATGTCTTGTTGTACAATACTCTCCTCCGTTTGAACACACACCAAACTTTGATAGCACATACACCTCCCCTTTCCAGCTTAGACTGGAAGATATAGATCATTTACTTGCAAATTGTCGCACTAATTCTATCTCCCTACATAACCAAACAATTCTTGACTAATATTTGGTAACAAAACATGAATAAAACATTAAATAAAAGTAAAATAAAATTAGTTACTGGAATACAAACCTTGTTGTCCATAAAAACTAATTCTAAAGAGAACGTATTTTTTTCATTCACAGGATCTGACACAAACCACATATGGTCTTGCATTAATTTACACTACCTGCAAAAAGGAAACTAATTAATATAAAAAATACCAGTTATAAATTTCTGAAAATTAAAAAAAGTTTAATATCTTAAATTAATTTATAATAATTATACTAATGAATTAATTTAAAAATTAAACTTAAAAATTATACACAAATATCTTCCCAAACTATACTTAAAATATATAATATATAATTATTATTATTTTGGCCCTTGAAACTTATATTAAATTTTGCCCTAAATAACATTATTTACCAAAAAGATTAACATTATTATAATTTAATTAGAAAAGGTATAGAATTAGTGACATATAGGATTTAGAAAGGAAAACAATTTTGTCCTAAATATATTTACCCCCAATTTCATGACATATAGGATTCAAATTAATGTTATACAGTATTGGGGTGGGGTCTGGTACGCTCTACCATAATTTACGAAAATTAATAGTCATGAAATTTATTTTTAGAAATAATTTAATTTGAATTCTAATGATAAATGCAAAGCAATATTTTATATATTGTTCATGGAAGTTTATATTAAAACAATGTTAATTAATATAATTTTATTGAAAAACATATTGATAATCATAATAAAATTGAAATTAGATAGTATTTATGACAATAATTTAATTGCAGTTTTATGGACCTTTATATATTTACGGAAATTTGGAATCATTATAAATAATATAAGATTTCTTTCTTAAATTGTAACATTTACACTATCTATAAATAATGGTCTTGCAAAAAGAAAACTAAATAATGTGAGATTTCTTTCTTAAATTATCACATTTATACTACCTACCAATTATATAATTACGATTAATTTTAAATAATTTAATATCTTAAATTAAGTTATAATAATTATACTTACAAATTAATCTAAAAGTTATACTTAAAAATTTTACGCAAATATCAAATATTTGGAAATGTTAATCAATATACTTAAAAATTATGTGATTTCTATTTAGGACAAAATTAGAGTGAATGTAAGTAAAAAATTATTGATTATGTATATAATTTTTTAAAAAGTCAAAAATACATGTAGTTATTAACAAATAATTAAGTCAAATGACCAATAGAATTTTTAATTATGATTAAGGTAGTTATCTAAAAGGTAAGTATTTAATAGAATTTTTAAATTCAAAATGAAAATATAGCTATTTAAAACTCATTAATGTAATAATTATAATGATTATAATTATGGTTTGTAATCGAACCAAATATTTACGAAGCATCATATAACGACACGTGTTATCCAAACCTCTCTGTAAATGAAATGTGTCATCCAAACCTTGAAAGTTACTTTTGATTCACCATCTGTAATCTAAATCTGTTATATATATTTAAAATATATAATAATTATTATTTTGGCACTTGAAACTTATATTAAATTATTTTAAAAAAATATATGCTTTTAGCATTAATTTTTGCCCTAAATAAATTATTTACAAAAATTAATTAACATTATTATAATTTAAGTATAAAAGGTATAGAATTAGTGACATATAGGATTTAGAAAGGAAAACAATTTTGTCCTAAATATATTTGTCCCCAATTTCATGACACATAGGATTCAAATTAATGTTATACAATATTGGGGTCAGGTACACTTGACCATAATTTACAAAAATTAATTTTCATGAAATTGATTTTTACAAATAATTTAATTTGAATGCTAATTATAAATGCAGAGCAATATTTTATATATTTTCATGGCAATTTATATTAAAACAATGTCAATTAATATAATTTTATTGAAAAATGTATTGATAATCATAATAGAATTGAATTTGGATAGTATTTTTATGGACCTTTATATATTTACGCAATTTGAAATCATTATAAATAATATAAGACGTCTTTCTTAAATTGTAACATTTACACTATCTACAAATAATGGTCTTGCAAAAAGAAAACTAAATAATATGAGATTTCTCTCTTAAATTATCACATTTACACTACCTAGCAATTATATAATTATGATTAATTTTAAAGAAATTAATATCTTAAATTAAGTTATAATAATTATACTTACAAATTAATCTAAAAATTATACACAAATATCTTCTCACATTATACTTAAAATATATAATAATAATTAATTTGGTCCTTGAAACTTATATTAAATTATTGTTATAAATAAAATCCATTTTTAGCATTAATTATTGCCCTAAATAAATTATTTACAAAATTTAATTAATATTATTATAAGTTAATTAGAAAAAATATGGATAATCATAATAGAATTCAAATTGGATTTTATTTAGGACAGTAATTTAATAGTAGTCTAGTGGACCTTTATTTAGGACATTAATTTTAAAAAAATTAATATCTTAAATTAATTTATAATAATTATACTTACAAATTAATGTAAAAGTTTTACTTAAAAATTTTACGCAAATATCAAATACTTGAAAATGTTAATCAATATACTTAAAAAATATGTGATTTCTATTTAGGACAAAGTTAGGTTGAATGTAAGTAAAAAATTATGGATTATGTATATAATTTTTTAAAAAAATCAAAAATACTCGTAGTTATTAAAAAATAATTAAGTCAAATAACCAATAGAATTTTAAATTATAATTAAGATAGTTATTTAAAAGGTAAGTATTTAATAGAATTTTCAAATTCAAAATTCAAATATAAGCTATTTAAAACTCATTAATGCAATAATTATAATGACTATAATTATGGTCTGTAACCAAACCAAATATTTACAAAGTACCATATAGCGACACGTGTCATCCGAACCTCTTTATAAATGACATCTATTATCTAAACCTTGAAAGTTATTCTTAATTCGCCACGTAGAATCTGAACCTGTGAATGGATTCTCAAATTTATTTATAATAATTACATGTCATAAATAACAAGACTCGGCACTTTGCCATGTAGGGGTGTTTATAGGTTGTATTGATTTGGATTCAAGGTAAAATCAAATTAATGCAAATCCATCATATTTAATTGGGTTGATTTAGTTTGAGTTTTAAAAACATTTTGGGTTAATATGAACCAAACCAATCTAATTAAGATTGGGTGAGTTTGATTCAAGTCATTGATTATTATAAAAAAAATTATATTTTTTTCAAATTTTATTTGTAAGGTAAATAAGATAAAAAAAATCCTTTACATATAGAGATTAAAATAACTATCTTGAACGATAGTGTTTTTACGAGCCACTCTTCAATGAGAGCATTTTTAGGGATTTTTCTTCAACAAAAATTTTTTAGGAATTTTTTAACCTATTATTGCTTTCCCTTCATCCTTTTCATCTTTATTTTTAAATTAAATTTTAATATTTTTAAAAAAACTATCAATAGTTAAAAATAACTTTATTTTACAATACAAATTATTTATCATAAATTTAAAATATGATTCATGTGTTCAAAAATATTTATTTATTATAATTTTTAATTATAATATAAATTATATATTCAAAAGTATTTTTATTATAAATTTTAGCTATATAAAATAATATTTATTATGTGCATTGCATAGATTAAAATACTAGTTACATAATAAACATGATCAAATTAAGACACCTGATAATACTAAATAAAATCACAATAAGATCAAAATGAATGAAAAAGATAATAATAGAAGAAAAATTTAAATACTAAAATTCAATGTATTAATCTAAAAGTTATAAAATAGTTGATCAAGTAGAAAAAAAAATTTGAAAATTGAAACAATTATAATTGATTTGGTTCACATTTAAAATGAAAAAAAAATTAATTAACTAAATTAATTTAAACCAATTTAATTTGAATTGTGAGATTAATTATGTCTATTCGATCGAATGAATGTCCCTATTGATGTGTTTGGAAAGAAAAATTTAAGTGAGTAATTCAATTTAAGTGGAAATTTAAAAAATTTTGGGTTAGAATATTTTGTTTAGATAGTGCATTCAGAAAGTATTTGAAATTTTAGTAATTTGTAAAAGTATTTTGACTACCTAATATTATAAATTTTCAAATTTCACAAAAAAAGTGAAAATTTAAAATTTTGTATATTCACTTTCTTTGTTTCTCTCTCCCCTCCATCCTTTCTTTGTCTCTCATCTGTCTTCCCTCTCTTCCTTTCTCTCCTCTCTCTCTCCTCTCCTTTCCTCTCTTCTCTTCTCCATCATCTATCTTCTTTCTTTCTCTTTTTTCTCGCCCTCTTTCCTCTCTATTAACATTGACTTAAAAATTATCAATATTTGTATTTTTAAATTATTAAATATTTAAAATTATTTTTAAATTATTAAATATTGTCTAGTATTAAAAATATTTAAAAATTAGCTAATGTTTATTTTCTATAAATTTTAATATTGAAATTTTAATTTTTTAAATATATATTTAAAAATAAATTTTTGTATATGGTGAAAATTGAATTATCCTATTTAAACTAAAAATTTAAAATTTATGAAATTTGAATTGATTTATCCCAACAAAACATTTACAAAATTAAAGAAATTAAATCAAAGTAATTCAAATTCCATAATAAAATCTTAAAATTCCATGAAAGCTACATACTGTAGATTGTACCAACACAAGTAAGCGGTACTTTGTTTGAAAAAGCCCATACAACCCTAAAAAATAAAACCTACACAACTTAATTTAACGGAATATAAGATCTCCTGCAGATGTAAATTATCAAATACCATCGTTTAATCTTAATTTATTTGTTAATACTAAAGACAATCGAGAAGCCCATAACAAAAGACTAGTTTATTATGTCCTTATATGAGAGTGTCTCGTGCATCATGCTGAACTTTTCTTTTCCAGGCTATTCCTTTCTAAATCACTCCTTTTCAGCTCACCTCTTAATTGTTCCTTTCCCTAGCTAGTTGCTTGTTGTTCATAAATCACTCATTTTCAGATCACTTCCTTTCCATTTTTTAGTTGCTCCTTCATAAATCACTCATTTTCAAATCACCTCCTTCGCGTCGGTTTATAATAAAATGTACCTTTTCTTTGTTATTATTCAAGGTCATATGAAAGCTCATTCAAAAGATTTACCTGTTGGTAGTATAGTCTGATTAGTCTCATGACTTGCCTATAGTACTATGTGAAACATAATAGTAACTCGTCTAAAACATATGATTGAAAGATAACGATAGGTATGACAACTGAGATAAACCAACCATTTGAAAAATCTTCATCCATATGTTTTAAAAAAATGTTTTGTCTAATGTAAAACAGAAAAGACAGGTAGAAACAGGCGTGTGTGAAGCCACAATAGGGCCTCTCAGGCCAAGATCCCAAAACTATTGACATTGTCATTGTGTGAATTCTTGTTACCACTTCTTCTTCCTTCCTATTTTTTGGTTTGTTGTGTTGAATTTTATAATTTTATGCAAGTGCAACAGGTATTTGTCATACAGATTTTATTTTTTTTGGTAATATGTATCAAATTTATAAAACTTTAGTTTTGATTGATTATTTGCAGAATTATTTGCATTGCTATCAATTTGTATATATCTTGTCATATTATTGCAAGAATTTGACTTTTAAAACGATTGTTGTCAACAGGCCAGCTTTTCGAAAGGATAAGTCTAAACATGATAATAGAATAATTTTCTTTAACATTGATAATGGATTGAATATTAAATCAAATATATTTATACTTAATTTTCAAAACTATAACCACATATCTGCTTTTAAACTCTACATTAAATCTTACGTCTACATTTTTTTATATTGACAATATAACTATTCATTTGCATTTGTCATTGTTAGGAAATAATTTAAATTTTCAATTTCAAATTTTTAGGATATTGTTCAGATTTCAAAAAAATATTATTTGTCTCTTAGGGATTTGTTTCCTCTTTGAATATTAAGATACAAGTTGTATAAATAGGAGTTCTTAAGATGAGAAGAACTACCCAACTTGTAGAGGGGGTCACCAGCCTAAGTGAAAGGGGAGTTATATGAATGAAGGGTTTTTCAAGTTTGTCCAAAAAAACTTGCAATGGAATGTAATCTTGTTGAAAGAGAGATGTTTTGATTGACGTAAGCAAGAGGTGCCGATAAAGGTGTGTCTCCCCAACAGTGGTATTAGAGCCTGGTTATGCGGCCTGGTGACCTGTGAGATGAGTATCAATGATGGATTCGTGTGGGATCCTTGTATCGAAAGTCTTCTTAGTAATGGGAAGTCAAGCAGCGTGTCCTGAAAGCTAACGACGATACAAATTCTTGTGTCGAAAGTCTTCTTGTCAATAGAGAAGTCAAGTGGCATGTCCTAATAGCTAACGACGGTACAAGTATAAGAAGTGTTACCATCCAATACTCATGGAGTGAAGGTAGGGAATACAGTTTGTGGAGCAAAACATGATTGGAGATGATTGTGACAAGCATCCATGATGGCTGGAATAAAAGAAGAAATTTGGAAATTTTAATTGGAGGAGAAATTATTAGGAAATAATTTAAATTTCCAATTTCAAATCTTTAGGATATTGTTCAAATTTAAAAAAAAAATTGTATTTTAGGAATTTGTTTCCTCTTTTAATATTAGAATGCAAGTTGTATAAATAGGGGTTCTTGATATGAAAAGTGTAACACCCTCACTTTTACTTAATTAATTGTTTTTCTATTTATTCTATATTTAATTCTAAAAAGTTAGAAAGGAATCTAAAAATTCTGATCACCACGGTTAAACTCAAAATATCAAAAAATATCTAATCATGATATTAAGGTCTGACATGAGAAAAAGATTCAATTGACATTAAAATGTCAATATGAGTTTAAAATCATGTTATATGTATTAAAATATAATTTTGGAATTTTCTGGAATTTTCTAAAATTCCTGTGCAAAGTGACCAAAATACCCCTAATTGTCAAATAACCAACTTAGTAATGGTTTGACATTTAGAAATGGTGAAATTAAATTTTTTATTACATTTCTAGGTAAAATATGTAATTTTATAAATTTCATAAAAATTTGAGCATTTATTGAATTAAAATGAATTTAATATAAACTTTCTAAGCTTAAAATATACAAAATATACATATATAATTCAAAAAAATAAGTAAATTTATTTTTAGAAAAAAAAATGGTGAAAAATAATACATTGGTTCAGATTTATATTTAAATTAATTATTTTGATATTAAATGTTAATTTATTCAAGTGTAGGCAATTTTATCGGTATCGGGTAAGTAATTAATAGTCAAAAATTATACTGAGAAGCCTTGGGACACCTAGTGCTAACACGTATGCAACCTAGAAGGGGGGGGGGGGGGGGGGGGTGATTCACTACCTAATAGGATATGTGTTTCTAATTTTCAATTACAAATGAAAATTTGACATAATGGCTTATGTCATTTTAAAGGACACCTATGCACTTCCATTCCTTATAAATAGCTACCTTCATGCACAATTTTTCAACACCTCTTCTTCTTCTCCCAAGTTCTACGAAGCCTCCATAGCCACCTTCCTCCATAATTTTTTTTTCTTACACCAAAATTCTATTAGTTTTCATTAACTAGTAAAAATTCTCTTTCTAAGAGTTCTGCACCAACAACTTCACCAACTCTTTGAGGTAATGGGGGGAGTAGAGTTGGTTCTAAATTTCAATTACTTTGCATGTTGGTAGGAAGGGTTTTCCCCTAAACCCGCTTAGGCTTAAGTTTTATTATTAATATTATTGTTATATTATTTGATGTTAAACTTTAATTTTTGCTAAGTTATTATTTTGCTCAAATTTAAATTATTAAATTATATTTGTTAAGATGTTACTCTGCTCAATTTTAGAAAATTTAAATGCATTTGCCAAGCTGTTACTTTGCTCATTTTTAGAAAATTAAAATGCATTTCCTAAACTGTTACTCTGCTCAATTTTAGATAATTAAAATACTCTTATTAAGTAATTATGTTGCTCAAATTTAGAAAACTATAGTATAATTATTAAGTTGTTATACTGCTCAATTTCAAACAATTATAATAGAATTACTAAGCTGTGATACTGCCCAAATTTAAATAATTTTTTTATCTGTTATATTAGATAATTAACTTGTCATACTATCAAATTTTTGTAAAACTTAAATAATCTAGCAAAAACAGTAAAAGAAATACATGAAATAGTTCATACCATAAAACTACACAAAAATTTTATTTAATGAGCTATTTATAAATTTATTTTTAGAAAACTACTGTAGAGATTTCAATTTAAGTTCTTATCGTTCAGGTAAGGTCTATACACACTAATAGACCATCTGTAAAAATTTCATAAATTTTAAAGCTTATTTAGTATTTCTAATTGTGCTTTATAAGTGTCTGTGGACACATTTTTCTTATAAATACTAAATTTCAAAAAAATTGAAAAATCTCTAAAAAAATCATGATAAAATTCTAATTATTTTTCTTAGCTTAAAAAATATTTTTATGAAAATTTTTGACCATTCTATGATTTATTTCTTAATTATCAATCTTTTTCTAATTTGTATGTCTTTATTTTTATTGAATTATTGATTATGTGCTTTAATTTGAATTATGAATTACGTGAATGATATGTATAGATCAAATCTCTATAATATAAGGTAGAGATATTAGTAGAAACTATATTGGTGCTCAAAATTTTGAGACTAGAGTGAACCTTTAGAAATTAATAAATTAGTGAGTAATGTAAAGCAATAGACATACAGTAGCATGACACTCTGTTAGGGAAGCTACAATTTGGTACGCTGAGGAATGAAAGACAAGGACCCATTTGAGGAGGTCTTGGGGGTAGGCATCGAGTGGTGAAAGTCCCAATGGCTAGGGTAGCAACCGTGAGCTGGGATATTCACCCGACCAAGCTTGATAACCCCAACAACTACTCAGCATTTCGGAATTGATTTGAGAGTATACCTCTATAAATGAACGTCCTGACTAATATTTGTTCCTCATTGATGATGAGGACTGTACCATGTGATGATGTTGATGAGGTATATGTACTCTCAGTCACTTCTCAGGTTCTGTTGAGAACTACTACTCACTGATGGGAAGTATGGATCCGTACCAAGTCAAGGGTAATGTAGTATAACTTAGAATAAACCCTAGGTTCCATACGTTAATTGTGTTTTAATTTCTACCATACATGTAAAAGTGATTTTAGAACAAATCACCTCATTCCATTGTTTTTTTCTTGTATGATTAATTGTAATTATTAAAGATGACGACAATGTCTGATGATGCTGAAGACGAGTCAGATGATACTCCTCTAGATTTGTAGATTTAGTTTATAATATTTTCCTTGAGGGACAAGGTAGATAAATACTGTTCTGTATAAGATCTTTTTTATGTATATATTGGGCTAGGTAGTATATGTCTTTTGATATACTTTTTTTTTACTATTATGTAACCACGATGTATGGTTTGATATATAAATACAAGCAGTTTTTCTCATTTCACTTCTATTTCTAAATCTATTAAATTTATAATTTTCTATTATAAAAAAAAATTACTCACATTTTCATCAACTTAAATTAATAATTAGATTAATATGAATTATATTTAAATTAAAGGAATGTTACAAGAAGAACTACTCGACCCTTTAGAGGGGGTCACCACCCTAAGTGAGAGGGAGGTTATGTGAAGAAGGGGGGGGGGGGGGGGGGGGGGGGGAGTGTTTCAAGTTTATCTAAAAAACTTACAATGGGGTGTAATCTTATTGAGATGTTTTCGTGAACGTAGACAAAAGATGTTGAACCACGTTAAATAAAGGTGTGTGTCTCCCTAACACTCATTAATTATTTTATTATATTTTAATTGAAATATTTTGTATCTAATTAAATTTTAGTTATATTTTTATTTTTATATTAAATCTAGATCAATTTAAAATAATTTAATACATATAAATAACAAAAAAAACACTTATTACACTTATAGTCTTTTTAGTTTGGATTAAGTGTGATGTGATTTTCTCAAGTTTTTTTCAACCTAATTAAGTTATTTTATTTTTGAAATTAAATAAATTATTTTTTGTCGTCATTTTTCTTTTACTTAAAGCCTTCATGTTTTTATTTTAACTCAAATTTTTATGAATTGAAACGATTAAATTATTGTACACCTTATTTTGTTCAAAATTTATCTATCAAAACATTAAATTTAACTTAGTCAAAACTCTTCAACCTATAATTTTATATCCTATGAAATCCTTCAAATTTTCATTGAATTTATGACTTCTAAAATTTTAAAGGCTTAAATATGTTTTAAGTCTTTGTACATATCGCTCTATTTGGTTTTAGCTCTTGTAAAAAAATTTGTAACTTTTAAATCCCTGACATTTTATTAGTGTTCTTTTTTAGCCCTTATTATCAACTTTCATTAATTTACTGTTGATGTGGCTAACAAAGTAACACCTCAAATATGTCATGTCAGATTAGTAAAACCACATATAAAATTAAGATTAAAATTAAAAGTCAGACTAAAGTCACCAAACCGGTTCTCTGTCGAACTGGGTTCGTGACACAGCTTCTCAAGCCATCGAATCTGCTAATAAACTCGTAGATGCAGGTGAAGTACCTGCCATTGCCAACAGATGATTAGTGAATCGTGACCATGCTAGCATGCATTGCGCATCTTTTCTCACCAGATCCTATTGTTCGTGTTTAATAAGGCAATAGAAAATAGTTGTTTAGAAAAGACTTTGAAACAAAATATAGAAAATAAGCATTAGGAATTTAGAAGTGGAAAATAAGATTTTGAAACAACAGTACTTTGAAATTGTTTTCTCACCATAGCCGTACACCCCATATAAAGATGCGCATCTTTATATTTCTTGTATTTTGTTTATTTTCAAAGTTTTTCTTTATATTTTATTGTAATTTTGTACAAGCTTTCTCGCCATAGTCGTACACCCCATATAAAGATGTGCAATTGCTTATTTTCTATATTTTGTTTAAAAAGTAATAAAAAATAATAATTGTTGATCGGAGAGTGAAAAGGTACAGGCATGAGATACAAGCAGTATTTGCAATTATCGTTTAATCAGAGAATGAAAAAGGACAAGGTTTGGCATCCATATTGTTATTTGTGAATTGTGATGATTCGTTGGTAATGCTAGGTACTTTGTTTCAGCTATGTTAGGAACCTGGTTTGAAGGAGAACCTATTTAGTGAGTTTGGTCTAGCTCTTAATTTTAATCCTAAACCCAATGTGGTTTCTCTAATCTGACGTGGTGTCTCTGAGGTGGCACTCTATTAGCCACATTAGCAACAAATTGACGGAAGTTGACAGTAAGGACTAAAAGAAAACAATAACAAAATGTCAAGGATTTAAAAGTTATGAAAATTTTGTGGGATTAAAACCAAATAGAACAATATTTGTAGGAATTTAAAACATATTTAAGCCACTTTTAAAATTATAGTTTCATGCTTCAAGTACACCATAACCCTCCCTCAAATATTTGGATAGAAAATAATAGAATAATATACATTTCTTTCTCTAGATAGATAATTAAATTAGACTATCCTCCTCCCCTCTTATTTTAAGAATCACACCCCCTTTTTCATAAGAAATTAATATATATTACAAATTAGTTTATTTAATGCAAATGAACCTCTTAGGATCATTTTTTTTTATTCTTTTTATGACTTTCAATATTATTGACAATTAGTTTTGAATTCTTATTATGAACTTTGAGACTTCAACGATAAAATAAACTTTTTGAGTGAATTTTCAAACTTATAAATGTTCAAAACATCATCTTATAACTAAAATCAGAAAATCAGTAATATGATGTTTAAAATTAGTTGTTAATGACCTTGGAAGTTCAAAAAAGAAAAAAAAATAAAAGAAAAATAAAACACTCTTAAAAGATTGTTGATAGTTACTCACTGCTATTGATAGTTACTACCTACTTTACATATCCATTGATAATTAAGGTCAATTCACACATATTAAGCAGCATTTAATGTATGTACAATATTATTTTATTTGAACTAAAATATCTTTATTTAATATATAAATTACTACTGCAAAAATTATTAAATAGGAGTGTAGGTGGAAAAACAATGATTAATGATACTTTGAATTTGTGAAACATTAATTGTTTTTCTAAAAAATGACTACAACATTGACAAATACAAAATGAAGATAATAACACATATTGATCTGTCTGGAGAATGGAGTATAATTTTTAAAATAAAAAAGAAGGACAATACAATTTAAGTATATTTAATGGGAAAAGAGTGTATTTTACTCTTTACATTTTGTGATTCAAATAAAAAAAAGAAAGCAAGATAATCAAAATATTAGATAATTAAGAAAGTTTTTCATAAATAGTTGGAAAACTGAAAAAGTAATTAATTATACAATTATTAATGTATAAAATTGTTAACAAAATTATAATAACAAGCTAAGAATTTAGATCCTTTTCAAAAAAAAAAAAGGCTAAGAATTTAGATATAAAATGCAAATTTTGCTAGTGATAATTACGCTGATATTAATTTTATTTTAGCATAAAATAACATAACAAATACAAAAAAAATATCGCAAAAAATTATCAAAAAAAAATTAAATTAATTTTTTTTAATTCAATAATTTTTTATAATAATTTTAAGTGATTAATTTAGAGCCGTAAGCCATGGTCTTATTGGCTAAACGATTCACATGACCCTGTTTATTCTCGAATATTTCATATTTTTTGAAAAAAAAAACTAATTTCATTTATTCAATATTATATATTAATAAACTATTTATTTTATAATTTACAGTTTTTAAACAAGTATATATAATTTAAAATATTGAAATAGAATCTTATATTTTTAAAAAGTATTTGCTAATTTGTTGGCCCTTATTAAAAACTGAGGATAAAGTTTAAAACGTTAGGATATGCTCAAGTTTGTTATCTGTTAAATAGGTTCTTATAGCTTGTATGTATTTTCAAATAGGTTTGTTAACAAGTTTGGTGGTCAGGATGATAGGACATGATAACTATTTTATTTTGTTGTAAGTTGTTATTTGTTACACCAATAGGATATGATAATACTATCTTATCTCTTATTCTATCCTGTTGTTTCAGTATATTTCTTATCTTAAAGGAGGAGTTGAGTTAAGAAGCAACAAGATAGGATAAATTCTTTATATATATGTGTGTGTATGTATAATAACAATAATTTTGACATGTAAATTTAAAGTATATAATTAATTAAAATATTAAAAATTAAATAATTACCATTCAAACATTTTTTAAATAAAATTATTTGAATAATAATTATAATTTTAAAAATCTTATGTAAATTTTTTTATAATTTTAAGAAAAGTAACTACATAAATAAAAATAATATTGTATAGTTTAGTTTAAATTGTTATTTTTTTGTAAAAAAGTAAAAAAAATAAATTAAAAGTTACTTTTAAAAATTATATGTAATTTTATGAAATAGTCATTTTGTCATTTGAACATAATTTATATTTTATCTTATCGTTATTTGGTTTGTTATCTGGTTTGCACTCAATATTAGATAAGATTATAACTTATTCTGTTCCTATTCTATCTTGTTCTTATCCCGCTCTTATATCTTATTCTGACTACCAAATGAGCCCTTAATGTATAAGGACTCAATTGTTTTTTTAAAATATATAATTTCCGTTGAAAACTTTTAAATTATAAGAATTTAATCAAAGACTTAATAAATTATGAGAATCTATAGAGTAATTTAATCTTAAATTAATGATAAAAAATGAATAAATTGTTAGTTCAATAAATTTAATGGTTATTAATTTATTAAAATGACATTTTTGGATAAAGAACACAAGTATTTTCCATACGAGACAATCTCGAGTTGGATAGAATTACTATAAACAGAAAGTTTTCACTCTGAATATTTAATATTGTTATATACTCAAAATTCAAATTCACAAATATTAATTAAGTTGAAACAACCTCACATAAATTAATCCATCCGTTCAGTATTTTTTTATTTATTTTTTGGATAAAATGCGTTCAGTGATATTTATGAGTAACAATTCTTATTTGTGTCTGGCTAAAAGTGGGTACACTAGCTCATCAATTTCACTATTACATCTCCTTTTTAGGTTCTAAAATCCCTATTTTTTAATTGCAAGTGTCTTTAGTGACAAGAAATGAAGTGACAAGGTGTTGGGCCATTAATTCATCGAGGTCAATCACGTAACAACCCATTCTATAAGAAATAAATAACAGTTCCTATCAGTGCCAAAGAATATTAATTAAGAAATCAACAAATAAATAATTTTATTAAAAATCACAATAAACGTGTGTTAGTAATATTTTGCGTATTTTTTTTAATTCTTTAGTTGGCGTGCAAAAATATCTATCATTATTTTTAAAAATAATTTTGAAAAATAAATAATTTTATTAAAAATCACAATAAACGTGTGTTAGTAATATTTTGCGTTTTTTTTTTAATTCTTTAGTTGGCGTGCAAAAATATGTATCATTATTTTTTAAAAATAATTTTGAAAAATAGATTAAACTGTTTTGTTCAATTGGTTAGACTGATAACTAGGTATGACAGTTAGATTGAGAACCCATCAAGAACTATTTGAACTTGTAAAAAAGCGGCGATTTATTAGTCATGCAAACTAGGTATGACAGTTGAATCTGAATATGAGTATCCATTTAATCTAGACTTAATTTTGATTTAGTTTAGATTTAAATTTTTCCCGATTTACCAAAACAAGGTTGGGATTAAGGTCGAGAATATAACCATTTATCTTGCCTCCCGCTCTTGAAGGAATCCACTAACTCCATGCAGGAGTCTTGGATGCTTCCTTTCTTCCCTTAACAACTTATGATAAAATACAAAATTCACAAATCCAATCATGAAATCACATAATCTTATCTTGATGATAATGTTTGTCAAATTTTAGATAAATGGAATATTTATAGGTATGTAATTTTATAGTTAATTTTTATTTTTATAACAAGTTTAATACAGTAGTTAGTTCTTAAACTATTTAGAAATTTTTAATTAAGTCCCTAAACTAAAAAAAAATTGTAATTGAGTCTTTAATCTTCTACAATTTTTGTAATTAGGTCCCTAAAATCAGTAAAATTGACATAAATTGTTATTTTTTTACGGTTTTAAGCTGTCATAAATTAATTTTAGGGACTCAATTACAAAAATTGTAGAAAATCAAAGACTCAATTGCAATTTTTTTTTTAGTTTAGGGACCTACAAATGTATTAAACTTTTAAAAAATACATTATACATTAAAATAAAGTTAATTGATGAAATATCAAATGATTTTTAAATTACATGAAAATTGTATAGCTAATCAACTTAATGTAGTGTTTTGAAAATCAGACTGGACTAGCCGACCAAACCCAAAAATCGGTGAATCAGTCTAGTGTCTAATCTAAATAAACCACATAATCGTCCTTAAAAAAATCGGTCAAAGAATGGGAAAATTTGGTAAAAGATGAATAAAACCACACAAATCAATAAAAATTTGATTCACAATAAGTCAATAAAAAATTCTTAATGGACATTGTTTTGATGTTTTTTCTAAAAAAAATAATTCTAAATTCAACCTAAAATAATTGTTATTTTCTTTTTTATTCTAGATATAAACTTGTTATTATTAATGGATATTGTTGTATATTATAGAAGTTTCGCCACACGTATTATGATATATTTGATTTAGACTTTTATGTATACTTTGAATGTTAATAACATATAAAATGGTGTTTAATTTTCAATTTTTAGATTTATAAAGTTATGATATTATATTTCTTTAATATTATTTTGTGCATCATCATCATCATCATTATTATTATTATTATTGTTATTATTATTTTATTAATATCTATTTGACCATGATTCAATTAGGCATGAAGGCTCATTGACCAAAGTGGTGTACTTTTCAAAACTATTTACCAATCTGGGGTTATTTTGAAACATATTATCGAAATTGGGTGGTCAATGCTGGAAAAAGCTAGTCAAACTATCGTTTTCTAGTCCATGTCAGCATTTTATATTTAATTTAATTACAAAAAATGTCAGATGGGTTGCTACCTCGAATACGCTATTACCACTAGCGTTTTCAGAAAACGCTAGTAGTACTAGCGTATCCTGCGTGGCACCTAGTGTGGAAAAAAGCGACAGGACACGTGTACAAAACGTTATTACTAGTAACGTTTTCAATTTAGTTTTTTTTTAAATGGAAAAAAAAGTATTTAAATTTTTAATTAATAAAATATAGAAAACGCTATTAGAAATAGCGTTTTCAATTTTCAATTATTTTTTTAGTTTAGTTTTTTTAAAAAGGGGAAAAAAAGCATTTAATTTTTAATTAATAAAATTTAGAAAACGCTATTTCTAATAGCGTTTTCATTTTTAAAAAAGTTTTTTTTCAGATTAATTTTTTTAAAAAACGAAAAAAAAAGTATTAATGTTTAATTAATAAAATGGAGAAAACGCTATTTATAATAGTGTTTTCATTTTTAAAATATTTTTATTTCAGTTTAATTATTTTTAAAAAAAGTATTTAATTTTTAATTAATAAAAAACAAAAAACGCTATTTCTAATAGTGTTTTCCTTTTTTAATTAATTTTTATTTCAGTTTAATTTTTTTAAAAAAATATTTAATTCTTAATTAATAAAATAGGGAAAACGCTATTTCTAATAGTGTTTTCATTTTTGAAATATTTTTATTTCAGTTTAATTTTTTTTAAATGGAAAAAAATATTTAATTTATAATTATTAAAATACAGAAAACGCTATTAGTAATAGAGTTTTTTGTACTTTTAATTTCTATTAAAATATTTTATTTAATTAATAATAGCGTTTTCTATTTGTTTGCTAAGCAGATTTGTAGCAGTAATTATAAGAAGATGAATAACAATTTTGCTATGAAAATGGGGATAACTTCACCTATAATATACATTATGAATTTTGTTAAGGATGGTTTTTGGTACGAGTCATGCAACATGAGGAAAAACACTAATGTTGTTATCTGTATTTTAATAATTATAAATTAAATATTTTTTTTCATTTTTTAAAAAATAAACTGAAAAAAAAATAATAAAAAGGGAAAATGCTATTATAAATAGCGTTTGCCCTATTTTATTAATTAAAAATTAAATTCTTTTTTTTAAATTAAACTAAAATAAAAATTAATTAAAAAAGGAAAACGCTATTAGAAATAGCGTTTTTCCTTTTTTATTAATTAAAAATTAAATACTTTTTTAAAAAATAATTAAACTGAAATAAAAATATTTAAAAATAAAAACACTATTAAAAATAGCGTTTTCTCCATTTTATTAATTAAAAATAAAATACTTTTTTTTCGTTTTAAAAAAAATAAAAACTTAAAAAAAATGAAAATGCTATTAGAAATAGCATTTTCTAAATTTTATTAATTAAAAATTAAATGCTTCCCCCCCCCCCTCTTTTTTTAAATGAACTAAAAAAATAATTAAAAATTGAAAACGCTATTTCTAATAGTGTTTTCTACATTTTATTAATTAAAAATTTAAATACTTCTTCTTCTTTTTCTATTTAAAAAAAAATTAAATTGAAAACGCTACTAGTAATAGCATTTTGTACACGTGTTTGTCGCTTTTTTCCATGCTAGGTGCCACGCGGGATATGCTAGTACTACTAGCACTTTCTGAAAACGCTATTGGTAATAGCGTATCCAAGGTGGCAACCCATCTGGCATTTTTCGTAATTAAATTAAAAAATAATAATTAAAAATGCTAACGTGGACTAAAAAACTGCTAGTTTGACTAGGGTTTTCCAGTGTTAACCACCCCATTTCGGTAATATGTTTCAAAACAACTATAAATTGGTAAATAGTTTTTAAAAGTACACCACTTTGGTCAATAAGCCTAGGCATGAACCATTGAATCTTATATCAGTATCTTAATCAATTTCAGTTTTAAAAACACTGACTTAATGAGACCTCTCACATCAACTATTAGATTGATGAAATTCCATATTTATAAAAAACTATTAAATGATATAAGTTAAACAAGACCTTATTCTTGGAGAAACATATATCTTAATCATTAGATCCTATTTTAATAGTCAAGATTAAAAGAAAAATACACGTGATTTTTTAACATGGTCATGTAACCGTTAAGAAACTTTTAATCATGACTATCTATGTAAGGTTATATAACCTAAATTTATAATTTTTATTTTTTACAATAATAGGAGTTATCACTTGTTACTTTTCCTATACAAGTGTGTGTGAGTTGGGGGAGGAGATTCTCTCATGTGGAAAAAAAAACTTGAGATTCTCAAGTGTTGAGATCTCACAAATATTTTTTTAAATATTTATTTTATAATAAAAATATATTATCTCAAGTACATTTGATGAATGGCTAGGACCTCATCCAATGATAATGTCATTGGAGAGGATCCAGTCCTGTGAGTTCGGCGGGGGAGGGGGGGGTGTATGGAGTTAGACAGTTGATTATTGTGAGAAATAAAAATTATAGATTTAGCTCATACAATTATTTATTGATGATAAAAATTAAAAGTGTAATGTTTATTTTATTTATCTTCAGTTTATGTTTTGAAATTTTATTTGTACGTCATCTGGTAACTTTTTGTAATTTAAAGTTTTCTGTCACTTGTAACTAATTGTCCTTTATTGAACTACTCTCTTGATTTGCATGTCTCACAATTAGTAAAAATTAAAAAAAAATGTAAATGAGTTTGTGTGTGTAATGTGTGTAGGTAGCATTATAACCATTATTCTATCAGATGTTATTAAAGGTTTTTCTTCTTCTTAAATTTAAGTTTTGGAAAGAAAAATGTTTTGAAGGTTTATTTAATCTTTTACTTTTAAACTAGCAGCCAAAATAGATATTGCTGCAACTGGGATTGTGATATCAAAATTATGTATCGAAAAAATATTGAAAAATCCATTAAAAATTATCTTCAAAACCAAATTTTAAATTTGACAGTCAATTATGTGTGTAGAACATCCTATAACATTTGTTATAAAACTGTTACATTTAATTAAGCAAGCAAATTATTAGCAACTTTTACAATTTTATCACATTCTAAAATGTAATTGAGAAAGATTTATGAGAATTTAATTTTTTCAATTGTTTACTTATTTTATTTTTGGGAATGGTTTAATTTTTAATCAAAGGGAAAAATTGAAAAAAAAAAAAGTATTTTTGGGCTCAAATATTGTGATCCTTTGCTCTTATGTGTCATTCGATGCAATGAGAAACATAGAGTTACGTTTATTTTTTAATATTGTGAATTGGTTGATTTTATTTTTTTTGAAAAATAAATTTTAAGATTTCCAAATCGTTACAACTCATTATTGATAGTGTCATGAAAGCAAGCAATCAAGAAATACTAAATCCACATATAGTGTCACAACTTGTATCCCAAAACATAAGATTTATAATACATTGTCCCTAAATTAAGTCATTTTAATATCTTTTAAAACAAAAATTAGATCTAAGTATACTCAATCCAATTCACAATAAGTGTACTTATCATATAAGTAATAGAGTGATAAGTACAAACGTCATTCCCACAAAAACTAGTGTAATGTTTGATTCTAGCTTTTTGCTACTATTTTCAACGCATAGGGTAATAAGAAAACAAGTAATCAAAGACAATAATATGAACTAAGCTTCTAATTAACTACTATATAGCTTTTTGTTAATGATTTTCAATTTTTAATGTCAAGAATGAATTATGAAGATGGTTAGGGTTCAAACCCCTCCACGGTTCTCCTATTTCACCCAATTCAACACAATATCATTCACAAAATATTGAAATTTTGATTTACTAAATTAGGCTAGGTGTAAATTATTGGCTTAAAGTCCTTTTCAATTAAATACAATGCTTTAATTTCTTAGATCTAGAAGGATTAACTCAAGCATTACGTTCAAAAATCCAAAAGAACACTTGCATTAATAAATTCTACCTTTAGACTCGTCTCAATGCAAATCAAACTAGCTTTAGTCTGCATTCACAAGATTTCTCATTATAAACACAACTTAAAATCATCTAACTAATGGTTAATCAAAAGGAAACATTAAGAAAAAAGATCAGTCAAATTCATGAATACAACTTGTATTGAAAAAATGGTTCAATTACAAATGATTCCTATGGAGTTCTTTTACCTGAACCGAAGGGAATATAACAAAACATGGATAAAAACAAAGCAATAAAGAAAGAGATGAAAATAGAGGTAGATGGTTGCATTGATTCTTCAAGAACCCTCTCTCAAGACTTGAATCTCTAGTAGATGAGGTGAAAAGTAGGTTTTTCAAGGTGACAGACATATCTCATTTTTTGGGACTTAATCTCAACTTTCATATTATCCCAAAAATCACACCCAACTATTTCAACGCTTGCTACAACGTTGCAACATTTTTTGGCCAGCACTTAGCACTGAGACTAGACGCTTTAAGCATCTGGCTCAAATAACAAATCTGCTAAGCAACATTTTAAGTGCGGTGTAGGCGTTCCAAACGCTGATAAAAGAGGTGCTTTCAAGAGCATAGGCATTTTTTTTTTTAATTTATTTGTTTGGGCGCTTTAGTACTAAAAAAATTGATGCTCTCTACATTACAACGTTTGACTCAATGTTTCTTGCATATTTTAGTGCTAAATGCCGGGACTTGAAAATTTGAGGTGCCTAATATAACTACGGCACCAAGCATTGCTTTGGGTATTTTAAACACTAAATCCAAAATTTCCAATTTTTGTGATTTCTATGGAAAGATTAACAAAAGTTAATAAAAAAAAAATCAATATTTACAACAATGTAGGTGCTAAACAAATTTTATATTAATTCTTATCAATTTTTCTAAGGTTTCAATGGTTATTTTACCTTTTCTTTTGTTCTTATTATTAAAATCATGCGTATAAATTCATCAAATATGAATTTATCAACACTAATAATAGTAATAAATAATAATAATAATAACGACAATGATAATAATTTTTTACAAAACAAATTCAGATGAATCAAATTGTCACAACTAATGCTTCCTAAAAAGAATGGAATTAACAAATATGTCATACATAAGTTAATATCTTAAGATAATTGATTTAATTTTTTTTTATCATTTTCAAAAATTAGGAAAACTAATTTGTCGCAACTTATGTCCCCTAAAAGATTTATATAAGGCATAACACCTAAGCTAACACATTTTATTAAGAAAAATACTAATAACAATAACAACAACTACAATAATAAGTCAATAAAACATAAAGAAAAAGAAACGAAGTGATAGGCAAATTATCTCATGACAGCAATTATTATTTATGGGCATAATGTGTTAAATAATCTAAAATAACTCTTATGTCTTTAACTTTAAATTCCAATAATAATAATAATAATAATAAAATGAACCTATAGCATAGACCATATGTTTTGCACTAGATCCATATGATCCATTTTTTAGATGATTTCTAATACTTAGTGATCTTCTCTTTATATAGAGGAATGAGAGAGTGCAAAAGAGTAATTTGTCTAATGTGAGATTTCACAAGCGTGGTTAAGAGAAAGGATTTCTAAATATTCTATCATGACTATATATATAACTTACTTTTGGATTATTATTATTTTTTTATCAAAATAGAGGTTGATTTTGATTTATAGGTTAGTAATATGAGTTGTAAATATTTCTCTTAGTTTTCCAATGACACAACAAACACCTAAATCAAATCAGTACAACTTAAGATATAATATCATCTTTTCATGCTTCCTAACACACACACGAAAAAAAGACTCATTAACCTTTTTTCTTTAAAATTCTCTCTTTTTTTTTTAATATTCTATATATTTTTATTTATCTGAACAAAATTAAGTTTCCATGAATAAAAATCGAGCTTTCAATTCGTATGTATTTAAAAAAATAATGAAAATAATTATTTTTCAATTTCTTATCAAGAAACTATGAAAAATAAAACAAAATAATCTAAATATACATTTAGATGTACAATACTATTTTTACATACATTTTATACGCATTATATTATTTGAATTAGCTAGCTATTAAACTTACTTAAATAATAATTTATACATTTAAACATTTAATTATCCATAGTCAACTATACTTTACCATAATCTTAAAAAAATATAACCATTAAAAATAACTAAAATGTTAGGTAAATAATATAACATACAAGAGTAAATTAAATTTTAATACTTATTAACATTTAACAATTAATGCATGTAAGCACCAGAAAAAACATTCCCTTTCTCACACTCACACACATAAAGGGTGTATTACTATTGGACAAAACAAACGAATGATAAATTAATTGATTAAATTAAGAGTATTTCAGAAAAATATTTATTAAATTAATTGATAAGTATAAAATGATATAAAAAAAACATAAAAGAAAATTTATGATCAGTCTGTGAGAATAAATTTAAAGAAAAAGTTAAGAACTTATAATTTCAAACTCTATATGAAATAGTTTTTTAAGAAACCTATCGAAATACTATAGGTTATTACAATAAGTTTATTTACCCAACCAGGATAATTTGTTAAAATAAATTTTTAAGTTAGTTAAATAAGTTAAAAGTTAACTTAATTTATTAAACACGTCTCTAAACTGTTTAAATATTTTTAAATAGATCTCCAAACAAATTTTTTAATTGGATCTCTAAACTAAAAAAGTAGATTCTATAGTTATTTTTGGCAGCTTAAAATCGTCAGAAAATGACAATTTATGATGATTTTAGAAATCTTAAAGACTTAATTAGAAAAAAACTACATGATCACAGACTCAATTAAAATAATTTTAGTTTATGAACCTATTTAAAAATTTATAAATAATTTAGGAACCAACTTAGTAATTTAACCAATTATTATCAAACACCCTCAACCTATCATTAATCTATAATCCTTATAAAATCTCTTAAATCTCCCTTTTTATTAGTATTTTACCAATATTCATGTGTATACTTGTATTTTTATTTAATATACATATCAATATTGATTTTTCTCCTCTAGCCTTAATTTTTTTTATTAGTTCAAGGATTAATTTATCATAATATTTTTTATATATAACAGGTATTTTTTTAATTAGAAACAATTCTATTGGTATTGATAATATTCACAACAAGATAAGATGAACTCTTTTAGCATATATTTTTTTTCATATGCAATATTTGAACATCAAAGTACTTTTGGACATACGTTGAATACGTATTTAAGACATAAAAAGTACTGTCAAATGTATTGATTTACATAAAAGCAATAGTATTTAACTTTTAGTAGATGCACGTCAAGTGGGCTTCAACGCCAAAACAAACACGTTAAAGCATTACTTAAACGAAATTGAACATATACCACTTCAATTAATCACTCGTTAATTTATCAAAATAAATTTAGAAGAACATTGTACATTTTTTAGTAAACTTTTGTAAAAATAACTTTTTATAATATTTAATTTTATATAATGCATTGCCTAACATAATCTTACACAAAATAGTTTCTTACATAATTTAGTACCAAACAACACACAATATTAAAATAGAAAAAAACCTTAGATGTAATTTTTTATATATATTTAGTATTGTTCTCTAATTAAAATTGTAATTTTATCTCAGTAATTTGCATATTAAAAATTGACATTGAAGATCAACATAGAGAACTGCATCTAAATTTTCTCTTATTAAAATTAAAATATCATTACATTTTGTTTTATCAAATCTTATACTACCAAAAAGGCCCTTGTTGCCCCTCTATAACAAGAAACTCAGCCTCTAGTAGTGGTGGTCGGCTGTTTCCGTCGACGAGACCACAACTCGACAGTGTCACAGAGTAATTAAAAAAAATAAAAAATAAAAAATAAAATAATAAATCTCCTATCCTTGACCGGTGACCGTACCAACCGGTTCGAAGTCGGAACTATGAGAGAGAAAATGTTTATATATTCCATCATATCCTAAAATGGGTCTGAACTTTATGAGTGTTCCGTTCGGATCCTCTCATCTCTATCTCTCTCTCTCCGGTGCCATGGAATCCGGTAGTACGCGATGTTTTTATTCTCTCCGGTTCTGAAATCACCGCCGAGGAAATGACAAATGCAACTACCAAACCTCGCGCTGCTTCCTTCACGCACCTTCTGTGAGTTTCCTTCTTTTCCTGCTCCTTCTCTCTTTCCGGTCACTGGAAACCTTCTCCGGCGAACTCATAGTCACCGGAGAATCTTCTAATTCTGTTTAGTGTTTTTCTTCTCTTTGCTTCTGTTCCGCCGCAGATTCATTGTCCGTCGAAGAAGCTCTTTGTTATTCTATAACAAGAACAGTAGAACTCCCTATGTACACCTTCCGATATTGCATCTTCAACCGTTTAGGTTACATTTTACGCGTAATAACTGATTGTTTATTTCGATTGGATCGGACAGAACTACCGCTCGAAGAGAATCTCCGATGACGTTGAAGCAATATTAGTTTACTGTGTTTTAGTTCGAACTCAGAAAGCGCATAAATAATACCGAAAAAAATAGCTAGAAAGAAAATTAGAGTTGAAAAATATTTTTAAGATTAAGCGCGATGTTGGATCTTAATCTGAATGCCGATTCGACTCAGAACGACGACTCGTTGGTGCTGCTGGACAAGTTTCCCGAAGCTTCGTCGGGAACTTCGAATTCCTCCGTGGTGAATGCGGAGGGGTCGAGCAACGAGGACTCGTGCTCCACACGCGCCGGCGACGTGTTCACCTTCAATTTCGGAATCCTTAAGGTGGAAGGCGCGAAGGACGCCGTGGCCGCGGCCGCGACGAAGGAGCTGTTTCCGGTGAGTACGGAGAATTGGCAGGGTCAGAGTTCGACGTCGTCGTTTCAGGCTAGGAAGAGTTCGATGGATCTCTCGCTGGATCGTCGTCGAGGCGAAAACGACGAGGTGATGAAGGTTCAGCAACAACCACAGGTGAAGAAGAGTAGGAGAGGTCCAAGGTCTCGGAGCTCTCAGTACAGAGGAGTCACCTTCTACAGAAGGACCGGAAGATGGGAATCACATATCTGGTTGGTGTATTTCACATTGTTCAGTTTAGCGTCTCTTCTGTCTTTGATTATTTTCCCTTTTTTTTTTTTTAGGTTTTTGTTTGAAGTAATTGTAATTTGCTGTGGAATTTGAATTACATCTGACCTTTCTTGTTTTGGTGTGTAGGGATTGCGGGAAACAAGTCTATTTGGGTATGGATTTGTATTTTTGATTAATTATTTCCATTTATATTTTAGTTTACTCTATATGCTGCTTTGCTACTTTTAGCGTTTTTTGATTAGATTGGTATTGGGCGTTGTAGGTGGATTCGACACCGCTCATGCCGCTGCCAGGTAAAACTTTTTGCGCCTATTTTAATATCCTTTGTCGTAGTTTTATTTGCCAACGGAACATGTCCTTCGTTTGATTGGTGTCTTCCTCAATTGACTTGGAATTTTCAAATTTAGGGCCTATGATCGAGCTGCTATTAAGTTCAGGGGGCTTGATGCTGACATCAATTTCAATCTCGTTGATTATGAGGAGGATCTAACACAGGTTGGAAAACGCATGAGGTTTTGATGAATTTGAATCTAGATGGAGCTTGGGATTGGTTTTTCACTGGTTTTTTTAACGATGGACAGATGAAGAATCTGTCCAAGGAGGAGTTCGTTCACATACTCCGCCGCCACAGTACCGGTTTCTCGAGGGGGAGTTCGAAATACCGGGGAGTGACACTTCACAAATGTGGCCGTTGGGAAGCTCGAATGGGACAATTCCTTGGCAAAAAGTGAGGACCTATTTTTTTATGTGAACTAAAACTGATGTAGTGGTCTGCTATGTTTATAGGGTTAGATATTAGTACGAATTCAAGTACCTATTGATTTCGGGTGTGCCTATTGGTATAACTGAAGTACGACTTCAAAGCGAATTGTTTTCAGCTTTGTAGTCAATGGGTCTTTACTCTTTCGGCTTTTTCCGTGTTTGGAGAAACATGTTTAGGATGCCTGTTTCGAAGAAACGCTTGGCAGAGGTGTTTTTGTTGTTATAGAGATTGCAATGCTTTCGTGCAGGTATATATATCTTGGGCTATTCGACAGCGAAGTAGAAGCTGCAAGGTCCTAATGATACATGAATTACATTCTACCTGCACTGAATTTTTTACCCTGAATTATCAAAGCTCATTACGGTTCCAACCAACATATGTCTCCCTTTTGATTTTCTGGAAATCAGGGCTTATGACAAGGCAGCTATCAAGTGCAATGGAAGAGAGGCAGTGACTAACTTTGAGCCAAGTACATATGAGAGTGAGATGAAACCTGAAGCTATTAATGAAGGTAGTACTTCATAGCATGATATTCTTCTGATATATTTTATTTCCAATTGATTGTCAGTGTTAAAAAGAAATGTTCAATGTCAAATGAGGTTTATATTTGTGTTTGTCTTCAACACAGTTGGCAGTCACAATCTTGACCTCAATCTGGGCATAGCGACCCCAGGACACGGTCCCAAAGAAAACAGGGGGCATCTTCAGTTCCAGCCCGTCCCTTACAACACGTATCCCGGAAGAAGTTCAAGGGTATATAATTAAACTTTACATCTTCATTTACTTTAAGCACGGGAGCAAAGGTTTATAACCCTTTATGCACTCAAGCTAGTTCCGTAACACTTTATTATAGGTCATGATAGCTATTGAGCAGATTTGTTAACGAAAGCAGAGTTCTTCTGGCCTTTATGGATTCACCTGTAGCTAATTACCGTCTACTTACTTTCCTTTGACACTTTTGATCTTTGTGAAACACGTGGTTTCTAGTATTGTTTTGTAACTACCTGACATTCATGTCTTAATAATTGTCATGATAGGGTGGGTTATCTTTATTTGCAGGTGGAGACTAATGTTAATTCGGTTATTGGTGATCCGTCTTTGAAAAAGCTGGTGGTAACTGAAGAGCGTCCTTCTGTATGGAATGCCACGTATTCCAGTTTCTTTCCCAATCTGGTGAGTTCAAATGCCTCTTCCAACTGAAGTGTATTGCTTATTTCTTTACTAAATGCTTCATATAAATATTTATGATTTTTTCCTTTTTAGTGTCTACTTTAGAACAAAGAGGAACGTTTTGACTTTTGATTTTGACATAACATTCAAAGTTGAGTTTTATGCTCAGAGAATCCTCTTTACGTACTGATCTTTATCAACTTTTGGTGCAATCTAAGTTAACGGGGAATTCGGGGATTTGTCTCTATTATGTTGTATATATTTGACATTCCATGTCACTTATTCTTTTTTGACAAGATGAGCTGTTCCCAAATATGTTTCAAAAAACAGTACTTGAAGTGGTGAGTCTACGAATAGGTCTTTGTAATTCATAGATATATTCTAGGTAATGGCCATTCTATTTAATAAAATGAGCTGAATTTGGAATATGGCTAATAATTCAATGACAAAGCCCATCACAGCATTAGGATAATATTTCCGCCAACTTTCCTCTTGGTATTCCTTTTCAAATTTGTATCCTATATGGAGGCGGTTCTGCGCGATGCAATTAACATCGTGCATTAATATGACTTGATAGCGTCATTGGCGTGTTTTCTTGTATAGGAAAACATTTATATGCCTATCATTGAAAGATTGTTGAAATATTTGACAGGAAAGAGCAGAGAGAATTGGCATAGATCCTTCGAAAGGAGTCCCCAACTGGGCGTGGCAAACGCATGGCCAGGTTACTGCCACCTCAGTACCACCATTCTCTACTGCAGCATCATCAGGATTCTCAATTTCAGCTACCTTTCCATCCACTGCCATCTTTCCAACAAAATCTATGAACTCAATTCCGCAGAGCCTCTATTATGAGGTGAAGTCCCCGCAGGCACCATCCTAGCCTATCTAGTAATACAAGTATAAATGGTAAATCGCAAGAAGCCTTTGCGTTTAAAACTCAATTGTATAATTCTGTTACTGATTGATGTATACTTAGATACGACATCTGATTGAACTTGGTTAAACCATTATGCACAATCATGTATGAATGAAGGAAAACGCTATTTTTGAGTGCACCAATTCTCTTAGGATTCTGTTTTCTTCAAAATTAGCAACAGGCTGTCAAAATTCGTGTATTCGCCCGCCAATTTTGTGATTATGGGCCCTGTGTATGCAACCCTGAGAGTGGGAGGAAACCCAAAGGTGTTGTATTTTTCATTGCACATTTCACAACTTGATTTGACTACCATACGTAACAGCACTCTTACATATTTGTTATGGTCTTTCGGAGAGTAATCCCACCACTCAAATTCTGAGCACATGAAGCAAAGATAGATAGGTCTGCATTACTCGATCGGTACAATTCTCAAAATGACAGTTAAAACTTTTTCATTTTGGATGCTTTACGACTCGGTACATTGTTGCTCATGGTATGTTTGGATGCGATGAAAGAAAATAGAGAAGAAGAAAAAAAAACAGGGACAGCAAATTTTTTTATTTGATTGGAGAGAAAGTGAAAAAAATAAAAATTAACTTTTAGATTTTTTTTGTTTAGGTTTTCAAATGTTATTTTCTGACTTTTTTTTCTACTAGACCATTATTGCCTGTGTGGATAATCATTTAGCTTCTGTTTAGTATAATGGAGAGAAGAGAATAAATTTTAAATTTTTTGAAAATATAGGTGGTTTGGTTCAATGGAAATAGGTGAAATTTTTTAAAAAATTTTGTGGATCTCACTATTTGTTTTCATTCTATTTTTCACTTTTATTTATTTTTTATTTTTTTTATTTCTCATTTATTTTTCTTTTACTAAACAATTTAAAATTTAAAATTATTTTTTATCTATTTTTTATTTCTCGACTTATTTTTTACCTATTTTTTTCCTGTATAATTTTTTCTTTTCTACCAAACAAACTTTTCAAGTTAAGCAAGAATATTACGCTGTTCGCATTAAAGGCATTTTAATTCATTTAAAAATATTTATTATTTTAAAAACTTAAAAATGTTAATTAATTTTTTTCTAATAATAAATCATTTATTGTTATCATTGATTGACATCTCACCTATGGATTTACACGTATATTAATTATTGCCTGTGTGGATAACCATTTAAGTGAAGCAAGAATATTACCCTGTTCACATTAAAGGCATTTTAATTTATTTTAAAATATTTTTATTTTAGAAAATTAAAAAATATGAATTATTTTTGCTAATAATAATATCATTTATTGATATCTCACCTAAGGATTTACACTTATATTCTAATTCATTTAATAAGGATATTTTTGTCCCAAATGTTACTTTATAATAATAACTTGTGTAATTAATAATTTCCTTAAAAAATGTTCATTACCTGAAAAGATAAATAATATAAGATGAAGGAGATAGTAATTTCAAAGTGAAAAGAAAATATTAAAAACAAATGACTGAAATACTTCACATCCATTAAATTTCAGTTGTTTTTTTTTTTGGATATCAATTTTTTTTATTTGTTGCTCATTTAGGTTTGGTCACTACTATTAAGGGTATTGCTAGGTCTTTTCTTCTATTTTTGCTACTAATTTGTATTTTATAGTTTTTAAATTTTTTTACTAATTAAGACACTTTTTTTTCACAAAAGATAGTGGTGTGTTTAGTAAATACTTTAGTGAAGTGATAAAAAAAATTATGGTAATTTTTTTTTTCATCATAAGTAGAATTTTGAAAATTATGATTAAAAGTTATCAAAATCTTTTAGCTTTTTGTCCCGAATTTCATCGTTGATGGTTAAATATTTTAAATACAAATTAACTATTATAATTAATTTCATATTTTTTAAATAATTTAAATGAAATAAATTGTCTTTAAATCACTTTTCGCTTAATATATCTAAACAAAAAAATTATTTTGCATAATTAATTTTAACAATAAATAATTGTAATTAAAAATTTTTGCACAACCAATTTAAACACAATATACATTAGTTGTTGTGATTTTCAACATTAAAATATTAATTCTTAAAAATTAAAACTCAAATAAATAATTAAAAATATTAATATTTAAAAATAAAATATATGATTCAAAATTGAAACAGGACGAAATAAAAAAAAAACTAATTATTTGTTTTTAAAGATAAAAGAAGATTGAATTGTGTGATATTGTCCTCAACCTGCAATTTTATTGGAACGAGGATTGGCTATGTCCAGTAACAACGGCCAATGGGTGCACAAGTCATTGCAGATACTATTTTATTATATTGGTCACAGAGCAGCATTATTCGGGTAGTGAGAGCTATAAGTAGATGAATGGAGCAGACCAGAGCTATGCATTCCAATTACTGTTCATGGGCTATCTCTGTTTTATTGTACCATCAGAACAGAGAATCAATCAGAACAGGCTCTATCATTGAGTGGGAGCCAGTAGGAAGTGGAGGGGGACCAACCTTTTATTTGTCTCCATCCTCCTAATAACTATCAAGTCGATAGTCGGTGGTCTTTTTTAGTAATTTTCACAAATAAACAGGAAATATCCTGCAAAGGTTTCAATTTCGAGTACAATAATAATAATAGCTACAATCCTATAACTTACTAGGGAGATAGTACTTGACACTAGTAGAGCGATATTTCTTTCTTAACTTACTCCTTGCGTGATAATTAAATTACCATTGCCATTGGTGACCACTGTGACGCCAGTCAAATGCCAATTTTTGTCTACTAAAAAATCTTAAACCAGCATTTTGGTCTTAATATATTATGAAATATTAATTCTAAGGAAAATTCAAATAAATGTATGAAATATTCAGTTGTTTTATTTAAGTTATTAAATTTAATTATTATTATTTTGGTCTTAAATATATGTTAATTTCATTTAAGTCATAATTTTTTTTTTGAATTTTAGATTAATGTAATTGATTCATTGTACTTTCTAAAACTTATTTAAAATTTTCTTAATCTTTATAATTAACATGACAGTGTTATATATTTTCAGAAATTAAAATAATAATTTACTAAAAAAAAAGAAATCCCTCTATGAAAAGTATTATGGGTGCGGTGACCATACCAGTCAACGGGTTTCGCAAGTCTTGTCATACTGCGAAGTGAGAAGGGAAGAGACCTACTCGGCAATCCTACGTGATGTGAACGTGATAATTATCTACATAATAATTAGTACATACTTTTTTTCTTTTTTCTGTTTTTTCACCATGTATTCCATGAGACGAGACAGACCTTTCCAACACCAATCTTTTACTTTTGCAATAAAATAATCCTTTTGTTTTTTGGATAATCATCGTCTGTCCTCTGTTACTGTAACTATCAATCTACAGCTATGTTTAATCAAAGTAAAACTTAAAAATAAAAAATTAAATTATAAGATAAATATGCATACTTAATTTAAATAAATATAAGTAATTCATATTTAAGTAAAAAAATAAATGTTCAAAATAAAAAATAATTAAAAAATATACATAACTAAGATTTACAATAAACAATTTAATATACATATTATAATCAATTAAAGCTGATATTTAAAGAAAATAACATAAAAAGTTTAAAAATAATTAATAGTTTTAAAAAATATATAAAAAAAAGTATTGATGAATGGTGGAATGATCCATCACAAAGAAAAATAAAATATGGTAGAATTTTTTTTAATTTAAAAAATGAAGATTGAGTTTATAATATAGATATTGATAAGCTTAATATATTCTAAGCAATCACAATTCCTCAAATTTTAGTAAAGAGTTTTAACCAATTAAAACAACACAATAAAATTACAAAAACTTGATGTCAAACAATAATATGAAAGATATTAGTAGGAGTTAATTTTTCATAGTAGTGAGTGAATCATTGTTTAAATTATCGTTTAAAACATATTCACATTAAAAATTTAATTATTCTATAGTATTAGAATAAGGGAAGCTTGCCCTGAGGCACCAAGTTTTTCGAGCTCGCTATAGTATTAGAATGTTTGATAGGTTGTTTTCTTCTTTAAAAATGTGTTTTTGGTGGATTTTGAGCTTGAAGTTGTGTAGATGCTCATATTTGTTCACTTTTTAGATACAAAAAGCTTTCAATTTTGTTCTTCTTGGCATGCTATTTATACAAATCCATGCTCGCTGTTTAATGGATGTTATGGCTATGTTCATATTGTTCTTTCATAATTTACTATGTATTTTGGAGATGAAGCTTTTTTAAAATTGACTTGCATTTTTATAATTAAATTAAATAACATTTTATTGAAGTTGAATCTTTTTGCGTTTATCATTAGTTAGTCTTATGTGACGTTAGTAGGACATTAGTGCTCCCAAGTACTCCTGGAACTACTACTTCAAACCTATCATTATCCTCTACATACCACTCTTCTTCACTACTATCGAAGTGATCATGAACTTCTTCTACACTATTCTTATCACTATTTTCCTTAATAATGTTCCACAACTCCTTTACATTTTCCTTCACCCACACTGTCATTCGTAGTTGGAGTGTCCCCACTATCTCCTTCATGATCTACATAAAGGTCTACTTGGCATTTGTTACTCATTGCATAGCTCCCTGTTTTAGCTACATTTGTGTCCAACACTATTTCCTTCAAACCATTTTTAAAGGTACAATCTACTTCTTTCACCACAATTTCAACCTACCTTTGTATCCAAAATCCTCCTTCAGTATTCCCAAGACTTCAAAATACGGCCATTTGTCCATGTCTATCCCATGAATGACATAGACCTCTCCACCTTTGTGCTTTAATTTGGGGTATCAAACAAATGACGCTGGGTGATGAATTAAGAAAAAAAGTTGTTCATGCAAATTCGATATTTAACTATGCAATGGAATCAACAACAAATATAACTAATCCAGTCAATTGCAAACAATTTCACATGTATACCACAATTGCATAACACATGTACAAAGCGACAATTCCAATTTGCATATATAACATAATACTTTTTGATTCGTGTAGTTGCATAACACGTTAAATGACAATTGCACCAAAAAAAAGAATGAACTACTGTTGTCCCTATATCAAACCCATCATGGAAAAGACAAAAGGGAAAGAAAACACAAATAAGGCAACAGAATCATGACCCCACATCATACGCAGTTGCAAACAATTTTAATATTGCAAAATAAATGATAGGTGAAGCAAGTACTCAAACTTATGGTCCTTACCGCACAGTTTGGTATGTGAGATACCTAGAGGGAGCGAAAGGGACGAAAAGAAAATTACTAAAATGCATTCCCTTCTCTCCTTTGGTACTCATACATGAAGGAACGATTCATAAAAAAGCATATGGGCCCACAACTTTTGTAATCCGTCAATTTTGGACAGAAAAGAAGAAAGAAAGTTGATTTGTATATTTAAAATACCAAATTATTTTTATTTTTTTTAAAAAAATTATTACAGATATTTATGTTATTTTATATATTTTTTAAAATTTTTAATTTTTATACATTTAAACAAGCCAAAAAACTTTTTTTTTTTTTTTCATTTTTATTCCTACCAAACAACCTAAAAATCATTTTACTTTTTATTTTTTTTCTTTTCTTTTCTTTTCTTTTCTTTCCTAAATCAAATTCACCCTACATGAACCCCAAACTGACAACAATTTAAATGGTGTAAAACGAAATCCATACATGTTACTTAAAGTACACAAAACACCATTCACAACGCCAATGTTGTTCCAAAATCATTCTCCCTCAAATGTCATTCTCTCCCTTAGACGCTACCCTTGCCCTGGTCTGTTAGTTTTTTTCCTTTTTTTTTTTAACTTGGGTTTTGTAAGTGAAAATTGACCATCATTCTCCCATCTTAATCAATCTCATTCTCTTTTTTTCGTTTTTTTTTTTTTAAATAAGGGGAATTTTTATTTGAACTTAAAACATGTGTAGTGGAATGAACTAATGACACGTAGACAACTAACTCAGCAATTTGTCAGCCAAGTCATCAAATAACGTTAACTTGATAACCACAAGGACTTAAAAAAATTAAGACTTAAATATATTTTTATTTCTTCAAATTTTTAGTAAGTTTATTTTAGTCCTCCAAATTTAAAATTGGTATTTTTTATCCTTTAATTTGAAAAAAGTTTATTTTTGTTCCTTTGTCCAAACCCCTTCTTCCCAAACGTCATCAAATGAATACTTTAAATGAAAAATACATAAGGTTAGTTGCCATGTAAGTTACTTATAATTTGTTAGTCACGTAAGTAAAGTCTTTAACAGTGTTTAAATAGAGAGATTAAAACAGTTTTTTTTTTTGAATTATAAGGACTACAAAGATTAATTTTAAATTTAGAAGATAAAAAAAAATTGCCGCAAATTTAAAGAACTAAAAACATATTTAAGACAAAAATTAATTACAAAGACCAAAATTGATAAAAAAAAATTATGAGAAATAAAAACACAGACTCTATTTTATAGGACAAAAAAAGTTAATTAAGCTTTTAAAAATTAATATCATTTGTAATATTTCGTATTATTGTTTCTATTTTTTTATTTTCTTATGTGCACGTATTTCAATATTAAATGGGGCAACATTTTATTTTCTACATTTAATGTTAAAAAAAAACATTTTCTCTTTGCCCAGGAATTTCTACTTTATCATTCTCCCACTCACATACCGACCCAACAGAACAAGTAGGTATTTCTCTTCGTACTTCTACTTTGAACTCTAAATAAAAATTAGTTTAATTGTATTTTTTGTCCTTAAGTTTTACAAATTCATGAATTTTGCCATTTCAATTTTTTTTTAGCAAATTTTACCCCTTCTTTTTTATTTTTTGTAAATTTTTCCCTTAAGTAAAAAAATTGTCACAATTAGGACATTTTATAGTAATTTTTTCTTTAAACCGCTACAATTAAAATAATTTTGTGACGACTTTTTCATTAATTGTATCAGTTTTTCTTTTTGGAGACAAAATTTGTGAAAAAATTTTAAGATAAAAAAGTTTGTGAAATTGCAAAATTTGAGAGACAAAAAACCTAATTAAGTCAAAAAAAAATAAAATTAACAAAGTGAAAGAATTATGAAAAAAAATTGTTGACTAAACCAGGACAATTCAGTTTCAATCTTATCCAAAAAAAATCCCACATGATGGTCCAATGAACAAAGAGATAACATTGAAGATCATATTGGCAAGATTGATTGGACTGACGGACTTGACTAATTGAATTAAAAGCTGTTAGATAACTAGTCTGAATAGCTTCTATATTTGTTAACGAGAGAATTTTAACTAAAATAGGGTAAAAACTAGCGGTAAAAAAAACACTTGAGATCGTCTCTCTCTCTCTCTCTTACATTAAATTTTTTTATTCAAAAATATTCTTAAAAATAAATAAAGACTAATATATGAAATTTATACATGAATTACTATCATTTAATTACTTATTATGAACTTTTTAGTTTACAAAACATATAATATAACTAGGTTTAATTACTCTTTTGATCTTTATACTTTTTATAAATTTTACTTTTTAGTCTTTATAGTTAAAATCATCCTTTTTGATCTATATATTCTATTTTTAATCTACTTTTGGTCTCTTTGCCATTTAAAATCAACTAATGCCGTTTGTGTTGAAGGTGATGTGGCTTCTCATTGTTGATATGGGTGTTTCTGACGTGAGTTATGCTCTTCTTCTCCTTGTATATGGTGAAGTAACCCTAAATGGGCCATTGGTGTCTTCTCCTTCAATCTGTGACAGTCATTAGTGAAGGTATGGGTATGTTCTCTAATCTGCGACAAATCACATTTGGTCATCATCTTCTTTCTCCCCACATGCACATTAACCAATCACCACATTACTTTGTTGGTGCCTTTAACAAATGGCTACTATAAAAAATGCCAATTGAAAAGTGTGTTGATACATGCCTAGTTTCACATGAATTGAAATTTCTCAAAAACGTAATACTTGTCTTGTCTTCGATTTTGATGTGATGACCTTTCCCACCAACAAAATGGGACGAAAAGGGATGAACGCCGCATACCTTCGCTAAACACCGCCAATCGGGACTGAAATGGATGAAAGTCAATACGTTCTTGCTAGGTTTCTTGATGTTTCTTCCTCTGCACGCTTTATCGAAGAACAAAGAAGAAGTAAAGGGAGACACATCAATGTCATTGTCCACCTCACTGAACACATCAATGCCACATGGTGAAGGGAGACACATCGTCGACACTTTAGATGCAAACAAGTGACATTAAGCGACTATAGACGGTAAGAACCAAAAGGGATTAAAAATGATGTGTATAGGGACCAAGAAAGGATGGTTTCTATAGGGACTAAAAGATAAAGTTTATGAAACTATATGGACCAAAAGAGTAATTAAACCATATAATTATTTTATGAGTTTAATTTTTATGCATTGATAGTATAAAAAATTTTATATGATCAACCAATTAGAAATCATGATAAATATAAATTTTAAGATAATTATTTGTAAAAATTAACAAATTTATTATACACAAAAAATTGAATTAAATGATAGTGTAAAAGTTCTTTACAGTATATAGTTTATTTACTCTTATTTTATATTAGTTCATTATTTAATAATTTGTGTAATACTAATAACATGTTTAATTGTTATTAATTTGATGATGATTTAACTATAATTAAATCAATAAGTTTTAAATTAATGCAATGTTCGATTCAATTAACAGTTCGATGTTAGAAATATAATAAGGATTTATTCATAGTCGGGTTAGATATTTTATCCAAACTAACACCGACACAAACTGGATAGCGTGTTTACACTTTGCTATGCCTTGTGCGACACAGGCTCCGTGTGTCCACCACAGCATTGAAAAAAAAAAAAACATTATAAACGGGTGGCTCCAAAGAGGACAACCCAATTTGTAGGACTGGAGAACCAAAGGTTTTCTGATTGTTTTATTTCCATCTATCTTTTTCTAAGGTGGGTGGTACAGCTGATAGTAGGCCTTTGTTTCCTCACATTTGTTTGGTTGTTTGCAACTTTGTCTTTTAGTTGATACACATATAATAAAGAGTGAGAAAGATGGAACATAAGATGAAATAGGCATACAACGAGATGGAATAATAAATGGTGATATTATTATTTAAGTATTTCACAATGAAATATTAAAAAAGTTTATTTAATTAATTGTTTGGGAAATAAAGATGATAATAAGAATAACAAATGATAAATTGATTCATACTTCAAAATTTAAAAAGAAAGGTATATATACAAATAAAATGAAACACAATAGAATAAAATTTATTAAAATAATAACCGTTATAATTTTATTTCAATTAAGTTTTTAGTTCTTAAAAATTCATAATCTTTTTAATTGGTCTCTCATTTTATTTTTTAAATGAAATGTTCATTAAACATTTTTTTCTTACAAAATAATCTTCTATTATTAGTTTTTTTTTTTCCCATTTCCATTTCATTTTCTATTTGATCCCTCTAAACTAGAATTGACAATTGGACATAGACTTACATTATAAATAGAGTTTTATGCATCAAATGAATTTGAATCCAAGCCTGAGTAATTATCTAAGTATGAGTAGTTTCTTGAGAATGTGATTAAGGAATCCAACTATTTATCAGCTATGCTAGACTTTGTTCGTACATATTTGTTAAATTTTATAACTAGTATATAACACATTTAAGCACTGCTTTTTTAATTAAAATTTTCATAATTATTTTTCATATTAAAATAATAATTGTCCTACTTGTAAAAGGAAGATGCTTTAAACTACTGCATTTAATAAAAGGTTAAATTAGTTAGTAGGTTATTGCACTGTTTGAAAAATTTTAATTAGGTCTTCAAATTAAGAAAAATTATAATTGAGTCATTGATTTTATAAAATTTTTGTAATTGAGTCCTAAAGGTCTTCAAAATTGTCATTTTCTGACAGTTTTAAGTTGTCATAAACTAATATCAAGGATTCAATTACAAAAATTTTACAAAATTAGGAATTTAATTACAAATTTTTATTTTAAAGACCTAATTAAAAATTCTCAAATAATTCAGGGACCTATTAATTAATTTAACCTAACAAAAATGTAGATAATGAATCTAAGTATGGGAACCAGCACTAAATTTGCTTCTCATGCATACATGGATCCGATTAAGGGTCACTTTCCTAAATGTGGATATCGGTCTGAGTACTCTAATATCTTGTCCAAATCTTATTTATTATCATCTTTACTTTGAATGTCACAAATTTTCTATTTTATCTATTTTAGTGGGATTAACCGTTTTTTTGTACTCCTTTATACAGGTTTCGAACCTAAGTGCTTGTGGTTGAAAGAAGTACTTCAAACCAACAAACTACTTAGGCGACCTACTTAGAGAGATTACCGTAAAATTTGTGATGTTTAGATTAACTAAAGCAAAAATTGTGACATCTAAAAGTTAAAAAATCTAACAAAAGAAGCTGTACTTAATAGGAAAACAAATAAAAAAATTATCAGAAGAATAGGAAAAAAAAAACTTTTTATGAGAGATTTTATTTTGAAAAATTGAAAATAAGAGCCTAAATGATTTTTTTTAAAGAATAGAAATTTAATTAATTCATCCATTTTATCTCATTTCATTTGAATTTTGAAGAGGAAAACCAGCTAATAATTATGTCATCATTATCACTTAAGAAAGGATACGTGAAGAGTGCAAACTATATCAATTTTCTTTTTGGTTCAACAAACAAGTATCATTTGTAGTTATGATAAACGAAAAATACTATTTGGAAACGGTGATTATATGCCATTCTGCTTGCCACTTCCCTCTTGAAACTGAAAGCCAGCTTGCTACTATTATAGTGTTCTTTTCTCTTCTTACTTTTTACATTTTAAGTTATCTATAAATTTTGAAAATTTTATCTTATTTAAAAAAAAAATTATTTTAAAAATTAAGAAATAAAGAAAACATTACTTATTATTTTCAAAAGTGCCCTTATTTATTATCATTGCGCTTAATTACTTAATTAATTTATAATTACATTATATTTCTTTTAATAAGTGTATTTAAAAAAAATAATTGATTACTTTTTTTGAGATATACGAATTACCTTAAATGATAAATGATTTAAAATGGAGGGAAGTATGTTACAGAAGCTCACCAGTCACCCCACCTGGCTATCCTCACCATAATGCGGTGCTTACAGTCCATGCCAATTTGCCATAATTAAAGTCAATCCTACATTACTCCGCAACGTTGTTATGACAACCGAACAACATGCCTCTTTGCTAAAAATCAACTTCACAAAAAGGAAGCATGGACTTTAATGAAAAAAAAAAAAAAAAAGGAAGCATGGACCGTGGTAGATGAAACATTGAATGCCCAATCTAACAAAATGGACCCTATACAAAGATTAAAAAAACAAAGTAATTACGGAGTTGCTAGGGTTATGCAAAATGTCATTGTGGGACGTTGTTCTTTGATTTGTATCAAATTCTTATTGTTCTTTTATTTGTGTCAAATTCTTATTGTATTGGAAATTGTCAAAATTAGAATATATGGGGCTAGTTTGAATGAGCTTTTCTAAAAGAATTTATAAATAAAGAACTTATTTAGAAGCTCTATTATAAAAAGATTTTTTTAAATAAGCTAATATTGTATTTGGATAATACATTCTTAAGTATTTATTTAAAATGATAATTATTTGAAAAGCTGAAAATTTTAGCTTCACCATAAACTCTATTGAAAGCTTTTACTTTTTCAAAAGCTGAAAAAAATGTACATCCAAACACTACTTTTTATATAGCAAAGTACTTATTCCAAAAGATAAGCTCTCACAAAATCTTTTAATATGTTTCCAAACATGCCCCAAGCTTTTCCATCCGTTTTTGTGTTTATTATAATGTAGTGTTAAGAGTAAATTAGGAAGACTGGAAATGTGCTAACGATAGCTGTACCATTTTGCTGATGTTTCAGGTCTTTAGGGCAGATTTCGATAAATGTAATGGGATAAGCTACACACAGATAGGGCAATTTGATGAAAGAACTCAGTTTCTATTGTTGTTGAAGTGGAAGTTCTCTGTTAGACAGCCAGAAAAACACTGATGCCCATCAACTTCCAGGAGGATACTCATCTGACTTTCTTGATTTTGGACTGCAGAAAATTTGGTGCAAAGAAAGTTTAAGCATTCTGATTGTAAGGCACATCACCTGTCTAATCTTTAGCTAATATTCGACTGAAAATTTAAGCACTTTTCTAACTGTATTTTGAACTCTCACTGGCATAATGCTGCACTTACTATGTAAGTAGTTGCATAATTTTTGAACTCAACAGTGATATTTATATTTGTATATCTACATAGAATCTTCACTTCTCTTCAGCCTCTTGTTTCTCTTTATATCTCTCTTCTTGTCTTATCATCGTATCGTTATTATTATATATTTTTTTTTCTTTTTCTTTCTTTTCTCTGTTCCTTTTATATTTCTCTTACTTCCACCTACTACACCTCAAAAATGAGGCATATTCTCATCATTTTCCCTTTTAATTAATATTATGGCCATTCACTTTATTAGGAGTTAGGAGAGAGGGAAGGAAGTTAATCAAGACAGTTAAGATGTTAGTTAGAGGTGATCAGTTAGTTAAATAAATAAAGAGGGTAGGAGAAAGGAAGATTCATTCTGTCTTGTATCATTTTGTTTGTTGATTGAGCATTTGCCCTTTGTGAAGAATAATCATTCAAAACTTACTCATCTATCAATTTCACTCCTCTCTTTCCGGAGTTCGTAACAATTTTCTATCAAAAAAACATCAATATGGTTACGGGAGCCACACCTACACATATGCATAGTGTTGTTTGCTTGGACTCTTTAGCGTTAATCGATCGTCTCTTTGTCTTAGGTAGTAGCCGATCGTTCTCGCTTTTTCTGTGGCAATTTCCGTTCTTTTCTCTTCTATGCGCTACCAGAAAAAAAAAGAAATTTTAATTACCTTTTTGGTCCCTATAATTGTACAGATTTTTTCCTTTGGTCCTGTAATTAGAAATAATCTGGTTTAGTTTCTATACATGCACTTTCGATATCAGTTTAATTCCTACTATTTTAAACTACCATAAATTGAATAAAAAAAGACAGAAAATGTCAATTTGTGATAGTTTTACGTCGTCAATTTTTATTTTGTAATAGTTTTATTTTACAGAAATAAGACATACTTGATGACAAGGACCAAACCGATATTAAAAATATATGTATAGAGACTAAAACGTATTATTTCTAACTATAAAAACCAAAAGAAAAAATTTGTACAACTATAGAGATCAAAAAGATAATTAAACAAAAAAAAAAGATGTTCCCAATGCTAGCCTGGGTAGACTCGATTCTGAATAGCAGCTGCAGGTCTATTCTCCTGTGCATCTGTTTAAGAGATACATGTGCTATAGGTCCAAACCACGGAGAAGAAATGTCAATATGTAGATTCTAAAATTTAGACGCCTTTCCTTTATTTCCTTTTAAACAATTCATACAGTAGCAATTTTAAACGAACATATAAATGTCTTCAAGTAGCAGAACTAGAGCCTTTTCCAATCAAAATTAGACAGCACCATAGTATAATATGCACAATCCTGTTTGCAAAGAGGTCACAAATAGCATTATTAACCATTCGCCCTGATGTCAAATAATTTGGAATTTGCGTGCATTCATGATTCGTCAATTCTCATTGAAGTGTAGGTCAACAAGTGAAGAAATGACTTCCATATAGAAAACCTAAATTGTGTAGGTTATAGTTCCGATTGGCAGGGTTCATTAAAGCTTAGATGTTGTGTGTAAACCAAATCTCAATTGTGAAAATAATGTAGATATAATACTATAACATTTTTATGCTGGATTATAAAGCAGCTGTTATTGTTCTGAACAAATTGCTATGTTATTGTTGTGAACAAATTAATTCTATTTACTCAAAAGAAGGCAGCTAGAGGACTAGAATTTTTGCCAGAATGGTGTGACAATCATGTTCACCAATGGGTGATTGATTCTTGCTACTTTATTCTTTCAATTACCACCCTTGAATTGTATCAAATTTCTAGCAATTCTGGCTACGCAACATTACCCTTCTGAAAAACAGTAGATTCTCTCTCATTTCCTTGTCTTTGCCAAAATTGTTGCTAAAAAGCCCTGCCTACAGTTGTTTAGTGAAGTATTACGGCACGAGGCTATAAAAAAATTACACAGGAAGATACCTCTCGACTCCAGGTCAATATGACAAAACTGGAATACCCGGCCATTCCAGGAAGTAACCACCCCAGCTTCACGATTACAGTAATAAACATTAAAGTTCCTTTACCATTTCTATTTTTAACCGTTGTCTTAAACTAATGAAACATTTCTCTAAAATCTTCATAATTTCAGCTATATTCACGCGATACCGCAATCTCATATTTGGCTGAACTACATCGGGCACTAAACTCGGTTATCAAAAGCAGGCAGCATCTATATTTACAAGGGTTTACTGATTACATTCCAAGGCACAAAAAAATAATGGTTGGGCTACTAAATTTGCGTACAAATTGATACTTATATCCAAATGTAAGATCTAATTGCGAGCAAAGGCATGAACCTATGCGCTAAAACAAGTTAATCTTAGTGCATGTAATTGTTTCCAACATAAATAGTTGTTTGGATAGCATTACTTACAGTAAGCCAAAATAGCAATGGCATATTTTATCAGTGAGCTGCCACAGCCGCCAAAAGCCCATTCAATTACCTCAACAGAATTTTAATAAAATCCCATTGTTTAGACCACATACCAATAAATTTAATATCCTAACATAACATTATTGCAACAAGGTAATCTGAGGCCGTAAAAGTGACATTGTTTATATATAAAAAAAAGGCACCAATTTTTTTTTACGAAATATACTCATCCCACAACACGAGTTTGTACTTTGTAGTCTCTAAAAATAAACAAACCTTCAAACAGATATAACCCAACGCATTAACCACCCAAAATCAACCCTTTGACAATTTATATTTATCTTCTCAACATTATGTAAAAGTACACGTATTTTCAGTTGCATAAAAAAAATGCAAAAATCTGACTTGCATTAGCAGAGCCATGTAAAAAGTCATTCATCAAGTGGCATGAGTCACTCCAGCCATGCTGTTATATAGCCTGATAACCAGTTGCAAAATGACAAGACAGCAAAATGTAATGGAGATAAACAAAACAAAGCAGGACAATTAGCAGAAATCATGAAATTATATATAGCTTAAAACATCAAACTCTTGTGGATATACAAAGTGATTAACTGCCCTTACAAAAAATTATGCACAAAAGAAAAGAAGCAACATTAGAAAAAGATCTTTATAAAGACGTCATTAGATCTGCCAAAGATGGCAACAGCGTTACACATATAAGGGATTTCCAACTTAAAAAGTGACCTATTTTATACCAAATATAAAAATATCAAACACTACCAAGATAATGAGCTACTACCAAAATTATTTCCATTGAATCATTATCATCAAACCTCTATATCCACAAGATCGGTAAAAGAAAAAAATTACAATAGCGACAAATATAGGAGAGATTATTTGATAGTCAATCAACAGGTTTCCATGCTCTGTACCAAGAGAAAACACTCAACTAAGATCTACCTGCCAAATAGATCACTTTTCCGATCCATGATTGATTTCTTAAATCTCAATGCAGCTTGTTTCAGCAAATCAAGAACTACACAGAAAAAGGGAAGAAGATCGAGTTCTTAAATTTTGAAAACTGAACAGCAAAGTCATACTTCACATATGATAAGATAAAGGTTCTATTTGAATAAACTTTTCCATAAACACTTAGGGTTTGTTTGGTGGCTAGGATATGAGAAGATAAGATAAAATAATTATCCTATCCTGTTGTAATTTGTTATTTGTTGCATTAACAGTAACAGGATAAGATAAACTCTTTCTTTGTGTGTGTGTGTATACATATATATATAGTTATATTATAATAAATAATTATATATAAACAGATATAATATTATTATGAAAAATATATATAAGATTTATATATAATATATGATGATATATATTATAATATATAATAATATTATCTATTTTTATTATATATATATATATAATTTTGACATGTAAATTTAAAGTATATTACTAATTAAAATATTAAAAATTAAATAATTAATATTTAAATATTTAAATATTTAAATATTTTTTTAAAGAAAAGTATTTGAATAATAATTATAATTTTAAAAATCTTATATATATATTTTTATAATTTTGAGAAAAATAACTACATAAATAAAAAATAATATTGTATATTTTAGTTAAAATTACATTTTTTTTTTGTAAAAATTAAAAAATTAAATTAGAAGTTACTTTCTAGAAAATTATATGTAATTTTAAAAAAATAATAATTTTGTCATTTGAACATGTTCGATATTTTATCCTATCATTATCTAATTTGTTATCTAGTGTGCACCAAACATTAAATAAGATTATAGCTTATTATGCTCTTCTATCCTGTTGTTATATCTTATCCTATCTTATTGACCACCAAAAGGGCCCTTGTAAGGCAAGAAAAGAAAAAAAATAAAACAAGCTTTTCCTATAAGCTAAAATTAGCTTATGCATAAGCTAATTTGTAAAAAAAAACTCTCATTTTAGCTTCTCCAAAAGATAATATTGGCGTATGGGAGATGCTTATTTCACCTTTTCTTCTTCTCCCATAAGCGTTTATGGATAAGTTTATCAAATATGACCAAAGTCAAGTACCAAAAGGAGGACTATTTTTAAATCTCGTATTGGAGGACAAGTAGTTGAAGATATTTTCTTACACATAATGTACAATGCCATTATAATAGGACGTGTAAAGGCAAGAACCAAACCATAGAAATTAGAGCAAGAAAAGAGGAAGCTATAGATTTGAATGATTATTACCAGCTGCAGCTATACGCTACACTTCTTGAGAGTTTCATCATTTCGTAGCCCAATAGACAGGTTATGTCATCAGCCAGCCCCATCACCTTCGGCAATGCAGAAAAATTCTGTTTGTCTACTTCTGACTTTAACATGGCCAAATATTAAGAGAGACAATATACCTAACAAATTCAAATCCCAAATGTTCTGTTGTACAGATCCCTAGAATTTGGCATCTGATATTTTGAATCATCATATTCTCTATAAAACTTGTTAAATCCAAGCCTTTCATTTCTCAAAAGCTCAGCCACACGCAGACTATTTCCACTCTGCACTTGATTCCACCCATCCAATTGGCCATTTGACAAGACTGCATTTCTAGACTGCTGCAGAGACAACTGAGGAAATGAGGCCAGATTACTAACTTGTGATTGATTTAACCTTGAAGAGATGCCATAAGAATCCCCAAGCTGAGAAAAGGTATTGTCAATTTCAGAAAATCGAAGGTCTTGCTGTGGTGAGAGAGATCTTTGCATCAATAATTGAACTCTAGCCTCATTTTCAAAGTAATTTAACTGTTTGGGGTAATTGGATCGCATGTCCAGCAATGGGCTGTTTCGTGCACCTTGAATTCTCCCTTTACCAACTGCCAAAATAGCAGGATCCATAAATTCAATGTCTCCTGGACCACCAATATTTCCATTTGAGGGTGTTTGATATGAATTTCTCAGTAAGAAAGAAGGGTCAAGAAATGAATTCCCTGTCACGGGGATAACAATCATATTAAACCAATATGCAGAAAGATATGTAAAAGTAGAACGAAACAATAACTAACCAGAAAGGGAGTCAAAAGCATGCCCCATTCTCTCAAGAGAGGAGAAACCAGGAGGTGGTGCCCTGTTTGGAACTGAAAATCCTGGCGGTGCTGAGATTTGTGCTCTTGAAATAGCTGAATAACATGATAAAGGAATGTCATCACATGTGTATGCAAAGAAAGACATCTTTATAAGCTGTCATGCCACTTTAAACTTGGTGACATAACTCTCAATCAAAATCAGAGATCTACTATCAATCACCATAAAATCAAAAAGGTATGTTATCCAAACATTTAAATAGAGTAAAACCTGAACAGTTGACCTTTCAGGGTTTTTTTTGGCTATACAAGTGTACTAAAGCAATTGTTATTCTTCCAACCATGATAAAAATTCAATTTTTTTTAATCTACACACAAATGCAATATTAAGATTATATGGGCAGAATGCCATTAGTTATAAAGCCAGCTCTTGACTATACACCTTTCCCTAGTTAGTTCTGGCAAATCCCACGAAAAGTAAGATATTTTTCAAAATATAGGTTACTCAAGAAGAATCTTCAAGCAAGAATGGCACAAAATAACACAAGTATGGAAATGAAAAGAACAGCAAAAGAACCAATGATACGAAATGTTACTATAAAAAGCTACAGTATCCAGTTTAAGTAAGCTATTTAATAGTCACCAGAAAGCTTATTGTTTGAAGCAATAAAATGACCACTGCTGAGATTTGCAGATTCCTCGAGGTTATTGGCAGGGAAGCCATTTGCAATACCCAGCTTGTCCAAAGAAAAGTCTCTTTCCACAAAATCCTGGATGAGTGAGCCATTCTTTGGAAATTGCTGGTTGGCACCAGAAGATGGATGTACATTGGCTTGGATTTTGGATTCCTCCTGTCTTGCAAAAGAAAATCTTGATTGATTGTTACTTTGAACTTTCCAAGAACTAGATTTCTTTAGTGGACCATTCTGGTTGTCAGTGTTGTCACTCAACAACTTGGCCAAACTCTCATGTGATGTTAGCGAGTCATCCCAGGCATTGAACTCCATGGAAAATATATTTGAAATTATACTACTCTCACCCTTGTCCATAGCAGCATCACTTCCAATATTAACTGCTTCACTAACTAATCTTCCAATGTGTTGCTCATTTCTTTCATCATGGAGGAACCCATAAGAGCTTGTGCTGATTGATTTCTCGGAATATCCATTGCATAATATGTTACGTGCATGTAATAGTGAGGCATCCCCAACTTTATCATCGGCATCTAAAGAACCAGCATTTGCAACATTACAAGGTTCACCATGTTGCAGAATATGAGGACTAGAATGGTTTGAGACATGAAGGAAACTGGATGACTTTGGCAAATAAGAACAACAAACAACTTCTGGATCCTTAAGTCTCTGATTATCAAAAGTTGTTACATCATCTTCCACTTCAGTATTGGCTGATACTACTTGAGATTGAGAATCCAATGACAAATCCCACTGTTCCTTTAAATTACAAACCTCATTATCAAATGTAGCAGCTTTACTGTCTGCATTTGTAATCATTGCATCTCTAAATTTGTCAGTATTATACTGTGATCCTTGAGATTGCATAGATTTAGCCAACACATTGTCAGGAGGTGAGCTGCTAGGTTTAGATAGGCTGTAGTGTTCATTTTGGGCATTTCTATCAATGTCAACAGAAGATAATTCACAGGACAAATTCTCAATCTCTTCATTAGTAGAAATAATTGCTTCCTCAGGACCAAAGCTGCATGACTGTCCAGTGATGTCAATAGAATCTGTTGGGTTTGTTGCAGTACAACTGCCTCTATTGCTATCTCTGGCTAATGGTAGAGAAGACAACTGGTAGTTCAATTTCACAGGTGAAAGAGAAACATTAGAAGCCAAAGTTCTTTCGCCAGCACTAGCCAGGATATCCATGCTACCATATTGTTTAACAGGTTTCAATAATTCATTATTTACCCCAGGAGTCATACTATGACTCCCATCACTTGGCAGTGGCCTCTTTGTCACATCACTATTTAATGAAGCCTGAATTGTGCCTGTAACAGCAGAGGAAAAGGGTAGTGTGCTGCTGATTGTATCAGGTTTAGGCTTTGACAGTCCATTTGGACATAATAAACCACCAGCAGCTGGCTGACAATTTGTAGCCCGTGTACCCCTAGCAAACACAACGGTTGAAATGTTAATTTTTAAAATTTTAAATTTAAATTACTTCAACCTTCACTGCTGAATACAAAAACTATACATTACCATGCAGCAGCAGGTAGAGCTATAGGTCTCCCAGAACTCCCATTAGGAGGTGAACCTCTTACAATGCTGACAGAGGTCTGCTCCATGATAAAAATAGAAAGTTAGCATCTACATATTCAGATGCAGAATGCACAAACTAAATTTTCCAAGCAGTATAGTCAATGTGGGAAAAGCAACTAAATATCAAATTAGCACACAATAAAGATATGGTAAAAGCAAAAAGCAAGAGTTAAAGAAAGCATGAAAAAAAGGCCCTACACTTGATACATTTTTCACAATCAGTTTTTCTGATGAAGTATTGGTGAAATCATCCAATGGAGGAGGCAATACATTCCCTGATCGCTGTTGCATATTGTTTGCAGCACCAGTAATTTGTTGAACACGACTTCTTCAAAACAACAAAGCAAGTGACTATAGCATTATATGAAAAGCACTACATGCATTTCACAAGCAGAGATAATGTGCAAACAAAAAAACAAAAATTAGGAAAATCTAATTTGACTTATGTATTGTGAAGCCCATTTGAATTCATTTCAAAAATAAATGAAACCTTTAATTAACTGGGAAAAAAAAAGAAGAAATTATATGTAACACATCAGAGCAATCTAGAATTTAATGATTCCTATGAATGGATTCATCCTTTTAAACTTAGTCATTTGATTTTGATAACAAAAGATAAAAAAATAAAAACAATATAGAATAGGGAAAAAAATGAATGGCCTGATCATGCATCAACTGCCAAGCGAACCCCATCTGAATTCATTTAAAAAATACATGAAGCCTTAAATTAACTGCAGAAAAAAATAAATACATAAAGCTTGCCAATTGCCCTTGAAAAAGATAACACTACATGGGGAGTTTCAATTATTTCCAGGATTGGTTTTATCATTCATTACCTCCTTGAATTTCTAAGAGGGAGGCATAAGGTTTCAAGTTCTTATAAACATTTAACCAGAGTCAACATGATATTCTAGACATGCTTAAGCAAATAAAAGTTTCAGCTATGATTGTCATATAGTTTAGTATCATAAAAAAGGTATGGTAGATCCATCAATGTTAATTTAAAACTGAAAGCTAATATGAAATGCTTACATGACCAGGACAAGAAACATTCTTCTTAACAAGATAAAGGTAAAGTACTCTCCTTCACTTTGTCCAATTATGGCAGCATCATAGACACCAAATTTAAGCAAAAGATTTTATCTTTCAACAGAATCATAATAAGCCTTGCATCAAAATTTATTTAAGATAAGAAAAGCACCTAGTGTATGCTGAAATTATTTCATCTTTTGTGAAACTATCCTCTTGAGAGCCAATCTCATGCAGATATAGACAATCCGAATTGCTGCAAGGCTGGTCATCAAGATCTATCCCCAATCAAGCTTAACTATAATGAAGGAACAAGTTAAAATCTATATAGGAATTTGTAATTTTCAAACCATGTTTCTGAGCCACGCATGACAATATTTAGTGGTTCCAAAACAAGCCCTGCAAATGTACAAACCAAAACCATACAGAACTGATAAGCTAGAATCAGATTATCAGAGGCCCAATCACCCATTCATGAATAGCTTCAATAAATGCAGATATAAGTACCTTAAAGGTCTACCCTCCAAAACAAATCCATGTACATTTTGAATGCATCGAATTGCTTCTTCTTCCTTTGAATAAGTAATATATCTGGGGCAAAAAATCTTTCAAGAACTGCTACTTCTTTATATTATAAGGAAAGGTAAGCAAACAAGCAGACATAACAGGGAATATCATGGAGAGGGTGAAGGCCAGAAATCCTGTTTTCAGTCTTCTTTTAATAAAAGCTTGTGCTTAGAATGTAAATGGTCTTTCTACTTCTTTTACCCAAGAAAAAAGATTGTTTTTGTGAATCCTTTTTGCTGGTCATTTCCTTCCATCCAGTGTTAACAAAAGAGAAGTATTCAAAAAAACAAAACAACAATGCAGACACCAAAACTATCCAGTTCTTCTGAATAACAAACCAGAAACAGTGAAAGGTCTATCTAGTATTTACTATAGCAACCAGTATGACAAGCTAGATACTTAAAAACCATAATAACAATGTAGTTTATGGCAGAAAGTCAAGTATAGTGGTCACCCTCCAAAAAGCTATAATGGTATAGCAGATTGTGGAGTAGCCACTACAGCAAAGAAAGCCATTGCAATGAAAAACTTCAAAAATCTGCAAAAATCACTTCATTGATAATCATAATAGATTAAAGACTTTATAGAATGAAAAAAAAAATTAAAAAGGGAAAAAAGTGGAACATTACAAACACATGCAACTAAAAGAAGTCAAAAGCAGTAATGCAGAATGAAGAGAACAAAAAAGAGTATAAGAACACAAACAGATGCAATGTGTGATGCATTGTCAAAGTGATTTCCAATCCCTAAATTAGTTTATGGCTTTTTGGGTGCCAATGGACCTAGAATTTGCTAAATTGTGAAGCCCATTATATTCTGGTGGGTCTTATAGAGGTTCAAACAGCGATTTGACTCCTAATAGAGTAGCATCCGCTATGAACCACAACAGTGAAATGCTCCACTACAAGCATTCATGAGTGGGCATGAGTAACTCTTCTATGCCACCATGGCAGTCACCACTGCTGCTACTAATAATCCTGCACAATACCACTGAGAAAAAAGCTAAGCTGCAGAGTTGAAGACAACATAAACTTACACACTACATGTATTGTTTGGAAACTGCTGAACGACACCAGCTGCAGTCCGAGACATCGACACTTTTAAGACCTTCCCATACTGACCAAAATATTCTCGCTGCTGGAGAAGCTGTAGGGTGATAAAATATTAGTAAACTTACACTGAGAATAAGAAAAAATGAGAAGGCAAGGGAGGGGAAGGTGGCCTAAAAACAAAACAGATACACAAGATGGTAACTATTGAAAGCATATGAGGTAAAAGTTCTACATCTTCATCTGCCAAATTGAGAGGCAATCCCACTATGTAAACAAGGTTCCGCTGAATCACTCGCACACTGCTGAGCTGCTTCCGTGCTTCAGATGGTTTAGACTTTGCTTTCTGGTTCTTCATCTTTCTTTCCATATGAACTTCAGCCACCAATCTAATCTAAGTAAAGATATAATTAACGAGAGAAACACACCAAAAAGGCCTAGTTTGGTAGCTTAAGCAAGTTTATAACTAGTAAGACAAAGATCTAAGAAACAAAAATCTTATAACTGGTACTTTCTTTTGTTCTGTCATAAAGCTAAAGATAATATACAACAACTACAGAGTTTCTAATATATATAATATGTAGCATAATATTATCGCTTATTTAGAGTGTTGTTTGAAGATATGGTTATGCAAATGAACGCATGCTTAATATAAAAAGGAAGTAAGGGCCTATGACAGCAATACAACATTTCAAGCCAGCAGAAATGTACTGTTAACAGAATAACCTCTCACAGTTTGCAGCCATCCCAACAATCTTTTCCTTATCATATGGAGAACGACATGCAGGGCATCGTCCCTCTGTGTCATCCTTCTCAGCCATTTCCATTATGTGATGCCAACACCAGACACATATCTACATTCAAGTAGAGAGATAAAAATATTATTCACCATTAGTGTTTATGATATAAAAAATTTCCACAGAAAACCAAACATAAACAACACCACCTGTATCATAAATACATGTTGATTTACAAAAGATGAAGGAGTAGCAATTTATTCTAAACAGAAAAAAAAATAATAATAATTCACTGCTACTAAATAGTTTAGAGAGTAACCGACAGTATTCAGTTAATAAGCAATAATCAGGAACACAGTGTATACTTAACTAAGTAATAAATGCCGCCTGGCAGAGTTACAAGCTGTATAAAAGGACGGGGAGAGAAGAACAATAAACAGTGAAGAATGCCAAATGTTAAAAGATCAACAGAGAGGAAACTATATAGACCAAAAAACCAAGAGGCCAGATTGACAAAGAAATTAAGTAACCTTAAAAACACACAATATTTTCTTCTTCAACATTTTATATAAAATTAAAAAACCCTTCAGATTATTGCCTAATAACAAAAACATAGAAATAGAATCAAACCTCATAACCACATTTGCATGGTTTCAGCTGCTGATCTGTCAAATCCATCTCTTCTGCACAGAGAGGACAAGTCCTTTCTCCTTCGTCACTCATGATTGCCCTGGATAAAATTTCATTAAACCAGGAAACACATGTCACTGTCAACAGCCAAGCAAACACTGCTACAAGAGGACATTATAAACAATATATATCACAAACTTAAACCAGAAATCTTCCCTAAGTTATGGATAAAAAAAAAAAGGGGGGGAACAGCCTACTTTCAGTGAACTAAATACTATTTTGGCTCAGGAACCCAACAACAACTATGATGGTGAAAATTATCATCTTAATAACGTTTTGCACTGTCACAAAGTCACTCTAGGATACTGTAACATAAAAAAAAAAAAAAGGAAAAACGTCATGCATTTGACAATATGCAAATTTCGAGATACAAATAACGATGGCACAGGGGAAGTGAACTACAACCATAAAACACAGCTTCAATTCTTATACTTAAATCCAAATAAAAAATAAATAAATAGATTGAAGTACGTCCCTGAGAAACCTCAGATCAACTTAACACTAATCGGAGCATAAAATCAGACAAGCAGAAAGGGAATAATTGGCAATCGAAGACCTAATCACGATTGTTCAAAACTAACAAAATCGAAATCCGACAAAATCCAAAAGGCAGAGCTGGATTGTGAATTTAAACATTGAAAAACAACAACGAAAGAACAAATTGACGAGTCATGGCAATGATCGATAAAATCAATAGCAAAAACATAATCCGCGAATGCATTAGGGATCTATACAGGTATTTGATTTGATCGAGAAATTAGGGCGATGGATTGGAACTCCGTAACTTACAGTGATGAGATCGGTAAGAAGAAGAGATTGTTCGAGAAGCGCACGATAACGAAGATGCAGGAAGAAGGAGCGAGAGCGAGCAAAGTGTAAAGAAAGCTACAAGGTGTCTTTTAAAAAGAGAGAGAAGAAGGCTTTGTTTGGATGGCCTTTTTTGGCTGCTGCTTCTCTCTCTTCACGTGTCGCTGTCATTCCAAGTATTCTATTTCTCACTCGCCCTTCTATTTTGATTTATTTACTGCGACGCACCCTTTCTGCCCTGTTGACTCGCCTTTTATTGATTCTCTCCGTTGCGATTTGTCGAACTCATGAACTTGTTTAGATTCTCTACGGTATATGTATTCCTCACTCCTCAGTCCTTATTCGTCTTAAGGTGGCGCTTCCTATGTGTGACACGTGCTCGCCTTATCACACGGCTGTGTTTGATGAAAAGCTCCTTTCTTCATCATCAGAAGAAACACGGAGTTCTATTTAAATTATATATCATAATCTTGATTATAAAAGTGTATCGCAAGTAAACCGTAATTGAATTACTTTTTTATTTTCTAACTCTAAAGTATTTTGGACCGATTGATGATTATATTCTAGCTGGCGTGGCACTAGAGGATGTGGATTCCTTAAACACGACCAAAAGCATCTCACATGAAGGCCTTTACAGGATTTTATTTTGATAGTCAAAATTGATGGTTATGTTTAAGTGAATTGAAGCAAGTGGCTAATCAAGAGGAAAAGAGAGGTGTTGATCTAATATACTTACCACAATTCACAAGTCAATGATTTTAAGGATGCTTTGCACTTGCGTGACTTGCATGATCTTGGATGTAAGGGTAACACTTCCACATGGCATAACAAAAATGAAGGAATGGCTAACATGCAAACGTAGAAAACATACTTTCATCAATAAGTCGTCAAGCAAGGTATGCATCAAACCGTTAACCAACTTTTGTTAGTTTTTTCACCGACTTTACGCTACAAGAGACTTCGAAGGAAGATCATCAACTTCGTAGAAACATGGACAAGAGAAGAAACGATAGATATACATCTGATAGCAACACTATATGCACGAGGCACTTATGCCTTACCATCAAAGCTAGCCAATTGCTTTGAGAACCGTGACAAATGGGGTTGTAAGGACATGGTGACCTTCCCAGAGCTCAAGAAGTCCCACAATCATGTCATCAAACTCAACTCTATAATATACGAGGATGGTATATTTTGGGCGAGCTCTAGCAAAAGAAATGAAGCTTGAAAGCTGCCGAAACTTGAAGAAATTAATTTATTGGCCCTGGTAATGTGGCTCAAGTATGGCGATAAGAACACACATTTCTTTCACCATATAAGGCATCACAACATTAAAAAAAAAAAAAAAAAAACTAGGTAGACTCTATCACGAATTATGATGGATGGTTTTCGTAAAAGAGGAACACGTAACAAGTTACATGACTCAATTTTTTATTTACTTTTTTCTTGTGATGCTACTCACAAAGTAAAAGAAGCAACTTTGGTGGTGCAACTTAGCCAAAAATTCACTCACGAGGATATGCTCATTTCTATCAAACAAATGAGCCCAACATCAACTCCTAGACTTGATGAGTGTCTAACATTTTTTTTTTTTGTACAGACCACAAGTATCTTTCATAAGAAACAATCTTATTCAAGCTAAATAGGACAACTACAAATAACAAAACTCTTCATTCAAGTACGTAACTGCTACATACTCAGGATTTGAACTTAAGACTACTTGTTTTATTGAAACAATCTTGTGCTAATTGATCCACACACTTGATAATTTTTTGTCTTTTACATGATTCATAAATGTAATTAGAAGCCTTGCCTTACTAGAGATTTCCGCCACATCTCATTGTGAATGTGTTTTTGAATCATTGCAAATAAGAATAAAGATTGTTTTACATAAGATATTGAACCACCAGCAAAGTGCTTTTGTGCTTGGAAAACTAATAATTGATAATGCCTTGATAGCATTTGGCACTTTTCATTACATGAGAAAGAAAAAAAAATACAAATATTTTTTTATTTTCAAGAATATGAAGGTAGAAATATTTATTTTCATGTTTGTTAAAAGATTATGAAAAGAGATTTCCAGACATCTTTTATTTCTAGAAAAGTTACATTCCCATGCTTTAGGCAATTTTTATTCTCATGACAAGGGGTTAGAAAGTGATATTCCCACGAGAATATGGAAAGTTCTTTTCTATTACACTTATAACTTCCATTTTTACTTATTTTTTGTTTAAATCATTATAAATAAATTTGAGAATCCATTCACAGGTTTTGATTACACGTGGCGAATCAAGAGTAAATTTTAAGGTTTGGATGACATGTGTCATTTATATAGAGGTTCGGATAACGCATGTCGTTATTTGGTGCTTCGTCAATATTTGGTTCGGTTACATACCACAATTATAATCATTATAATTGTTACATTAATGAGTTTTAAATAACTATATTTGAATTTTGAATTTGAAAATTCTATTAAATAACTACCTTTTAAAAAACTACCTTAATTATAATTAAAAATTCTATTGGTCATTTGACTTAATTAGAATAACTAATGAGAATAATATATATAGTTTTCTTAATTATTTCCGAAATCAAGGATAAACTAACGAGTATTTTCTATTTTTTCAAAAATTATATACTTCATCAATAATTTTTTACTTACATTCATCTTAATAATCAATAAATAATTTTTACTTAATCGATAATTTTTTACTTACATTCTATTATTTATGACAATAATCCAATATGTGTTTCAATGACCAAAATTATTATTATTATATATTTTAAGTATACTTTGGGAAGATATTTGTGTATAATTTTTAAGTATAATTTTTAAATTAATTTGTAAGTGTAATTATAATAAATTAATTTAAGATATTATTTTTTTAAAATTTTCCAAAATGATATAATTGATATTTTTTTATATTAATTAGTTTCTTTTTGCAAGACAATTATTTGTAGGTAGTGTAAATGTTATAATTTAAGAAAGAAATCACATATTATTTATAATGCTTCCAAATTTCCATAAATATATAAAGGTCATGAAATTGTAATTAAATTATTGTCATAAATATAATCCAATTTCAATGCTATTATGATTATTGATTATTGATACGTTTTTAAATTAAATTATATTAATTAGCATTGTTTTAGTCAATATTGGATAATTATAAGATTTCTAATTAATATTAATTACACAAATAATTGATGTTTGGATAAATAAATAATTAAAAATTCATAAAAAATAAATTTATTATATATTATAAAAGAAAGTTTTACTACATAGGCAGATGCCTTGTGACATCACCATATTCATTATTTTTTCACCTAAATTTCATTGATTTTTAATTTTATTTTTTCATTCATATAAACATATTATTATATTTAATTATAGTAAAATTATAGTAATTATAAAATTAAAATAATTATAACAAGTATATATTATGATTACACTAATCAATTAAATCACTAAATTTTAAATGAATTTCAATTTTATATAATAAGATATTAATTTATTAAATTTTATGGAATATTTTTTTTATAATTATGGTAACTTTTTGTTTATTATCACGATTTTATAACAACTTACTATAAATATATATTATAATGATAATAAGTTATTATATTATCTTAAATACTAACATAATGAATAATGATCAATTATATTATTGTTATTATATTATATAAATGAAGGTTTTGTCACGTATGCAAATGCCACATCACAGCACCACATTGATTTTTTCCTACCAAAATATTAATAAAATTTTTTATTCTATTTTTTAATTCATAATAATAAATAATTATAGTAATTAAGGTAATTACAATGAGTATATATTCTAATTTGAAATAATTAAGGTTGTTATGATCATCATATATATGTTTTAGTTAAAATAGTTAAGATTATTTTAAATTTAGATAATTAGACTATATTAAACTAATTAGAATAATTATTATCAATATATATTATTTTAAAACTTTCTCTATATATATTTTGAATTTTAAAATATTTGTATAGTATTACCATTTTTGCCAATAAATTAAATTAAAATAATATAAACAAATTCACTTGATAATAATGAATTATGATAAAATTATATTACAGACAACCTAAAATTTTTTTATTTGGGATCTAGAGTATCTGAGTTTCGAATATTATTAAAATTGGTACTTTAAATTTTTTTAATTTATGAAAATACATATTACATATACATACATACATACATACATACATAACTATAATAATTAAGGTAATTACAAACAATATAAAATGATTACGGCTAATATATTGGAAATTATTTCTATTTTTATTTCATTTGGGTTCTTTCTATCTTTACATACCAACAAATCAAAATTAAAGGCATCCCATATGTCCATATTTTTCATTTCCTTCCCTCTTCCAATCTGTTTAGGGCAACATATTGTGAAAAGGGTTAGTTTTCAATTTATTGTGTTGGCATTATAAATTGACGTTTTTATTCTTCTCCCATTCTTTCTAATATATGAAATTCTTCCTTCTTTGTGTCTAGGGTATATATTTGGTGCCATTGGAAAAGGTAAACAATTAGTCAATTTATTATTCTCAAAATTTTATTCATTGTTTTTGTATTTTGTTTTAATTTTTGGGGTGATCTCCCACTTTTTTTTTTAATTTCATTCTTAAACCATTGAATCTTTGTATTTAGGACATTTTGCTCATGAAGAATAAGGTAAACATTAAATTTATTTCACCTTGTTCTTCATTTCTTTTCAAATTTATGAAATTTTTTCTTTTTTGTGTTCAGGGCATATTTTGTCACCATTGAAAGAGGTAAGCAATTAGTCTATTTTATTGTTTTCAAAAATTTTATTTGGGTTTTTGTGTTTTGTTTTTCACTTTTGTGGTGATCTCCCGCTTTTTTTATATTGCATTCTTAAACCATTTTAAAATTTATGTTTTTGGTTTCCAATTTAAGTTTTTTATAAAATTCTTCATTCTTTGTATTTAAGACATATTTTGCCCGTAAAGAATAAAGTAAGCATTGAATTTATTTCATTGTTCTTTACTATTTTTTATGAAATTCTACCTTATTTGTGTTTAGGGCATATTTTGTTACTATTGGAAAAAGTAAGCAATTAGTTTATTTTATTATTCTCAAATTTTTTATTATTGTTTTTGTGTTTTGTTTTAACTTTAGGATGTTCTCCCACTTTTTTTTTATTGCATTCTTAAACCATTTTAAAATTTATATTTTTTGTTTTCAATTTATGTTTTTTACAAAATCCTTCATTATTTATATTTAGGACATATTTTACTCACAAAAAATAAGGTAAGCATTGAATCTATTTCATAATTCTTCATTTCTTTTCATATTTTTTGTGGTTTTTTTTTCAATTTTTGTGGTAATTTCCTACTTTTCCAATTGCATTTTTAAACTTTTTAAAATTTATGTCTTTTGTCTCCAATTGGTAATGTGGTTTTCAATTAGTTTAGAGATTTCTTTTACGCTTTTAATTTTTTAGTCTAAATATTTTACAATTTGGTTATATTTTTAACTGAAAATCTGTCACTTTTAAATAAAAATATTTTTTAAAAGAGTGTTTATGTTGCTTGTGTTTTTGTCTAATCCAAAAGCCTTTTTAAAACATTACTAAGATATGTGTTTTAAACCTTATGGATTCTCACTTGATAAGTTATGGATTCAATTTATATATTTGGTACATGTTCAATAATAGTAATGTTGTACCATATTTTTTAGGAGACTTTAGGTATTATTTTTAACAATGGTATATCTTGATATTCAATATAATGTATTTTATTTTGAATTTGTTCATAAAAGTGGATTTGATTATCACAATCTTATTAATGCATTGTATTTGCTTTTGTAGCTTTTTCTTGCAATATTTTTTTATGACATTGTCTCATCTACGTTCCACATTATCTTAAAGGATGAAAGGGAGAAGAGTTGTTCGACTTAAATTTCAAATAAAGATATATGGGAGCAAGATGTAAATTCCATATATGTCACTAATTAATATATAGATCTCAATATTTAAAATGTATTTTTATACAATGATTGAAAATTCTACATGAAAACATATTAAGATTTAGAGGTAATACTTAATCATATAAAATTAAAAATTTTACATTAAAATATATTAATATTTAAGTCTTAGATGAGAATAAAAAAAGTTAGAGCAAAATTATATCATACAAAAATTAATATTTTACATCAAAGCATATTAATATACAAATAAAAATTACTAATATTTAAATTTTAAAGTAAAAAATACCACTAAGATATCAAATATTTTACATAAAAATATATTAATATCTATATTATTATGATAGAAACTTCAATTTAGTTAAATATTTAGTTTCAATTATAACTATAATTTTATATTTTTTAATTATGTTTTACAATTTTAACATTCTATAATTATCATTCTTAAATATCATATATTAATGCATTAATTTATGCTGAAAATATCACACTTAAATTATAAATTAATATAAATAAAGTAAAAATATTAATCCATAAATAAAAAATAACATATAATTTTTGAAAAAAATACCTAACATTTTTTAATATTTATTAATTTATTATAAATATTTATTGTTACTACTATTATATGTATTCATATAAATTATGCTTATTTATTTTGCATTATATTTTAATCTTTATACATTATTATTGTTACTATTATGAATAATTTAATGTATAATAAATGTTTTACAAATGTAATAAATTTAAAATTAAATTGAATTAAATTAAACCTAAAAAGCATACAAAAATTATTACCTAATTTATAAATACTCACAAAACATAGCTCGAGTCTTTTATCTTTTCATCGAACAAAAATGTTTGTTTTTTCTTCTTCTTTGAAGTATATTGAATATTTAAATGGATATACAAAGTTATTCTAATACAAATTAAATTTAGAAGTCAATGCTCATGTGTGTGTGAGTATATATATATATATATATATATTTCAAATGCATGCATTCATGCATATAATCATGAATTCAATTATAACTAACATACTCAAAGGACTTAATTATTTTTGTGAGTAGTACTAGCAACACACTATCTAATACACTTTTTTAAATACATATACTACTATTGGTAAAAATCATTATAAATAAATTTGCGAATCCATTCACAAGTTTGGATTACACATAGCGAATCAAGAATAACTTTCAAGGTTTGGATGACACATGTCATTTACAGAGAGGTTCAGATCAAACATGTTGTTATATGGTGCTTCATGAATATTTGGTTTAGTTATAGACCATAATTATAATCATTATAATTATTACATTAATGAGTTTTAAATAGCTATATTTAAATTTTGAATTTGAAAATTCTATTAAATACCTACCTTTTAAATAACTACCTTAATTATAATTAAAAATTTTATTGGACATTTGATTTAATTATTTATTAATAACTAAAGAGAATAATATATATATTTTCCTTAATTATTTTTGAAATCAAGGATAAACTAACAAGTATTTTTGATTTTTTTAAAAATTATATACTTAATCAATAATTTTTTACTTACATTCACCCTAATTTTGACCTAAATAGAAATCAATAAATAATTTTTACTTAATCAATAATTTTTTACTTACATTTTATTATTTATGAAAAAAAATTAATACAAGTTTCAAAGACCAAAATAATTATTATAATATATTTTAAGTATAATTTGGAAATATATTTGTGTATAATTTTTAAATTAATGTAAGTATAATTATTATAAATTAATTTAAGATATTAATTTTTAAAATTATTCATAATTTTATAACTAGTATTTTTTGTATTAATTAGTTTCTTTATTGCAAGACCATTATTTGTAGGTAGTGTAAATATTATAATTTATGAAAGAAATCTCATTATTTATAATGATTCTAAATTTCTATAAATATATAAAGGTGCATGAAATTGCAATTAAATTATTGCCAAGAATACAATCCAATTTCAATTCTACTATGATTATCGATACTTTTTTAAATTAAATTATATTAATTAGCATTACTTTATTCAATATTGGCTAATTATAAGACGTCTAATTAAATTTAATTACATAAATACTGATGTTGCATAAATAAATAATTAAAAAATTAATAAAAAAACAAATCTATCTATTATATATTATGAAAAAAAGGTTTTGTTACATAAGCAAATCTATCATTGATTTTTTGTTTTGTTTTTTTTATTCATATAAACACATTATTATATTCACATAGGCAGTGGGTATATATTTGATTTGAAGAAATTAAGGTAATTATGACCATCATATACATGTTTTAATTAAAATAGTTAAATTAAGTTAATTATTATTATATATATCTATAATCTATAATATATACAAAACTATCCCCATCTAGAGTCTCCATCTATCACATGTTAATCAAACAATCTTAATCTGCCACATGTCAACTTATTAATGAATTTCACTCTAGAAATCCTATGTGTCCTCTTCTCCAAATTTTGTGCATTTCCATTAAAAAAAATAAATGATGATGAATTCCAAATTTCAAATGGACAATTAATATAGATTTTAAATACAAAAATAATTTAATAACGACAAAATTTCATATTGTTATGAATTAATAATTTATTTTAGGCTATTTAAAAGGATACTTAATTTAAAATGGATATTTTCATTAAAAATTTAAATCACGCAATTTTTATTTATTCCATATTATTTCCATAGCTAGTTCAATTTAAAATAAAAAAAATACAGTAAAAATTTAAATGATGCTTAATTTCAAATTTCAAATCGACAACTAATATAGATTTTATTTACAAAAATAATTTAATGTGGACAAAAATTTCATATTATTATGAATTAATACTTTAATTCTTGCTATTTAAAATGATGCATAATTTAAAGTAGATATTTCCATGAAAAATTTAAATTAGGCAATTGTTTCTCATTCCATATTATTTTTGTAGCTAATTCAATTTAAAATTTTTATTAAAAATTAATTGATGATTACTTTCAAATTTCAAATGAAAAATTAATATAGATTTTATTTACAAAAATAATTTAATATGATCAAAACTTTCATAATATTATGAATCAATAATTTAATTTAAACAATTTAAAATAATGCCTAATTTAAAATGATTATTTTCATTAAAAATTTAAATCAAGAAATTTTTGCTCATTCCATATTTTTTCTACAGCTAATTCAACTTAAAATTAAAATTTTCGTTAAAAATTTAAATGATTCTTAATTTCAAAATTCAGATGAAAAATAATATAGAATTTATTTACAAAAATAATTTATATGGACAAAACATCCATATTATTATGAATTAATAATGTAATTTAGGCAATTTCAAATGATGCCTAATTTAAAATAGATTTTTTCATTAAAAATTTAAATCAAGTAATTTTTGCTCATTTCATATTATTTCTGTAGCTAATTCAATTTAAAATCAAAATTTCTTTTAAAAATTTAAATGATGCTTAATTTCAAATTTCAAATGGACAATTAATATATATGTTATTTACGAAAATAATTTAATATGGACAACAATTCCATATTATTGTGAATTAATAATTAACTTAGGCTATTTAAATTGATGATTAATTTAAAATAGATATTCCATATTATTTTTGTAGCTAATTCAATTTAAAATAAAAAATTATTAAAAATTTAAATAATGTTTAATTTCAAATATATTCTGAAAATCAATATATTCAAATTTATGTTGAAAATCAATATGATTCATATAAAAAGTATCACAATCAAATTAATTATAATGCTTATATAAAAAAGTAATTTTTATAAATTTAATAAAACAAATAAATCACAGTATCCATTATATTATAACTAATTGTGTATTTAATCAAATTAAATAATATAATCTAATATAATAATAATAATATCGGTAATTATATATATATATATATATATATATATATATATATATATATATATATATATCATTACCATTACCATACTCATTTTTTTAATCTAAAAGTAATTTTCATTTTATTATCTTTTAATTATTAATAAAAGAATGCTTTAATAAAAGAATAATTTGTATATCATTAATATTTTGTTTGGAACAATATATTACATAATGCTATCAAAATATTTCAATTAGTTTAAAATTTTAAAATGATATGTATAATAAATAATTACTATACATATGAAACAAAAAAAAAAAAAAAAACACATACTTAAACATCAATATAATTTATTTGAGTATTTATAAATTTAATTAGTCTTTCATTTGATTGATGCTTTATCTTTCTCTCTTATCTTATTATTCATTGAAAATTGAGATTTAAATAATAAATCAAGTATTACAAAATATAATTACATATAATTTTTAATTAGTATAAGTATTAGATAAGATTAATATATATATGAATGTATATGAGTCTACTCTATATTTTTACATATTTATAAAACAATTCTGACAAAATATAATTAAGATCTAAAGCAGTATAAGTAGTAGTACCTCATACTTGGTATCATACAATAAGGATAGGAATAATTGCTTCAAGATATTTCAAAAATCAATGTCAGGACTATGGCTCATTATATATTTCTTTGAAATTAAGTTTTAATGTCTTTTAATTTAGAGGAATAGTTTTGATGTAGGACAAGAATAAAAAAAACAAATATCCATCCTTGTAAAAAAAAATTCTAATTTTGCGATTAAAATTAACATAAATAATAATTAACTGTGCAAAACTTTTGCATTGACATTGAATACCTACTAACTTATTTTTAAAGAAAAAAATACTAATTAAAAATTTTAATTTAAAATATTTTTTCAACATTAATATCTCTTGTTAAAATTATGTATAAATTGCAATTATATACAAATGAGAATATATTGATAAAGGTAATATTTTTTAAAACACACATTTTTATAAATTAAAATGATGTGAGATGCATGTGAATATAAAATTATTTGAATTTATATTAATATCCATAATTATATATATATATATATATATATATTTACTAATAAATATTTTCATAAAATTAAAAAATAATTAAGAAATATATTAAATAATTATGCTAATAAAAAATTATAAATTATAAATTTAACACTCGTGCATGGCACGGGTTATTATACTAGTTATTTTAAATTTTAAAAATTATTCCCGTGAATATTAAAATATAACCAAACATCTTTTTAAATATATCTAGGAATAACATTCCTAGTTATAATATTGCTAAAAATGTGATCACTACTATAAAAATTGTTTTCTAAAACAAGATTTTAAATTGGTTCTAGGTGATCGATTTAAAAACATGAACCAATCGTAATTTTGAAATTTTTTTCAACTTTTTAAAACCAGTCAACTTAGAACTGATTTAAAATCATGTTTTTTTAACTCAGTTCATAATGAACCGATTTAAAATCATTTACACGGTTTCAAATTTCAAAATTCAACTTACTTTTTAACTCGGTTTGGAATGAACCGAGCTAAAATTGTTACATCTTTTAACTCGATTTTAGAAGAACCAATTTAAAGTCTATCTTTTTAAATTGGTCCTCCAAGCAACCGATTTAAAAAATATTCTTGATTTTGCCGCATCTCTTGAATCTCTTTATAAAACACATCAAAATAAGCATTCATCAAAATGGAGCATAACCCACATTTCTGAGAAAGCCCCCTTCCCAGCCAATCCCCACCCAATTCAATCACCAAAGCCTTACATTCAAACAACCTCTTTCTTAGATTCGCTTCGCGTAACTCCTCGCACTCTTTCTTTTCTTCCATGGTTTCGCATCTTTGTGTGAACCAACCACTACGTCGGCGTCGCGCTTCCGCTGCACCTCTGCCACAACTACGTTGTGACGTGGATCCATGTTGTCCCCCTTTGCGCAGTGGTCATTTTTGTCTTCGTTACAGCATTATCACCTTAATGCGACTTTGGTGCCATCAAGGTGTTGTGCTCAAAGAGGCACAAGATTGAAAAGCTCTCCTAGGGTTAGAAAGAGGAGTAAGTGTCATCGTGGACACTAGGGGAATTTATTCCCCCTTTTCTCGATGGATCTATGGCAATGGGCATGGCCACTCGTCTTTAATTTTTTGATTTCATGAGTTTTCCTCGATGTTGAATCAGTCTGGGATTGAACCAGGGCAGAAGGGGGCAGCGACGAGGTTTTGGCATGCGGTGAAGAGGACGAGGGGTGAAGTGATGACGTTTTGGATGAGGAGGTTGGTGAAGTTGTCATGGGTGTGGTGGTTAAGAATGAGGGTCTTGAGTTGGGGTTTAGTGAGACATTAGACGGGTAGTGTTGAGTAAAGTTTGGGAAAAGATTGATGAGAGGTGATGATTTTTCTAATGTGCAACGATGTAACCATGGAAGACACAAAAGGGGAAATTTTCTTTTGGCTTTGGACGAATTTTTTGACTTGGTTTCAGTGAATGTACTTTTGACTCGGTTCAAATTATGATTTTAAATCACCATACTTTTTATATCGACTGTATCTAAATCGATTGAAAAACTGATTTAAAAAGCATTTTTTTCCCAATTTAAAAAGCCTTTTCTACAGTATTAGATTCTTGGGAATGTAATATGATACCTTGAAACAAACACTCCCAAATATAAATATATATAAGAGTTAAATTGGACATGGACAAGGCATATGGCAAGGTCGAATACACATTCCTCGAAAAAATCTTGATGTTTTGTTTAGATTAAAAATGAAATAGAGAGGTGGTAATTCTTTGAATTGTTTAATTTTTTCTATTATTTTTGGGAGATTTTGAGTCACTTGTTATAAATTTTAACTCATTTTGTCCTCAAATAAATGAATTTAAAAATATTAGAATAAAGATGTTATATGTTTTATTTTCAATATTATTACTAAGATTTTTGGTTATTTTCTTATATTTCTTTTTGTTTTTATTTTTAGGAAATAAAAAGAATATTACAGTTTTAATTGATAAAAAGGAAAGAGTAAAAAAGTAATAAATAAAAATGAAGGTCTTTAAGAGTTATGGATTTCTCCTTTTAGTAAGAGTTATTCGACCTATAAAAAAGAAAAAAAAAACAAGGGATTAAGGGTACTCATTCTCTATTCCCTAATTTTGAGTCATCATCAAAGTTTTTTCTCTCTCTAAGAATTCTAAGAGTACGAAAAGGACGTTCAGGATGAAAGCTCACATTTCTTCAAACACCAATGTAGTTCTTTTTCTTTTCTTCTTTAATCCTTTGTTATTTTTACTTTTTACATGTCTAGCTAAACCCTTTTTGTTAGGGTTAGGTTAGGAGAATTTCTATGTGATCTATGAATGTGATCTATGAATCTTTAATTTGGGAATTTTTAATAAAATTTCGTTTTTCTTATCTCTGTGTTTGTGTTCTTTAATTGTCATGCTTCTTACTATTTGACTATCCTTGGAAAGATTTTAGATGTGTTTTTTGAATAGAAATTTATTTCGTAAATGTGTTCTAAGACACAAACATAGTAATCTTTTATGCTATGAATAGTCAATAGATGCTCGCTATTGTTAGGGATTTTAATTTTTAATGGTTATTCCTAATTAATTTCACCTACGTAATTAGGGCTATTTGGTGGCAGGCCAGGATGTGATAAGGTAATAAGATAGGATAACTATCATTTCATGTTGTAATCAGATGCTTGTTGCACTAATAGGATATGATAACCTTGTCGTATCCTATTGATGATCTAATTATCTCAAGGGAGGAGCTAGATTAAGAGGCAACATGATAAGATAATCTCTCTTTCTCTCTCTCTCCCCCCCTACCCCCACACTATCTCTATATATATAATATTCAAAGAAATAATATTATATACACATTATATAATATATAAAAAAAGGGGTTTGCTAATGTACACCTACTTATTTTTTAGTTGGAGTACATTAGTAAGCTACACCATGATGTATTTTAAGATAATTCTTAGTTATAATTTGCTAACGTACTGTAACTAAAAAATAGTTGGCGTATGTTAGCAAACCATACAAGTATTTGCTAACGTATACCCACTTATTTTTTAGTTGGAGTACGTTAGCAAGCTACACCGTTGGTGCATTTTAAGGTAACCCTTAGTTATAACTTGCTAACGTACTCAAACTAAAAATCAAGTGGGTGTATGTTAGCAAATCCCATAAATAAATATAATATTATTTTGTATATAAGATTTGTATATAATATATAATAATTTATATATAATATAATATACATACAAATAACAAAAAATATATAATATATATAGTAATATATATATTAATTTATATAGATATATATGATATAAAATTTGTATTCAGCATATTATCTTATATATATATATATATATATATATATATATATATATATATATATAGTATATTATTAATTAAAATATTAAATTAAATAATTATGATTCAAATATTTTTTAAAGAAAAAATATTTGAATAATAATTATAATTTTAAAAAACTTATATAATTTTTTATATACACTGACACCTCTTGAAGTTTTTTCATATTACACATAATCCCATTGCTTGTTTAATATTTACAACAACCTTCCTTATAAAAATACACAATATAATGTTTTTCAAACAATTAAGGATGGTTGGTGTAATGTATAAGGGATGTCAGTGTAATGTTTTTTAAATAATTAAGAGGATTAGTGTAGGGATGAAAAAAGGAGGAGTATCGTGTGTAATCTGAAAAAATCTCAGGAGATGTCAATGTAATTTACTTTTAAAACTATTCAATAATTTTTTATGATTTGAATGAGGTAAAAAATATTCGCTATTCAAATTACGTTTTCAATCATTAAATGGATTAAAGTTTATGTAAAATTTAATAAGCTACGGAAATCAAATTCAATTATAAATGATTTTCTTTTGAATTTTTTTTTGGTATAGACCATAGGTATCTTCTACTGAAGGCAATCCTGCTTGAACTCAAGACCACTGGTTAAGATGAAACAACCCTGTGCCAGTTGATCCACGTGCTTGGTAGTCTTTTTTTTTGAAATTTAAAAACAAGAAAATCTTTGTCACCCATAATAGTTCTACCCGAAGTTCCAACTTAACCAATAGTTTTAAGTTTGAGTTTTGAGTATGTAGTTACGTTAAATACTCAGAAGGAGAGCTTTGCTGTCTAGACAAAAATAAAAAAAATAAAAAAATAAAAATAAATATATATATATATATATATATATATATATATACTTTACACAATATTTGATTACATAAAATTATTCAATAAGGAAAAGACATTTAATTGGTTAGACATTTATCACCACCATGATTTTACCATACTTTTAAAAGTAACACCAAATCATCAAATTCAAAAAAGTTAATATGAATAGATAATAACATTATTTGTTTTATTTTTACTTGTTTGTCTGTGAAAAAAAATACTATTATTATTTTGATACTTACTTTTTAATAAAGACAAATTTCCCTAACTTCTTTTTAAGGATAAATTTCACATCAAATTCTTTATATTTTTACTATTATTTTTTTTATTCTTTCTCCTAAAAAAAAGTTTTTTATTCTTAAGATAACGTGTGGATTTTTTTTCCTAATAATAAATAATTTACATTGTATATGTGTTATAAAATTTTAAACAAAAATTGTTGTAATATTTTTTAACTAGAGAATTTGATGAAAAAATATATAAAAAAAATTGATCTAAATTTTGTCTTTTTTAATTCTCTTTATTATTTATTTTTTTAGTATATAATTGTGGAAAAAAAAAACCGGACAGCAAACATATAATGCTCGTGCACAACCTACAGTCTAAACTACCAAAAAAAATCTACAATCTAAACTACCAATCGTTTATTCTTACTTTTTTATTATTTTTGAAGAAACGACCAATCATTTAATCACAATCAGAAAAACATGTGAATAACTTATCATAAAAAAAAAATGTTGTGGTATAGTTGGTAGATAATTATGTCCCTTAAGTATGTGATCAGGGATTCGATCTCAGTTCCGTGCGTGTGGAAGAGTATATGTTGGGAGAGGTTAGCCCCCCTTAAATGGATCTTTGTACCTCGAGAGATTAGCCTTTGGCTCTTGACTGGGAGATATCTTGAGCAACCAAAAATAATAAAATATAAGCTACATGGCACTGCATGACGGAGCATAGAAGCTCAGCTCTCTTCCCTCTAAGTATGCAAACCTTAAGCAAGGAGGATGATGGCAAAACATTGTGTTGGAGCTTGCTTATCCCCGGTGGTGACCAGCGTTGGCCAAACATATTGAGTGAGGTCTAAAACAAATTTTGAAAGAGACTTTTTTACTTTAAACTAAAGAACTATATGTTGGGCATTTTTGTCAACATATGTGCTTTGCTTTATAAAAATTAATAGCAAATAGTTTTTTGTTAGTGGGCCTAAAACTTTAACTTTAGTAGCTTTACCCTTGAACCAGTCCTAACAGTGACACAAGCTTGGGCAATGCGATGGTGGCTTTTACTAGACTTGGCATTGAAGAAGACCAAGTGAATCCAAAGTACTAGTATGAAAAAGATTTTTAAATTTGGAATTGTTTTTGATATTTTAGATGAATTCAGTGTGTAATTGTAGAATCAATTGATATAAAAAGTGAGTAATTTCTAGATCAATTATGACTAACTGCTATAGAAAGTTTATTTAAAAATAAAATATAGCAATTATATTGTATTCCAGATCGGATATACAATATTTTTACATGCATAGCTAATAAAAATTAAAGAAATAAATATATTATTAATGAGATTAAAAGAATAAAACCAATAAAAATATTTAAAAAAAATAAAAATATGACTCATTAACGAGGTAATTTTAGAAAAAAAAATATAAATTTAAGATAAAATTAATGCTACTAACTAAATCAACTAATTCTTTTAATTTTTGTGAATTAGTTAATTGAATCTTATAAAAAGAACCGGATAGAGTAATTATAAAGAAAAACAAAAACTAAAAAAATGTAAAACCAAAACCAAATGATTCACTAATCACGCAGAGATAGTGGGAATTTCAAATATTGTTCACGTTTATGGGAGGCAAATGTATGTGCTGAGATTGTTTAGTTATAAATTAGGAGTTGGAAAAAAATTTCTGTACACCACGTGGCTAATTCACACTTGGAAAAGGAAAGAGAACTTAGAAAAGTGTATAATAAGTTATATGATGTGATAGAAAAAGAGAAATAAAAAATAAAGTTATAAATGTTATTAATAAAGTATTTGAAAAATGAAAAAAGATTCTTGGATATCCAAGAGGTATCTACACCCAAAGAGAGATAAGAAGAGAAAAAAAAAATAAGTGATCAATACGATTAATGATATGATGTGACAAAAAAAAAAGATATAAAAATAAATCAGAGATGTCAATAAAGTATTTTTTCTATTTGAGTGTCCAAATATCATAACCGAAAATAATGGTATTCATGTATCAAGGAGTTAGTACTTAGTAATCAAGATTGTTCCAATTGGTTTGGAGGGTAACACATGCTAATGTCTTTTTCTTGTAACGTCATGCCCAATTTCATTTACTTCTTAGCTTTCTTTTATTTTTTTACGTTGTTTTCCTACCTTACTTTAAAAAATGTAATAATTTAACTGAAAACACACACACACACAAAAAAGTGCAAGACGAAAGTTTCCTGTATAAACACCACACTCGTTTTGAAACATCGAGTAGTGGGGGTGCAAGAATGGATGACACACCCACATTGTGTGGAGAAGCACAGGAAATGAATAGTGGGAGCAAGCGAGGCGGTTGGATAAGTTTTCCCTTCATCATTGGTCTCTGTCTCTGTCTCTCTCTGCAGCACCTAATTAGTATTCACTCACCTGCACCGATACACTCGAAGCATGCGAATGCGACTCATAAAATTGGATATTAATTACTCTGTATTGTTAAACAGGTTCAACGGCGGGGATGTCACTTGCTTCTGGAGGAATAATTGGAAACTTGATTGTATATCTCATACGTGAGTTCAATATAAAGAGCATCACCGCTGCTCAGGTTGCAAACGTTGCTGATGGAAGCTCCGCTCTATTTCCATTTGTTGCGGCAATCATCGCTGACTCTTTCTTTGGCTCTTTCACAGTTGCCTTGCTTTCTTCTTGTGTTTCTTTGCTGGTAATTAACACTCCTCTATCAAGATATGCAAGCATTTTGTTTTGTTCTGCTACCTTACTCTCTTTCTATCTGGAATAATAGGAGAAAGTTTGGTGGATATCAAATTGGAAAGAGAAGAAATGTAAATGTGACGGGTGATAAGAGAAAGGATAAGTAGTTGTTTAGATGTTTTTAGTGTTATTCTTTAATTAAAATTAAAGTTTTATTACGGTAATCTGTATATATTAAAGATTAATGCAAATTATCGAAATGAAACTCTAATTTTAATTGGACAATAATACTAAAAGCACCCAAAGAACTACATTTAAGCTTTTTTCCTAAGAGAAATGCTATCTAGGAAGAGAGATGAGGAAAAATGAAGAGTGTTAGCAATACATTCTTTAACATAGACTTTATCATTAGTTAAAATTTATTAAAAACTACAAAATCAAGAGAAACTTTTAAATAAGTAGGACCTATGCAAAATTGTGATTTCTTATAAACTTCAGCCAATAATAAAGAGTGTATTTTAAAAGAGTGTGTTAGAGAGTATATTATTAACATTTCTCAAGAAAAATAATGAGTATTGATGGAATATATGATATTTAGATGTGTTTATGTATCATCATTCGGTACTATATACTCCCTTATTTTGTTTGAAAACCCCTAATACAGACCGATTTGAACTCCTAATCATAATCTTTTTGTTTGTTTTATTTTTATCTTCGAGTAATGATAGGTGGACACCCTTTCCTCCAAACACTTCATTAAAACTTATCCTTGTTATATTTTTCTTTTTATTATATTGTATCACCTATCATGAGAAGTGCTAGTAATACATTATTTAACATACTCTCTCTAACACACTCTTTCTTGTTTTGATTAAAATTTATTAAAAAGTACACAATTATGAGTGGAGTTCATTAAGGAGAGTATATTAGTAGGGGTGTATTAGAAAGTGTATAACTAGCATTTCTCCTTCTATCATATTTATATTTCTCTCTTTTTTATCTTTTTTTCTCTTACATTGTATCAAATAGATTAAGGTGTCTACCAATCATTTTTGTTTATCGATTTGGGGGTTGAATCACCATGTAGCATAGTGTTAAGTTTTAGAGTATTTTTAATAGTGCACCTTTTCTTTCCTTCTTAACTTATTTTTTTTAAGCCATATTAAGTCACGTCACATTTAAAAACTTTAATAATTTTTTAGTCTAATAATAAATTCACGTAAAAACTTTTTTTTTTTATATTAATTCACGTAAAAACTTAAAACAAGTCCCATATAATATCCTACAGCTTTATACTTTACGCTAATAAAATAATATTTTAATATTAAGAGCAGATTCTTATATTAAAAACTATTCTTATACCGTAGTTACCAAATCAACTCACTCCATTAATTCTTATCTTCAGAACACCTAAGCAACTCCCATCCGAGTTGTTGTTAGTCAAGCTTCAACCGTTCAACTTACTATGCCACGAACGGCTGATTGAGAAGCGGTGACCCGTTGCCGTTGCGGGGCAACTTACTAACTTAACTCACAAAAATAAATAAAAAATAAAAAATAAAAAATAAAAACTTAAATTTAGTTTTTTATTATTTCTCAATTTTTCCTCTTAATTGTTTACACTTCAACAACTATTTCTATCCATTTTTTAGAAAAATATGTTTTTCTTTTAAATTATTTTTATTTTTTATTATTTAGGTCAATTAATTTGCTAATTGTAACACTCCTTTAATTCTAAATATAATTCATATTAATTTAATTATTACTTTGAATTGATGAAAGTGTGAGTAAATTTTTATTTTTTTTATAATAGAAAAACAGAATATAGGAATAGAAGTGAAATGATAAAGAATTGCTTATGTGTGTATATATATATCCAACTGTACATCATGGTTTGAATAATAGATAATAGTTAAAGAGAAAACAAAAGTACATCAAAAAACATATACTACCTTACCCAATATATACATCAAAAAGATCCTATACAGAGCAGTATTTATCTATTCTATCCCGTAAGAAAAATATTATAAACTAGGTCTACAATTTGGAGGAGTATCTTTTGGCTCATCCTCAGCAACATTAGGCATTGTTGTTATCTTCAATAATCACGATTGAACATGCATAACAAAAATAATGGAATGAGGTGATTTGTTCTAAATCACTTTCACATGTATGGTAGGAATTTAAATACAATTAATGAAGGGAACTTAGGGTTTATTCTAAGTTATACTACATTAGCCTTGACTTGGTATGGATCCATACTTCCCATCAGTGAGTAATAGTTCTCAACAGAACCTAGAAAGTGACTAAGAGTACATATATCTCATCAACATCATCATATGGTACAGTCCTCATCATCAATGAGGAACAAATATCAGTCAGGACGTCCATTTATAGAGATATACTCTTAAACTAATCTCGAAATGCTGAGCAGTTGTCGGGGTTATCGAGTTTGGTCAGATGAATATCCTAGCTCACGGGCACTACCCTGACTATTAGGACTTTCACCACTCGATGGCTACCCCCGAGACCTCCCCAAATGGGTCCCTGCCTTTCATTCCTCAGCGTACCAAACTGTAGCTTCCCTAACAGGATTTCATGCCACTACATGTCCCTTGCTTTACATTACTCACTAATCTATTAATTTCTAAAGGTTCACTCTGGTCTCAAAAATTTGAACACCAATATAATTTCTATTAATATCTCTGTCTTATATTACAGAGATTTGATCCATACATATCATTTACATAATTCATAATTCAAATTAAAGCACATAATCAATAATTCAATAAAAATAAAGATATACAAATTAAAATAAAGACCGATAATTAAGAAATAAATCATAGAATGGTCAAAAATTTCATAAAAATAATTTTTAAGCTTAGAAAAATAATTAGAATTTTATCATGAATTTTTGGAAAAATTTCGAAAATTTTTGAAATTTAGTAATTTTAAGACAAATGTGTCTACGGACACTTATAGAGCACAATTAGAAGTACTAAATAAGCTTTAGAATTTATGAAATTTTTACAGATGGTCTATTTGTGTGTCTAGACCTTACCTGAACAATGAGAACTTAAACTAAAATTTCTACAGTAGTTTTCTAAAAATAAATTCATAAATAGCTCATAAAATAATTTTTATGCTTAGTTTTATATTATTAGATATATGATTTATTTCTTCTACTATTTTTGCTAAACTAATTGAATATTACTACAATTTGATAATATAACAATTTAATTATCTATTATAACAGCTAAAAATATTTTTTCTAAATTTGGGCAGTATAATAACTTAATAATTCTACTATAGTTGTTTGAATTTGAGCAGTATAACAACTTAATAATTATACTATGGTTGTTTAAATTTGAGCAGCATAACTACTTAATAAATGTATTTTAATTATCTAAAATTGAGTAGCATAACAACTTAGTAAAAGCTTGAATTTAATACTAAACATTATAAAACTTAATAAACTTAAAAATTGAAAGGTTTAGGGGAAAACCTTTTTTACCAACATGCAAAGTATTTGAAAATTAGAACCAACCCCACTCCCCTCATTACCTCAAAGAGTTGGTGAAGTTGTTGGTGCAAAGCTCCTACGAAGAGGATTTTTACTAGTTAATGAAAACTAGCAGAATTTTGGTATAAGAAAAATTTTATGGAGGAAGGTGGCTATGGAGGCTTTGTAGAACTTGGGAGAAGAAGAGGAGGTGTTGAAAAATGGCTCATGGAAATTGCTATTTATAGAGGAATGGAGGTGCTAGGTGTCCTTAAAATGACATAAGCTATTATGTCAAATTTCCATTTTTAATTTATTTTTAATTAAAAATTAGGGACACATATCTCATTAGGTGGTGAATGACCTCCCCTCTAGAGTTTCAACGTGGGATAGCAGTTGTCCCAAAGAATCTCAGTATAAATTTTGACTATTAATTAATTAGTCGGTATCGATAAAATTGCCTAAACTTGAAAAAAAAGAACTTTTAATATCAAAATAATTAATTTAAATATAAATATGAACAAATGTAATATTTTTCATCAAAAATAATTTCTAAAAATAATTTTTAATTTTTTTTTCGAATTATAAATATATATATATATATTATATTAAGCTTAGAAAATTCATATTAAATTCATTTTAATTCAATAAATGCTCAAATTTTTATGAAAATTCTAAAATTACATATTTTAGCTAGAAATGTACTAAAAATATTATTTTCACCATTTTTGGATGTCAAACCAATGCTAAGTTGGTTATTTGACAATTAACGATATTTTGATCATTTTGTATAGGAGTTTTAGAAAATTCCCAAAAATTTTCCAAAATTATATTTTAATACATATGACATGATTTTAAACTCAAATTAACATTTTAGTATCAATTGAATCTTTTTCTCATGTCAGCTCTTAATATTGACAAATAAAGACAAAATCGTCATTTTCTAATTTTTTCAGGTTTCGACTCGGAAAAATTATTGAAAATTACGATTATATAGTTTTCGATATTCTGAGTTTAACTGTGAGAATCAGAATTTTTAGATTGCTTTCCGATTTTTCAGAATTAAATATAGAATAAATAAATAAATAAAACAATTAATTAAATAAAAGTGAGGGTGTTACACTAACTTGTAAGCAAATAAGATGGATTGGCATTTCCATCTTATTTTAAAAATGAATCTACCTATCCGGCTATCCCTCTTCGTTTTTTTGATGGATTGGTGGTGAGATAGATTGCCCTATTTTATAGTACTGCTAAATTCGAAGTAAACGAGAAATTAATCATTGTTTATATTTTATCATCGATTAAGTTTGGAAGGCGACACATAACATTTTCTTAATTTCGTAGTGATCTTTGCTTGCATCAGCGGTGGATGTTGTTCTCATTTTTTTTTTTGGTAATTCCTTTTGAAAATACAATTGCTATTAATTCTTTTAAAACATATTTTATTTTGAAATGAGCTAATTTAAATATATTGGAAAATTTTCCTCATGAATAATTTTATATGCAAATCCTTTACTAAAAGTTGTAAGTTATTACACTATATATATATATATATATATATAACAATCTGCTAATAAAGCATTAAAAAAAAATTAAGGGCATATTGAAAAGAACAATCAGACACCGGAAGAGACAAGCTGAATTTAACGAGCTTATCAACAACTTGATTTGTCTCTCCATGGATATGATGCCACTGAATTTGAGTAGGAGGAATAATGGTTCGCCTGATCTGGGAGAGCAATCCAAAAGCTGGATATCTTGGAGAAATACCTTTCTTGAAGAGGTTAATCTTGCGAATAGGACTCAACAATTCTTTTTTCTTAAGTGATGATATGTGGACACATATCATATACTTAACACTTATTATTATTTTTTATCTCTTTCTTTCTATCACATTATTTCACCTTTTATAATTATACTTTTCTTTTGCCCTTTCTAGATGTTAATTGGAAATTGGTGTTCACCAATATTTTTCCTTTTTAATCACATCACCCTTATGTCTATCACCTTCGTCTTCTTCTTCTATCTTTCTTACTCTTTTCCTTTGTGTTTGCAGGACACAATTATTTTAGTCTTAACAACAATTGTCAATTCATTGAAGCCTGATCCATGTAGGAATGGATCAAACCTATGCTGCCTCCCTTCGAAAGTCCAATATGCAATCCTATATATGGGGGCATAGCTGTGTCAGCAATTGGTTTTGGGGGTGCACGCGTCACAACGGCATCGTTGGGAGCAAATCAATTTAATGAGACAAAACATAAGGAGATATTCTTCAACTGGTTCTTTTTCACTTGGTACATTGCTTCTATTGCATCCTTTGTTGGGATTTTTTATGTCCAGGCCAGGATAATGTGAGTTGGGCATGGGGGTTTGGCATATGTGGTGTGGGTAACTTGATTGGCCTAGTCATTCTCTTACTAGGTTATCAATTTTATCACCCTGATAACCCACAAGGAAGCGTGTTCTTGGATCTTGCTCGTGTTCTTGTTGCATCTATCCGTAAATGGAAAACCCGGCTCTCGTCCACAACAAAGGATTACTATAGTGCCCATGATGAGATAGCTCCAGTGCAACCTACTGAAACCCCAGGAAAAAGATTAAGGTACCGTAATTAAAGTTGATAGATTTGTGTCACAAACAGTAGAGTGTTGTTTTGTTGTGTTAGACCCCTGTATTTGGAAATTGCCCCAACTAATCGAGTTAAACTAATAGACGAAAAAGAAAACAAATCTCTTACATTGACTATATTTTTTGTGTGTGTGATATATTGTAGTAATTACAATTCTTTAATAAACTCTTTTAAACACATTTTTTTTATTATTGATTGAAATTTATTAGAAATCATAAAATTTTGCAGGCAAACTTTTTTGTAATTTTGAATAAATTTTAACCAATAATAAAAAGTGTATTGTTAGCTAGCAATCCTTGTTTTTTAAGTTTAAATATGTTTTTGGTCCTTATAAAATACTGCTTTTTTGGTTTTTGGTCCCTGTAAATTTTATTTTCCTTTAAATGGTTCTTGTAAAATTCTCTTTTTTTTTTTTAATTTTAGTTCATATTATTTTATTTTAGTCCTCGTAATATATTTATTTTTTCTTTTTTGTCTCTATAATGTTTTGTTCATTTTGAATTGGTCCCTTTGAAAAAATTTGATAGGAACTAAAAGCAAATTATTTACATATTACAAGGACAAAAACAAGAAAATAAATATATTACAAGGACTAAAATAAAATAATAGGAACCAAAATAAAAAAAAATTATAAGGACCATTTTAAAAAAATAATTTTATAAGGACTAAAACCCAAAAAACAGTATATTACAGGAACCAAAAACATATTTAATCCTATTTTTTATTTATAAGATTTGAAACTACATACCTTACCTAAAGATGTATGAATATTTGCCGCTTAAACCAACAACACAGTGCAACATGTTGTTTTTATATTGGTAAAACCATTTCCCAATAGGAGACTTATTTTCTGGTGGATCTGATGGTAGTGAATGGTGAACAAATTAATTATAATAATGATCAACAAGTCATAACTAAGTCCAATTTTAGTTAAGATAGTAGACTAGTGGTAGGGGACTTAGGTCACATACAGATGTGAAGAGCCTTTTGCCTTGTTTGTTTCATTTCTTAGTCATGCTAATAATCATATATACTGAAAACTTACAGAGACCTCATTTTGAGAAAAGGCACATGCGTCAACATTTTTACTTGTAGTTGTTTTAGAAAAGAATTATAATTAAGGAGAATTGCCCAATTGAGATTAGCTTCTAATTTACGAGAGTTTTTCAATTCTAAAACTCAATTGTTAAGATTTTTTGAGGCAAAAAGTAAACTTTATAGGTGCTTTAATTAGGAAGAACTTAGATGAGAGAGTCTTATAAAAAATTGAATTGAAATGAACAAATTAATTTTAAGTTTAATTATTAATTTAGTCCTTATATTTATCCGCACTTTGTCGTTTTGAGAATATATGTAAAAACCGTAAGTTTTAGTCTTTGGATGAGCAAATTTAATGTGTTTTGATCCCTGCTATTATCACCATTACTAATGTAACTCACAATGTTGCTATTGAGACTGATACAAATTTTTTATGGCAATGTATAATCATAAGAAATTTTCTAACAATTGTCAAACTGCCAGAAATTTCTTTCCACAATAGAAAAACAAGATAAACAACAATCTAACTAGACTTGTTGCATTCTCAACTGCCTTTAGTACGTATTGATATGCGAGTAGTTTAACAAAAATCATGTCAATGGATGCATTAGATGAATATGGATCAAGGAATAGTGGTAGTAATATAGTCATGAACCTATCACAAAATATGAATAGTTCATCAAATATTAAAGAACCTAATAATGCAAAAACGAAGAGTCTCTTTCAGTAATTCAATTAAACTATCTGCATGTTAAGACATACCAGAGATATTTTAGAATGCAATACATCTAGAAAGATCGTGGTTTCTCTTTTTTCTTTCTATTGTAAAAGAAATTTCTAGCAGTTAACAACAATAAAAATTTTCTGACGATATTACACCACCAGAAAAATTTGGTAGCAGTGTTACAACGACCACAATTAACAGAGTTAGAAGACAACTAGCAATAGGGACTACAACACATTAAATTTGCTTGTCTAGAGGACTAAAACTTACAATTTTTATGTATAAGGTCAAAACGACAAAGCGCGGACAACTATAGGGACCAAATTAATAGTTAAACTTTAATTTTAACTTATAAGAACTTTAATTTATTTTAATTTTTTAATATTTACTGAGAATTTCTATGGCTTTGCCAAAATAAGGAACTTCTGCATTTAAGGAAAAAGAATAATTAAACAAAAACATGAGTTTAATTACTAACGATACTTCCTACATGCAAATGTAGATTCTTCAATCGTGCAGCTTTAATAACTGATGGAGACCTTCAATTAGATGGCTTAATTGAGAAACCATGGAGGTTATGCACGGTTCAACAAGTGGAAGATTTCAAAGCTATTATTGGAATCTTGCCCTTGTAGAGTTAAAATATATTCCTATCTATTCCAATGGGAATCCAAGGCAACATGACAATCCTTCAAGCTTTGACCACGGATCGTCGTATAGGATCCCATTTTCAATTCCCAGCTGGCTCTATTATTGTTATACCCCTAATATCCACATCCATTTCCCTCACCTTTCTTGATAGGGTGCTTGGCCTGCATGGCAAAAGTTGAATGGTATGGTTGTCTTAGCTCTTGTTGAGTCAAAGAGGCTCAAGATAGCCCATATCCAACAACAAGCAGTGGCAATGTCCGTCCTCTGGTTGTTTCCACAATTGGTTTTAGTTGGCATAGGAGAAGTGTTTCATTTACTAGCATAAGTTGTATTTTACTACCAACAACTTCCTCAGTCACTGCGAAGCACATCAACAGCTATAATTTCTTTGATTATAGGGCTATCTTTTTACCTGAGTACGACCTTAATTAACCAAGAGCGTAGGGGTACTAATTGGTTACCTAATGACATAAATCAAGGGCGACTAGATAATTTTTACTGGATGTTAGTCCTAGTGGGGGGCATCAATTTTGTATATTACTTGATATGTTCAACTTTGTACAAGCATGCAAAAATGTTAGAGGAGATGGTGTTGGGTTGTAATAAGTAGTGGTATGATGCGCTAAAAATACGCTCAAGGGCAAGCGTATCCTTATTGCAGTAGTAACAAAAGGACGTGAGTCCAGATATCGAACTCAAAGGACTAAATGGTGATTACTAGTTTCCAGAGATTTTATATTGTTTAGGTAAAATTAAATAGGTACTGGGTTGGTTCAATAGTGATAAACATAAAATAGGAATTGTAAAACAAACAATGGCAAGTAGAGAAAAATTCAGAGAAAAATAGGCTTAGGGTTGTGGTTTCCTTCGTGCTCTTAAGTTTCTTCACATCTAATTCTAATTGAACCTCTTACTATTCGTCAATTACCAATATTCCCCTACGAATTTTATTGTCAATTGTTGGTCATAAATTGCAATAGTCCTTTCTAAGTTAATTTCCCAATTGATTATGTGAAATATTAAAACCCTAGGAAGGCATGAGGAATAAAAGAGGAGGATTAAATTAATTATTTAATTCAATTGGAAATTAGGAATGAAGGTTGATCATACGACAAAACCTAATTTGATTACCCTACATGTCTACCAATTAATTGCGGTACGGCTGCCGTTCAATTATTCGATTCGAAGCATACAAGGGATGATGAATTCCAAGTAAGAAAATAAAAACAGTAGAGCAATCTAATTGACTGAATAGAAACAAGAATTCAATTAAAATTAAACATTTAGGGGTTCCAAACAGTAAGTACACCACAACCCTAACAAGAAATTTAGCTACTCATGGCAAGAAGAGATATTATAGTTTTAAAGGAATATATCAAAGGAAAAAGAAGAAGAAATCTTTTACAAGAAAAGGTTTTTCTCCAGTTTCTGACTCTGAGTATCCTATTGCCCCTCAAAAATCATTCTCAGAAGCCAAAGAGCAAAAAAGGAAGAATTGAGAAAGAATGAAAATAAGACAGCGATCCCCTCTTGTGCTTTGCTCCTTGCTATTTGTAATATCATTTCATAATTTTGAAGTAGAAGACTTAACCCCGGTCCATTCTGCCTAATCTAGGTCCATTAAAAATTCAAATAAAATTAAAACTTGGACCTCGGACCCGCCTAGCGAGGTTGGAAACCCGCTAGGCGGTTTTTCGGAATTCAGCTTCGCTTTGACGCCGGGCGGGCTATCCAACCCGTCCGGCGGAACATCTTAGGGCAAGTCCCGCCGGGCGGTCCTGCAAGGTCCGCCGGGCGGGTGCAACTTTGTGCACTCTATTTTATACTTCAAGTCTTTTTTTTGGCCTGTTCTTGTGCTTATAGGCTTCTTTTAAGCCCACTTGATAAGTATGTTACTCCTTTATACCTGTGGACTGGATTTCTTTTTTTTGCTCAACTAACTTCCTACATAAAATTTAACAAAATTAAGGTAATTCATGTAATTTTAAATAAAAAGCTTAGAAACACACATCACATGAAATCCTTTATTAATGGTCTATTTTCTCAAAAATTTCCAATGAGTTAATGCAAAAATCATATGAACTTGCTTTATAAATCTACATAAATATAAATTTATCACAACCCCAAACTTAAGATTTTGCTTGTCTTCAAGCAAGAAATAACTTGCACAAAGGGGTTGAGTATATCCTTCAGCCTCAATTCAAATACAATTTCAATCAATTACAATTAACAGTTGCCCATTTCTTTTAGAACAGTCTCACACATATATTTAGTCAACTCAGTCTTAAGAGTCACAATTACCTCCAAAAATAAAACAAGTTAACACAAAATAGTAAATCATCTGTCTGTACTTTCTACCTGCTTTACTCTCCTCAGGATTAAGTGTTTTTACTCAACTCACCAAAATTTGGGTTTTGTTTACACTCAACATCATCACATATTATTCCTACCATATGCTTGACAAGAATCTAAAATTAATATTACAAAACAAGTGCATACACTCAAGAGGTCTTTCTAGGTTGTAACGGGGCTAGGGTCACTGGTGGGTAAAAATATTTAGAACTAGGCTAAGCAATTGAAATTAAGGAACTATCATAGACATCATCATAGTCATTTCATTACTATTATTCATCCTTAACATTAATATTTTGTGCTTGCCAAGTTTTCAACCCCATTTATTTACAGTAACCAAAAAATATAAACATAAAGAAAATTGTACTTCTTTTTTTTTTTTTCAACTTTCTCTCTCTCTTTTTTTTATTTATTATTATACAAATTTGTGAGAAGAAAAGTTTAATGTTATTGTACCCTACCCCAAACTTAAGTCGTTGCTTGTCCTCAAGCAACCCCAAACTTAGAAATCAGCTACAAGTAGCATGTAAGAGTAGATCCCTTAATTCCAATTAAGAGGGACAAAATTGTCTTTCACTTTTAGGCTTGTAAAGAGATAATTTAAAGAACAAACAGAATAAGGCTCAAGGGGGCTAGCAAAGGGTGATTATGTAGGGTGGCTAAAATTTGGCTTTGGCTTAAAAAGAAGAAATGTGCCTCTATCATATGTGTGTGAACAAATTAAGCAACAAAAATAAGAATCAAGTCAAGTTCTGAAGCAAATAACATGCAGAGAAGAAAACACATCGAATAAAAAAAATATCTGTTTAGGCCCAATTCTTACATAGGGATGAGAGTAAAGCAACCACAAAGCACAGACATATTCAAGACTAGCAAGTGTTAACAGGCAATACTGTAAAGGGTCATGTGTATCAAATTGTGAGTGACGTATAAAGTGGAGTGACAACTAAATTTATAAAGCATACAATGGCAAGCAATAGTCAATAATGATGATAAAATAAGAGATGAAGCAAAGGCGTCATATAATCATTACATGAACACATAGGAAATGGTTCAATACAGCAAGCCAATAGACATGAAAAAAAAATAAGAAAGTAAAAAGATAAGGAAAGACTTGTCTAGAGTACAACTCAATCCTTACAACTGGAGACAGCCATCAGTAACTGCCTCAATAACTATCATCAACATCATCTCCAGAAGTCCAAAATGTTATTGCGGCTGTTGCAAATCTCTGGAACATGCCCTAAAAGTACTTAAACAACCAAATCAAGTGAAAAAGCACCAATAAAAAAAACTGGAAAAAAAAATAAGAGAAAGAAGAACACAGCCTCAAATGTAGACAATTAGAGTAAATGAGAAAGAAATTCATACCTTTAAAGGAGAAATAAAACACTACAGGTTGCCTCCTGGAAGCGCTTGTTTAACGTCGCGAGCTTGACGGAACCTAAGAGTATCAACTCTTGAGAAGAGTGATGTATTTCACCTAGAGTAAACATTCCTCATAGTGCTTCACTTGGTGCCCATTTACTTTAAAGGTGGTGCCATCCTCCTTGGCCACTTCCACCACACCATAAGGAAACACTTGGGTCACTACAAACGGTCCATACCACCTAGATCGCAATTTACCTGGGAAAAGGCACAGGCGCGAGTTATAAATAAGAACTTTTTCTCCAACATGGAACTCGCGACTTTGTATGTGCCTATCATGCCACCTTTTAGTCCTCTCCTTATACAGCTTAGCATTTTCATAAGCTTCAAAACGAAGCTCATCCATCTCATTCAGCTGTAGTAGCCTATTTTTACCTGCAAGTTCAGAATCAAAGTTAAGAAACTTAAGGGCCCAAAGTGCCCTGTATTCTAGCTCAATGGCAAATGATAGTTTTTTCCAAAGACTAATCTATAAGGAGACATGCCAATGGGAGTTTTAAATGCAGTTCTATAAGCCCAGAGCGCATCATCCAATTTTAAAAACTAGTCTTTTTTGGATGCACTCACGGTCTTTTCTAAAATTCTTTTCAACTCCCTGTTAGAGATTTCCACTTGCCCACTGGTTTGTGGGTGATAGGGAGTAGCCACCTTATGTATCACACCATATTTGCTCAAAAGATTGTCAAATTGCTTATTGCAAAAGCGTGTGCCACCATCACTAATAATTGCTCGGGTTATGCCAAAACGGGTAAAAATATTTTTCTTTAAGAATTTTACAACACTCCGAGCATCATTAGTGGGAAGGGCTACAGCTTCCACCCACTTAGAAACATAGTCCACAGCAACCAAAATGTACTCATTATTAAAAGATTTGGGAAAAGGACCCATGAAGTCTATTCCCTACACATCAAACAAATCACATACAAGCATGTTGTTTTGGGGCATCTTATGACGCTTAGAAATATTTCCAACTCTTTGGCAGCTATCACAGGCCCTTACAAAATTATGAGAATCTTTGAAAATAATGGGCCAATAAAAACCACACTGCAGTACTTTATAGGCAGTTCTAGTTGGCCCAAAGTGGCCTCCAGCTTCCTTAGAGTGACAATGAGTAAGGATAAAATTTACCTCATCAAAAGAAACACAATGTCTTACCATGCCATCCCCACATACCTTGAACAAGTAAGGGTCATCCCAAAAGTAATGCTTCACATTAGAGAGCAGCTTCTTTTTCTCTTGGTAGGTGTAGCTTTCTGGAAAGACCTTGCAAGTAAGGTAATTCACTATATCTGCATACCATGGAGAGGGAAAGATGTGAGAAACAACTAGGAGTCGTTCATCAAGAAACGACTCCTTTATCTCTCCTTCATCAGCAGGTTGCATCACACTGTGGTCTAGGCGGGATAGGTGGTCTGGCACCAGCTTCTCTGAACCCTTCTTATCCTGGATCTCTAAGTCAAACTCTTGAAGGAGGAGTATCCATCTGATCAACTGGGATTTAGCATCCTGTTTATTCAATAAAAATCTAATAGCAGAGTGGTCAGTGTAAACAATAACTTTAGACAGAACTAAATAATGCCTAAATTTATCAAAAGCAAACACTACTGCTAGCATCTCTTTTTCTGTGGTGGTGTAATTTTTCTGGGCTTCATCCAGAGTACGACTGGCATAATATATGGTGTGGAACACCTTATCTTTTCTTTGGCCCAAAACTGCCCCACAGCAGTGTTACTGGTATCACACATTAGCTCAAAAGATATAGACTAGTCGGGGGCAACCACCACAAGAGCACTAATAAGTCTCTCCTTTAGTAAGTTGAATGCCCATAGGCACTCTTCAGAGAATTCAAAAGTGGCCTCTTTGGCCAGGAGGTCTGTCATGGGTTTTGCAATTTTAGAAAAATCTTTTACAAACCTCCTATAAAAACCTGCATGTTCTAAAAAACTTTTAATCGCCTTCACAAAATTGGGTGGAGGTAATTTTGCAATCACCTTTACCTTGGCGGGATCAACCTCAATGCCTTTAGGGGACACCTTATGTCCCAATACAACGCACTCTTGCACCATGAATTGAAATTTTTCCCAATTTAACACCAAATTGGTGTCCCTGCACCTTTTTAGAACAAAATTTAGATTACTCAAGCATTTATCAAAAGAGAAACCAAACACAGAAAAATCATCCATAAATATTTCTATGCAATTCTCAATTAAATCAAAAAATATTGCCATCATGCATCTTTGAAAGGTGGCAAGAGCATTACATAACCCAAAAGACATCCTCTTATATGCAAAAGTACCATATGGGCAAGTAAAAGTGGTTTTTTTCCTGATCTTAAGGTGCCAATGGTATTTGCATATAACCAGAATACCCATCCAAACAACAGTAAAATGCATGTCCTGCTAATTTTTCTAACATTTGATCAATGAAGGGGAGAGGGAAATGGTCCTTTCGGGTGGCTTCATTTAACTTCTTATAGTCAATGCACATCCGCCACCCAATGGTTTTTCTTACCGCAATTAATTCCTTCTTCTCATTCTCCATGACCGTGGTGCCTCCTTTCTTAGGGACACATTGGACTGGACTTACCCATTTGCTATCAGAGATTGGGTAAAAAATGTCTACATCCAGCAACTTTATCACCTCTCTTTTGACTACTTCCTTCATGTTGGGATTCATACGACATTGAAATAGTGCCCGGGGCTTATAGTCCTCCTCCATGTATATCCTATGGGTGCACACTGTAGGATTGATGCCCTTGATATCATGGATCGTCCACCCAAAGGCTTCTTTGTTGTCTCTCAAAACTCGCAGCAACTTTTCCTCCATGGTATCAGATAATCTGTAACAATAATCACAGGCAAAGAGGAAGGAAGATTAAGAAAAACATATTTTAAGTTAGAAGGAAGCGGTTTCAATTCCAACACCGGGGCTTCCTCAATAAAAGGCTTAGGCTTTGGCCCTATTACCCCTCTCCAACTCTTCAAACCCTTGATTTCTCCAAGGTTTGGTACTTTGACAAGCTTGAAGAAACATCAACATCTCTTCTTGCTCAGCACATACATTCCAGACTGAGTCCTCTAGAATGAGAACTCTTTTTAGGGGGTCCTCTATCCCTACTCTTGGGAGAACACTACCCACCAGTGCCTCTGTCACATCTCTTGCCTGCACAAAGTTGCAAGAGGTAAAAGAAGAAGGGTTCTTTAAAGAATTGAACACCCTGAATATCACTTCCTCATCACCTAGTCTCAAAGTTAGTTTTCCCTGCTGGACCTCTATCAACACATCTCTAGTGTTGAGGAAAGGTCGCCCCAAAATGATAGGGACGTCCTCATCCTCTTCCATGTCTAACACTACAAAATCAGCAAGGAAGACAAACTTATCCACCTTCACCAGTACATCCTCTATTATCCCCCTTGGATGGGAAATGGATCTATCTGCAAGCTAAAGAGAAATGTCAGTAGGCTGGGGTTCTTGCATCCCCAGTTTCTTAAAAACAAAAAAAGGCATCAAATTAATATTGACTCCTAAGTCACACAATGCTTTTTCAAAATAAGAGTTGCCTATAGTGCAGGGAATTGTAAAACTCCCTGGGTCCCTAAGCTTAGGGGGCAACTTTTTAAGCACCATAGCTGAACATTCCTCATTGAGTTGCACTAGCTCAAAGCCTTCTAATCTCTTTTTGTTTGAAATAATTTCTTTCAAAAATTTGGCATATTTAGGCATTTGAGCAATTGCCTCAACAAAGGGAATGTTTATGTGCAATTTCTTAAAAATTTCTAGGAATCTCAAAAATTGTTTATCTTTTTGCTCATCTTTCAATCTACGGAGAAAAGGAGCACATACCTTTTCTTGCTCAGAAATCACAATACCTTTTTCTCTTTGTTCAGCATGACTTTCCTTAATGAGAGTTTATCTCCTATCTATGGTGGTGCCTGCTTCTCTTTTCTGGTTGACCCCTTGTGAACACCCAATTTTATCCGGACAATCCACATAATAAAAATAATATAATATAACCATTTTAGTTAAATAATTTCCTCTTATCTCATGCATATTGGGCCAAAATTGCCTAAGACCCTATAAAAAGGAAAGAAAATCAAAATAATATTTCTTTTATGCTTAAGGCCCATAGCCAATTTAAATATATGAATGAGTTTCCTTGTTGGTCATCTAAAACCCATAGTTAAATCTGTAGGTCATCTAAAAAGAGAGAGGGGCAAACATAAGATAAAAATGAATAAAAATTAGAGGTTTTTGTTTCGGGGCCTTGTAGGGTCAAAAGGCTCATCCAGTAAAAAATGGAATATTGGGCCAAGCTAGGCCCATTCTCAATTAAGGAAGTTGAAGCATAGGGAGGAAGAAAACAAGAAAGCTTCCTTTAGAAGTTTTAACAAGGCTATATATAAGGCAATTTTCAAAGACGGTAAAGGGGACTTTTCGAAGACTCTCATTCGTTCTTGCACTATTCCCTCTCGCAGACTTTCATCTGTTCTGACATATTCACTCTCGTAGACTCTCGTCTTTGCATCTTCTCTCAAACTGCCAAGTCTCCTCAGGAGAAAATAGAGGAAAAGTAGAAAATGCTATTAGATTGAGGAGAAAACGAACAGAAGAGGAGGAACGCTATCAGATTGAAAGGAAAGAGGAAAGAAGGGATACGTTTACATCTTCTTAGTGAAGCCTCTGAGGTATCCTGTTTTTCTTTTACACTCCCCTGTTGAATGCGTATGGCTCATTGTTCCATTGTTTGAATTTCATTATGTATGGATATATGTAGTTTGTTCTGGAACTTTCTCATCCTGATAGCTTTTTTACTTAGATTCCTATACGTTACCAATAATTCATAGGCGAATGTGAGGAACACTATATGATCTGAACCTTGCAGAATAGCTTGACTTAATTCCTGTACATACTTCAGTTCAAAAAAAAAAAAAAACCACTGTACTATTCTTGTTCTTCTCATTACGATTATTTTGATGCATTAGTCTCGTTTTTTTTTTTACAAATGCATTTCCTATTATAAGGTTCAGATTCACTTTCTGTCCTAAGGCAAATGTGAGAATCCAATCATTATTTATGCCAATAACAATATCATATAATTCATTCTGAATTATAGGACTCATATACCGCCACAAAATACATTGAATCATAAACATCAGGAGCGACAAAGGTTTGCAAATGAGTTTGACATTTAAAAATAAACAAAAATGATAATAATGAAAAGAAAGAATGAGTCCTCTGCTGTCACGATAGAGACTCGTATCGGTGTCTCACCAGTATTGCATTTTGTTTACGAGTGTGAATTTGAGTCAGCCATCGTCATTTCCGTGATCCCTTTCACTCACCGTTCTTTCTCCCTGCAACGGCGCTACGATCTTTCCCTGAGGGTATTGGAATCACATCTTTTGGGAAAGGGCCCATATGCCCATCAAGCTATTGAACCCCTTTAAGTAAACAAAACGAACCTGAGCCCATAGTCTGTTTTTTTGTCGCCTCGGGTAGCTTGTCCATTCCGTCTTGGATACTTTGGATTAATGTATGTTGCTTACTGTTTCTTTATTCTAAGTTTATTTTGCTTTTTCTTTATAAATTTCCATAATAATAATAATAGTAATAATAAGTTTGGATAATTAAACTAGGATTCATAGATTACGTTTTTATATTATACTTTTGATTTCTTTTTATAATAAATATAAATAACTTTCTTTAATAAATAAATGACCAATTTTTTTTTAAATAATCAAATTTGATAATAGCCACTTAGGATGCACTTCCTACTTGGACATTATTAAAGTTTTTAATATTAATGATAACTATTGTAGATGCACTTCTTATTTGGCTATCATTTTTTTAAAAATAAATAAATATATAATGTGTATAATACAAATAATAAAATATTTTAACAAGGGATTTCAAGTAGTCACTTTGGATGCACTCCCTATTTGACTATTATGAAAATCCTAAAAGGTATATTGATAACCACTTTAGATGCACTTCAATTTGGTTATTGAGTATGCCTTTACCATACTAAAAATAAAATAAATATAATAAGAAAATACATAAAAAATCAAATCAACCAACAAAATATTTTTCTACAAAGAACTACGTGAGTCTGATTCCTCATTGCACCAGAGGATACGTAGGAGCAGGGGCCCACTCCTGTCGATCTCAAAAGCCAAAAAAATATATATTTATTTTTAATGTAAAAATAAAATAAAATGGCTAAGCAAGAGATAAGACTTTCACACATTAGGATAAAAAGGTAACCATCTTTTGATGGACGTGTAGGGTGCTAACACCTTCCCTACACGTAAATAACTTCCGAACCTTTCTTTCAGTTTAAGACCATCATTCGTAGGTTTTTCTATGGTTTATCCTTAATAAATCATAGTGGCGACTCTTCTGATCATTTTCTTTTTCGCCATCCGGTCGTGACCTTGGTTGCAACACCCTCTCAAATTCTTTCCCGCTCCTAAGAGTAATGGCCTTCACATCTTCTTTTGGGTTGGGCTCAGTTTGAGTGGGTAAAGAACCTTGAGTCCTCTGAGACAATAAATTAGTCAAGTTTGCTATATGTGTCTCCAAAGACTTGAAACGGTCATCAGTCTTAGCCATATATTGCATCATGGTGTCTTGCAGGTTGGGCCTTCTCTCTTCCTGTCTTGGACCCTGGTTTTGCAGGTGTGGGGGTCTGTAGATATTCTGATTGGAATTTTGTTCTTTTTGTTGTCCACCCCTATGAGAAGTTAGCGTGGTTCCTCCATGCTGGGTTGTAAGTGGAGGAGTAGGGGTCTCCTTGGTTCTTGTTTGAACTACCTGCATAATTGGCTTCCTCAACGGCCTTAGCAAAGAAATTTCTCATTTGACAGTCTTTTCCTTCATGCGCAAGTCACTCCACATTGATTACATACTAGAGGGAGGGGCGGTGGAGATAGGAGATGAGTCTATGCGTGCATGATTGTCTCCAGCTGCTTAGTGATAGCATCAAGCTTGTGGTCCAAAGATGTGTTAGACTCAACTTGATAAGCTCCTACAGGTCTCTTTAGAATGTGCCTGTCTCCAAAGGAGGCATGGTAATTGTTAGAGGCCATGTCTTCAATGATAGCAAAGGCCTCGTTAGGTGACTTTTTCAAAATGGTTCCTCCACAAGCTGCATCAATGCTAGTCTTATTTTGAGTGGAGATCCCACTATAAAAGATCTGAATTAGCTGTCCTGTTGGGAAGCTATGGTGTGGGCATTGCCTAAGTAAATCCTGGAACCGCTCCCAGGCCTTAAACAAGGACTCTTGTTTGAATTGGACAAAATTCATAATGTCCTTCTGCAACTTGTTGAACTTGGCTGCAGGAAAATACTTCATGAGAAACTTGTTGGTGCATTGGTCCCAAGTGGTGATGGACCCATCTGGCAATGAGGATAGCCAAGCCAATGCCCTATCTGTTAGAGAGAACGGAAACAAGCCCTAGTCTAATAGCATCTTGGGTGACATCGTTATACTTCACGGTGTCGGTGATCCTGAGAAATTTCTTCAAGTGGCCCAGGGAATCTTCAGTAGGCAAGCCCCCAAACTGTCCAGAATTCTGCACCATGGCAAGAAGTGTAGGCTTGAGCTCAAAATTATTTGCCTCCACCGTGGGGCGACGAATGCTGTCAGCCACCCCAATGGTAGGAGAAAAATAGTCTTGCAAAGTCCTCTATGGTTGTTCCGGTTGTTCAACCATAATGTCTTTTGTTCTCTGCTCCTTCCTTAACCTGCGAGCTGTCCTTTCAACTTCAAAATCAAACTGTAAGACAGACCTTTTAGAGCGGGTTAGCATAAACAACAGAAAAACAAAACTAGAGAAACCTTGCAAAACAAAAAATGAAGGAAAATAAAATAAAGAAAATTAAAAAGAAATTATTAACAAAGAGTAAAACTGCCTAAATCAATGAGAATTTCCTTTTTCTAATATCACAAAATTAGTCCCTGGCAACGGCGCCAGAAACTTGATGCGCTAAAAATACGCTCAAGGACAAACGTACTCTTATCGCAGTAGTAACAAAAGGACGTGAGTCCAGATATCGAACCCAAAGGACTAAATGGTGATTACTAGTTTCCAGAGATTCTATATTATTTAGGTAAAATTAAATAGGTACTAGGTTGGTTCAATAGTGATAAACGTAAAATAGGAATTGTAAAACAAACAATGGCAAGTAGAGAAAAATTCAGAGAAAAATAGGCTTAGGGTTGTGGTTTCCTTCGTGCTCTTAAGTTCCTTCACATCTAATTCTAATTGAATCTCTTACTATTCGTCAATTACCAATATTCCCTACGAATTTTATTGTCAATTGTTGGTCATAAATTGCAATAGTTCTTTCTAAGTTAATTTCCCAGTTGATCATGTGAGATATTAAAATCCTAGGAAGGCATGAGGAATAAAAGAGGAGGATTAAATTAATTATTTAATTCAATTGGAAATTAGGAATGAAGGTTAATTATACGACAAAACCTAATTTGATTACCCTACACGTCTACCAATTAATTGCGGTACGGCTGCTGTTCAATTATTCGATTCGAAGCATACAAGGGATGATGAATTCCAAGTAAGAAAATAAAAACAGTAGAGTAATCTAATTGACTGAATAGAAACAAGAATTCAATTAAAATTAAACATTTAGGGGTTTCAAAACAGTAAGTACACCACAACCCTAACAAGAAATTTAGCTACTCATGGCAAGAAGAGATATCATAGTTTTAAAGGAATACATCAAAGGAAAAAGAAGAAGAAATCTTTTACAAGAAAAGGTTTTTCTTCAGTTTCTGACTCTGAGTATCCTATTGCCCCTCAAGAATCACTCTTCAGAAGCCAAAGAGCAAAAAAGGAAGAATTGAGAAAAGAATGAAGATAAGACAGCGATCCCCTCTTGTGCTTTGTTCCTTGCTATTTGTAATATCATTTCATAATTTTGAAGTAGAAGACTTAACCCCGGTCCATTCTGCCTAATCTAGGTCTATTAAAAATTCAAATAAAATTAAAAATTGGACCTCGGACCCGCCCAGCGAGGTTGGAAACCCGCTAGGCGGTTTTTCGGAATTCACTTTGCTTTGACGCCGGGCGGGCTATCCAACCCGCCCGGCGGAATATAGGGCAAGTCCCGCCGGGCGGCCTGCAAGGCTGGCCGGGCGGGTGTGCAACTTTGTGCACTCTATTTTGTACTTCAAGTTTTCTTTTTGGCCCGTTCTTGTACTTATAGGTTTCTTTTAAACCTACTTGATAAGTATGTTAGTCCTTTATACCTGTGGACTGGATTTCTTTTTTTTGCTCAACTAACTTTCTACATAAAATTCAACAAAATTAAGGCAATTCATGTAATTTTAAATAAAAAGCTCAGAAATACATATCACATGAAATCCTTCATTAATGGTCTATTTTCTCAAAAATTTCCAATGAGTTAATGCAAAAATCATGTGAACTTGCTTTATAAATCTACATAAATATAGATTTATCATGGTACATATTAGAAGCGTAAGGCCATTAAGACAATTGTTTTAGGCCCTATTTTAGTTTTAGTTTTTTACTAATTATTGTTGTCATTATTACTCATTGAAAGTGTAAGTTTGTAACTTTAATTTGAATATGGAAAGTCACATAGTAATTTTTTAATGACTCTTTTTTAAATGTAAATGTATTGAATATTTTCTATAATAGTATATCAATCTACTTCTTCTATTGAGACTCAATTTGAATAATTTTTACAATATGAAACTATTTTTTTTTTATTTGAATACAAAAAAAAAAACTTTAAATGAGAATGAATTGAAAAAAAATTGTATTAGTCTTAATTATTTTTAAGATTTAGTGAATATTTTGATATTGATTATCTTGATTTATTTTTAGAATTGAAAGTATTGAAAGAAGTGTTTAAAGAAGAAATTAAGACTTTAATAGAAATATTAAATTATATCAAAAGATTGTATTTTTTTTTCAAGTGTATGCAGTCTAAGCTTTTGTTGAATTAGCCACTAAAACTCTCACAGAAATTCAATTAATTAAATTTTATGATTTAAATTAGGATTTTCTTTATAATGATGATCAATCGAGTTAAACATGGATTACAAAAATAAGAATGTTACAATAGCAACTCTACGGAAGTCATCATCGAATGGAAAAAAAATCCAAACTTCCAACATTACTGTTTCGCAATCATCCATAGTCATTCATTGAAAACATAGTATTAAACTCATATTTGATATATTTATATGCATGATTTCAAAAGAAAAATAAAAGAAAAAGAAACATAAAAGAGCTAGGAAAAAACTTATAAAATCGATAAAAATACTTAGGTTTTGGTTCAGTTGTTTTTTGTGGTAAATAAAAATATTCATGAAGTATTCCTTTTAATTTTGTAAGAAAGTAAAGTAAAATACTTGCCAAAAGGAGGGACTGTCTGAAATTATTAGAGTGGCAGTCTTTCCTGGAAGCTCAACTTGGGACGCCGAGCACAAACTTAGATGCTGGCTCTAATGCTGAAAAACATTGATTTATACTGGATACTCAGCATGGGAGATGCTAGGAAGGGAATACACTAGAAGATACACCAAGTCATGCGAATTTCATTAGATAACACAACATCCTAGATGTTGTGCTAGCATATGGTTTCAAGGAGCTTCCCAAATAACTTTTTCCCAACGTCTCATATGCTTAGCCAACGTTGGACGTTGGCGGTAACTTATTTGTGGACTATAACTAAATTTATTATGCTTTGGGTCCATTTTAGCTACTTTTTAAACCTTTTTGCAAGGTCCATTCGCCAAAATACATTAGAAGACGATTTCTCACATCACTCACCCTAATTCTTTTTGTGATATTCTTCATTTTTACTATTGAGAAAGCAACCCTTGGAAGAGGAACTTGAAGATTCAATGGAATCACCTTCATCCATGACCATCTCTATTTTAATTAATTGTATTTTCTTCATGTTTTGCTAAACTCATTTTAGTTAGGATTAAATAAACATTATGGGATACTTCTGTATTTGAACCCTTTTGATTTAGTGCAAACCCTTGTAATTAGAGTAATCTACTTTGTTCATAATACTTTTTGTCAACTAATCGTTGATAAGATTGATTCCAAAATATGTGCTTAATAGGAATCATATGTATGTATTCTTAATCTGAGTGGATTATCATGTATTAAGATGAGTCTATGAATAGTACTTCTTGATGCATATGTTCTTGTAGATTTCAAATTTAATGCTTGATATGATTCTAATAGAGTTACAGAAGTAGAACATTATGGTTAATCAAAGTGGTTTTATGCTAAGGAATTGAGTTTAACCTATTTTAGTAAAATATGAACTTCTAATTCATGAGTGTACTTGTATTAAATTTGGGTGAAAATACAGAGGTTAAACATAAAGAGATTTGAATTACTAACTACCCTTACCATCATTGATATAAAATCTTGAAAACATTGATAAACATAACAATAGGATTATACGTTACTTTTTGCATTTAATTGTTCATTATTATGTTCGTGACTAGAGGTGGGTATATAGGCTTGGGTTCATGGACGGTCTGTTTAAGTTGTAGACTAAGCGGGTTAGGATTAGCCAAAATGCTGGTCCATTTAATGTAGGCTAGCCTAGTCCATTTAACTCGCAGGTTAAACGAGGTTTGGTCTGCGGGTTAACGAGCTAGCCTGTGGACCAATATATTTTTAAATATTATTTATTATTTTATAACTTATTGGTGTATTTGAATAATTACTACTTAGTGTTTGATTAGTATATCGATATCTTTTTTTAATATTTGAATATTTATAATTTTTTGGTGTAAAAATTTTAAAATATTGAATTTTTTATGTTTTATTAATTTTATTTGATATTTGAGTGATATAGATAAAATTTTCTTTTAAATTTTACTATTTAATCAATTCGTGTATATTTTCTTATATTTTTTTTAATCTTATATTAGACATTTTTTAGTATTTATCAATTTTTTATATAGTTTTTCATGTTTTCTCAATTTTTTATTATTTTTGATTTTTTTTATAATTTTACATTTTTTAATTTTTGGGCCAATAGACAGGTCCATTTAGCCCTTAGGCTAAGTAGGTTGGATGCAGACCAAGCAAAATCATGATTCATTTAATAAGCCGGCCAACCCAGTTTAGTCCATTTAAATGTGGACCAAAAAGGACTAGACTGGCTCGAATACCCACCTATATTTGTGACAAACATAATTTGTCTTGCCTTTATAGTAATCAATGTTTTTAAAATCGGACCAGTCAATGAACCAGTCAAGGCACTACTTTAATGTTTAATGGTTCACTCGTGATCGAATTGGTATTAATAAAATGATAATAATAGTTAAATAATATATAAAATAATATTAAATAAATATAATATCATAACTTTATAACATTAAAAGCTAAAATAAACTTCATTTTATATCTATTTATAATTCTTATTAAATATGTGTTTTATTTATCTTAAAAATGTTTTAGATTAAATTTAAACAACTTAAAAAAATACAAAAATAAAAAATTTGAAAATCATCTATTCAAACCAGTTTTCTGCACTGGTTCTTGTCCGATTTTCACTGGTTTTGAAATCATCCGGTTGTCTTGAGTTAACGAATAGGTCACCAGACTGGTCGAACCAATTGATCCAATCCGTTTTTCAAAACTATAAAAATTACTGTAAGAGATTAGTATAAAGAATAATAATTTATAGCATTTTTTCTAAAAATTATGTCTTGGGGTCCAAAATTTCAAGACACGATCCCGTGGGATAGCTATTATACTGGAGCGTGTTTATCGCCCGGGGCGACGCAAGTGTGGGCAATGCGACGGTGGTTCCGACTAGATTTGACGGTGAAGAAGACCACGACAACTTCATTGTGGCTAGTTCACGATAAGTTAGGTAACCATGGTGAATCCAAGAAGAGCTCTTACCAAGGGCATGGAAAGAAAATGATGGTTCAGTTGCTTGGTGATTGTGTCGTGGGAGATTGAAAAAAAAAAGGATGGAGTATGAATGGAAGGATTCGGTGGCGGGGTGGAGAAAGTTAATGAATGGAGATGAATTGAAGATAATAGATGAAAATAGGGGTTGGTGGCAGAGTTACCAATGAGCACACATTTATTGATGGGAGCGGATTCTCTACCCCTGTGGCGGGGAAGTTACTCTACGTACCTTTCCTTAGTTTTGAGCACATTTATGATAATGTACCAGATTTTGACACATGGTGCCAACTTCTTTTTGCTTTTGTGCCACTTGTTAAACTGCAAGCTCTGGAGCTTCCGTTGTTCGTTCAGAGAAAGCAGGAGAGCCCGACTCTATTTATTTTCCAACCTTATTGGTTGAGGTTGTCGTTATATTCCTCTTCAATGGCACCATGCCCAAGTTGTCTTAAAACCCAAATAACAACCCTTTTTGATGTCACTATATATCACCACGCGAACAGCCCCTCTCTCACATTATCGTTGAGCACATTTTATTTTATACTAATAAAGAAAAATAAATAAATAAACACAGAAACTGAAAAAATTGTAAAAAGAAAACACGATGTTCACTAATCGTGATTCATCAGAGACAGTGGGAGTTTCAAATTGTTCACGTTAATTTATCGGGAGGCAAATGTATGTGCTGATTGTTTAGCTAATAAATTGGGAGTTGGTAATCAAGATTGTTCCAATTGGTCTGAAAGGTAACACTGCTAATGTGTTTTCCTTGACGTTAGCAAAACGTCATGCCCAATTTCCTTTTCTTCTTAATTTAATTAACTAAAAAACTACAAAGAAAATAAAACGTGCAAGACAAACATTTGCTATAAAAAACGCCACCCGAGTTTTGAAACATTAACCAAGTGGAGGTGCAAGAATGGATGACACACCCATATGCCGCGGAGAAGCACAAAACATGAATAGTGACAGCAAGCGAGGAGGTTGGATAAGTTTTCCCTTCATCATTGGTCTCTCTCTCTCTCTCTCTTTTTCTTTGTCTACAGCACCTAATGTTCACTACTCACTTGCACGAACACACTCAAAGCATGCTCATAAGATATTAATTGTTTCTGTACTGTTAAACAGGTTCAACGGCGGGGATGTCACTTGCACCTGCAGGAATAATGGGAAACTTGATTGTATATCTCATACGTGAATTCAATATAAATAGCATCACCGCTGCTCAGGTTGCAAAAGTGGCTAATGGAAGCTCCTCACTATTTCCCATTGTTGCGGCAATCATCGCTGACTCTTCCTTTGGCTCTTTCCCTGTTGCTTTGGTTTCTTCCTGTGTTTCTTTGCAGGTAATTAATACTCCTGTATATATCATGATGTGCAAGTATTTTGTGCTGTCCGGGCTAAGCCCTTGTTTTAGGTTCTATAAAAAAAATTTATTTAGTATTAGTATTTAACTATTTATACAATTTTTACTATTAGCTGCTTTAGTCTAGTGATAATTAAGGTGTGTTTTTCTTTAAATGAGGTTTGAAATTTTGTTGGAGAAAAAATTACTTTTATTTTTCGAAAGGTCCTAATTTTTCAATTCTTTTTATTAATTTTAAAAAGACCTCACTTCAAAGTTTATTTTAAGCCTAAGAATATGTTGGACTAGTCCTGTGTGTTGTTGTGCTGCTTGCTTTCTTTCTATTTTGTACAATATTGTGTAGCATACATAAGTATGCAACACATACTCAAAATTTTCAATTTATAATAAAGAATTAATAATACTCATCTACATATGATAGTCTTGAACCACCGAATAATTTTTTAATCATACGACTAATTTTACTTAAGCTTCAACTTACTTTGCCACAAAAGGTTGATTGAGATGGGGTGTCCCGTTGCCATTGGAGGCTCTTTTTTTTTCGGTTTTAGGTTATGAAAGAGTCTAACTTAACAAAAGAAACTTTTATTTAAATTTAATTAGTATTTTAATATGTGTAATGCATAAGATAAATGTTTATTTTATATAACTAAAATTTATTTATAACTATAATAAAGAGGATACTTATCATTGTGATAAAGACGATACTTTCTTTGGTATTCACTTTTTATTGGACTATTATACTCTTTAATTATTTTCTAAATTATTTACTATTTTAATTAATTACTCTTTAAACTACCTACTCTCTCTCTCTCTCTTATTTTACTTTTATTTTTTAAAAATTAAGAGAGGCACGAATTCTCTTAGTAATAAATAAGTACTTTTGAATATATAAATTATATTATAATTAAATTTGTAATAAATAAATATTATTAAACATATAAATTATATTTTAAATTTATGGTAAATAATTTATATTGTGATATAAAATTATTTTTAATTATTGATAATTTCTTTTAAAAAATAATAAAATTTAATCTAGAAATAAAGATGAAAAAGATAAATTAAAAGAGATAAGATGTTAAGAAAAAAATTTAAAAATGCTCTTGTTAAAAAAATCCTTAAAAACACTCTTGTTGAAGAATAACTCTTAAAACTACTCCCATGTAATATTCTAATTTATATATATAAAGAATTCTTATTATTTCTCATTTTTTATTCTTTTTTATACTTTAATCTCTAATTTTACTCATTTTTTAGAAGAATATATTTTTAATTTTAATTTTTCATTATTTAGGTAAATTAATTTGCTAACCTGTTAGGAGACGTTTATTTCAAGGCATATCATATTATATTTTCAGGAATCACATTCCCAAGAATATTATAAGTAGGAATGTTATTTCTGGGTATATTTAAAAATGTGTTTGGTTACATTTTAATATTCTTGAAAATATTTTTTAAAATTTAAAACAATTTAAGTAAAAAATAAATAAAAATGGAAGTTTTAGGTGTGTTAGAAAATAACTACCTATATTCCTATGGAAATATCACTTTTCCACCCCTTTTCACGAAAATAAAAATGTAAGAAAATAGAAAAAGGGAAGTTGCAACTTTTCTAGGAATGAACAATACTCAGGAATAATTGTTCAAAGCCTGTAACAAATATGATTATATTACATTCCCATATTTATATTTCCAAAAATAAATTTTTAATTCGTGAAACAACCGCACTCTTAATAGTAAATAAGATTATCTTAAAAATGAATCAATCTATCCCACTTCGATTTTTATGGATTGGTGGTGGGATAGATTGAACTATTTATCACTTTCATACCGTACTACTAAATTTGAATGATAGGGTGCTGATATTTGGACTTACAAATTATAAATATTTCATTAACACCTTTCATTTTTTTTAATTTTATTCTTTTTGTTGCATTACATTATTAATCATATCAATTATTTATCTCTCCACTTTCTATCTCTCTCAAGGTATAAATACTCAAGAGATGTCAAAGAATCATTTTCTTTCTTCATATTTTATCATTGATTAAGTTTGGAGGGTGACATATAAAAGTTTCTTAATTTCGTGGTGATCTTTGCTTGCATAAGCAGCGGATCTTGTTTGCATTTGGTACATATTTGGTAATTCTTTTGAAAATATTCTTTTAAAAGCATATTTTATTTTTAAATCAACTAATATTTAATATAAATGTATTCATTATCATTTAATCACATATTATTTTTTTAGGATAATCATATATTATGATGTATAGTGAATTTTTTAACTTTTATAATAATTATTTTAAAATTTATCTCAAAGATAATTTTTGATTAATTAATAATGTAATTTTTTTTTATAATGCACAATTCTTTAAATATATAAGAAATTTTGTCATTATTAATTTTATGTGTAAATATCTTTTGCGTAGAATTTTGATTTATGTGTAAAGACAAATAATGTATTGAAAAATAGAAGAGTTTAATTATAATAATAAAAATTATAACAACTAGGGAAAAGAGAGGTACTTTGTGCCTCTCTTTATTTTTTAAAAATAAAAATAAAATAAAAGAGAAGGTGTAATGGGTAGTTTAGAGAATAGTTGAAGGGTAAAATAGTTGATAATTTAGATAGTGGTTAAAGGGTATAGTAGTTCAATAAATAGTAGAGACTAAAGAGAGTATCCTTTTTATTATATCTATAGATATATAAATGTAGAATCAATTATAATATTAGGCATTCTAAAATATTTTTAAAAAAATTACACTTTTTTGTTTAAAGATATAACTAGGAGAAGTGTCTCTCTTTATTTTTTTAAAAATAAATATAAAATAAAATAGAGAGTGTAGTGGATAGTTTAGAGAATATTAAAAGGTAAAGTAGTTAATAATTTGTATAGTAATTAAAGGGTATAGTAGTTCAATAAAAAGCAGAGACTAAAAGAGGTATCCTTTTTATTATATCTATAGACATATAAATGTAGAATCAATTATAATATTAGGCATTCTAAAATATTTTTAAAAAAATTACGCTTTTTTGTTTATTATACTTGTATCTTTAATGGTAAAGCTGAATGAGAAATTTAAAATTAATTTTTTTTACCATAAAATATGTAAGAATATGGATAGTGTACGGAAAAAATAAATATATGAATGCTCAAAAACATTATTTCTTGAAGAACTCCAACACTCTAATTTGTATATTTAGGGTGTTTTGATTGTAATTTTGTTTTATTATTTAGACTTTTTATAAAATATTTTTTAAAAAGAAATTAGATAGTAAAAATATAGAAAAAAGGATGAGATATATAATATAAGGAAAAATATAAATAATAGAAATTTGAAAATAAAAAATAAAAAAAACTTAAAAATTAAAAAAATATTACTTTTGAAAACAGTTTTTAAATATTATCATTATCAAATGAATATTTTAAAAAATAAAAAATAATACATGCCTTTATTTTAGTTTTTAGCTTAATTGCACATTTTGCCACTTATCTTTCACAATTTTGTGAATTTTGCCACCCAATTATTTTAATTGCACATTTTGTTACCCAACTTTTAAAATTTCGCACATTTTGCTACTCAATTATTTTATTTGCATATTTCGCCACCAACTTCTAAAATTTCATGCATTTTGCCACCTTCGTCAATTGACTGATGATGTGACAATTTTAACTGTTGACATGGCAAGTTGATTGCTTATGTGACAAGTTGACTGCTAATGTGGATTGATGATGTGGCAAATTGATGATGATGTGGTAACTTGCCACATAAGCAATCAACCTGCCACATCATCGATGAACTAACGGGAGTGACAAAATGCTCGAAATTTTATAAGTTGGATAACAAAATGTGCAAATAAAATAATTAGGTGACAAAATATATGAAATTTTGAAAATTAGGTAGCAAATGTGTAATTAAAATAGTTGGATGACAAAATTTACAAAATTATAAAAGATGGATGGCAAAATGTGCAATTAAGACTTACTTTTCTTTTCTTTTCCTTTTTTATTACCTTACCTCATATTTGTCACTTTTTTAAGGAAAAATACCAATGTTCATTTTATTTTGGAATAACTACCGAAAAAATTATCTTGGGATAAATTGGGATGGAAGAAAAAATGAGAGATAAGAAGAAGGGGAAAAATAGAGGGAAAGTTATATGGTAAAAAAAGAAAGAGAGAAACAAGAAAAAAAAATGAGGAAGAAGTGAAATAAAAGATTAAAAAAATGTATAAATTTAACGCTTTTTTAATCATTCTTGCTCCTTTTGCATTTAAAGGGTAGTGTTATTATAGTCTTGACGACAATTATCAACTCGTTGAAGCCCTTGTAACAATGGATCAAAAACCTATGCAACCACCCTTCTATATTCCAATAAGTAATTGGTTTGCGGGGAACACGCGTCACAACGGCATGGTTGGGAGCAAATCAATTTAATGAGGCAAAGCATCAGGAGATATTCTTCAACTGGTTCATTTTCACTTGGTACATTGCTTATATTGCATCCTTTATTGGCCTTTTTTATGTCCTGGATAATGTGAGTTGGGCTTGGGGTTTCGGCATATGTGGTGTGGCTATCTTCATTGGCCTAGTCATTCTCTTACTGGGTTATCAATTTTATCGCCCAGATAACCTACAAGGAGGGGCATTCTTGGATCTTGCACGTGTTCTTTTTTGCATCAATTCGTAAATGGAAATCTTAGCTCTTGTCTGCAACACGGGATTATTATAGTGCCTATGATGAAATAGTTGTGGTTCAACCTGCCGCAACCCTAGGAAAAAGATTAAGGTACTGTAATTGAATTTTATAGATTTATGTCACAAACAATAGCGTGTTGTTTTGTTGTGTTAGACCCTTGTATTTGCAAATCGTCCTAACTAATCAAGTTAAACTAATAGACTAGAAAAAGAATAAACCTCTTACAATGTCTATTTCTTTTTTTTCGTTTTTTTGGTGAGATATGATAGCAAAAATTTTCTAACAAATTCTTTTGAATATATATTTTTTATTATTAACTGAAATTTATTAGAAATCACAAAATTTTATAAATTTCACTTTATATTTAATGAATCTCAAACATTATTTTACAATTTTAATCAATAAGAGAAAGTGAGCTAACTAGCACTCCTCATTTTTTATTCATAAGATTCGAAAGTAAAAACCTTACTTTGAAGATATCTGAATATTTGTCTTTCAAACAACCAACGAGGTGCTACATGTTTTTATGTTGGCAAAAGCCATTTCCCAGTAGGAGACATATTTTGTGCGGGATCTGATAATAGTGACTAGTGAACAAACTGCAATAGTGATCAACAGGTCATAATTGAATCCAATTGTGGTTAAGATAGCTAGTGGTAGTGGACTTAGGTCATATATAGGTGTAAGAGCCTTTTGTTGAGTTTGTTTAATTTCTTAGTCGAGATAATAGATATTGGAAACTTACAGAGACCTCATATTGAGAAAAGTGATCTACTTCCACATTTTTAAGCCTCATTTGGATAAGCTTCTCAATTAGATTCTTTAAAAAGTTGATTTTAATTTATGTATAAGTTAATTTTACCTTATGAGATAAACTTATTTTATTTTTTCTTCTTATTTTCTTCTCATATAAATGCTTGATTTAGAAAAGAATTATAATTAAGGAGAATTGCCTAATTGAGATTAGCTCTAATTTACGAAAGCTTTTCAATTACAAAACTCAATTTTTAAGAATTTTTAAGGCAAAAAGTTAACTTTATAGGTGCTTTAATTAGGAAAAACTTTGATGAAAGAGTCTTATAAAAAGTTGAATTGAAGTGAATAAATTAATTGTAGGTTTAATTATTAATTTGGTCCCTATATTTTTTTGTGGGTGTACAAAGGTGACAACAAGGTTATAACCTAAGATCTTGGTCCTTATATTTATTCACACTTTGTTGATTTGACATTATATGTAAAAATTGTAAGTTTTAGTTGTTGGATGAGTTAAGGTTGACCCAATGGTAAGTGAGACCTAAAACAAATTTTGAGAAAGACTTTTTTATTTTAAATGAAAGAACTATATGTTAGGCTTTTTGCTAACATATATGGCCTTTTTGCTTTACAAAAACTAATAGCAAATAATTTTTGTTGGTGGACCTAAATGAATAGTTCATCAAAATCATTAAAGAACTTAATAGTGCAAAAAAGAATAGTATCTTTCAGCAATTCAGTTAAACTATTTGCATATCAAGACGTGCCAGAGGTATTTGAGAATGTAATAGGTTTGTGAATATTTTGATTTTTTTTTCTATTGTAGAAGAAATTTTTGGCAATTTATAACGGCCAAAATTTTCTGACAATTTTACACTGCTAGCAAAATTTTGTAGCAATGTTACAATGACCAAAATTAACAGAGATAGAAAACAACTGAAGACAAAGACCACAACACATTAAATTTGCTTGTCTAGGGATTAAAACTTAAAATTTTCCTGTATATGGTCAAAACAGCAAAGTGTGATCAAATATAGGGATCAAATTAATAGTTAAACTTTAATTTTAACTTATGAGAAGTTTAATTTATTTTACCTTTTTAATTTATTTTATTTTAGTATTTACTAAGAAATTCTATGGCTTTGCTAAAGTAACGAACTTCTACATTTAAGGAAAATGAATAATTAAACAGAAATATGTGTTCAACTACTAATGATACTGTGTACATGAAAATGTAGATTCTTCAATCGTGCAGCTCTAATAGCTGATGAAGACCTTCAATTAAATGGCTTAATTGGGAAACCATGGAGGCTATGCACGGTTCAACAAGTGGAAATTTTCAAAGCTATTATTGGAATGTTGCCATTGTGGAGTTCAAGTATATTCCTATTCACTCCAATTGGAATCCAAGGTAGCATGACAGTCCTTCAAGCTTTGGGCACAGATCGTCATGTAGGATCCTGTTTTCAATTTTCGGCTAGCTCTATTACTGTCATAACCCTAATATCCACATCCATTATCCTTACCATTCTTGATAAGGTGCTTATTCCTGTATGGCAAAAGTTGAATGGTAAATCTTCTACCCCTCTCCAAAGAATTGGAGTAAGCCACGTGTTTAATGTGCTTGGTATGATTGTCTCAGCTCTTGTTGAATCAAAGAGGCTCAAGATAGTTCATATCCAAGAACAATTAGAGGCAATATCCATCCTTTGGTTGTTCCACAATTGGTTTAGTTGGCATAGGAGAAGCATTTTATTTTCCATCACAAATTGCATTCTACTACCAACAACTTCCTTAGTCACTACGGAGCACATCAACAGCTATGATATCCATGATTATAGGGATATCTTTTGACCTGAGTATGACCTTAATTAACCAACTGCATAGGAGTACTGATTCCGGAGGTTAGATAATTTTTACTAGATGTTAGTCCTTGTGGGGGGGCATCAACTTTATATATTACTTAATATGTTCAACTTTGTACAAGCATGCAAAAATGTAATAGGAGACGACGTTGGGTTGTAATAAGTAATGATACATATTGTATGTGTAGTTCTTAGTTGGCACATAATCCCGTAGCATAAAGGGTAAAGATTATTGCACATATCTCTTGCATCCCCTGCCATTTTATCTTTCTTTTTGTTTTTTCCCCTTGTCCTAGCCTAAAACATTGCAATAATTTTGGACAAGAGCTGAACCTTGAACGAATGTGTACTCTTTAAACAATGTGCTAGCTATATGTGATCAGATTAATCCACAATAAATTTTTATTTTGCTGACTAATGTTGGTAGCGTCGCAGCTGACCCCGAGATCATGGAACACGTCCTTAACTATTATAGAGTATCTTCCCTTCCCTATGGTCTTATATATAAGTTGGGGAAAATTTATTTCTGTTTTGAGAAACGATTAAAACACACTACCAGACTCAATCTCGTTATTTTCATTTATCCATATGGGACAAAAGTATATTCTTTTTTTAATAATAAAAAAAAGTATGTGCTTTCATAGCTTCATTTCAAGCGCAAATGCTACTATGGTAGGGTATACTAAAATGTCGATGAGCCATTGTGTCTCTCTTCATAAGGGTGTTCACAGGTCAGGGTCGAGTTTGGCCAAACCCGTTATCCAATCCGATCAAAATAGTTTGGGGGTCGGGTTTATACTTTTTGTGTCAGGCCCGACCCAAACCAACCTGGTCATTAACGGGTTGGTTTGAGCCGGGTAATCGGGTTCGTATATTTAAAAAAAATTAACTTTTTAAAAAATTATATATATATATATATATTATAAATTTTGACACATTATAAAAATGTCGTATTTAGTTTTGGACTTTGTTTCTCATTATTCTTGGTTCTAAAATTAATATAAAGCTTACAAGAAACTTAGAACAAGAATCAAGAGAAAAATAACAACAACAATATGCATGGAATATGTAGTATGTGTTTGTGTGTGTATATATATATATATTTCCAAAATTAATAGGAATTCACGACTTCACGAATGTGTGGGATGTCTTTACTGTTTGTCTTATTAAGTATTAGTAATTCACTAATTAATAATTATTAGTATATAAAATATATAAAAAATAAAAAATTAAGTAAAATGTCACTTATCGGGTTGGGTAACGGGTACACGGGTCCATAAATTAAAACTTGTTATCCGACCTGTACTTGAACGGGTTTGAACAGGTTAGGTTGGATGTGACCCAAATGCTCAAAAAAACCGACCCAAACTAATTGGGTCAGTTTGGGTTGGTTCGGATCAACGAGTTACCCGTACCCGTAAACACTCCTATCTCTTCATTTAAAATAGAAAAATTTTAAAATTCTATATTAATAACCATTGCCTTTAAAAAATTAAAAAATGACAATTTTTAATGAAAAAGATAATATTTAATATTATCAATATATTTCGTACTTTATAATAATTTTTTTGTTTAATAGTAGTAATTCTTTATGATGGTCAATAAAATTGTTAACAAAAATTCTATCCCACCTCCTACATACACCTAAATTTTATAGCTCCCTTTTTTTCGATGTTGCTGCAACCCGCAGAGGGCTGTTCCTACAGAACATCGCCCCTCTTTCCCCTCACTCTCAAACAACAGCTGCAGCTGCCCTTCAATGAAGGAGATAGGACTTAACAGAGGGTATAAATTTATGTTAATTTTTTTTATTTAATTTCTTAATTTTTAGTCTATTTATCTTTTTTAGTTGCTTATTATTTGCTGAAGCCCGATCCCCTACTAGCTGTTATAGATGAAAATGGTCTGGCCTTCAGGCCCTTATTGAATAAAAAAAGGAAACTGTCATTTGCACTCCCCCACATTACTAATACATTTCCCTTTTATTTATTTATTTCCAAAAATACCCAAAAAATACACTTTCTTTCCCCTCTCTTAAATTATCTACACCATTTGCATTCCTCCTTATTTATTTTATATCCCAGCACATTATTTTATTAGAATCATAAAATTGAGTAGAAAGATAATATAAAAAATGACTTAGTGAAAAGAATGTGTCATGTTTTAATTTTTGATATTTTTAAAAGTAATTTTTAAATATATCATAATACGTTAGACTTTTTTTTTGTCATAATATAATTGGTTATTGTCATACTTATCAAAAATTCGATGCTAAAGGGAATAAGAAGGAGAAAATGGTGATGTGTAAGAGAAGAGGGTGAGATGCAAGGCATAAGATATGCAGAGAGTGAGTTCGGAAGCAAAAACTAATATGTAAGACAAATATAATAAGCATAAAAATCAATGCATAACGAAATATGTGGGTTTAACCCACTAGGATTGACCTAGTGGTAGGAGGTTTAGGTAGTATGCATAAGGTTAATTCTAATCTAAATATCCCCATTGTACACAAAAAATATTTGGGTTCCATCACATTCTTTCCAAGTTGGGGAGATGGAAAATGATTGTAAATAATAGAGCTGAATGAATATCATTCTATCTGTTTTTAATGAGCTCTATCCTAATTTACAAAATCCAAACAATGATATTACTTACCTTCCCACTCCACCCGTTTTCTTTCCATCTTTAACCATAAATCCAAACATAGCTATAGAAAATTATTTGTGCTGTAATAAAAATCAGTAATTAACCAAGGTTACATAAACTCCTATTAATTACATTTGTTCCGATAGTTAAAATAACCCTAGTTATTAAACCCTGATTCAAAATAAGATTTATTGTAGCGAATTATATATCCTAAGAAATTGTACAGTGTTTATAAATTTTAGTAGAACTAGTCCAAACAAATCTTATATTGATCTGTAATGCCCCAAATAACATAAGTATAATATTAATATTAATGGGTAACGCTTATGTGACATTTTTTCGATATTCAAAAATGTAAAATGATTTTTTTTTCTAACTTACAACTTGGAAAGGAAAAGAGTAGTGAAGAACTGCCACAAATAATAACATGGAAAGATCCTATCAGCTTCTGATGCGCCACACTAATGTTGATTGTTGCCATCTAAACAGGATGGAGGGAAACTGCATGACAAACACCAAGCAAAAAGGAAAAGAAAAAGAAAAACAACACACAAACATAAGAAAAACATAAAATGATCATATTGAGAAAAGTCATGCATCCACATTTTTACTTGTAGTTGTTTTAAAAAAGAACTATAATTAAGGAGAATTGCCCAATTGAGATTGACTTCTAATTTACGAGAGCTTTTCAATTGTAACACTATATTGTTAAGATTTTTTTTGACAAAAAAAATTAAGTTTGTACGTGCTTAATTAGGAAGAACTTTGATGAGAAAGTCTTATTTAATGAATCTCACTTCTTATCTATGGTTTAATGTACTTAAACTTTTTAATTACTCAAGTAAGAAACTTCTACATTAGGTAAAATGAATAAATAAACTGAAATATGCGCTCAACTACTAACAATACCACCCTACATGCAAATGTAGAATCTTCAATCGTGCAGCTCTAATAACAGGTGGAGACCTTTAATCAAATGGCTCAATTAAGAAATCATGGAGGCTATGCACAATTCAACAAGTGGAATATTTCAAAATATTATTGGAATCTTGCCATTGTGGAGTTGATGTATATTCCTATCCTACTCCAATAGGAATCCAAGGTAGCATGACAATCCTTCAAGCTTTAGCCACAAATCGTCATGTAGGACCTCATATTCCCGGTTGGCTCTATTACTGTCATACCTCTAATATCTGCATTTGTTTTCCTCATTTTTGTGCTTTGGCCTACATGGCAAAAGTTGAATTGGTAAATCTCCTACTACTCTCCAACGAATTGGAGTAGACCATGTGTTCAATGTGCTTAGTATGGTCATCTCAGCTCTTGTTGAATCAAAAGCTAAGGTACCTATTCCAACCCCACAATGGCTATGTCTGTCCTGTGGTTGTTTCCACAATTGGTGTTAGTTGGCATGGGAGAATCATTTCATTTTCCTAGCACAAGTTGCATTCTACTACCAACAACTTCCTAAGTCACTACGAAGCACATCAACTACTATAATTTCCATGATTATAGGGATAGCTATTTACTTGTGTATGACCTTAATTAATCAAGTGCAAAGGAGTTTACCCGAAGACACAAATCATGAAAGGTTAGATAACTTATACTGGATGTTAGTCCTAGTGAGGGGCATCAACTTTGTATATTTCTTAATATGTTCAACTTTGTACAAGCATGTAAAAGTGTAAGAGATGGAATTGGGTTGTAATAAGTAATGATAAATATTGGATGTGTACTTGTAAATGTGTTTGGAAATCTATTTCACCCAAAATAATACCAATCCAACACTCATGTTGCTGTTATGTTTGTGCATTGGAATGTGTACAACTTCTGTCGCAATCGGGGTCACGACCGAACAGCGAAAAAGAAATGAAATCAGAGGAGTCGTCACCAAAGTTTATTAAGGAAAACCTTGGAAAAACCCTTCAAAAGAATGTGGTCTATGAAACCAAAAAATGGGTTCGAGAGTCGATTACGTGTAGGAAGGTGTTAGCACCTTACGATGTCCGTCATAAAGATGGTTACCCCTAACTAAATGTACAAAACAGATAGCTTCAACAATATTTATTTTTCCCCTTAAAGAAAAGAAAATATGTTTACAAATTTTATTATTTTTATCAAAAGAATTTTAATTAAGAAGATAATATTTTATTTTTGGAAAGACATTAATTTTTTTATTTTTGAGATCGACATGGGTGGGCTCTTGCTCTATATATCCTCAGGTGCAATGAGGAATCAGACTCACGTAGTTCTTTTGTAAAAACATGCTTTATTGGTGGATTGTTTTTTTTATTATTTATTTTATTTTTAATATGGTAAAGGCGTACTCAATAATCAAATTAGAAGTGCATCTAAAGTGATTATCAATATACCTTTTAAGATTTCATAATAGTCAAATAGGAAGTGCATCCAAAGTGACTATTTAAAACCTTTGTTAAAATATATTTTATATTTTAGTTAATATTATTATTATGATTATGATTATGATTATTTTTATTTTTTTTATTTTTATTTTTTAAAAAAGAATGATAATCAAATAAGAAGTACATCTTAAATGATTATCATTAAAACTTTAATAATGTCCAAATAGGAAGTGCATCCTAATGACTATTATTAAGTTTAAAGATTTATTTACTTCATGTATTTATTCATTTATTTATTAAAGAAAATCAGTTATAGTTATCATTATAAAAAGAAGCCGGAAATATAAACGTAATCTCTTTTTATGTTGATCACACAAAGACTTAATATGCTATTATATTAAATATGCTATCATTGCTATTATTATTATTATTATTAATATCATGAAAATTTTCTAAGGAAAAGAAAGGAAGAAAGCATTTATGTATCATCCCAGGATATGCTTATGATATATGAATCTAAAAGAAAACAAATCGTAACAAGAGATTTTCAAATAGAACGAATGGGCCCATGCATCAGTGCCTTGAGGCAACTGAAAGAAAAGTAAAAACGACTTTGGCATTGGGCCTGAGCCCGTTTCAACTTGCCAGAGAATCCTGTGGAGGCGTGTTCAGCACTTTTCCCTTTTCTTGAACAGAAGAAGCTTTGAGAACCCAAGGGGCATCGTGCCGCGATTACGGAAATGGAGGGTAAGGGCGGAGATCCAATATAGGCTGTCGGAATCGCAGCGGAGGAGTGAGAAAAAGGGGGTACGTGATGGCAGATGGAGGTACAATGCCAACGGTGGCTCGCAGAAGTGCGCGAAAGGGTGCGCGATGGTTGTTGGTGGATCTGTGATGACAGCGCAGGTGGCGAAACTCAGACATGACGTCGACGACGGTCGTCGAAAACAGGCATGCGATTTTGGAGACCCGTGGTGACGCCTCACATCGACGGTGGCTGTTGCGAATCTATGGCAACGGCGAGATGGTAGCGCGGCGGTGGTGGCAGAAATTCTCACAAAGGTAGCCTGAACGAGATTGCACCACGAGAGGTAGAAGAGAAGATTTGCGAGTTTGGGACGAAGAAGATGTAATTGCTACTCGTAGGGACATTGCGTAAGGGACAGGGGTTCCCTCTGCTATTGTTTTTTTATTTTATTTTATTATAAAAAGGATAAAACGTGAATGTGTTGGTACATTATCACTCATTCTTGCAATCACAGCAGAAGATCATCAATTACGAAGATAAACATCATTCATGAAGCAATCAAGTGAAATTGAATGCAAAGACACCAGAGAAAAATTCCAGTAATGGAACAGTAGCTAGAGTCATGAAAATGTCCATACAGATCATAACCAAGCTAAAATTGAAGCAAAGATTAGATGCATTATGAGAACCTATATTGCTATGATCAAAGGCAGATCGTGAAGCAGAGGAATACCTCTCTGTCCTTACAATAGAATTGCAAGCGAAACTCAATCTACGATGACCGTAGTTCCTTCCTTTCTCTCACTTCTCCAGCATAGCAGTACCAATCTTCTTCTTTGTCATTCTTCTTCAATCTATCTCCTTTCTTCTCCCTCTTCTGATTCTCGTATTTCTTTTTTCAGGCATTGTTCTCAGATTTTTTTTTTCTAAAAAATGACGTGAGCCCCCTTATCTTCTTCTTTCTAGCTATTTATAATTTTGGAGAAACTTGTTCTACAAGTCTTTCTCCCGGGTAGCATCATTCATGTTTCTATGCTTTTTTTTATTGTTTTATTTGTTTTCTTTTATTAAGAATGTGCCTGTTTGGCCCATTGTTTTTTATTTTTTACTAAATAGGCCTTTAATTCTATTGGGCCCAAAAAGAAGCCAAAAAACTTTTTAATTTTATTCATGTTTAGTCTTGGTCCAAAAAGAATTATTTACTCATTTAATTTCTATTTATTTTATTATTATATTTTTTAGTTATGGAACTTTTTCTTTTCCTTTTCCTCTATTTTAATTGATTGTGGGCCTAATGTATTTCTAGCCTGGTAAGCATAAAACAAAAGAAAGTTATTTAACTAAAATGTTTTTTTTCTCTTTCTTTCTTTTTATTGCATAAACTGGTCGGATAAAATTGGATGTTCACACTTCCCTTGTTAATTAAATAGGTTTTCAAACACATCCTAAGTTGGTACATAATGTTATAGCATAAAGGGTAATGAATATCATACATATCTCTTACATCTCCTATTTTACCTCTTTTCTTCTTGTCATAGCCTAAAACATTGCAATAAATTTGAACAAGAACTAAACCTTGAACAAAAGGGTACTCTTTAAACAATGTTTAAGAAAACTGATATAATAAATGAATGAATTCTATTATTGATTTTGTGCAAATGATACACGTTTGGGTATTTATACAAACATCTAACACCACCGGTGAGTTTTTGTTCTCATAATTAGCTGGGAAAAAAAAAACCAAAGATAATAACCTTTAAATAATGGTTTCTCAAAATATGGTGGCGAATGAAAAAAGGACCAAAGGGGTCAAATAGAGTGACATTCAAATTTGTTGCCTATCCTCTATTTTTAGTTTCTTTATAAAAGAACAATTTATTTTCAAAAACACACTATTCATGCCTATAAATTCTTGAAATTACTACATGACAACATAGACAGAAGGGTTAAGTTTCTTCGTTCCAAGTCCATATAGTTGTTAAATTTGATTTTAGCTCCTAAGTTTGAAGCAAAAAGAAATGAAATGAGACAAGACTGGTGCAAAGCAATACAAAATAAAGAAGCATATAACGGTTAGCATGCATGTATAACTACATTACATACCTCATACAAGAAGTCGACATGCCCCAGTGTATTTATTAGATTTAAGCAACAAGGTTCATTTTTAAACACATAATGATTCGAGTTGCCTGCCATGATCAAAATTAGGCAAATGCTTTCTCAAATATCTTAGTTGCAAAAAAAGAGTGGTTTTGTGAAATTCTTCCATAGCAAATAAAATTTTAGTTTTAAAAAGATTTTAGCAATGGAAGTGTTTCTTTGAGAAAAATAGCCAATTTAAGTTCTTCAGCAAAAGTAATGAAATTTTTTCTGTTCAAGCTTTTTTGTGAAAGAATAATGAATATACACTTTTCCTGTAATGGTTGTTATAAATTGATGGGGAAACACACACTCAACAACACCATAAAATGAAATAAGTGGAAGACACAAATTGTTCAACATAATTTGGCACCTCTTGCTTATGTCTACAAAAACATTTCAATATTATTATCATCCCTCAAATAACATAACATCTCCATACAAGTTTTCTGGACAAACTTGTGAAACCCTACATGACCTCCTTCTCAAGGCCAAGGTGACTACCTCTACAGGCTGGATGGTTATTTTCATCTCAAGAACTCTATTTATACAACTTGTATCCTATTCTTAAAAGAGAAAATAAATCCCTAAAATAAAAATAATATTTTAAATTTAAACAAAATCCTAGAGATTTAATTTGGAATTTTGAATTGTTTCCCAACATAAATAAATAGCTTTCACACCTTTTATTCATGTGATATATATGAATCGTGTTTTAGTGTGAAACTTTTCTCCCAAATTAAAACTTAAAGGAAAGGGATTCATATATTTGTTGATACACACAACTAGAAGAAAATAGTCTTGACTTCAATGAGTAGGTAGGAGATTGTATTGCTACATTTATTATCATCACTCCTTGCACATAGCAAAATTATTAAATTTTATCCTATCTGAAAATTATAGTGACATGTTGATAGCAGAAGTGTATCTCATTTTCTATTTCGTATCTTAGTTACTTGTTTTTAATGTTATGTTTTTCTTATTAGTAATCCTTAATTCTTTATCATCTTTCTGGTGTAAATAAGGCACCAGTTCATGTTTAAGGTGTGAAGAAAAGAATGAAACTTTTTTATCTTTGTTTTCTTGCTTCTGCAGTAGAAATGTAGCAGATAATTGCTCTTCCCCTTTAAGGGTCTACGACCAAGAAGATAGGGAGCATGGATTGACTTGTTTATCTTAGCAAAATTGATTGTTGAAAAAAAAAAGGGACAAACAAGCATTCAAACTGAGAGCCTGCACATAGCACTACCAGATCATAAGACTTAAATGTCACACCCAGTTATGGCATCTTTAATGCTTGCTTAAATTGTGCAAATGTAGATGGATGCATATTGCTCATTGCATCATTAAATGATTCTCCATGAATAGCAGCAGATGTTTGTAGATTTTCTCTCACACAGTCCTTAAGTGACAGTTGAATGATACGGTCTAAAAATTTGATCTAGCGAATAAAGAAATGCATTACTTCCTTTGTTACTCTCACAATGTACATCATTTCAAAATGGAAATTAATCTAGTTTTCGTAGATCTGTTACTTGTCTTCTTTTGAATTCTTTACTAGGAATAGTTCCCTTATTAGGAGTATGTGCTAGAGCTCATGTCACCACTGTAATTGAAAACAATGTGCTATTTTCAAAATAGTGATTATATTGTATTTTTTGGATAGTAATAATTTATTGCAGAAATTACTTTCCATAATTGAAAAAAATAAAAAAGGAATCTTATCTCGTCGCACACATCTATAAATTGAAGTATTGATGAAATTCACACATTATTGAGATTGACATATTTTTCTTGTACGATGAAATTGAATATAGATTGCTCACAGTATTAAGATTGAAGTATTTTCCTTGTACAATATGAAATTGAATATAAGAGTGCAATGTAATGAAATTAAGATAAAATTCTAATATCCTTGGTAGACAAAAAAGGGAAAGGGAATAAAATATATATGAGAAGGGTTTAGAGAATAATGGAGATAGAGTATAAAGAATAGAGTTTATACCCTTTTATATAAAAAAGAAGAAGGTATTTTTAGTATAAAGAGTATTTATGATAATAAAAATTAAAACAAAAAAGAAAAGGGGAGTGTATTTAGCCAATTGGGGCGGAATGTAAATAGCAAAAGTCCTTAATTTTTATTTACTTTGATGTAGGGCCTAAATCCTCTTATTGTAAAAAAAACAAAAAAAAACAAATACAAAATAAACCAATGAAGTAAATTGTAAGTTAATTTTAAAATTAATATTAACTAATCATATTTTGATTTATGTTATTTCTTTATTTTATTTTTATTTCTTTTTTTATTCATTTCCTTATTTATTTTTGTTGTCATTCCCTTCTTTATTTAAGATTAGATGTAAATTGATTCCTCAAAATTTAAAAATAATAATAATCAAAATAAAAATAATAACAATATATAGTAGATCATCATCTAACAATAAAATCAATATTAACCAATCACATATTTCTTCTTTTTATTTATTTATTTTATCTCGTTAATTATCATTTTATCTTATATCTTTTATTCCTCTCTTTTTTTATTTAACATTAGATGTGAAATTAAACTCCTAAAAACAAAATATAAAAAATAATTGTTTTGTTTGAACATTTATAGTTAGGGAGACTTATATGTTCTAGTTGGGCGAAGCTCATGTAACTTGCTTGGTGAAGCTAAGCTCCATGAATGTTCAGCAAGTGGTGGGTGTCCACATGCAAACACTTTGACACTCAAGTAAGCATTTGTTCAAAGGGAGAGTGTGTAAAGCATGGAGAAGATAGCTTACCTTGAGGGGAAAGATCCCTAGTATTATATAATGGCCTTTGTGTGAGTTAGAGTGATCAACTGATGTACCATGATTTGATGGTAAGGTGCAAAAGTGTGGAGTATGTCGACTTTCTATGCCACCCTTAGGGTGTGGTCCCTGTTAGGCTAGGATGTGGAGAGAGAAAGAAAATGGAAGCCTAGAAATACTGCCAAAACAATAATAAATATATATAGAAATGAAAGTAAAAATTAACATAAATCAATATCCTACTTACTTTGTATATTTGTTTGTTTGTTTATTTGTTCTTGGTCAGTAGTGAATTAATTATTGACTTATTAATTTTAAAAAGGGGGTCAATTTAGGCACATCACTTTGTTAATTCTATAACACTAATATAAGAGGTTTGAATTGTGACAATTTGATGCTTCCGAATTTATCTTTAAAAATAAATTATTATCATTACTATTTTCTTATAAAAAATAAATATGAAAAATGGGTTAATTTAGGCGTGACACCTTTTTAACCCTATATTTTAGTGAGACACATTTGAGTTGTGACAATTTAGCGATGCCAAATTTAGTAAAAAAAAAAACCCAACACACAAATTATTTTTTAACGAACTATCTAACCTTAAATTTCTTATTGCACCAGAGAATATGTAAGAACGAGAATCATCGTCAAACCAAAATTATTTTTTGTAATTTATTTTTCATTCTAATCATATGTTGTTCGTTTATTTAAATTAAATTAATTTTATTTGTTTGTTTTTGTGGGGCAAAATAAATAATTTAAAGTTATACTAATTTCGCATATTTAATTAGAGGTAATCGTCTTAGAACAGACGTTATAAGGTGCTAATACCTTGCCTATTATTTCTTTTTAAGTTTTTTTTTCAATGTTTTCCCTAAAAAAGATAAATATTGGTCACGGCCTTTTGTTTTTATAATTTTTTATCATCTCGTTGTGATCCCGATTGCGATAGTAAGAACATACAATTATTGTGAGAAATGAAAATAATAAATATAGATTATTAAATCTTATTTAAATCGATAAAAAGATAACAGTATATGATTTTCTAAGTAGTTATATAATTATTAATCACCTTTTAATCTTAACTATCAATATATTATATAATTTAGAATTCTTACTTTCTTAAAATAAGAATTATTTTCATTATATATATCCCTATATAAATATAACATAATATCTTCAAAGTTTACTGTATCAGATTCTTTTCATTTCAATAGCTTTAGGTGCTTTTGAATAATTAAGAAACAACTTTGGCCCACTACTTGAAAATCACGAGGAAATGGCAGTATGGCTATGGGGTTACTCTACTTATAGGAGAAAAGGCAATTACGACTATACAGAGGGCTATTAACTTAATTACAGATTCATTAGGCATGAGATAAACAATTATTCTCAAATGTAGTGAAAAACAATAATTTAAACAATAACATTATAATTAATAAAATTTAAATAATTAACATTATAATACATATCTGGATCAAATGAGTTTTGTATATTATAAGAAATGAGAATTATAAATATAATGAAATTATATAAGTTTAATGGTTATGCACTGTCAATATAAAAAGTTTTACATTGTCAACCAATTGTATAGTTAAAACTAAAAGAAAATATCAATATGTCATTGGTCTAAGTAGTACTGGATTCAGATTCTTTAAGCAAGATCTTAGGTTCGAGTCTTGTAGATAAAAAAAAAAGTGATTAGGAAGAGAGACCCCACTAAAGGTGACCAGCTAGATCATTGCCAAAGTTAGTAAATACTTTACACCTATAACATAGTTATAAAAAAAATTAAAAGAAAATTACACATGATTTACTTAAGTGGTCAGATGATCACAGACTAACTTCTAATTTTAACCATCAATGTATAATTATACGACCAAGATTTATAATTCTCATTTTTCAGAACAAGAAAAAATCTTACTTGATATACCCCTATATATCTATATTAATAAACTCAACTAACATAATTAAAAAAACAAAATTACGTAATAAAAGTTTAAAAAATATATATTAATTAAACGGCAACTTATATTGTCAAATAAGGCTTATTTTTTTATTTTGTATTTCCAAATTACAAATTATTCATTTTTATAATAAAAATACATAAATTGAATTTCACAAATATGATTTTATAAAATAATATTAAAAAAATTAAAACTTATATTTACTCACGCGATTTTATTAACAAATGTTCAATAAACATGTTATATTTCTTGAGTACAATTTATTTTAATAATTCATCATTCTTAATTATGACTTTTAATATTTTAATGTATTTTTTTTTAAATTGTATCACTTGATAAAGTTTCAATCAAATTATCCTTTTCAAATAGAAAAACTACCTTGCAATCATAGGTAGGTAATGGTTGTCATTGGATATTGGAGTGGAGAAAGGTCTAAATGTATAAATTTATTTCATGTCTCAATTATCTAAGTGGAGAGGGGTTAGTAAGGGTAATTCGAGGAATCTTATTCTTGAGAGAAAATTGCAGTCATTAAGAGAAAAGAAAAAAGAGAAAAGGTCAATTTGCATACTCATCAGACTATTATTGTAAATTCGAGATTGAAAATTTGTTCATTGTTGGATCAGACTGAGAATTTGTTCAGTTGTTGGATTAGACTAAAATTTGGACATCATGTTCAGGACTTATGATTCTTCAATCTGAACGGTCAAATTAGTTATTGGTGGCTTATGGCGTGAGTTATTATATTCGCACAATAACTATGCTTTTGGACTATTTTTCATCTTCATAGTTCTTTTTTGTAAGCTTTATTGCTTTGTTGTTTAGATAGTTGTTAGCTCCTTTTTTGTGCATTTGATTGAGACTATCTTATAGAGGGTAAGCGAGGGACAAGTTTATCTTTATCCTTACTCGAACCCGATCCAAAATTTTGATCCAATTCTTTATTTGAATCTGGACCTAACTTGATCAAAATTCAAAATATATGTGACAAGATCAAGTTGGCTTTTAAATGTAACATATTAATCTTAACATTATGTATAATTAAATTGTAGAAAAAAATCAACTAAAATCCAAACAAGAAACTTTTTTAGTTTTACTTTTTAAACATACATTAGAAGCTTTCAACTCAAAACGAAACATAGTCTTAAATATTGATATGTGTACTTTTCATAACAAAAAATAATATTTACGTGTAAAAAGGATTTCTTTTCATTTTAATTTTTGAAAAAAAAATAGAAATTAATCTTGATTATAAAAAGATATTTCTTAAGAAAGAAGACAAATCTACTTTATACAATATTCAACTCCACATAAAACTATTCACTAGATTTTTATCATTTGAATGGCGTCAAAGAAATAATATTCGCTATTCAATTCACATCCTTAATCATTTCATGCCTGTGTGTGGTCACTTTTCAAAATCAGGTATTGCGTGTTTGGATCAGCGTAATTTTTCCCCCCTCCAAAATTACATCATTTTTACTTTTAACATAGAAGCTCCACTTTCCTGGCTCATGTATTTATCTATGGTAAGCGAAACCAAATATGCATGTAACTTTATCGTTTAACACATAAGATTATTTTATTAGATTCAAATTTTTACATTAATTATGCACATTGTTGCTATACTGAAGCGAAATCAAATATGTTATACATTGATTAAAACTTATGTAAAATTTATTTAATAAGCTGCAAAAATCAAATTTAGTTATAAAGAATTTATTTCTTGAATTTAAAAACAAGAAAATCTACTTACACATAATTCTGATCAACATAAAATTATTCAACAAAGAAAAAACATTTAATTGGTCGGACATTTATCACCAACATGTATCACAAACATGAGACCATACTTTTAAAAAGAACACGAAATCACCAAATTCAAAAAGGTTAATATGATTAGAAAACAAACTCTCCAATCTTATTTAACTTTTTTTTATGATAAGATCTAAATTAATTTCTTTATATTTTTATCACTCACTACTATGAAAAAAGGCTTTTGATATTGAGAATTTATAACGATTCTCAAAAAACCAATGTGGTATGTGAGGTGATTGTATATTTGTAATATTAGGATAAATATTCCATATTGGTTGTCTTAGAATCGATCTAAAAAATACTTTATACATTAGTTGTACTAAGAATTGGTATAGAAAATATTTTTTAAATTGGTTCTAAGACAACTGATGTAGAATATAGACGTCCTTGTAATTTTTGAAATTCTTAACAAAACATTCTAGATTAGTTGTACAAAGAAATGATTTAGAAAATACTTTCTAAATCAGTTCTTGATACAACTGATGTAGAATATTGACTCATTTTCAATTTTTAAAATTTCTGACAAGACTCTTTAGATCGTTTATATGAGGAACTGATGTACAAAGTGATTTTCTACATAGGTTTTTTGTACAACCAATGTAGAATGTTGATGCATTTTCAGTAGTGCGCTCATATTTTTGTTTTCACTCTAATTTTCAAACCTTTGTTTTTTGGGTCCAAGATGCCTCGAGGAAAAGGATAATTAAACCAACATAACCCTCAATCTTCTTTTTATATAAATATGGCTTCAATCTACGCTTTCTTGTTATGCATCTCTCCTTTTCGTTTATGAATCTTACTCTCTCGTTTATGATTTTGTTCTTTATCAATGTCTTCATCTTTCATTCAAAGCCCTAGTCTCATGAGATAATGTTTTTTTTTCTCTTTCTTGTAATGTTTTCAAACCCTAATATTGTTATTTCTCCCTTGTAGGTGATGCTTGGGAGTACTATTCAAGGGCTTATGACGGAATAATAACAATGCTCAAAGATGCATGTGAGTAATGTTCAAACATCATCCTTAAGGAATTGTTTGCTTCCACAAACACAACAAAGAACACACGAGCCTGTTCTTTTTTGGTTAAATAGGTCACATGCAAGAAATTTGTCTGCACTCTGTTTTTCTTTTTGTTTGATTCAATACTCCAACTCCTTTCTACAAGTTAGTCGATCTTCTTGAATTTTTTGTTTCGTATTTCTATTATTGTAAGCCTTCCACTTGGGTTATATATTCATTCATCTTTGATAATGCTTCATTTCAAAGCATAGGTGAAAGATTTAATAAAGATGAATGAATATTTCCTAAGTGAAAGGTTTATGATAACAAAAATGTAGAACAAAAGAGAGACAAGAATATCCAACTAATTTAGAGGAAAGATTTGACATTGTTGTTGTATGTGGAAGAAAGCAATTTCTTAAGCTAATTAACGACAATATTTTGTCCCTTTGAAGACACATTATAATTAGTTTAGCTTTTGTAGTAAGAAAATTACATACATTTAGTATAGTCATTGTGATATATGATTGCACTTGTATGTGTGTGTGTGTAATCATTGTAATATGGTTGCACTTGTGTGTGTATGTGTATATGTGTGTGTGTGTACATAATATATATATATATATATATATAGGAAACATATCTAGTGAGAGGGTCTTTTTTATGTGAAGTGAGAGGAATAAAACCAAACCATTAGATTTACCATGAATGGTCAAGATTAAAACACACAAGTCATGTGACATTTTTAAATGGTCACATGACATAAAATCCTGATATATATATAATATATATATGTATGTATGTATGGGATTTACTAATGTATACCCACTTATTTTTTAGTTGGAGTAATTAGCAAGCTGTATCATATATGTATTTAAGATACATTGTAGTTATAGTTTGCTACTATACTCTAATTAAAAAACAAGTGCGTAGCAACTCCACAAGCATTACTAACATACAACCATTTATTTTTAGTTGGAGTACGTTAGCAAATTACACTGTAGGCCTATTTTAAAATACATTGTAGTTATAACTTACTAACGTACTCCAACTAAAAAACAAGTGCATGTACATTAGCAAATCTATATATAGACAAGCTGTGACTTTTGTATAATGAAATGAAGTTATTTTGTGTTTTCTCTATATTTTTTTTTTAATTTGTAGTTTTCAAATTGGTATATTGTATATTGCATGAATGCAATGTAGTTGTATTTTTTTTTTTAAATAGACTTTCTACTTTGATTGTCACCATAATTGACATAAAAATTTACTTTTTTACATTGGTAGTGGTGAGAACTAACGTAGAAAGTCTTTTTTTTACATCAGTTGTAGACAAAAGCAATGTAGAAAAATATATATTCTATATCGGTTTTGGTAAAAATTAATGTAAGATGCAACTACTTTCTACATCGACTTCGAAACTGATCTAAAAATTACTTACTTTCTATATCGGTTGATTCCACTTCCTTTTGGAATTGATCTAGAAAGTCAAAATTAACCAATTTGAAAAGTTTTTTTTTGTACCAATGGTTGTCAATGTAAAAAATTTATATTGTCAACTCATCACAAATTATGTTAAGTACGACTTTAAAGTGGTAATTATAAAGGTTAACAAATTTACCATACACAACAATATAGGCTCATTGATCAAAGTGGGACACTTTTACAAACTTTTTACCAATATAGGGTTGTTTTGAAACATATTACCAAAATGGGGTAGTTAACGATAGAAAATGCTAGTCAAACTAACATTTTTCATTCCACGTCAGCCTTTTTTTTGCTTTAAATTTTTTTAAAAAGGTTTTATATTTATATTTATATTTAAAAAAAATTGGAAAACGCTTCCAATGCAACAAGCTTTTCGCTTTTAATTTTTTTTTTAATTTTTTAAATTCATATTTTTTCATAAATTTGGAAAACGCTAGCGTTTTCCATATTAATTTTTTTAAAAAAATCGAGAAGAACGCATTTTAAAAAAAATAGAGAACTGTAGTTTTTAAATTTTTATTTATTATTTTAAAAAGTTATAAATACTAGCATTATTATTTTTATATTATTTTTTAAAAAAATGATGGATACACAAACACTTCACGTGTAACATGCAGAGAACGACGGGACGTGACGGAGAAAGCAGAAAATGCTATTGCTAGTCATTTTTTAAAATAAAAAATTTGTAAAGTCAATATGCTAATAAGAATAGCGTTTTCTAATAATAAAAATAAATAAATACAAAAACCGAAAACTACTAGCTTTTTCCAAATCTTAAAAAAATAAATAAAAATTTAAAAATAGAAAACTCTAGTACTAGCATTTTTCAAATTTTTAATACAATAAATAAAAATTTAAAATTTTTTTTCTCCATTTTAAAATTGTAAAAATTTAAATAAAAATTTAAAATAGAAACACTAGTACTACTAGATGTTTCAAATTTAAAAAAAGAAAGTTTAAAATTTGGGTTCTCTGTTTTTTTTTTTAAATTCAAATTAAAAACACTAGTAATAAGCATTTTCCAAATTTTAATAATAAAAAATTAAAACAATTGCATTTTTCACCGTTTTAAAAAAATTAAAAGCAAAAACGCTAGTAGTAATAGCGTTTTCCAAATTTTAATAATTAAAAATTAAAATACTTGCGTTTTTCTCCGTTTAAAAAAAAATTAAAAGGGAAGATGCTAGTAGTAATAGTGTTTTCCAAATTTTGATATTTAAAAATTAAAATACTTGTGTTTTGCTTCGTTTTAAAAAAAAATTAAAAGCAAAAACGCTAGTAGTAATAACGTGTTACACACATATCCACCACCATCGTCAGCTGTGTGCCAGGTGTGCTGCAATGTGAGATACCTCAATGGCAGTAGCATTTTAAGAAAACGCTACTGCCATTGGGATATCTCACGTGACAGCCAACCTAGCCCTTTCTGTAATTAAATTAAAAAAAATATTAAAAATACTGACATGGAATGAAAAACACTAGTTTGACTAGCATTTTCATTATTGACTATCCCATTTTGGTAATATATTTCAAAACAATCCTATATTGGTAAAAAGTTTGTAAAAATGTCCCGCTTTGGTCAATAAGCCCAACAATATGTAATTAGCTGATCATGTGCATTTAAATTAATTTCTATAAGTATATGCAGAGGAAGAGAGCGTAACATCCTGATACATGATAGAGAGCGAGACTCTTAACCTTGGAGGAAAACGTCTGTGGGAAGAGAGAAGAGGAATTAACTGATACATGACATTAAAGACGGATGAAATCTTACGTGTAAATTTTAATTGATATGTTTACTTTTCATAACCAAAAATTATATTTACATGTAAAAAGAATTTCTTTTAATTTTAATTTTTGAAAAAAAAGAAATTAATCTTGATTGTAAAAAAAATATTTTTTAAGAAAAAAAGTCTACTTTATATAAGATTCACGTTAACATAAAACTATTAAATATTTTTTTATGATTTGAATGAGGTTAAAGATAGCATTCACAATTCAATTTACATTTTAAATCAATAAATGGATTAAAGTTTATGCAAAATTTAATAAGCTATGTGAATTAAATTTACTTATAAATAATTTTCTTTTTTAAATTTTAAAACAAGAAAATCTATTAAAAGCATTCATTTTTGTTTGGATAAATAAAAATAAAATATAGAAAGGAGAAAAAGAAACAGAGAACTTTTGAAGAGACAAAATGTTAATGAGTCCATTTTTCTATGGTTGGCAACATGCAAAGACTAAGTTATATCTTGAGTTATACATATTTAATTGAGGTGTTGTTCATGTCATTACAAAGTTAAGAGAAAAATCTACAATTCATATTTTTGACTTGTAAACCAAAATAAACTTCTATCTTAATGAAAAATAGCTCGAAAAGAGGATATCTAAATATGATAAAAGTTTTCTATAAATCTCACCTAAGAAGTTTCACATTAGGCAAACTATTTCCTTGCATCCTCTCCTTCCCCTAATAAAGTGAAGATCAATGAGCATTTGGACCATAAAATAAAATAATATATAAATTAGAGGCACATGAATTGTTGTGAATTGCTTTACACATTATGCTAATCAAGAGAATTGTTGCCTGAAGTAAATCTTTCAATCTCTCCTTTTTTTTTCCCTCTGTTTTATTTATATATATTTATTATTGTTGTTGTTGGTTTTGTTGTTGTTATAATTATTATTAAGAGAGAATCACAATGAAAATGAGTTAATTTAGGTGTGATTCCTTATTAATTCCATAAATAAATTTGAGACATCTTAGATGCAACATGTTTATGATCCTGATTGTTTTTTTAAAAATGAATAATTATTATCATTATTATTTGTTGAAAATTCTCATGCTCTTACTTTCCTTTAAGTGTGAAATCATTTTTTATACCTTTTTAAAAAGAGTTTAATGGTCATGTATTGTCAGTGTAAAAACTTTTACACTGTCAACCAATTGGAATTCACTGTTAGTATGACTTTTTAAATATTTATTATAAAAGTTAACAAACTTACAACAAATGATGGTTTGTGATTGGATGACAGTGTAGAACTATTTTACATTGTCAGTGCATGACCTAATTTCTCTTTTAAAAACTCTACTATTGAAATGATTTTATTTTAATTTTTAAAAAATAAAATAAATTTTTTTATAACATAAAATTTTTAAAAGATGATAATAAATAATTTTATGTTAATAAAAAGTAATAGAGTAAAAAATTAATTTTTTTAATTAATATAAAAATACATTTTCATATAATTTATTTCTCTCTTCCCACTTTTTTTGTCGTTCATCCAAACAAACAAATGAAGAATTTTTTTTTTTCACTCCTTTCCTTGTATTTATCCATCCAAATAACATATCTTTTTCACTTTATTTCCCTTTTATTTCTGTCTTTCTTATTTCTTTCCTCCTTATTTCATTTCTAATTCAAATAAAGCACAGAGATAAAAGGATTTTTTTATCGTATCTTAATATTCTTTCTTCCTTTAAAAATACATTAGGGCAACCAATGAGCTCTTAATTATTACAATAATGAAAAATCATCAAACTTTACTATATATGAAAAACCAAAAAGGAACTATACAACTCACTATAGCTAAATGATAAACGAAATGAAAAATTAAAAATATTACAAAATTTAGAGTTTAAAAGTATTGAGTTTTAAAAAATTACACAATAAATTATTTTAGTTGAAAAATAAAGAAAATAAATAGTCAAAAAAATAATTAATGAAATTTTTTCTCTTCAAAATTATTAAAAAAAAAAAATTGGCTCCCTTTAGCCTTGGGCCTAGGCCATTACCCCTCGGGCCTAGGTCCAGGGTCAGCATTAACTATCATTATCAACATTGAGTTGTGGCTTAGGTTAGGATAATGAGATTTTACATAAAAGTATAAAAGAAAAATTAACATAAGTACAATATGTGATTTGATTTGGTTTGGTTTAGTTTTCATGATCACAATAAGAACTGAAATATGGACCAAACACAATGAAAGATGCAATTTTTTTGGTTTTCAATTTGATCAATTTTTGATTTGTTTTTAGATTAGTTTGACATTTTAAAATAGGTTGGTTCGATTTTGAACACCCCTTACATAGAAATAAGGAATCACTCTTATTGAGCCAAAAAAATGTTTTCATAAATTTTCTTTTATCATCAAAACAATAATTTTAATTTGTAAATAATAAAAAAAATCCTATTAATAAATAAACAAAATATTAAAAAATTTATTTATTTATTTATTTTTAAGATGTAAATATAGATAAATATTTTTAAAGTTATCATAATTTTACACATAAGATATAACTGTTTTAGGACATATGTCTTGAAGATTATTACTTTTTTTATTAATAATTTACTCTTGAATCTAAAATCTAGTTTTGAAGACTTTTTTTTTAAAAAATCATTATTTTCTCAAAATAAACTTTTTAACCACTCCCAAGTTTTTGTTTTTATTTTCCAGCTCGTCATCTCATCGCGATCCCAATTTCAACATCTACTTTACACAAGATTTGATCACCTTAACGTTATTCAATAAAGAAAAGACATTTAATTCGTTAGACATTTATGGCCAACAATCATGTACCATATTTTAAGGAAAAAATTTAGGTGCAATTCTTTAAATACTTTATGTATTGTTCTTTAATTAAAATTAGAGTTTCATCTTAGTAAGTTATATTGATCTTTAATATATATAGATTACCGAGGTGAAACTTCAATTTTGATTAGAGAACAGTACTAAAAGTATCTAAAGAACTGTACTTAAATTTTGTCTTACTTTTAAAAGCTACACGAAATCACCAAATTCAAAAAAGTTAATATGAATAGGTAATAGTAACATCTTTTGATTTTGCTGTAAAAAAATGATTTTATTTTTACTTTTTGTGTAAAAAAATACTATTGTTATTTTGATATTTTTTAATAAAGACAAATTTCCCTATTCCTATTTAAATTTTTTAAAGATAAATTTTACATCAAATTCTTTATATTTTTACTATTAAGTTTTTTATTCAAAAGCTATACAATGTGTGGATATTTTTTCTAATAAGAAATAACTTGCATTATATATGTGTTATAAAATTTTAAACAAAAACTGTTGTAATATTATTTAAATAGAAAACTTAAAAAATATAAAAAATTTGTTCCAAATTTTGTCTTTTTTATTCTCTTTGTTATTTTTTTTAGTATATATTTGTAAAAAAAAAAATATGAAAAAACCAGTATGACAAGCCACAATCGGCAAACATGCTCACGCACAATCTACAGTGCAAACTTCCATCACTTGAAAAACTATATTGATCCATCTATTTTTCTTCAATCTTATTTTTACTCTATCTTTTTCATATTTTTTTTATCACATTATTTATTATATTTATGATTTATCATTTTCTCTTCTATATTCTCTCTCTCTCTCTCTCTATATCTATATATCTATCTATCTATCCTAATATACCTCATTTTAAGGTGGACCTTCATATAACACTCATCATTTGATCATCATGAACAAAATAAAGTGTGAATAACTTATCATACAATAAAGTAAAGACTCATGATTTTTGGATATCTCAAAAATACAAACACCCTATTAACGTCTCTTATTATTATTTTTTATTTCTTTTCTTATCACATCATATCATTTATTATATCAATTATTTATATCTCGTCTCTTTTCATCTCTCTCAAAGTATAGACATTTCTTAGGTGTTCCAAGTATATTTTTCCTAAGGTAAATGACTAAATTATAAACGAATTATAGTAAAATAAGCTACATGGCACTACATCCCGGAGCATTGAAGTCCAACTCTCTTCCTAAGGATGCAAACCTTGAGCAATGATGGGCAAAGCGACAATCGCTCCGACTATACTTGGCGGTGAAAAAGACCACGGCAACTGCCCCTCTGGCTGGTTCACAAAAAGTTTGGTAATTAACCATGGTGAATTCAAGAGCTCCTACCATAGGGATGGGAAGATAATGATGGATCAGCTACTTGGTGATTGATTGTGTCGTGGAGTTTGAGAGAAAAGGATGGGGTGTGAATGGGATAATTATAAACATATATTTCATTGTCTTACAACTCACTTTTGTTCCATATTTTTTTTTTATCCTTTTTTACATTTCTCATCATATTACATATCATATCTATCATTTTTTATCTCTCTATTTTTTACTTCCTCCACCTCAAAACGAGGTGGACGTTTAACACTATTCGTGCGAATGGAAGCATTCGGTGGTGGGGTCAAAGGAGAAAGTCAATGAATGGAGATGATTTGATTATAAAAGATAAAAATAGTGGTTGGTGGCTAGAGTGTCCAATGAGCACATTTATTCATGAGCATATACCACCGCGTATCTGACATTATTGTTGAGCACATTTTATTTTATAATAAAGAAAAATAAGAAAAAAAAAACTAAAATTAAAAGAATCTAAAAAGAAAACCAGAGGTTCACTAATCACTCAGGGACAGTGGGAGTTTCAAATTGTTCACGTTAATTTGGGAGGCAAATGTGTGTGCGGATTGTTTAGCTAAATAGGGAGTTAGTAATTAATTAATCAAGATTGTTCCAAATATTGGTCTAGACACTGGAGGTGTCCTTTCCTTGACGCTAGCAAAACGTCATGCCCAATTTCCTTTACTTCTTAATTTAATTAACTAAAAAAGTACAAAGAAAATAAAACGTGCTAGACAAACATTTCCTATAAAAATCGCCACACGAGTTTTGAAGCATCAAGTGGAGGTGCGAGAATGGATGACACACTCACATGCCGCGGAGAAGCACGACAGAATATGAGTAGTGGGAGCGAGCGAGGCGGTTGGATAAGTTTTCCCTTCATCATCGGTCTTTCTCTCTCTCTCTCTTTCTTTGTCTGCAACACCTAATAATATTCACTCACTTCACTTGCACGGACACAGTACTCAAAGCATATTAGATATAATTAATTATTTCTTTAAACAGGTTCAATGGCGGGGATGTCACTTGCAGCTGCAGGAATAATTGGAAACTTGATTGTATATCTCATACGTGAATTCAATATAAAGAGCATCACGGCTGCTCAGGTTGCAAACGTGGCTAATGGAAGCTCCTCACTATTTCCCATTGTTGCTGCAATCATCGCTGACTCTTTCTTTGGCTCTTTTCCTGTTGCCTTGGTTTCTTCCTGTGTTTCTTTCCTGGTAATGTTCCCTTATTTTTGGGGCATGGCATGATCATCATGTAGCGTACGTAAGTTATTAGACTAATCTTACTTTAGCTTTAAACTTTACACAACTTACTTTGCCACGAACGGCTGATTGAGATGGAGTGACCCGTTGCCGTTCGGGGGCTTTAATTTAATTCTCAATTTTTATTCTTTTTTACACTTTAATCTCTATTTCTATCCATTTTTTTAGATGATTATATTTTTTTATTATTATTTAGGTAAATTAATTTGCTAACCTGTTAGTAGTAGATAAGTTGGATTGACCTTTCCAACCTAATTTTAAAAATGAATCAACCTATATATCCCACTTCGTTTCTTGATGGAATATGGTGGTGAGATAGATTGACCTATTTTATCACTTCTATACTGCACTGCTAAATTTGAAGTAAAGGAGAAATTAATCATTGTTCATATTTTAACATTGATTATGTTAAAATAATCAATGTTAAAATATGAACAATGATTAAGTTTGCAAGGCGACATATAAAAGATTCTTAATTTCGTAGTGATCTTTGGTTGCATCAGCGGCGGATATGTTATCTGAATTTGGTAAAGGAATTTTAAAAATATAATTGTTTTTAACTCTTTCAAAAAGCATATTTTATTTAAAATGAGTTGATTAAAATATATGGGAAAATTTTCCTCATGAATATTTTTATATGTAAATATCCTTTGCTTAGAGTTATTATACTCAACAATTGTTATATATATTAAATTTCAATAATTAAATCATTAAACATTTTAATATTATCTTAATGATTATGCACACTAAATTTTAAATAAATTAAACATATGTATTTATTTAATTTTATAGTCAACATATATATTCTTGTATTTTAAAAAATGTATTATATATCAAATTTAATTTAATTAATGAAATATCAAATAGTTTTAAAATTTTATAAAAAAATTATAGACTTGATATACTCAATAAAATTTTTTAATTTAATAATTAAATTATTGAAATATAATATATACAAAAGATTATTAAATAAAATATTGAGAGATACTTCTAGACTCTTGAAATATTAAGTTAATCTTCACTCATGAAATTATATTATAGTAATATATAAATGTCGAATCAATTATAATATTACATGCTTTGAAATATTTAAAAATATTTCAAATGACACCCAAAAAAATAAAGAGAGAAAAGTTTAAATATGATAAATAATATAATATGACAAAAAAAGAAAATTAATGAGATGTTTAGAGTTATTAAGTATCCACTGTAACTACTCCAAAAACATTACTTCTTTAATAACTCAATCACTCTAATTTTTATACTTACTTATTTTTTTTCTCTTTTCCCTTTCAATCACGTCACCCTTATGTCTATCACTTTTTGTTTCTTACTCTTTCATTTGCATTTGCAGGGTACAATTATTATAGTCTTAACAACAATTATCAATTCGTTGAAACCTAATCCATGTAGCAATGGATCAAACCTGTGCAACTCCCCTTCGAAATTCCAATACGCAGTCTTATACGGGGGCATAGCACTGTCAGCAATTGGTTTTGGGGGTGCACGCTTCACAACGGCATCGTTGGGAGCAAATCAATTTAACGAGGCAAAGCATCAGGATGTATTCTTCAACTGGTTCTTTTTGACTTGGTACATTGCTTCTGTTGTATCCTTTACTGGGCTCTTTTATGTCCAAGACAATGTGAGTTGGGCTTGGGGGTTCGGCGTATGTTCTCTGGGTAACTTGATTGGCCTAGTTATTCTCTTACTGGGTTATCGATTTTATCGCCCTGATGACGCACAAGGAAGTGCATTCTTGGATCTTGCTCGTGTTCTCGTTGCATCTATCCGTAAATGGAAATCTCAACTCTCGTCCACAGCAAAGGATTACTATAATGCCCATGATGAGATAGTTCCAGTGCAACCTGTTGCAATCCCAGGAAAAAGATTAAGGTACTAAGTTTAGTTTTTTGTAATTGAAGTCTGCCTTTAGTAAATTAGGTTAGTGTAAAACTGCTTTTCCAAGCTTGTTTCCAAGCTTTCCCACTCAAGCTTTAGTAAATTCCTGGTTTGTTTCTGTTTTTGCTCGTGCTAAACAGTCATAGATAGTGATACTGAAAAGTTAGAGACTTCATATTGAGAAAAGTCATATGCATCCACATTTTTCCTCTAGTTCTTTATAGGAAAAGAATTATAATTAAACTAGCTTCGAACTTATGTCAAAAAATTTCAATATTCAATTGTAAATTCTATCGTTAAATTTTTTTTTAAGGCAAAAAGTCGAGTTTTTAGGTACTTAATTACAAAGAAGTTAGATAAGAAAATTAAACTTCTAAAAAAGTTAAATTAAAGTGCACAAATTAAATTATAATGCAGAAGTTAATGCTAATTTATGATAAGTTTAATTTATTTTACTTCTTTAATTTATGTTATTATTTTTTCATATAAATATTTATTGAAAAATTTATCTATGATATAATGTGCTTAAACTTTATAATTGCTCAAGTAAGGAAGTTCTACATTAAGTAAAATTAGACAAAAATATGTGTTCAAAGATGTAGTAATGATACTGCCTACATGCAAATGTAGATTCTTCAATCGTGCAGCTCTAATAATTGACGGGGACCTTCAACGAGATGGCCAAATTGAGAAATCGTGGAGGTTATGCACAGTTCAACAAGTGGAAGATTTCAAAGCTATTATTGGAATCTTGCCATTGTGGAGTTCAAGTATATTCCTATCGACTCCAATAGGAATCCAGGGCAGCATGACAGTCCTTCAAGCTTTAGCCATGGATCGTCACATAGGACCCCATTTTAAATTCCCGGCTGGCTCTATTACTGTCATACCCCTAATATCCACATCCATTTTCCTCGCCCTTCTTGATAGGGTGCTTTGGCCTGCATGGCAAAAGTTGAATGGTAAATCTCCTACTACTCTCCAACAAATTGGAGTAGGCCACGTGTTGAATGTGCTTGGTATGGTCGTCTCAGCTCTCGTTGAATCAAAGAGGCTCAAGATAGCCCATTCCGACCCCACAGTGGCTATGTCCATCCTCTGGTTGTTTCCACAATTGGTGTTAGTTGGCACGGGAGAATCCTTTCATTTTCCAGCACAAGTTGCATTTTACTACCAACAACTTCCTCAGTCATTGCGGAGCACATCAACTGCTATGATTTCAATGATTATAGGGATATCCTTTTACTTAAGTACGGCATTAATTGACCAAGTTCGTAGGAGTACTGATTGGTTACCTGATGACATAAATCATGGGAGGCTAGATAATTTTTACTGGATGTTAGTCTTGGTAGGGGGCATCAACTTTGTATATTACTTAGTATGTTCAACTTTGTACAAGCATGCAAAAGTGTAAGTAGAGATCCATGACGTTGGGGTGTAATAAGTAAGAGTAATGATACGTGAATACTTCATTACTCTAAACACTTTGATAACATTTGTCATTTCTCTTTATCTTTGTCTTCCTATCACATCATATTACTTATTATATTTATATTTCTCTCCATTTATCTCTCTAGGTGTTAATTAGAGTGTAGGTATCTACCTATCGTTTTTCAATAAGTAATGACAAATATTGGATGTATATTTCTAAGTTGGTACGTAATCCCGTAGTATAAAGGGTAATGATTATTATACATATCTCTTACATCTCCTATTTTACTTTTTCTTTTCTTGTCCTAGCCCAAAAAATTGCAGTAAATTTGAATGGGAGCTGAACCTTGAATGAAAGTGTACTATTTAAACAGTGTGCTGCTAGTAGCTATATGATCAGACAAATCCACAATATATTTTTATTTTGATGATTAATCATGGTACTGTGGCAGCTGACCTCGAGATCATGGAACATGGGTGCGCTAACTGTGTGAAGAGTATCTTCTCCTCCCCTAACTTTAAGAATTGGATTGGGAGCAACTGCGTTCTAAGCAACTGCATTGGAATTACTCTAAGCAACACCATATATTAAAACATTTTGAAGTTGTTTAACTTTAAGGACTAATATAAAAAACTACATTGAAGTTGCTCTGATAACGTGTTAACAGTACATGAAGGTGGGGATCTGTGCATTAAAATGTTGATGCGCCATCTCCTGATTAAAATTTTCCACACCTTAATTTCACGTGTTCTCTTCATTTAAAATGGAAACATTTAAAAATTCTATATTAATAATCGTTGCCTTTAAAAAATAAAAAAGATAAATTTTTAATGAAAAAGAAAATATTTAATATTAACAATATATTTCGTGTTTTTTAATAAATATTTTTATTTATTAATTCTTTATGATGGTTAACAAAATTGTTAACAAAATTTCATACCCACCTTCTACATACACCTATAATAAATAAAAAATAATAAATAAAGATAATTGATGTTCCCCACTGAATTGAGTGATATCAATTTTCATACGCCACTTCTATCATTTAATCTTTTTCATAGATACCTTAATACTTTATGCATTATAATGACTAATGCGGCTTCCATTGACCTGTTTCTATGATATGGAATAAAAAAGAGATGGTTGTGCATGATTGACTTAATATATGCAGGAATGGCCACAGTTGTCTCCCTAGTGATTACGATTGAATTAGTGGCATGATTGTGGACTCATCATCTTCTGTCTCTTACTCTGCTCTGAAAATAAGATCCTAAAATCTGCTAATTTGGCACTTCGTATGTATTGTATGTAAATGGGTGTCAAATGCTTGTAATTTTGAGCCTAATCCCATCTCGTTCGTTGACTCTTCTTTTGTCTTCGTGGATGAGGAGAAAGGTGCTGCCTTTTTGTTTCGGTTTCATTGATGTTTATTCTCCACGGAAGAAAAAAAAAAAAGGGATTGAATTAGTGGCCTGTCAAACTTGTCTACCACACCAGTGCATTCTTTAAGCGGGAAAAATAAAGTTACCCACTACCGTATATGTATGAGGTTTTCCTGCAGTTCAGAGAGAAAGAATTTTAAATCACCACCAAGGAAAAAATTCAGCCTCATGAAATAAATGCTGTGAAATCTGACTGAGTGAATCCAGGTCCCACCGTGTATAGGAATGTAAATGAATTGAGTTATTTGTGAATTATTCGAATTCGACTCATTAAATGTTCGTTCAAACTCGTTTATTTAATTAAATAAATAAACTGAAACTTAAGATTTGGTTCGATCATTTAAATGAACCAAGTTCAAATTTTACGAGCTCGACATTAATGGCTCATAAATAACTCGTTTATTTAAATTAATGATTGGGAACTTTATTATCTTTTGCTATTTATATATTCATTATGGAAATATGTAGAATTTTGTTGGGAACAAAAAATTAATTTTGAAGTTTCTTTTTTCTAGTAATCAAGAAGCTATGAATTCTTTATTCACTAGATTGTAAAAAAGTAATAGTTTAGAATGTTTGAGTTTTACATGTCACATGTTAAGCACATATTTTTATTTGTAGATTATCATCCAGTATTTAAATTTTTATTAAATATTAAATTGATAAAGTTAAAAAATTTAAGAAGTTTTTTCATAAAACAAAAATAATAATTAAGTTATAAATGAGTTAAATAAGTCAAGCTCAAGCCATATATTTTTTAAACAAGTCAAGTTCAAGCTTTCAATAAGGCTCATTTAAATAAATAAGTCAATCTTGAGTAACTAAATTTTTTTACAAGTCAAGCCTAAACTTTAAATACTTGCGACTCGTTTATTTATACTAGATACCCACGCATGCAATGCACGGGATTGTTAGTATCTGTGAAATCTTGTTTTCCTTCTATGAATACATATAAATAAAAATTGCTTTTTTATTGGTTAAGATATAAATATTGATTGGTTTAATTTTAGTTACATTTTTGGTAATTTTATTGAATATCAAACTAACTTATAGTATATTACTTTATTGCTATTTTAATATTAAGAAATGCTAACAATATGTTCTCTACTACACTTTTTTTAATGAGTTTAATGGTCACGCACCGACAATGTAAAATAGTTTTACACTGTCATCCTATCACAAACCACCATTTATTGTAAGTTTGTTGACTTTTATAATAAATACTTTAAAAGTCATTAATGGTGATTTTTGATTGGATGACAATGTAAAACTTTTTACACTGACAGTGCATAACCATTAAACTCTTTTTTAATATACTTTTTATTATTGACTAAAATTTATCAAAAATTACAATTTTTTATAGGTCTCGCTTCTTATTTAATTAGTATCTCTCCTCATTGTGTAGTTTTCAAAAAATATTAACTAATAGTAAAAAGAGTGTGATTCTACCACTCCTCTCTAATATTTGATGCTAATTTAATATTTGATAATTATTGGGTGTATGAAACATCATTTCAGTAGGGTAAGAATTTATTAAATATATTGCTATGTTTAATATTTTATGGTAATGTAAATGGACTTTTAATTTAGAATTATTTTGTTAAAGTAATTGGTTCAGAAATATTTGCTGTGAAAAATTTTAATACAGCTAAGATGATTCCCAATTTTCCATGCAATTGGTAAATTCTAAAGATTTGGTATTTGGTGAATAATTGATTTGATGGTTGTCTTGTGATTAATCTTAGCCGTTTAATTTTTATTCGATTCTTTAAATTTAATAGAAATTGTATTATTAAATTTATTCTTCTACTTTCTTTAAATAAATTATAACTTATAATGTTTAAATGATTAAAGGTGACAAAATAAAAATATTTATACTTCAAATTAAATATTTCATTCATAACAGTCAATATAACACGTTAAACTATATACATTGTCCATTCCAATATTGATTGATATGCATCTTTATGTTTAAAATATAGGAAAAATAGCATGATATAAAACTAAATTAAATTTTTAAGTAAATATTTTAAATTATGGTAAAATTACATATTTAAAGAAAATAATAATATAATATAAATTTATCTCAATTTTAAATCTGGATAATGATATATTATCGATTTATATATATACACACACGTAGTTTTTTCTTTTTTTCTATTTATTGAATAAATTCTCTTTTCCAATTTCATATTTATTTTTCTTTGTTTTGTTGTTAGTAGTCTTTCTTTTATATATACATTTTTTTTTTCATATTGCTTTCTTAAAAAAGGATGCGCTAAGATATATTTTTTATTTGATTAATATTATTTCATTGTTTAAATATCTTTCATGTAATTGATTTACATTCAGACTAAAATAAAATTAGACAAAAATTTGTATTCAAGATTTTATCCTCTTTGGTAGATTCTTCTCGCATGAATTTAGTCATAAGACTATATAAGAAAATAGAAAAAATAAATATACTACCTTGTAATAATTATAATTATATATTATAATTTCTTTTAACAAGTTATTAAATTAATCTTATTTTTATCTACTTTTGTTATTTTGTTTCATAAATCTCATATTCCCCTTTTAATACATTCATCCCTATTGGTATATCTAATTAACATAAATTGTCAAATTATATTGTTACATAAAGTTAAACATTTTGTATGACATATAATATTAATTATTCTCTTTAAGAGATTAGTATCACTCGAATTTGGTCATAAGACTACTTAGAGAAAGAGAAAAAAGAATATACTACCTTCTCATAATTATATATTTCTTTTAAATTCATCTCATTTTTATTTAATCTTGTTATTCTTTTTCATATATTTTTTTATTACCTTCATTCCTATCAATATATCTAATTAACTTGAGTTGCGAAATTACTTTTCTACATAAAGTTAAACATCTTATATGATATACAATATTATTTTTTTATTGTTATAACTAAGAATTAATTAAATTTGTTGTATAAATTGTCAATATGACTATATTACATATGTTTTTTAGGCGACAAGGGTACTACCAATATTAATACAAGCTCCAATAAAAGTCTCAACACTAATTCCTCCATTGGTTTCAATACTTGTTTTACTAAGGCCAATCACTTTGACCCAAGTTGTTTAAAACTCTAATTAAGATAGAAAAAGAGTCTATGATCACTCAGAATTCCCTAGTTCTACATTACAAAAGTTTACCCCTCTATTATATCATAATATCTTGATAAACCTTTGACATCACTAGAACCTAAACTTCTTCATCACATCCTTTTAATCTTAAAAGTTTGTCCTTCTATAAACCAATGAAATAGATCTTCATTATTTGGCTAGATCAATACGCAGTAAATGGTAAATAAAGTTTGATAAAAAAGAAAAGAAAAAATTAATTATTGGGTAAGAATGTCCCAACAAAAATGAGGAGCAAATGATAAAGAACTATTATTCTTAATAAAAAAACAAAATATAATGACAGTCTTAGCCTTTGCTATCTTAGAAGAAGGGTGACATGAAAGACCGAAAATTGTCAGTCCAACATAGTCCTCAAGAAATTGATGATGAAGTTTTATCAAGTCTTAACAATTATTTATAAGACATATAGTAATGATAAAATCTTACAGAAAGGAATCTCACACTTCAATTCAACCAAAGCTCGTCATTAATTTATCATATCACATGACCATAGAAAAGACAAAGTTTTCAATTCAACACGAGTCCATAAAAAGTATACCATGAAGGAATTTCATGACCCAGACAATTGTCTTAAAGCTTTGAACATAATATTACCTAAACATTTATATTTTATTCAATAAGTATCGTAGTCATGATATGATGTGTCTTTTCTTTTAGAATAAAAAGGTCAATCTTCAATTGTCCTAGACAGTATTTTTTTAAAATGAGTGCTTTAGTTTTCTAATTGTCTCAAAGTCTTCTAGCATCCTTCGTTAGTTTTTCATCCAAAACTCCTATTGTACAATTATAAATTTTATTTCCCAGTACTTTAATTTTAAATCTATATTCTCAAATGTCCTTGTATTAAACTACTCCATGTATTATAATCCTGTAAAATTTATTTTCTTACATTCAAGTTAATACCACTATTTTAATTTAAGCCCTTAATTTTATAATCCTCTCATTTAAATGAATCGATCCATAATAACCTTTCTTTGAAATGAATCCATCCATCTACTCTAATATCAGAACCTTACTCGCAAGAGAGACTTAGGCTTTGTATATGGACGTAGCAAGGAATGGACAGGGCAGGAGAAAGACAAAGATGATCGCCCCAAAATTGTCAAAAGCCCCTTCCGGGGAACGTACGAACAATATACATACATACACATGTATCTACATTAAAAAACAAAAAAACATATAAAAAAAAAAAAAAACATTGTTCATTCAGGTGATGTAACGAGGAGGGAGTTGGCCTTTTCTGAGAAAGGAGAGAGAGTACTCTGCAGCATCAATGAGGTCAGCAATGTTGTGCAACGACCTTTCATCAGAACCCACCCAGAACATTGCACGCGCCTCCGCCTTCTTCGCCAGTCTCGCCGCGAAGCCGAGTTGCAACTCTGGCGAATTCAGGCTTCGCAGTATTTGACGATACAGCGACAGCACGCGCGCTCTGTTGCGGCCCAAATCCTCCGCCGTGGCCCATATCCGGCCCATTCCCTGTTTCGCACCGCGCCTGCAACGCCCAAAAAAAGCATCAACACGTTCGTTCGTGCTCTAAAGTTAAATAAATAAATTAAATTAGAAACAGACGCGGGGGTGGTTGGGGGAAGGCGAGTCAGAAAGAACGTAGCGATGGAAAATTGGATCATATCAGGCACGTAATGCGTGATGATCACCCATTCTCTCTATCATGGCTTTCATCATGTTCGCCTTCTCACCCATACCAGAGAGGAACAAATGAAAGAGGGTTAATCAGATGAAGATACTACCTGAAGCTGAATCCAAGAGACCGACACTGAGGATTGTGTCAATGACGGCTTTTAAAGCGCTTCCATTACATGAAGCCTAACCCTAGCTCCCAGATCGGCGGACCAAAGCTTTTGGGCTTCACTTTCGGGTTTTTTTTTTGTCATTTGGGCTTTAAGCCCAAATTTATTAATACTAGCTGTTACTTTCTAACGGATGAACATAAACTATAAATATCTTTCATTAGAGATAATCTTACTCGAATAAAATAAAATTACTATGGGTGGTAAAATTCTCTTTTCATATAATGTTTGTTTTATATATAGGTACGTCAGAATGTCAAAACAAGTTAAAAATCGATTTAGTATGTGTTTGTATATATATTGAAGAAAATTTTGGCTAAATTTTCAGGTCAACCATCCAGAAAAACACTGCTTCTACTTAGACGTGGATTGAATATTAGTAACGTGGAATCAAACAAGTACTTGGACAGTGTGATAAAATGAGTGAATTAGACCGATAATATTGATGTTTGTAAATTGCACGAGTTCCATGCTTACGTCAACTTGAAAAATATTGTTTTAACTTGGTGTTAATGTTTTACGAAAATAGAAAAGGTAAATAAGACATTCAGTTGTTATATTTTGCCCTTCACACTATAGTTTTCTGAGAAGCTGTTTTTTGTATTTGAAACATTTGCAATACAAAGGATTTTATGCAGCTTTTCTCATGAAAACAAGTTCAACAAATCGCAACATTTACCAATTGTTTGGAAAAATAGAAATTGGAGAGAGAAAAGCAGAAAAGAAAAAAAAAACATTTTCAAAATATTTTCTTGTTTGGCAAGAAAGAAAAAAAGAGAAATAACTCCTTCAAACTTTTTTTCCAAAAGAAAAAAAATGGAAATCGAGATAAACTTTACATATTTCCAATCATACCCTTTAGATGTACACGGAAATCGAGATAAGCTTTGGAAAGAAAGCTATTAGATGCATAAAATTTGACATTAAAAAAAATGTCAAAAAAGTAATCCGCATGGAAAGCTATAAAATACCAACCGATGAGTCATTCATCCATCACTTCGTACAGCTCAAATAATTTTGGACGACAGATGTTTGTGAGATTTCTATACTCGGAAACATTTGTGAATCATCTTTTCCCTTTCAATTTCATAAAAATAAAAATTAGACAACAGTTAAGTTTTACCATGGCCAATCAATTACAAGATAACTTCATTCATAAAAAAAGATTATTCGTGAAAAACACCGTTAACATCTAACATTCTAAAATCAAGAGTAGGGTTATTCACTTATTTGTACAGTATTTACACTTGCTTTAATTACCAGCAGAAATTTATACTTATTTTATATATACCTGTACACATAATAACCTAAAGTTCAACCAGAACAATTCAGGTTTTACACCTCTGCACACTGTTTCCCTAATGATGTTTATTAGCACACGTTTCAAACACGTATGTATATGGTACTGCTTAGTGAAAAACAGTGAAGCTAACACCATTTAGTATTTCTAAGCAACCAAACCCGCTTCTTTAAGCTTTAGCTAATGTTGCAATCTCTGGAATTTCCAGGGGAATCCTCTTCAGAAGAGGCATCACCATCTAAGAATCCTAAAAGGTAGCCCTCTGCATCTTCTTCATCACTCACATTATCTGCCCTGTTATGTCTTCTTTCAATATACGCCAATGTCTGCCGCCTCTGCAGGCGAAGAACATGCATTATAACATCAGGAGTAAGGGTTACCCGTGTTCGGTCTTCTCTGCCCTGTCTGTTTGCCTCCATTATCTGGTCACATGTAGTATTACAATCAGAAAACTTGCAATCAAGAATGTAAACCAGGTTTTATAAACAAAAATAGCATATGAAGCACTAAACATATCCTATGGAGAAAACAAAAGCATTAAACATATGCTGTGTAAGTAAAGAAAGCAGTTGAGGAATTGAAAGAGGATGAGGGAAAAAATAAAGACAGTAGAGATGGTACCTCTTCCACATTTACAGGAAGTGGAGGTATATCATTCCCTAGAGGAGTCCAGATTTTCACATTTTTCTCTATACCACAAGTAGCAAGGATAGGCATATGTGGATGGGCCTCAAGTTGATTTACAACATGTTGATCACCTACCATTAATCTCACCAGCTTAGCTTCCTTCTTCTTCCAGATGAATATATGACCACAATCTGAGCCACTCAAGACATATTCATCATTTGGGCCAAAAAAATTCACTCCCTTAATTGTCTGTGCATTTCTGTGGCCTGAGTAAACTTGTGGCTCGTGCATATTCTTCAGATCCTCAGGTGAAGCAGATGAAGGTGAAGAACCCAAGCCCACATTCTTTTCAAACAGATAGATGAGCTCATCATTGTAAGAAACAAGGAGTTCACTAAAGGTTGAGTAAGCCAATCCGGTGATATTAACATTATTTGAACCAATTAAGTGACGAGGGCAAAATGTGTTAACCGGTCGATCTGAATTTCTTGCTGAATCCCACCGGCACTTTCTTATGTCATAAACACGTGCATATTCATCAGATCCACCGACGGCAAAGTAATATGGATTTCTAGAGTCAATCACAATGGAATTCAACCCTATTTTGCTCAGAGGCTGTTTATTGTTTCCTGCTGATGAGGAACAACAGAAAAGTTTCGTAGCAGAATTACTTCGCAAATCAAACTGCAAAAGAAACAAAAACTTATAACTGTTGGGGGATAGCATAAAGGGGAGCTTCAACGTGCAACATGCTGTAATACTGGACTAACATGTTGAATAAATCCATCTTCACCACAACTGTAAAGTATGTGGGGACTTCCAGGCTCCACAGCAAGCTTGTATACACAGCCCTGGTGCTTCCCCAACATTGTAGTGTCAACTCTACCATCCTCCCGGAGAACGCCAACCCTTACCTGCAAAGGAAAGATCAGTTTCCAATGGAGGAGACTCAAGCAGACACTTTAAGAAAGCACAAGTTACGTTGAGCTTAAATCTAGAGTCTGGACTTTCAGTATGGTGATTTCTAATACCATTCGAATGACAGACAAGAGGCATCACATCTTTGATAAAATTAATCAACAGAAGGAGAAAACTCATACAAACAATTTTGAATTGTTATGCTTGATTACGGTGGCATTCTATTTATGTTTGGCAGCATTTAGTAACTTGTGGCATATTAGCTACTTGGACAAGAAAAGAAGCTGTATACTGCACATGAAATACAAAGTGCAGTTTCATGTTAGATTCCACTTCCACCAGATAAATTTTAGAGGAGTATCAAAAACACACTCTCTAACACATTCTTTTCAACACACTCTTTATTATTGGTTAATATTTATTAAAAATTACAAAATTACGAGTGTAAACTCATTAAATAAGAAATGAAACTCACAAAATTTTGTAATTTTTAATAAATTTTCACTAATAATAGAGATTGTGTTGCTAACATTTCTCTAAATTTTAATGATAAAAAGGAAATTAGCCTGCCAGATTCCTTTCTAGTTCCAAAGATATAAAATATATTAAACTAAAGAGCATCAGATGAATAAAATCAACAGAAATAGAGTACATGATCAAATGACACCTATTTAATTGTTGCTGAAAAAGAGGGAGCAAAGGGAATCGGAGGAGCCTGCTATTTTGGGGCTGAACAGAATATTTGATTCACGGATTTGTTTACCTGGCCATCACCAGCAGAAGTTACTATTCGGCAGTCATCAGTGAATGGCATAATCTTTGTCTGGAATATGTTGTCTGTGTGGCCAGAAGGATATGCAAACAATCTAGTTTTGGATGCCCAATTCCAAAACATAACTTGCCGGTCATCGGAACCTGAGACAAGATGGTCGCCAGTGGAGTTAAATTCCACTGCATTCACACATCCTTCATGGCCATCTAACTTCCCATATAAATTCAAACTCTTCACAAGGACCTGCAAGTAGAAATAACCCAAAAGCTATCTTAGAATTTGAGTTTGGATCTAACTCAACCCAAAAGCTAAATCACGGGGAGAGAGTTGCCCGTGAGATCTCCAACAATATTCTAGGACACGAAACCACACAAATCACAGTTGATTCATAGCATAGGTTTTTTTTTGTTTTTTATTTTATTTTCCATTCCTTGTATTGTATCACTGCGAAATGCAAACACCAGATTTTTGAAGTTTTAATTTCCACTGAATTTGGCAAACCGAAAAAATATGAAAACCAAATTACAGAGAGAATTTGGCAAAACCTCGGAAGCTGAAAAGCGACGCGCAAAACCGTTGGGATGAGACAAGCCTAACTCTCTCCTGAAAATATCTGTAAAGCCACGTGGAGATCTAGTATTAGTGTTAGTAATCCCCCTATGGTTCTGAAGATTTTCCATTTCGACGATTTTTCAAGAGTCTGCGTCTACTTGTTATTGCAGTTACAGAAGTGGATTCCTTTTGTGGAACAAACGAGTGTGGAAGACGCTAACTTAGGTGGTTTTGCTTTTCGCAAACGACGTGTCGTCACGTGCAGGGATGGGGAGATTCCGTAGACAGAGGTTGTCATTTTAGCCTTGCCCCCATCCCATTCATTCCCCCTGTCACTTCCATCAGTCAACGGTGGTGATTGCTGAGTGTGTGCGTACTCGAGTTTCATGGGCTAGCCCAAATAAATAACATGGTGATCCGATCCAATCTGGAGTTATGCTGGCCCAAACGCTATCGAGCCAATCCGTTGGTCCGCGAGAAACTCTAAGATATTTTCAGAGTAATGCTTTAGGTAATTTTTTAAATATAATTTAATTTTGGCACACGTCCTTTATATTTAGTTAAATAACATTTATGCTTGTACATCGTCTTTTTTTTTTAGGTTGAGAGAAGTTTAGACTAACACTCTATTTGGTAGGACGGATGAAAATAGAGTGGATTGAAATAGATGAGAGAGAAATAGAAAATAGATAAATAAATAGGAAATAGGGTGAAAATATGAGTTGTTTGGTTTGGATGGAGAAAGAAGAGAGAAATTAGATTAAAAACAAACGATTATTTTACCCTTATAATATACTTTTAACAACACTTTCCTAAAAGAATAATACAATTGATTTTGATTTGCATTGCAATCAATTATTTCGAAGAGTGAGGTACGAACACACCATGACAATCAATTTTAAAGCAAACAACAATCGATTGTTATGGCAAAATGTCACTAGTGCTAGAAATGCATGTCCCATAATCGATTTTGATGCAATGAAAATCGATTATGGGCAAAAACTAAGGACATGAACAAGAACAATAGAGAACAAAATTAGAGCTTGCTGAACCTTCTCTTTCTTTAGTTTCACCGACGACACAGATCTGAGAATTTTGGGGGAGGTGTTGGCAGTGGAGGAGAACAAAACCCAATAGCAAAAGTTATTTTTGTCTTGTTAATTTCACTATTGAATTTCTTTGCTATTTCACGCCTCCTAAGTGAAGAAATTTTTGGGAGTGGGACCCACCTATTTTATATTTCTCACCTCCCAATTTCACTTTTACCAAACAACTCACATTCTCTCCTCTATTTTCATTCTCTCTTTTCTATTTCTCACCAAATTCATGCCTGCCAAATAGAGTGTAAGAGAATGTTTACTTCATACAAGGTCGAAAAAAAATACCAATTTAAGTAAAAATTTATATTGGAATTACATATTTCTTGCCTCCCAGTTATCTTAAAATTGAACTCAAGTTTCAGCTTTGCAAGAGTGGAAGGCCGATCAAATGAGTCAACAATCCCATGACTTTTTTTTTTTGGTATACACTGATGACAACAAGGTTTGAATTTAAGAATTTATACACACTATCAAAACCCTCTATCGTTAGGCCGACCCTAATGGCTTAACCCATTAACTTTTGCTTGTACAATTCATTGTAAGCATAACCTAATATAGATTTACAGATAAAATTATCAATAAAAATGATAAGTTTTGTGTCTTTAAGTTTCTTTATTATTCTACAATAAAATCCAAAAATGAAAAAAAAAAAAAATACATGCGAATAGAAAGAAAAATTCATTGGACAAAAGGTTTTAAAAAATTATACCATGATTATTTTTTAAAAAAAATTCCCTAAATACCAAGGAAAATAACATTCTGCCCTCCCATAGTTAAATGAAATAATAATGATGATATTAATTTACAAGAAATAAATAAATAATTAAAAGATAGGTCTTTCTACAAGTTGGGTAACCTATCTAAATCTCAAATTGTATTTAAAATGATACTTGATAATGTATATCAAATTATGGATTTACATTTAGGACTCGTTTGGTGGTCAGGATGAGATAGGATAACTATCCTATCCTATTGTAATTCAGTATTTGTTATATTAATAAGATATGATAACGTTATCTTATCTTTTATTTTATCCTGTTGCTCGAGTGTACTTTTTATCCTAAGGAGAGAGCTAAGTTACAAAGCAACAAGATAGGATAAGTACTCTTTCTCACTATATATATATATATATATATATATATATATTATATTACTATATATTAAATTTATTATATTTTTTTATTATATATATCTATATTTATAATAATTTTGACATGTAAATTTAAAATATATTATTAATTAAATATTAAAAATTAAATAATTAATATTTAAATATTTTTCAAAAAAATATTTGAATAATAATTATAATTTTGAAAATCTTGTATATTTCTTTTCTGATTTAAAAAAAAGTAACAACATAAAAAAAAAATATTATATACTTTAATTAAAATAATATTTTTTTGTAAAAATTAAACTAAAAATTACTTTCTAGAAAATTGTATGTAATTTTAACAAAACAATAATTTTGTCATTTGAGCATATTTTATATTTTATCCTATCATTATTTAGTTTGTTATCTGATATACACTAAACATTAAATAAGATTATATTTTATCCTCCTCTTATCTCATCCTGTCTTTATCCTATTGTCATATCCAATCTTATTCTGACTATCAAAAGAACCCTTAGTTACTCATAAAAATCGGATTGAATTAATGACACACAGACTTAGTATTTGAACTGAAGGAATGACTGATTCAAATTTAGTAACATTATCATTATCTAACTAGCATTTTAATTCTTGCAAATCCACGAGACAAATATTTTTTTATATACAATTATTTATATATTACATAAATTAAAATTATTTTATTATATTCTTTTAATTAATTAAATTTTTATAAAAATATAAAAATAAAATTTAATTTAATTTAAATCTGAAGATAATAATATTTTGAAGACAGTAGAATTTGTTAGAACTTAAAATAGAATAGGATTTAATTTAAATTTGGAGATAATAGCATACTCATAATAATAATAATTAATATAATTTAAAAATAATAGTTATTGTTATAATTTAAAATAAAATATAATTTAACTTGATTTTAAATATGAAAAATTATTTAAATTTAAAAAAATTATAAAATCTTAAAAAATCAATCTTATTGTCGTGAATTGTGTGTGAAGTTTACTATGTAATGAGGGGGGAAAAGAATATAAAATGAAATTAATTGAGAGTGGAGAGAATAAAAATCTTTCTCTAAAATGAGTACCAAGTCCCTCGAAATGCCGAGACGATAGTACAGTGCTAGTGCCTAACAAACTCCCCCTTTCATACTCACCTCGTCTTTTCACATGAATGATTATCACGCCAATTATATAATTGCAACATTTGATACTACTGCAATTTGTGATTTGTGAGCCAAAAGTAAAAGATATGAACCTCTATAAACTCTAAAGCAACCGGAAGCACATCTATTTTCATTCTATTTGTTGGTTTGGCCCTCTCCTTTCTGTTCTAGTTACGTCCTCTCTCTTAGAGAGGTTATTTTAATGATAATTTTTCAAGTGAATAAATTATTATAAGATAAATCATTAAGTATGTGTCGATTTTTCTTTGAATAAATCAACATATTTATTAGAAAGCAATTCATTATTACTTTTTCGTTTTCAACATTCATGCTATTGAAAAACCTAACACTTCAAAAACGAAGGAGTAAAAGTTAAAAATAAATTTTTTGGAAGGCATTTGAAAAAACTTATAAAAAACTTATTTAGACATAAAAATAATTTATGACTCTTATAAGCTGTTTTTAACTTAATTTGATAAATTTATTGGAAAAACTTATCAAAATAAGTTATTTCTAATTTATTCTGATAAATTTCATAATCAAATTCATCACATAAATCCTTATATAATAACTTATTGAATAAACACTTAACCAAGTTAACTAAACAAAATGAAGAATTAAACAAATCTCTCAGCATTTTATTCAACTTGGCGGATGGTGGAAGTAACATTTCAAATTGAAAGTTGCCATCTTGGCATTACACAATTTCCGTACAGGTGGCATTATTCAACTTCAGATTTCTGTATTTTACTTTGATCAATCCTTACAAAAAAAAATGGGGCTCTATAAATTGTCATCTATCAATACAGGAAAATTTCAGAGAAATTGATTATTTCCCAGCAAAACCTGCGCTACATCATGGATATATATGTGTGTGTAACCCCATAGAACCAAAATCCAATAGCTAAACTCTGATGGATTCCAGCTCCTCTTTACAAAAATTACTCTAAACAGTCCCTTCCCTTAGCTCTTCCGTTTCCTATTCTAAGCAAAAGAAAATTAATAAAAAAAAAAAACTATAAAGCAAATATTCTGTTAGAGATGCCTTCCATGACCATCGGCAGTGCGATCTTGCTACAACCCCGTAACCACAGGAAAATGAGCAGGAATTTTTTGTTGCTAGGTCAATATCAAGCAGAACATCAAGCAAACCTAACAACCATAGCCGCCAAATTTGGTTCCAACACTACAAATTCTCATTTTGTGCTCCCTTCACTTGTGTAAATATCCTTTCTATATATTTGCCACGAAACCACAGATATGAATGGATCAATCGTCATCCTCTGTTAAGGAGGCAAATGAAAAAGGCCTGAACTTGTAGCCATCACCATGGTAGAATTTATTTTGAAATTCTACCCAGTGAAGCCGCAGGGCATGAAGAAAAGCACTGAGACTCTCCATCATTAGTAGTATAAAGGCAGTTGCAAAGGCAAAAACAGTTAGCCCTACCAACCGAATGACAAGATTGTCATACCTGTTTTAAATGTAACCAGGAATGACATTAATGGTAAAAGAATAAGATTACAAAAAAATATAAATGCAACAATGAAATACAAACATTACAGATAGATAACTCCAAAAGCTAAAATATTGAAATTAAAATCCAAGCATAGGGCTTTTCCAGGCAACTCTGAATAAAACTAAATTTTTTACAAACTCCAGTGCAGTAAAAATAAAATATACATAACACGTGTCCAAATAAGGTACCAATCAGAAGCCACCTCATCTAAACTAGCTGGTGGCTCATGCAGTATTCATTAAAGGTAGAACCAATATTTATTAAAATTATTTTATCGGCCAGAATTTTCATGACAATTACATTAATAAAATAAATCACGAACACATTATCTTTAAAAAAATTAATATACCCCATAAAAATATCTTTTAGAGACTTATCCCAGGGTTTTACAAGGAAAGAAAAAAAATTGTTTCTAACATCAGAATTGATGCCCTTCCATTCTATTATATCATAAACTGGGAATAATCTAATACAAGGGAAGGAGTGCAATAAATCATACCACATTCCTTTTTTGAAGGAAATTAATTCTTGAGTAAACCCCCAACTTAATCTTAGAAAGATTCTGCCGAACATCAATTTGGTACTTGAAAGATTGTGACATCTAATTGGTCCTCAAATGATTATTTTTGGTTATTACATGACATTAATTTCTTCCCAGTCAACATTAACTCTCTAGATTCAAATTGATGTTCTAAACATCCTTCAAGGCAAAAATAGAGGTTTACTCTTAATTCTTTGAATCTCGTAAAGGTATGTTATTGTCATACAAAACCAAGCATGTCAAGACAACTGTTTAAAATAAGGTTAAATATGTTTTAATCCCTACAAATAAAGCAAGATTTGCTTTTAGTCCCTAAAAAATAAATTGTCTCCTTTTGGTCCTTCGTTTATGAAAATGTGATATTGTGATCCCTATTTCCAAAAACAAGAGACCTAAAGGAAACAATTTTTTTTAGGGACTAAAAGAGAATATTTCTATATTTACAGGAATTAAATATACATTTAACCCTTTAAAATATCATAGAATTGAGGCAATTTATCCCATTGTGCAAGTTCAATTTGGTTAAGTTACACGACATAAATTGTAAGTGCACAGGTTTGATCCCCAACAATGCACTTTGCCCCTTTTTCATTTCCTTATTCTCTCTCCCCAACTCTCTTGTAAGGCCTGTAACAAGCTTCAAATTGGATCCAAGAAAAAAAAAGTGAGGCAATTTGATTAACAGACTGACATGTCAACAGTATCCAATGTCAGTCTTGGCCTTCACGTTTCAAATATCAAAACATTAGTTTAAAATAGCATAGAAGTGAGCAATTTGATCAATATCAGATGTTAACAATATCCAACACATGCCTTGGCTTTCCACTTTATGTTCACATAATTAAAATATCACAATATTCTCCAATACCAGACCTAGAATCTTGTCAGGCAAAAGTTTAAGTGCGCTCTTTATGGATTATGAACACCATCCTCTAGCATCGTGTAATTTTGTGGATCACAAATTAATATATCCACATAAATCTTGAAGGGAATCCATTTCCACTCACGTTCAAATATAAATTTTTGTTTCTTCTACTAAGGCAAGCAGATTCGTTTATTAAATATTCCAATAATGCTAAACAATACAGAAAAATCTCAATAAATAAGGTTGAAAGCATATAAAACACGTTATAAATCAAACTTACCCCCAAGCAAGAAGCAGGACTTTCTCATAGAAAACAGTAGAAAGTTCTGAGTGAGCCAAACTGCAAGTGGTAAGAAAAATCAGTAAAGGAACAAGAATCCATAATATAGGAATTCATGGCAATGAAGGAGAATCATGACTGAGCAAACCTTAATGCCCAGAGACGAAGATATGATGCTGTATTAGAAACTGAACCTAGAACAAATTCAATGGCGTGGATCATTTGGTGAACAAAGACCTCACTGAAATTGAATTCTTCATGATGATGTTGTCTGGCAGAATCAGGCTCAGCCTCAAGATCCACCTCAGAGGTATTCAGTATACCATAACTACGACCTTGAAATCTCTGTACAATGTCAGCAGGATAAAAGATTAATAATCTTGACAAACTCCTTAGCATCACCTCCTTAATTACTAACTGCAATGAAAGTATGGAACAAAGACAACTATAGCCAGAAAAGCTGTCCACATAACTGACAGGAGTTGTAAATAGTTTAGCACATAAGCATATGTTGGAAAGCCGTCTTAAATGCAATCAACCCTAGCCCGCCTTAGTTGTGATCTCTTTGGGGGCTTCCTTAAGCCTCAAAGGTGGTGTTTAGTCTCACATCGACTAGAGATATGGCTGAAATAGAGCTTATAAAGCTTGGATAGTCCACACCTTATAAGCCGGTTTTGTGGGGTTAAGTTAGGCCTTAAGCCCAGATTCTAAGAGCATATTCATTCCAAAGAAAATCAATCTTATAATGGTTCCCAAGGAGAATTGATTTTCAACAACCTTATGCAGAAATTTACAGCCAAAAAGGGGAAACTCAAACTACAAGCACATGTACACATAGGGAAGTGTAATAAAGTAGTCTGGCTGAATAAAATTATAAACTTTCACACATGAAAACCATACACAGGACAGGTAAAAGTGGCACCTCAGTATAAAGCTTCTTTAGTATAAAAGGTTTTGGAAAGAGCATCCATGGAACTGCAATTACAGCCAAAAGCAATAACACAATCTGCAAATCAAAAGCAGTAATTCAGAATGATGAAAAAACAGGAAATATAACAATTTATTAAGCAACAATGAATAGAAGAACCAGATTCATACTTGAAGTGGTCTTTGGCCCCAGAACAACTGATTCTCGCCAAGATTGTCCATGGGGCTTAAAAACATGTATATCATTACATGATAAAGGTCTGCTTGAGAGCCAGTACACCACTTGACAACAATGAGAAGGGAAAGATACCCAAATAGACTGTTAAGGAAAATCATCTGTGGCACGAACTGGTACCTGACAGCAACATAAAGAGCAAGTTAAATCAACTAACAAAAGGAATAATAACTGCAGAGGCCAGGCAGAAGAGTGAGACACCTTATATCCAATGAGCTTCCAAAGAAACGAGCATTAAAATAACTTAATATAATTCCTAAGTTCATATGTGCCACACCAAACAGAATGGACATCTTCATCTTCATAGAGTTCAGGAAAGATAATTCTGAACGACTTCCACGCCAGCTGGGATCCACACCAAACGGGTATGGATCTTGGTATTTGACTAAGCCAATAGTATGTGCATCCCTGATAAAAGGTAAAGAATGATGAAACATCACACAGCACCAATGTTAAAACCTTGTTGCTTACCAAAAAGACAAGAACTTGCAAAATAAGTTCCAAACTGTATATTCTCAGCCTATACAAATACCCAAAATTCGAACAATTTGAAGGAGGAAAAGAAAATAAAACAGATAAAGCAAAACAAAATAGTACAACTGTGCATGAGGTTCCAACCAAACTATTCCCAATGACATAAATCTGAAGATAAATAACTGAGTGAAAAGTGAATCATTACTGATAAGTAATTCCTATCAGTGAACTCTGTAATTTGTATTACTGTGCTAAAAGAAAGGAAATACAAGGGAAAACTAAGAGCCAAGGCTTCCCCAAGTCAGAGAATGAACTCTGGACTCCCAATCACGAGCAATTTCTCACCTACCCCCCACATTATTCACCCCCTTCACATATAACAGACTCAGGGCACGCTTTCTATCTCCTGTAACAAACTCCCATCCAACCCATTTCCTGCCTATGATGAATCTGAGACAGGTTTTGGGTATTTGGGCCTACATGTAAAGACCTTGAGGGGCCTGCAATGGGCTGGTTCCCATCAATTACTCAACAGTCCTACCTAGGTGATGTCAATGGTGTTGATAATATATAAAATCACATGTTATCACATATGATATTAAACATTAAAAGAAATAATACTCACAAAAATTTATATATAGAATCAATTAAAACAAACAAATTAAACATTAAAAGAAATAATACTCAAAAAATTTTTTAACTAAATATCACATATGATATTACCCCAATCCAACAACAAGTATTTCATATACCCACAAAATCATCATCAACACAGAAATTTTGATGTGAATGATCACATACAAATAAGCAGGGAAAAACCATGCAAATGCATGGAAAAATTGGTGGGAAAAATCATTTAAATGGGTGGAAAAAGTCAGCAAGAAAAAATATTCAAATGGAAGGAAAAAACAAGCAAGTAGGCAGGAAGAATAGGTAGGAAAAAATCATTCAAATAGGTGGAAAATAGGCAAGAAAAAATGGAAATGAGTGAAAAAGATGAGCACGAAACAATCATTAAATGGGTAGAAAAAATAAAATAAAATATATATATATATATATAAAACATATCAGGTAGGAGATTAGAGCGTGAGAGGAGTGAATCTCAATCGTATAATTAAAATAAATGGTTAAGACTAAAACTAATTAAAACAATCTTGATCATTTGTGTACAATTATATGGTCAAGATTTACTCCGCACACCTCGTATGTTGTCACTACATATGTCCCCATACAGATAGATAAAATTCTAAGAAATTATTGAAAATGTTGATTGCGCAAGGCAAGTCAAATAATTAAACAGGGAAAGGGAAACACATGGCATCAATAAGTAAGGCATCATTTATGTAGATATTAAGACAAAAAACATTTAAATAATACCAAAATTATAGACACCAAGAGACAAATAGAACACCTGCATGAACTATCACGACATTTGTAAGCCGATGCACCAAATATGTGAAAAGGAACAGAAAAGAATTCATTGTAGATTAAGCCACAATAGATTGAAAATATTGCCATTAAAAGAAGCACATAGCGCCCACCAAATAGCATCTCCATAAAGCTTCCAAGTTTCTGGCAGAAATTAAACAAATTTGTTAGGTATTAATTGCAATGCCAAGGGCAGAATAAAAGTAAAGGATATTTTGAGTCTCTACTTGCACTTGTATGGACTATTTTTAGAGTTATTTCAATAAAACATTTCAATTTTCAAGATATTTAGTGACAAAGAAATAATACCTAGCACCCAAAAAAAAATAAAAAAATCCACCTTGTAGCTAAATCATACTAATAGAACCTGGTATTCACTACAGAATTACAGGGAAATGATAGAGCAGTTCTCTATTTACAGTAACAGAAACAAGATGAATAACAGATAGAAATGTAAAAATAGGGATACACTCAGAGAAGCAAGAATGCTACTCTGCCCCTAGGCCAAATCCTCCCAGAATTCCCTTACACATTTGATGCCTATTCTGGTTGCACTCCTCCCTCCCTCATATTCCCTCCACCCCCCATGCTTTCCACACTCCTTTCACCACTGATATGCTGCCTCCTGTCCATTCTGTTAGGCTCCTATCTAACAAACTCCTCCACCCGAATTCCCATCTTGCCCTTATCATTTCTACTCCTCTTCTTTCTTTGGTATGCCCAAACTGGAGGCCCACCAGACCCAACAATGGGGATTTGATCACAATACTAAACACTGAATGCTCAGCAGCTAACAATAAAAAGCTTCATTGACATTATTCTTTGAACACCAACCATGATGACCCTACTTAAAGTTAGAAGGAGAAGGAACATTCAAGTGCTATATATCTCATAAATTTTTTGTTCATCCAAGATGAACCACAATATATTACATGCCCGTTATATACAATTGGCCAGATCCTTCCATCATCATCATCAACAACATTACTTTGGGTACATTTCCATTATTACTTTATTGTAATACAGTTAGAATGAATTTACCTGTGAGCTGAGCTTGTTTTCACGAGCTATAAGAACCAATGCTCCTAGCAAAAGGCAAATTCCATGACCCCAGTCCCCAAACATCACAGCAAATAGGAAAGGGAATATAATAGTTGTGTAAACTGCAGGATTTGCTTCTTGGTATCTTGCAACACTGCCAAGTAAAAGGGCTAATTAGGAATCTAATCAGTTGTCATGGATTTATTATATAACTAGGGAGAAATATCTAGTAAGCTAGATAATTTGTATCCACCATGATACATCCCTAGAATCAATCCAGAATAGAAATAAAAAACTTCAAACAATATAAACATACACTAATATCACATGATTTAACTGCCAAGGAACTTTTGAAACCCCTTGGACAGAAATTCAGATCCACAAACAAGTTTAAACTTTAAAAACAGAAAAACGGTGGGAAAGAGACAGCTCTCACACCTTTCCTGTCTGCAAATGTTAATTTTGTAAAGTACTGATGAGATTAATACTTGAAACTTTTCCCTCTTCATCCCCAATACAGAAAGCTTAGTTATCCTTTTTCATTTATCTAATCACTCACATACCCGACCCATAAGACAATTCCAATTGTTGACTTCATCGGGAGATAAGTAAGAAACTTCATGTGAAATATTTTATCAAGGACTTACAAATATGGTTTTATTTCACAGAAAGTTTATCTATTCAAGAAATAAGCTCTATATGTTAGAGGTAGAACATACACTAATCAGACAGAGGTATAGTATATCACACAATTTTCTAACTTCAGGAAAACAATGCACCATAAAATGCTCCAAAAAATTACTTCAAGACATTAAATAATTCATGTTGCTGACTTGCTGCTACTAAACACGGTCAATATCAATTAGGCTCACCCATATGCATCAACAATTTCTTGATATGGACTTGTGAAAGTGTTGGTCCTAAAATATGTAGGTGGTGATTCCACTGCATCCATTGGATGGAAGATTATGCCAACTTGAGAATTGCTATCAAAAGTTGCACGTTGCAGTGCCTCCTGCATCTGAAAAATCATTAAATGCAAGCTCTTTATTAGATAATGTATATTGAAGATGTTTTCAATTCCTCAGAAAAGTGGGAAATAAAAAAATACCTGTGTTTTTGCAAACAGAGGGCACCATCCCTCTCCAACAAGGCATTTTTTAGTGACATCAAAATTTAACATGTTCAGCGTATCATACACAGCCTTCTCTCTTCTTACCTAGAACAAGGCGATAAGGATGAGATCTATTGGTTCAAAATAGATATCCATTACTTGTACATGTTGATTAGATATTAGGATTGGTTTGCAGTTAAAACAAAGAGAATCAGAAAATAAATATCTCAGACAATAAGACACACAGAAGCAAACTCTTACCATGTTCATCCATTTTGCTAGATGGTCTGCAACAGAAGCTAGAGCCTTGTTCCGGTGCCTAATCCCAGCTTCCAGAGTTGCCTCTAAGTCTGTAAGACGTGATGAAACCTGTACCCAAATATAAACTTTTCAACCATAAGTCCAACTTTCCATATTTGTAGTCACTAAAGGTGAAATATAAATCAACATCAAGAACATAAAGCATAAAGTACAGTTGAATTCAATTGAATGTAAAAACTACTTTTATCGCATGCATACTACCTGATAATCCTGAATGATATTGCTAGAAAAGACCCCCAAAAAATTTATGGCAAAACATACCAAAAAACTAAAGAGCATCTAAACAAAACCTCTTGGATTGCAAAACAAGATCCCCAAATAATTAGGTATAAGTATGACCCTAATAAAAAAAAGGACGTAGTCCAAGAGCAATATGTGAAGTTCCCAAGTATATAGCTTAAACGACAACAAAATATTATCTCGCTGAAACTGTAGCAACAAAAATCACAAATTTATCTTGGGTACACTTTGCCCATGTGTTATAATGAAAGAATATACATAATTGATGAGACAAAAAATAACATCTTCCTAAGCCAAGCACACTCACCTCTCTAGATATTTGCCTTTGCTTGCTAATATCTTCAGGAACAGGATAACAATTTGCACCAAATGCCTCACAAATTTTCAGAATCTTTGTTCTTGCCTGTTCCCCAGAGAAAAACACAACGAACACTGTTTTTTCAATCTGAAAAAGAAAATCACAGGAGTCTGAGTCATTGTGCAGACAGAGAATACATCAATGGGAATATAAACCAACTGGGAACATGATAGGTCAAAATGATAAACACAGATTGAAAGGGGGAAAAAAGGAAAAAAGGAGTCCAATTATCAATCTTCTTAGAAATAATAAGACGGAAGAAAACCATCTCAGTTGAAACAGGATCCATGATTTGTACATCAGCTGGTGCCTGATTGAAAAGCATATTGCCTCTTGTAGCACGAAACAACATCCTTTCAAACCTAAGAACCTTGGATTTACAAATTATCCCACTGATAAATCTTAAACCAGATGAATTTGATGACTGAGGCCTCATTTCCTGCAATATAAACAATTTTAGAATAGTGCCCTTACAGGTTGAAATAAATTAAGAAACTAGTAACAGTATTTGCACCGATCACGCTAAAAGATATGAAGGATGGTAAAGGATGCTACAAGGAACCTGTTCAAGCAAAGATGCTGTCTTAACATAGGCATCATTTGAATATATGTTCTCTTGTAGTTCTCTTTCATCTGAAACCGGAAGGCTATGACTTGAAACAAGAAAACCACATGCCTGAAATTTACCCAAAAAATTATATCATACATATATGACAGAAAGCATAGAGGAAACATTTTATTCATTAAAAGAACAGGACGCATACGTGAATTAAAAACAAATACAATATTGGAATTGGATGGAATACATTAAAAATGAAAACAGAATAATATAAAAAATAATAACTAATGCTAAACTATGATCCAAAAGACCATTATTGGCTAACTGAACTTAAACAGGAAAAATTAATAGAACCAAAATAACAGGAAAGCAGAGAAACCTTCAGTACTTTAAAATTAACCTAGAATATTCTATCCACAAATATATCCAAGGAAAAAATACCTTTTGTAATACAATCTTGAATTCCAGGAGTTCATTATATGATTGTCGAAGTTTGTCACTATTAGAGTTCATTTCAATTAGCTCATGTTCATGTTCAGCAAGTTGTATCTGACATAAAGGAAAGCCAACAGAACATATATTGTCAGATTTAAGAGTGAAGTTTACAGCATCATGTTATTGTTGACAGCATGACAACATGTAACTTGAATGCTAACCCACAGACAATAATCATATCTGAGAAAAAAAAAATGAAAAATAGAAATAGACCTCTAAATCCTCTAAGTCAATATCTGGTTGCATTACAGTACGAGAAGAAGACATTAGGCCAGCTTTACTGATTTGATCCTTGAAGAACCGTAGCTTTCTTGACATTTCTGCACATCGCTTTACCTGCCAAAAGAGAAATGCAATTAATATGAGTAATAAGGGGGAAAAAAGCAAACATCATCGCTATCATGATTGTAACAGTATTTCCAATCCAAATATAAACTAAAATAGACGACAAACTCAGCAAGCACAATTTCTAGAAAAGATAACCGCCCCAGAAAAATGAAAATCAAACTATTTCCCTAAGTTGACCTATTTCTTCAGCGTTTTAAAATCAAAACTTGACGATTAGGGTTAACTATAATCTGATTCACATGAAGTAACCTACTTTATTTATTATGCCTTTTTAATTTTTTTTAAACAAGTTGAGTTCTAAATGCAATCATAGGACATGCTGTTACAACTTAAAAGAACTGCCCTGCATAGAGAAGTCTCAAAGTCAAATCTGAACTGTAGACTAGTATACACAAGTTATATAAAAAAAATATAAAAAAAAGCTACTGTTTCAAAAAATTGCCAAGATTCATGGTATTCAGAATGCAACAGGAATTCTCATTTGTGCAATGAAGACTACCTGATTAACAAATGTTCTCTGGAAGGGGCTTTTATCAGCATTTAACTGCAAACAAGAAAACAGTGTCCATAAGAACTGCAATGACGACAGACCATAGAAAACTTCTACACCAGCAACATCCAATCCATAAAATTTAGAAGGCCAAAAAGTATTTCTACTATACAAGGAGGGAAATAAATTCGTTTGAAATTTGAATATTTCCTAAAGGGCCTTCAACATTACCACCCAAAATATCTTTATAAATAGGGACACAGCATATTATATGATATTACAAAGATATAGTATTGAAAAGTCAAAAAATACCCCCAAGTGTATGAGAGAATAGATCAGAATCAGAAAACTAACATAATTCTTCTTTTAAATCCAGCATATCCAGATAATGCAAAGCCTAGATTCTGAATTCAAAAGTGCTACAACTCTCAAGACGTATAGCAATTCCCACATGTTGTATAGACAGCTCTCCACCAGTTTTTAAGCAACTACTGAGGAGGGTCCTCTTATAACATTCAAAAACAGACGCTAATAATAATAATAATAATAATAAACAAAAATAGTCCTCTAGCACAATAAGACATGAGTAATGAACATGGTCAACCGTAAGTGAAACCACTATGACCTGAATCACAAGTGGAATTCACCGTTATAAACAGTATTTGAATATACATTGACAAGGTCTGTCTAACTTCACAGGGAAACCAATGAAACAAGTTTCAACAGAGAGCAGTGATCTGCTAGGTGGATGCAAGTTGAAACCCGAACTGCACTCATCATCTCTGAACCAAATAGACAAGATATTAACCACCTTCAACAAGGATGAAGAAACACCATAGCTTCAGAACCTAATCATCAAACTTAGCTAAGCCATCTTATCCACATTTTACGCGTTCCATAATTCATATAACCAACATTAGACTCAAGAAGCCCGTAATGAAACTAAATTCACACCTCCTAAGTCTCAAACCATAATTAGATTAAACACTTCAAGAAACACGTCATAAAATCACACTTAAACGCTGGATCAGTTAGCATCAACTGCTCAACACGAAGGATCCAACATCCAAATCAATCACACTAACTCGTCAACAAATCCGCGCAGCAGCACTGGAATCCTACAAACCTGCATCCAGCATTGAATCATATGGTGTCTCATTTTCGCCATTCCTAGAGGCTCGCACTCAATTCAACTAACATTCGAACAAAAGAACAAACTAACACAAGCTACGCAGTAACGCAGGCATGCACAAACGCGAAAACTCCAGACTCAGCTCGAAGAACACCTCCAACACCAAAACAAAAGAAGAAAATAAGCGAAGAAAATAGAATATGGCTCGGAATCTAGAGGAAACGAGGTCGGATCTGGAAGAGGACTTACGTCGCGGAATTGGAGGAGGCCGAGTTCGCCTAAATAGGAGATGGCGCGGTGAGCAGACTCGACGGGGATGATGAGCTGAACGAAGGTCATCTTCTCGGATCGCATCAGATCCATCGCCGGCAAGTTATCGATGAACTGCTCCATTTTCTCGGGAAACATCGAGAAAATGGATCTCTCTCTAGATCTGAAGCGTGTTTAATTAGGAGAAGTTGAAGACTCTGCTTTCAGTTTCCCCTCCCCAGCTGCAATTAGAATCGGAAAAATTCGGTGCCTCGCAAAGTGGAACAAATATATATTTAAAAAAGCTATTAGCGGTCGTTGTTCTCAGTAAAATAAAATGCCCCAACCTTGTCCGGTACGAATGCACACGGCGACGGTGCGGTCATAAATCGTAATCCAACGGCCTCTAATTTTGGCCGTCAATGGCGTAATGTGTAACTGTAATGGATGACTTTTATTTTATTTTTTTACCAAAAAAAATGTCATTTTTGTTAATTTTTTAAAAATTGAAAATAATTATTATATTATAATTGTTAAAGTAATAATACTACAGCATGGAAGTTTAATTCTTATAAGAGTATATTAATTATATTATAATTATTAATTATAATTATACCTTTAATAATAATTATCTTTAAATTTTTATTTACTATATTTTTTATTAATTGATAATATAAAAAAAATTATATAGAAACTAAATATTAAAAAAATATTCTATATTTATAGCCATTTTTTTATAATTTTACTGGTGAGGGATAAGTCTTATGTATCTAAAGGTCCATTTGATTTGTTAAAAAATATAATACTAGACAATATAAAAATAATTGTTCTATGTTTGATTTAAAAAAAAAAAGACAAGAGAAAGTATAAATCGAGTGATGAAGGACAAGATAAAAGCTCACTTTTTTTTCCTCAACAACTAAGGGACAACATTTTGTCCCAAGTACAAAATCCTCAAAAAACAAAAATATTCATTTTTATTTGAATAAATTATATTGACACTCCTTAAATTTTTTTGAGATTGCACACAACCCTCTGTTTTTTTAATGTTTACAATAATCTCCTATAATCTTAAGAGTTACACGGTATAATGTTTTCAAACAATCAAGGGGGTTAATGTAATATATAAAGGGTATTAGTATAATGTTTATCAAATAATTAAGGGAGGTTAGTGTATGAGTAAAAAAATTAGGGGTATCAAGTAAAATTTGACGAAACCTTAGGGGTGTTAGTATATTTTACTCTTTTTATTTCTCATTTAACAACTATATTTTCTCTTGTTTGTCTCTCTCACACCACCACTATCGTCGTTACTGCCACCATTATCGTTGTCGTCATCGCCACTATCGTCACCACCACCAAAATAATCACTGCTGTCGTCATCGCCACCACTATCACCACAATCTTAAAGGACAAATTTGTGCCTTCCTACTATAGGAGAGATCTATATAACAAGCTCCAAAGACTTACACAATGATGTAGAAGTGTAGATGAATATTATAAAGAGATGGAGATGACATTGATAAGGGCACAAGTAGAGGAAAGCCAAGAGGCTACCATGGCTAGATTCTCGCATGGCCTCAATAGAGATATTCAAGACATTGTAGAGTTGCATCGTTATGCAACCATGGAGGAGCTCATTCACCAAGCTATCAAAGTGAAGCAATAATTGAAGAGGAAGCAACTTTTTAAGAAGTCCTCTTCCTATACTCCTTCAACTTAGACAGATAAGGACAAATTCAAGAAGAAGAGTTCTTCATCCAAACCTCAAGAGAATGGTGCTTTAAGTGGTAAAACCCTTCCTAACCTTACTTCTAATCCTTTTAAGTCTAGCTTTATTAAATGTTTTAAATGTTTGGGAAAAGGACACATTGCTTCCCAATGTCCCAACAAGAGATCTATGGTTATGTTGGATAATGGTGATGTTATTAGTGCATCCTCTTCTAGTCAGTCTAGCTCATCTAGTGAGGATGAAAGATGGTGACCTCCTTACCCTTGAGGGGAACCTTTTCATGGTTAAGAGACTTATGGGGAGTGTATGTAAGGATAGGGATGGGACTCAAAGAGAGAAATTTTCCATACTAGATGTTTGGTAATGGGGAAATTGTGTTCTTTGGTTATTGGTGAAGGAAGTTGTACTAATGTTGTTAGTGTTAGGTTGGTTGAGAAACTTGGCCTAAAAACCATCCCTCACCCTAGGCCATTATTATAGATGGGCAAGTTTTGGTATGTTTCTCCATTGGTAAATATGTTGATGAGATTCTTTGTGATGTAGTCCCTATGGAGGCTAACCATCTTTTACTTAGAAGGCCTTGGCAATATGATAGGGATGTTATGCATAATTAGTTGACTAACAAATTCTCTTTTGTATATAAAGGAACAAAGGTTACCCTCACACCTTTGTCTCAAAGTGAGGTTTGTGAGGATCAAATAAAAATGAGATTAAAAAGAGAGCAAAAGAGAAAAAAGAGAAAGAAAAACAAAAAGAGGAAAAGAAAAACAAAAAGAACAAAAAGAAAGAGAAGAATGAAAAACTAGTTGAGAGAAAAGTAGAGAACTTGTTTATGAGAGCAAAAGAGGTGAAGAGAGTAATGCTTACCATACAACCTTTAAATTTACTCATGCTTCATGATCTTTGTTTGCCTCCTATTGTTATTTCTGTCTCTAGGTGTTGAAGATTGATTGAAAGGGTTTGGTCTTTCCATGACACAAGTGTCTTAAAGGTTGGAGAGCATTAGTGGCCAACACAATTAGCACCCTTGTGAAGATTGGCTATTTCCTAAAGCCACACATGAGTCTTCTTCTACTAGTTTAATTTCTTCTTCTAAATTGGATTGTGGAATCAATTTGTCTTTTACAATTACCTGTGTATCTAACCATTGCATTTCCTTTGTTTTGTTTCCTAAGGAAGACTTGTACATAAAAGATCAATGGGTGAGGCAATTTGGAGAAGAGGTGGATGCACATAAGGAACAAGGCAACCATTGGAAGAAGAAAATTTTGACTTACACCATCTCTAGACCTTATGTTTTAATTGATGTGTAACATGTGTTAATTCTTGATGCTTATGATATACATGTCACTTGTGATTTGCATCATAATCTTCTTGTAGGTAATGGTGCAAAGTCCTTGAGACTAAAGCACATCATTTGGCATTGTATGGTCATAATGAGACTTCATCTATGTGTGTTGTTGTTATGTTTGAAGATGAACTATTTTGTGTGCCTATATTTGGAGGAAATCTTGGTGCGAGTTTAATGTGGCATGGGTGTTTCTTTGGGACTTCCATGAAGCATACTCTTTCATTTAATGATATATGGTTCTTCATTTTTTTTTAGATGGTTTTCCTTTTGTTGTTGATTGATGGTTTCTTTAGGCTTGTATTTGATATGGGATGATGGATATATGAGCACATGAACAATAAGAGGCTTGCCTTTTAAAGGGATTCAAGTCTCCATAGAATTGATAATTGATTTAACATATGTTATCAAGTCATTGTATGACAATTTTTTTTTCTTAGGATTAAACTATTACCATCTTAATGTTTAAATTAAGAGGAATGCTAACAACACTTTCTCTCACAATTGGCTAAAATTTATTGAAAATTACTAATTTTTGTAGGTCATACTTTTCATTTAATGAGTATTTCTCCTAATTTAGAATTGGGGTTACCAAAATTTGTGATTTTCAATAAATTACAGCCAATAGTGAAAAGAGTGTTAGAGAGAGTATTGCTAACATCCCTCTTAAATTAATATCAGCGGTAGCATGTTGTTAGCATTTCTCTATATATGTAAAACTGGGCTCTTGATATTTCATAAAAGGCATTTGAATAATAGCTTTTGCTATTTACACTCCTTTTATTTGTTAAATACACTCTTCCTTTTTAATTTTTTATATAAAATTACTTAAATAACATTATTCTTTACCTCTTTCAAACATCATTCCCCGCTTGTCTCATTTCATTGTACTCCCCCTTATGGTTTCATCATACTTTTCCACATATGATTTCATTGCACTCTCTCTTTCGATTTCATCATACTCTCTCACTTATGATTTTACCGCGCTCCCTTCTCTTAACTATTATTATCCAACTTTTTATTTTGGATAAAATATCAAGAAGTGTCCAATAGTCCATGTAGCTAATGACACTTTAACTTTTCCAATGATGCGTGCACATATATAGACCATTTGTGAAAATTAGAGATGCACAATGAAAAATATGAGCTATCGCTGTAAGGACAAAAGTAAAGGAAAAGATAAGGAGGGGATGAATGGTCGTAACAAAATATTTGTGAGGATTTTGGAAAATAGTTTATTATCCATGATCAGATCAATGTCAATTTTTAAGTTCTTTTTCTTTTTTTGCTTTAAGTGGTCTAAGGATTCAGAACCACTAATATTAAATCATCGTCACCGGTCATGTTAAAACGTTGCGTTCACCCGTGGACTACCTAAAAGAAAGCTTTTGAGAAAACGCCCTTTTCTTTCCGTCACAAATCAGCAATATTTAAATTATTTATCCAAACATGACGTATTTTTTTTAAAACAATAAAAAAAATTGTAAAAGAATTGTTCTAAAAATAATTTAGCAAAACCAAAAACATGAATAAATATGACGTTGTTTTCAATCCGTTTAGTTCAAAATCTTGTTAAAGATATAATATAAAATTATTATGTATCTTTGTAAATTTTTTAGATTATTGATTCATGATATAGAATTAGACTTTACTTGACCATGTAATTTAGAATTTGTTTTTTGTTAATAAAAACTTGAACTTTATCAAGAAAGCTGAATTCGTGTGTTATTCATGGTTCAAATGCAAATGACTGCTGCGAGAAGAAATGAATTAGAAATATGATACAGAAAATCATCATTGTGTCTCTACTTAACAATTTTAACTTTTAGTCGATTCACCACAAATCTCAATTTTATTATTTTTTGTTTAAAAGAAACATTAGATTGCCTTTTGTTAAATATGAGATTTAAATGCACGAAAATATTAAGATTTTCATTTTAGTTTTAATTTTTATGCTTTGTTTGTTTAAATAGAAATGAGGTAAAAGAAAGAGAATTGATAGAGACACGGTAAAAATGGAAAATTTTCACTTACTTAATAAAAAAATAAATAGAAGAAGTAAAAAAACGAAAAACAATTGTGTAACTTGTAAGAAATATTTCTTTCTACTTTCTAGGATTTGTTTGGTTTCGGAAGAAAAGTGTGAGAAAAAAAAGTAGAAAGAAGAAAAAAAAGGAAGGAAAAACATAAAAAGTAAGACATTTTTTTTAAAATTATATATTGAGAGAAAAGATAAGAGAAAATAAAGTTATTTTTTTTCTTATTTAGTTATGTAGAAAAAAGAACAGAAAAGAAAATATATTTGTGAAATAATATAAATATCCTCACATAAAAATTGCAACATCCCAAATTCAGGACTAGAAATTAATTAAAATTGCTTTGAAATTAGTTAGATTGGTTTTGATTTAATTAAATTACAAATCTCTACCCTCAGTGTGACCATTATACGCCAAAAAAAATTAAATTACAATTCAAAAACAATGACATTTGTCTACGTAAATGTTGCATTCATTTCACAATTTGGTTAAATCATACTTGAATATATTATAGTTTAGCATTCCAATATTTTTTATTTTTTAAAATACTAGCGGTAACACAAGTACTACTGTGTCTATGTATCCGCTTTTCTATTGCGGTAACGTATTTTTATTGCGCTAAATTTGATATTTGTAAAAACTTATCTTATTACACATTAACGTGTACATTAATCTTAGTTTAAGTTTTTTTTTTGAAATACATGTCTATCTATATACATTTTTTACTTGTACCTCTACTGTATACAGTAATACAATAATTTAATATATTATTTTTTCCATTGTACGGGATTGTACTATAGTAGTATAAAGAACTTTGATTTTTATATGCACAGACATAAAAATAAATATGTCATAAATATTATGCTAAATTAGATACATTGCAACAATTTTTTTCTTATGATCAATGTGTATATTAATTTTAATTCAATATTTTTTTCTAACTACATGTCTATCTATGCACATTTTTTCATTTCAATTTATAGTATAAATAATACTTAAAGAAAAGGTATAAATAATGAATTTATAAAAATATGTAAAATGATTATTTTTGTAATTTAACAATGTCTTGATTTTTATTTTTATTTTACATTTTACCACTCAATGGTTATGATGTTTATCTTGAAACTTGTTTTTCTTAACTATGTTACGAAGGGTGCTTACTAGCACAAAAAATGAAAATGAAGAGGAATTACTTTTTGAAAACATGTTTTCACCTTATTGTTCTTTGACTTCTTTCTATATCTGAAATGTTTGCTTCTCCCTCCCTTCCACTGTTAATTAATTATAGATAGAACTTTCAAATTAATGGATTGAATAATTTTTTATTCAAATTATAATGGATGGATTAAAATCAATCCATTAATAATTTATGATCCATTACAAATTTATAAAAAATTTAATTTATTTAATAAAATTCATTCAATTCATTAACATTTTTTTATGGATAGATATCCAATCTATCTGTAAAATTATTTTAAAAATTATATATTTTTTTATGATTATTTCAAAATACTTTCTCTCATTCATCCACAAAAATATTTTTTAAAATTAAATAATTTTTATAACTTTTTTTAATTTACTTTAAAGAAATGATTAGTTGTATTATTTATTTTTTAAGATAATTTTTAAAAATAAATAGTTATTTTTAAAAAAATTAAACTATTATGAATAAGTCGAAAAATTAATTTTGCCGTTGTTGTTGTACCTATATGTTTGCATTTCTATTGTGCTAATGCCTTTCTATTGCACTAAATTTAATATATTGTAACAGTTGTTCTTATTATGCATTAACGTGTATATTATTTTAGTTTAATATTTTTTTTTGAATACATGTTATCTATACACATTTTTTCTTATGCCTCTATTGTTTATGGTAATATGGTAATTTAATATATTATTTTATTTGCATTGCATAGAGTAGTAATTTGCATTGTACTGTAGTAGTATGATTATTATATACATGGACATAAAAAATATGCTAGAAATATTACATTGTACATAAATGTAAACATATATAAAAGCCAAAGAAAATATAGTATTATTTATCTACAATATAATTGTTTTGAAATAATAAAATCTTCCTTAATTAAGAGACCAAACAATGATTGCATTTCTGGACGATGCTTCCATGCAATGAAATTGTAGAGCACAAAGATAACACAAGAAGGAGAGTTGAATTGTGTTCTAGCAAATTTTCGCAAATCTTTCGTTAACTTCGTATCGTTTGAAATAAGATCAAAAAGATTCTCAAAAACATTTTGTAAGACAGACGAAAGCTGAAAGACAAACTAAAAAGCACACAAAATATATATTGGTTCGTCTCACCCCAAAAACTACGTCTAGTTCTTGGCTACAACCAAGTTCCACTAACTTTTTCAAGTTACAAGTATTCTTTCCATAAGCCTCTTCAGGCTCAACCCAAGTAGTCTTTCACTTGCCTCTCCAAGCAAACACCCAAGTATTGTTTGAATCAAAGCCTCTTTAGGCTTCCACTAATCTTTTTAAGAAAAAGGTTTACACATGAGTTACCTTACTGGGTTTAACGTCTTAACAGACGAATATACAATGAAGTATAGAAAAGGATTTTACAAACAGAGTTTACACAAGCTTTTTCTTTTCTTAAAGTAATTCATGATCAATAGCAACAGCAACTTTCGAAAGAGGTCTCTTCTTCTATTTATAGGTTTCAAAAGAAATCTGTTGAGTGTTTTGCAGAAGATGACTTTCGTCTGATGAAGGGAGTCGTTGGAGCATTAAATGCAACATTTAATGCCTTTCACCAACTTGTCATATGATAAGATAAAGTAGTTTGGTTATCTTTTCTCTTCTTATACTCAATCTTGTAGCAGTTGTCATGTCCGCTTTTCCGTTCTGACATACGCATATATATTCCTTCTTTTTCGCTGACTATCTTCAAGAGTAGGTATGTAGGCTTTATACGTTTCGAGATAGCTTATGCTCTGATTGATGTGCAGATCATTTTAGAACGTTGTTATCGTCTGTAAGATTTGTTAGTTACAAATTTTATCTAATCAAAAGATAAGACGATATTCATTTTAAAAACATCAGACGATAGTATACGAGCGTATAATTAGACGATTATGTAAGGACATATATAATTTTAACTGTTTGTTATTATCAAAAATATTTGAGGGTTATAAATTCGTCCTTTGTCTTAACAGAAATTGTGTCATTATTTTTAATTAACCTATAAAAAAGTATGCCAATGAAATTAGTTTGTAGATATTTTGGTTATTTAAAGAGCTAATTATAACATCAAGAATGCAAATATTTTGTTTTGCATGAATTTTGTTAAAGGACATTTGCCCCATGATATTGCATTTTCATGTCTCCTAAAATTGAGAAAAAAATATGAGTTGAAATTTATTTAAAATGGAAAAATGTTACAACTAATTGTATGACAACTTTGTGTTTTATTATAACTACTATATTTTTGCATCAATTAAATTTACAAGGTAAAATATTTTAAATCAATCCTATTATCTTTACTACAATAAAGGGAATATCTATTTTTGGTCTCCACATTTTGTTAGACCATTTTATCTTTTAATTGCTCTCAAAGCCATTCACTAAAACTACCCACCACTCACTAAAACCACATTAAACTTTTAAAAGATAAAATATATTTTAAAAAATAAAATTTACATTTAAAAAAAAATAAAAAATGTAGGCACGTAGTGCCTATGTTTGCCCTATTATTAAAAATGGCACAACAATTTAAGAAATAGTATAAAATCTAATTTAAGCAAACACACACACACAACTTTAACATAAAAAGATAGTAAAAAAACAAAAAAAAAAAGAAGCCTTGGGAACTTAATTAACTAATTGATAGATTTTTAAAATTAAAAATATGGGTAGTTTTAATCAACAAATTAGTAGATTTTTAAAATTTTAAAAAATGAGAAATTTTAATTAACAAATTGGTAGATTTTAAAATTAAAAAAATGGATAGTTTCAATTAACAAATTGATAGATTTTTAAAATTCAAAAAAGAGATAGATTTAAATTTCAGTAAATGAAAACAATAAATAAAAAGAAGGAATATTTATATTAGTTATCTTTGTTAGTCTCCTTTTTTTTTTAAACATAGAAAATTAGACAAATAGTTAAAAAAATTGTTTAAAAAATAAAAAAATATATTTAGTAAGTTAAAAACAATTATTTCCCAAGTCATTGAGAAAAGGACTAAATTGGCACAACAATTTAAGAGATAGTATATAATCTAATTTAAGCAAACACACACATGAAACTTTAAAATAAAAAGATAGTAAAAAATAAAAAAGAAGCATTGGGAACTTAATTAACAAATTGGTAGATTTTTAAAATTTAAAATATGGGTAGTTTTAATAAACAAATTAGTAGATTTTGAAAATTCCAAAAAATTGACAGTTTTAATTAACAAATTGTTAGATTTTTAAAATTCAAAAAGTGAGCAATTTTAATTAACCAATTGGAAGATTTTAAAATTAAAAAAATGGACAATTTCAATTAACAAATTGATAGATTTTTAACATTCAAAAAATGGATAGTTTTAAATTTCAGCAAATGAAAACAATAGGTAAAAAAAGAAAATTTGAAATTAGATATCATTGTTAGTCTTTTTTTTTTTTTTTTAAAACACAGACAAATAATTAAAAAATTGTTTAAAAATTGAAAAAATATTTAGTAATGAGAGAGGGACTAAAATGGCACAATAATTTAAGAGATGTATATAATCTAATTTAAGCAAACACACATACATGAAACTTTAAAATGAAAATATAGTAAAAAAAGGAAAAGAAGCTTTGGGAACTTAATTATCAAATTGGTAGATTTAAAAAATTTAAAATATTGGTAATTTTAATTAACAAATTAGTAGATTTTAAATTAAAAAAATGAACATTTTTAATTAACAAATTGATATATTTTTAAAATTCAAAAAATGAGTAGTTTTAATTAACAAAAAATTCAATATGTAAATTTTATGATTATAAGTTTTTATTATAAAAAAGTAAAAAATTATTCATACCATTTAATAAATTTGTTTATAGAAAAATCCACTTTATATATTAGATGAAAACCTCTACCTATCACTAGAAGAGCTCACTCTCCCCACTTTTCCTCATATTTATTTTCGTTTGAATATTCTTTTTTGGTGGAGTGTTGTAATTCACTCTCCTACTATGCAATGCTTCTATTTTTATCTTTTCTTTCTCCTCCTAATTGCTCCCTCTGCCTATCTCAACAAAATTAGCAACAGAAAATCTCATACCTATTTTCTGATCTTTTTTCACATTTTTGGCTTAATTTCTTTCATCCATTACTCTATTTTCTTATTTTAAATCATTGCCTATAAAAACATCTTTGTAATTTGTCATCTATCCCAGTTCATCTATTCCTATTCTTATTTATTAACCCTTCTCCCAAAATCAAAACAAACCCTCAATTTTTATCTTCCTCAATCTTTATCTCTCAAACTTTTCAAATTTAAAATGGAAGATGGTAATTTGAGGAACATGATTGGCCATAAAAACAGGGTACTAAAAGACTTTTCCCACTTCTTCCACTTCCTAGAATTGTTCTTCTTGCTTCTGTTATCACTTTGGTATGGGTTTTGATTTTTTTATTTCTTTAATTCTTTTATTATCTTATAGAATTAAGGTATCACTAAACCTTAATTTGATTTGTGAAGAGCTAATGGACAGATACAATACTATGTCCTCTCTTTATTTTTGGTTTTCTTTGAAATTTTATGATCATGTAATTTTAAAATTCTTAAGAAATTGGTTGTTGTGCTACATGAGTTTTTATTTTTTATTCTTTTAAGATGGTTGACTAGCTACAATTTTCTCTGGATTCACGTAAATTAAATACCAAAAAGAAATCAAACCATTTGCTACAAAATCTTCCTTTCAATTCTCTGCATATTTGTTGATCTTGTGAAATAAATCATCTATATTCTTAGTAATCTTAGCTATTATGTTACAACATTCGAGGAAATATTGACATACATAATAATTTAATATTTAATAATAACAACAACAACAACAACAATAATAATAATAATAAATATTAATAAGTATTAATTCAATTGTTATGTTAAGAAACCATTTGTTTAAATTTATACTCAATTTGATTTCCTTTTGAATCAGTTGGACACATAAGTCATGGATAAATGAAATTTGTATTATTCCATTGTTGCTTTCTAAGCAAAAGAGGCACTTAACCACATCAAAACATTTGGTTTTACTATAAATCATAGTGTTATATAAAATGAGAATAATATCATTGATTAGGATGAAAAAATGAGGCTTCTATCTTTTTTGGTTTTGGTATCAACTTACATCTCTTTAATTTAATTAATACAGCATAACAAGAATGTTTGTGGTGAATTATATTTTACACAATAATTAAAAAATCAAATAATTAAAAAAATTAATTGTGCACAAATGTGACCATTTATTTATTTATGAGTATAATTCATATATTGTTAGTAAAAATTCTTTTAAGTATTAGTAAATTAAAAATTATTTTAAGTATGACTTTTTAAATAATTATTATAAAAACAGTGGCTATAAAAACAGGGTAGTAAAACTTTTCTCACTTCCAAAAATCATTCTTGCATTCATCGTCACTTTGGTAGGTTATTTTTTTTAATGATTCTGTTTGTTTTTTAAATAATGAGATTGCAATTTGAATGCTCAAGTGGTGTTACTTTTTAAAGTGAAGATTATTGGAATATCTACTATTTTATCCTCTTTATATATGAATTATAATAGTTATCTAGCTTGTGAGAGTTTTATTTTCTAACTTCTTATATTTGATTTCATTTAAATTTTCTTCTCTCAAGCAAAGGTGAACTATACTTTTTCTCCATACAAATATTATTCATTTTCAAAAATTTCTCTCATAAGATTTTTCTTTCTCTTATATCCTTATTTAAATTTCTTTATCTCTTATATTATTCCTTGTTCTATTCTTTCCTCATTCATTCATCTTTTTTCTAATCTAAACAAATTTGTCAATCTCATCTCTGATTTCATGATTATTTTATCTGATTTCGTAGGAATAAATTATCCTTATCTCTTTCAACTTACATATTGATTAAATTCTTTTATCTCTTACCTGAATTAAATTCTTTCATCTCTTATCCCATTCTAACTATCTTGCATATTCTTTTAAAAAAAAGTATCTTGCATCTCTCATCTCCAATTGTGTAAGGATACTTTTTTTTTTTTCAGTTTCTTAGGGATAATGATTTATCATTATTCTTTCTCCTATTGTGAAAATAACAAACTATTGTTTTTGCAATTCTATTTAATGATAACAGTAAAGTGAGAGAAATTTAAATAGAGAAACAATAGTTTGTTATTTTCATAATAGGAGAAAAAATAATGATAAATCATTATCTCTAAGAAATTGAAAGAAAATTATCTCCACAAAATTAGAGATGAAAGAGGCAAGATTTTTTATTTTTTAAAGAATAGACAAGATAGATAAAATGAGGTAAGAGATAAAAGATTTTTATTTAAGTGAGATAAAATTTAAATCAATACGCAAGCTAAAAGAGATAAGGACAATTTATTCCCATGAAATCTGATAAACTCCTCATCAAATCAAAGATGAGATCGACAAATTAGTTTAAATTGAGAAAGAGATGAAGAAATGAGGGAAAAATAGATGAAGGAATACGATAAGAAATAAAGAAATTTAAATTAGGAGATAAGAAGAAGAAAAATCTTATGAGAGAAATTTTTGAAAACAAATAATATTTGTATAAAGAAAAAGTATAGTTCACCTTTGCTTGAGAGAAAAAAATTTAAACGAAATCGAATATAAAAAGTTGGTAAATAAAACTCTCACAAGCTATATAACTATTATAATTTATAAATAAAGAGGATAGAGTAGTAGATACTCCAATAATTTTTACTTTAACAAGGAACACTACTTAGCATTCAAATTGCAACCTCATTATTTAAAAAACAAACAAAATCATTAAAAAAAAAACCATACCAAAGTGACAATGAATGCAAGAACGATTTCAGGAAGTGAGAAAAGTTTCACTACCCTATTCTTATAGCCAATTATTTAAAAAGTCATACTTAAAATAATTTTTAATTTACTAATACTTAAAAAAGTTTTACTAACAATATATGAATTAAATTCATAAATAAATAGTCACATTTGTGCACATTTGATTTTTTAAATTATTTGATTTATTAATTATTCTATAAAATATAATTCACCAAACATTCTTGTTATGCTGTATTAATTAAATTAAAGAGATGTAAGCTGACACCAAAAACAAAAAGATAGAAGCCTTATTTTTTCATCGTAATCAATAATATTATTTCCATCTTGTATAACATTGATTTATAGCAAAACCAAGTATTTAGATGTGGTTAAGTGCCTTCTTTGCTTAAAAAGCAATAGTGGAATAATGCAAATTTTATTCATCCATCACTTGTGTGTCCAACTGATCCAGAAAAGAATCAAATTTAAGTGTAAATTTAAGCAAATTGTTTCTTAACATAACAATTAAACTAAAACTTATTAATATCTATTATTAATATATATATATATATATATATATATATATATATATATATATATATATATAATAATTACGTATGTCAATATCTCCTAAAGTGTTATAACATAATAGCTAAAATTACTACAAATATAGATGATTTATTTCATAAGATCAACAAATATGCAAAGGATTGAAAGGAAGATTTTGTAGCAAACAATTTAATTTATTTTTTGGTATTTACTTGAATCCAGGAAAAAGGGTAGCTAGTCAACTATCTTAAAAGAATAAAAAATAACAACTCATGTAGCACAACAACCAAATTCTTAAAAATATCAAAATTACATGGTCATAAAAATTTAAAGAAAACCAAAAATAGAGAGAGGACATAACATTGTATCGATCACCTATAGCTCTTCACAAATCAAATTAAGGCTTAGTGATATCTTAATTTTATAAGCAATAGTTGAAGATAATAAAAGAATTAAAGAAATAAAGAAAATCAAAACCCATACCAAAGTTACAATGGAAGAAAGAAGAACAATTATAAAAAGTGGAAGATGTGAGGAAAGTCTTTTAGTACCTTGTTTTTATAGCCAATCATGTTCCTAAAATTACTATATGCCATTTTAAATTTGAAAAGTTTGAGAGATAAAGATTGAGGAAGATAAAAATTCAGGGTTTGTTTTGATCTTGGGAGGAGGGTTGGCAAATAAAAAGAATAGGAATAGATGAACTGGGGTAGATGACGAATTACAAAGGTGATTTTATAGCAATGATTTAAAATAAGAAAATAGAGTAATAGATGAAAGAAGATAGGTCAAGAAAGTGAAAAAAGATCAAAAAAATATGATATGAGATTTTGTGTTGTTGATTTTATTGAGAAAGAGAGAAGGAGCGGTTATGAGGAAAAAAAAATAGAAGCATTACACTGTTGGAGAGTGAATTACACCACTACACTACAAAAGAGTATTCAAATAGAAATAAATGTGAGGAAAAGTGGGGAGAGTGAGCTCTTCTGGTGATAGATAGAGGTTCTCATTTGATACATAAAGTGGATTAGTAGATTTTAAAATTCAAAAAGATGGACAGTTTTAATTAACAAATTGGTAGATTTTTAAAATTAAAAAAATAAAATTAAAATTAGTTATCTATGTTAGTCTCCTTTAAAAAAAATGAAGATAAATAATTAAAAAAAGTTGCTTAAAATTTAGAAAAATATTCAATAAGTTGGAAACAAATTTTTCCCAAGTCATTGAGGGAGGGAATAAGAATGGCAAGATAGTTTAAGTGATAATATAATATAGGTTAAGCACACATATAGGCACGAGAGTTTAAAATAAAAAGATAGTAAGAAAAATAAGAAGCCGTGGGAACTTAATTTTAAAATTTTAAAAAATGGACAGTTTTAATTAATAAATTTGTTAATTTTTAAAATTCAAAAAAAGAAGAAGTTTTAATTAACAAATTGTTAGATTTTTAAATCAGAAAGTGTAGAGTCTATGAATTCTAGAATACAATAACTTGAACCACCGAGAAGGAATTTAAATTGTACAATATTTAACATATAAGCCTCTCTGGTTGAAACGATCAAATTCCACAATGTATAAATTTGGGCACTGAAACATGAACCAAAGGAAAAAACTTAACAGTGCAAAGTAATTTTTGCTCCATATCATTTAGGCTTATTTATTATTTGCACATAACGCTTATATTTTACAACTATTCTCCCAGACACCACCAAAAATTGGTAATACATTCCCCTATTAATCACATAGGGTGATTGGTCATTGTTGTCCAGTAATTAGATACCCAAGTAATTTCCCAACAAGTGACTTTGAAAACCATCTATTTTCAAATTGCAAACTCACTCTTCCATCAAATGAAGATTCATTCATTCCCACGTGAAAACAATTTAATATGACTTCATCACCGACATTTTGCAACAGATTACAAAATAGGGTGATTGCAAAGTGACATGAAAGCCAAAAGCAAAAACCCATGTAACTGACCTGGGGTATAGACAAAATTCCTACATATTCAAGATGCACTTATAAATCTACAACAAATACCCCAAAATAAAAATAATAACTGTCTTTGAACAAAAGAAACGAAAGAGGAAACATTTTCAATCACCTTATATACAAGAAGAAATAAACTTGAGAAAAGATATAAAAATTAATAAACTGTAAATATAGATTGTAGAGAAATAAAAAATAAATAGAAAATTGTATTAAAAATGAGTAAAAAGAAAATAAGATTTGAAAGTAACCTGCACTGCCTTAGAAGACATCCAAAGAAGATTTTGAATAGGTTTTGTTCTTAGTGTAGGCAATCAATCCATTTGATGTCAATTTAAAAAAGAGAGAGCAGATAATAAGTGGATAATTTTGTTGATCCATGGTTATAGGGGTGAAAGTAGCCTGGTTGGTTGGGATTTGGCCTCTTTTAAGACCCAACCCAATTAAATATAGTCGGGTCGAGTTTATGTTTTTTTCGAAGCAACCCAACCCAACCCCATCTTAATTGAGTTAGGTCGGGTTGAATAAATAAAATATTAATGTGATTCTATATAGGTGTAAGCAGGTCGCGATTGACTCACAAACTCGACCAACCTAGGCTAGTTTCACCCTTATAATTTTGGGTATTCAAAAAAATTCAGAAAAATCACAAAAAAATTGGAAGAAAATCAGAGAAAATTAGAGTTCAACTCATCTAATGTGTGTTCAATTTAAAATACAAGTCTAACCACACAAATCCAATACTCATAGAAAAAATACAATACATGTACCAAAGGACATAATACATTATATGTCCCAAACTACTTTAACAATTATTTGAATTACATAATAAAAATAGACAAACTAAAACTCAAGGTGACTATCAAATAAAATAATTCTATTAAATAATATTTTAATTTTTTTATTAATAAAATAATAGGTTGAGTTGGATCAGGTTTATCGGGTTAAAAATGCATAAACCTGTGACCTAACTCAGTCTCAATTGGGTTTGTTAAAATGAACCCAACCAACTCATTAAAATGTAGTTGGATTGGGTCGGGTTCATGGGTTGATGCCAACCCGCTTACGCCCTTACATGACTGGATCTAGAAAAGTGGAGAGTAGTGGGTGTTTACGTTTACATTACTATTGTTGTATTTTGCTTAAAGTTTCTTAGATAGAGCAAAATACATGAATAATGAACTATCAAAAGGCTTGATATGCTCAAGTTATTTAGCTAGGCCAAACATACCCTTAAGAGTGTCACAACCACCTAAGAAGGGAAAAAATGCACCTCAATCTATAAAAGCACCTTCACCTTCGCAAATCTACAAAACAAAATAATTAGGAAAAAAATGATAAAATCTTATTATGTAAATATTAATTGGGGCAAAAGAAAATAAAAAGGGTAAAAGCCAAACCCTAAAACACGATGTAAATGAACGAAATATAGAGAGGAAGTGATAAATGCCTACTTTAAAATAGAGATCGACAGCGATCTAAGGCAAGGGAGGGCACGAATTGTAGTGAAGGAACACGTTCACCGTTTATGAATTAGGGTCTCATTATGAGTGCAAGAAAGACTAATAGAGCAAGAAAAAAAAATTCTTGAAAGAAAGGGAAGAACCTAGTGCATTGGGTTTAAGAGGGAGTCTTTTCTTCTTCTTAAAAAAAAAAGTCTCTTGTTCGAGAATGATCCACAGTTGGGTCTAATTGAAACCATGCTTCTTTTTTCCATCTTTCTTTTTGCTATTCGTGTTTCTTTTTTGCTACAACATAGAGAGAAAGAAAATGAAAAAGAGAGAGTGGAGATAAGGGGGGAGCCTATTTGTTTACGAGTGGAAAAAATGTGAATGTTAAGTTGGCAAGGGAGAGAGATGGTGGATACAAAGAAAGGGGAATGAAAGAGTTAACCATACAAATGTTAAGTCTATTTCTTTTTTCCATTTTATTCTTTAATTGATAGACATATTACAGTTGCACTTGAAAGAGAATAAGGGGCGAGAATGTCTATGTAAAAATTGAGACAAAAAACAGTTATCAAAAGAGGTATCCCCTTTATATAATGGTTTAGACCAAGGGAAAGAAAGGCACTTCATCTTAAAGATAAAATAAAATAAAAGAGAGAAAATGTAATAGGTAGTTTAGAGAATAGTTAAAGGGTAAAGTAATATATAATTTATAAAGTAATTAAAAGGTATAATAGTCCAATAAAAGTAAAGACCAAAGGAGAGTATCCTCTTTATTATAGTTATAGGTGTTTATTTGGAACCTTCCCACTTCAATTCTTTCAATTTTTTGTTGCTTCCTAAACCTAAACATCTATTATCACAAATCTTATTTCGTTTAGTTTTATGTAGCCCTTGTGATCCATGGAATAAGTATATACTATTTACGTAAACTTAGTTGAATTGAAATAATATATTATTATTAGAACAATTTGTTTATGTAACCAATTTGTTTTATGTAAAAATAATATATTATATTAGTTTATTTGATTATAATATTGTTTTATTGGTTGGAGTTATATTTTAATACATTATACAGTTTAATTTAAATTGAAAACATATTGCACGTCCTAATTTTTAGAGTTTAGGACTATGTTGTTTTAAAAAAAGAGAGAGAGAGAGAGAAAGATAAAGGGCGAAACGTTGGCTTTGAGAAGGTAACAACTTTTCTCTGAAAGAAAAGGAATAAACCGCACAAAAAAAGTAGAGAAATGAAGAAATGATGAGACCACAAAATAGAGAGAAGCAAGAGGCAAATAAGGAGAGAATACTAATTTGAGTCTAAGATACATCATGGAAATGTTTAGGGCCTAGGGAGGTCTTCGAAAGGTGAGTAGAGCAACTTTTTTCTAAACTTTCATGGTATGAATTTTTTGGGATTTTTGTGTAACCTAATTGCTGTATTAATTTAATGATTTATTGGGAATATGATCCCATCATGGTTTCCATAAAAAATTGGACTTTTTTTTTGGGTAACATAAGTATATGTTTGAAACAATGATTTCTTGAGGACATAATTCTTGAAACTTCTTTTGATAACAAAATTAAGATTTTTAGGGGACCTAATTGTTGTTGAAATCTAATTGTAAGTTTTTTCTTAATGAGGGATATCACCATCATCCGAATGGGATGTTTATTTATTAAACATATCTACATCTGGGGTGAGATATGAGAACCCTAGAGATTACATATCTTTCTTATTGTGAGAGTCAATCATTACCTTTTAGGAAGGAATGATGCTATACATCTTATTTTGGGAATAGAACGAAGGATATCACTATTTGGAATGAGATATTTATTTATTGAACTTATCTACATCTAGGATTGGATGTGAGATACCTCCATCTAAGATGGGGAGAGCAGTGAGACTTCATTACATGAATATGAGCTCATAGGCCTTAAGAAATCTGGGATTTTGAGTCCTAGACTCACACTAGTTCTGAAATGCAAAAAGATAAGTGAATCTAGGATTTATAGTGATTATAGGACTCACGTTGGGTGTGGAAACCAAAAAGATAAATGAATATGAAATTCATATCGGTCCCGAGAACTAAGGAGTCAAGTAGGGTGATTCCGAAAATCAATAAGTAGTGTAAAGAGTCAAGCACTTGATTTTACTTAGGGATACAAAGAAACTTTTTATGAACTTATTTTGTGGGGTATCATGATTAGTTTTTTCAGTTACCGCACCTGCTTAGAGCAACATTGGTTGTGAACTCCTTTTAAAACTTGTCTTATTCATTGGAATTATATCTCATAAAAAGTGTTGTTTGACGACAACGTTAGTGAGACTGGGGAAGCTTGAAGACTTAGCCTTTTCTTAGTTATATTTTAGCTTGGTTAGTACCTTCTTAGAATAAAGGGTCATTTGTGTGTTACAAAAGTAAGTTATGATAATACTACCCTATTGATAAAAAATATATTTTGGAGAATACTTATTATATAAAAAATTATGTTATTATTATTGCTATTATTATTTTATATAATTATTTTTCTGATTAATATTATTTTATTAATATAAGATGTGAAATAATTGGTATTTTGGATAAATCATAAAAGGAGTTATCTAATCATGTTTTCGTTCCAAAAGAAAAGGGAAAACCATTTATATATAAGTCTCACTAAAACTTTTATTTCCTTCGTTCCTTTTACCAAAACATGTTGAATATTCTTCATCGTTTATTGATATGGCCAAAATAGAACATATATATATATGTATACATATATATATGTATACATATATATGTATGTATGTATAATATATGTATATGTATACATATGTATACACACCCTCATTTCTTGAGCTAGCTTTTGAAGTTGAGTTAAGTCTAAACTTAAACTGTAATATAGTGTCAGAGCCTATTCTAGTAATTGTTGTTGGACCTATCGGGTCAATTGTTATTAGGTTGTTATCAGATCACTTGTAGATTTCAATCTTGTAAACTTCATGCTTGAGATGTTCAGTCCTCGACATGAGGGGTATTAGAGATCTCACATTGTCTAATGTTATGGCTAAAATAGAATATATAAGTGAGGGACAACTCTCACATCTTGAGTTAGCTTTTAGGGTTGAATTAGACCTAAACCCAAATTGTATTAAAACTACGATGGAAAAATTGTAATAATATCTATATTTTTCATTCATTGGCTTGTCATTTTTTTGACAAAATAAACAAAGCCTTACTCTTTATTTATCTAGGTAAGCTCATCCTATAAGTTAAAATTAGCTTGTACATAAGTTAAAATCAGCTTCTTAGAGATATCTATAATCTATAACAATTATAATGGGTTTATCTCAATTTGGTCTCTACTTTTTGTTAGACATATTTACCCTTGATTTTTATTAAGTAACTATCATATTTCTCCTCATTTCATTTTTTATTAACTTCCTATCTCTTCCTATAGAGTTAATTACACACTGTTTTTTCTTATTTAACCTCCATCCTCTCATTCTCTTTTTATTCTATTTTATTTTTATTTAAAAAAAAATATAGAGGCACGAAGTGCCTATGTTAGTTTCCATTTTTATTAGACTATTTTACTTTTTAATTACTCTTTAAACTGCCACTACTTTACCATTTAACTGTTCTTTAAACTACCCATTATCCATACTATTCTTTTTCAAACTCTTATATCAAATTAACCATATTAAATTATTAATCTATAATAATAATAAAGGAATACCTATCTCCATTGTTTAGACTACTTTATTCTTTAACCACTTTAAACTACCAACTACTTTACCCTTTAAATATCCTTTAAACTACCCATATCCCTACTACTTTTTTTTAGAATCTCATGTCAAATTAACCACATTAAATTATTAATTTTTTTTAAAATCAATTTTAATATTTTAAAAAATAAAAATGTGGACAGATAAACACATAGTAGTATAGTACTTGTCTTTCCACTATATTGTCTCTCTATATAAATTTGAATAGCTATCTTGAATTCAAGCACTTTGGAACTATTCTTCAACAAAAATGTTCTTAGGAACTATTTTTTAGCGATTGATATTTTAGGAATTTTTCTTAACATCTTATCTGTTTCGATTTATCATTTCCAACTTATTTTTAAATTAAATTTCAATAATTTTTTAAAATATTAATAGTTAAAAATAACCTTATATCACAATATAAATTGTTTATTATAAATCTAAAATATAATTTATATATTCAAAATATTTATTTATTATGAATTTTAATTGTATATATATATATATATATATATATATTCAAAAGTATTTATTATTTATTATAAATTTTAGTTATATATAAAACTAACATTCATCTTTTACATTACACAGACCAATTTGTAATAAATACAAACTTCTTTTAAGCAAATAGACTCTAAATTTTTCTTGCATCTTATACCTAAAATTACATAAATAAATTTATTAATAAGAAGCAACCACTATCAAACTTTTTGTTGGAGAAAAGTTCCCTTTTACACACAATGAGGATCAAGGAATAAAACACACATTTATACCAAAAGAGAGAGAGAGAGAGAGAGAAAAGGATAGAACCACACAAACAACACCACATAGGAAATAACAGAAGATATAGATTTAACATAGTTCGACACTTCTTGTTTACGTCTACGGAACATCTTAACAAATTTTCATTATCTCAAATAAGATTACAAGTTTTCTAGCTATCTAAAATAAGATTATAAGTTTTTTAAACAAACTCAAGAAACCCTCTTATTATAAGTTTTTTAGACAAATTTGAGAAATCTTTCTCATTACAAGTTTTTTGAACAATTTTGAGAAACCCTTCCATTACAATAACATCCTTTCACTTGAGTGGTGACCCCTTCTCCTCAGTTGGGTGGTGTCTTCACTTTTCACATGATCCCTTTATGTAGAAAAGTTCCACAACTCTATTCATAGATGAGACTTAGTGAGTTTTAATTGTCCCACCTCTGCACCTACCCTCTCATTACGGTAGTAGGATTTTTCGAAAATCAAGGTACATTCCACTGTCTCTTAAAATGCTCCTCTTAACTTTTCACTTACTACATAATTTGGAAATTTGGATTAATTTTTCTAGCACTTTTCGCCAGAGGATACTTTCTATTTCAGAGCAGTACTTGTTTAAATTAATTTATTTTGAGAGAATATTTTTCATAAATTTTGAAAAAAAATCAAAAAATATTATTTTCTTAAAATTAAACTGAAACAGACATGTCATAACTTACATTTACAATTTTATTTTTTTTCATGTTAAAGAAGATGTTCTTCCATATAGTATAAACAGTGAACATAACAAAGTAAATGAAACAGAAAGAAAGCCAGGCGACAAACCGATTTTTCTATGATAAACTTAACCAGAACATAATCTAAAAAAATAAATAAAAAATACCGATCACTGTGTGCGTGCGTGCTTGTTTTGAAGTGTAGTTGGTGCTAGCTTATCCAAGGCGTTGCCAATGATGCCAAGATCCTCAGCTACAATCTGTGATGATGTTGTGCCTGCAGCGCATGGAAGATGTGTACTATATATACATCCTTAGAGGTCCTCAATGATCGATTATCAGTTTTATTTCTTAATGTTGTTTTTCTAAGGATATATTGCTGCTTAACCATTCATCTCATTTTAAATTGGATAAGTGTTTCGTCATTAATTGAAGCTCTCAAAGATTTCTTGGAGCTTGTCTGATAAGAAATCGGTGATATTCCCCATCAAAGACGTCGACAATGATGATCCTAGCTATTGGCTTACTTGCATATTACAACAATGCTAATATAGTTATTGTCCATGTGCTAGCTGCAGAAGCACGAATACGGATCCCCTTAAGCAACTCATAAATTAGTTTTGGATATTTGGGATTCTGATAATAAGTGATCACATGCAACATGTAGCAGACATGAATTGCTTAATTATAGGGGGCACGTGAGCAGTGTTGTAAAGGTTGATGCCTATGAATACAAGATGTGCGAACTAAATTTTATTACGCAGACGATGCAGTAAATTATCTCCTTTATATTCTATGTATCTTGTAGCTACCTCTCCCTCTTCTGCATCATATGGCACTTTAATTACGAACTCGCCACGTTGCAATTGCTACCCGATCCTTTGAAACTACTCTACAAGAGTTAAATTATGGGCATTCAGACTCAGGAATGCATTGGTACACCCAAGCAAGTGCTTTGCAGGGTCATGAATGTTGATAATTTTGAAATTGGATGAATTTTTTATACATAAGGAGTGTTAAAATTTTCTAACTTAAAATTTAACTTTCCTCATAATGAATAATAATAATAATAAAAAACTTTCCTCATACATTTTTAATTATTCTTTTATTAGTTTTATGTTTGGTATTCAGTATTATGCCATTTATTACAAATTGTCATTGTTTAAGTTTAATTTCTTATTTTATTTTATAGGAGAATAAAAGTAAAAAAAATGGAGTGGAACCATAGTTGGGATATGCGTTCGAACTTGTTTAAAAGCATAATAAGTTGAAGAATTGAAAGATTGATATTATATATGTTTGGGTACGTGTCAAATACTCTCATTTTTTACGAATTCCACGTCCAAACGCAAAAACTAGTTTTTGTACATGTTTGGGAGCGTGTTGCGTCAGTTAATAATCACATCCTAATGGCCACGTCCAAGGAGAACTATTAGTGTGTTTGGATTTGAGTCAATGATCCACGTTTTGTGGTAAATCTACGTCCAAATTTTAAAAATGACACAGAAGCTGGTATTTGTGGCTTTAAAGTTGACACACGTTGAGTATGGTAAACGCCCAACCAAACACGCATTATATATATTAGCTTCTAATTTCTACATTTTGTGGCTTCACAACGGATGTGGATGCAATGATAGAAGATGTCAAACCTAATATGCTAATTATCCAACAAATATTTTAACATTGAACTTTGAAAATAGCTACTATATTAGTACAAATGAACATATTCTAAGTTGTGAGTTTACATTGGTTAACATATTTGAGCCACTCATTATATGTATTAAAGATTCTAACACTCAAAGTTGAATAGCTACTTGGACAAAGTAAAATTAAGTTAAAAGCATGCTTAGGGGGAGTTTAAGAAAGACTTTTCTCTTAGGTCTTGGGAGTATCAAAATTTGAGACTTCCAGGAGGAGTTTTTCTTATTTTTCTTTTGTCATTGTGTATAACCAAACTCTTAGGATTAAGGCTTAATGGATTTCTTTTTGAATTTCTTTGTAATTTGATAAGTATTTAATTCAATATTTACTTATTGCTTTTATGACTCGATCACTGATAAATGGTGTTTTTACACACTTTTTAGGCATGCATTTATGCTTTGAAAACTCTTTTACCCTTACTTAAGACTTTAATTGATCCCAATTTTAGCTAAATGTAAATAGAGTAGGTCAGTGGATGGATGCCTTGAATTTTGAAAACTTGGCTGTTGATATCAACTTATATTTGTTGGATTTGAAGGACTGGGATTGGAGCTGCCAAAAGAGTGTACATCAAGAAGGAGTCGTTGAGCAAGCATGATCTTCACTCAATGAATTTATGAGTTCTAGAGGGGAGGAGAATTTGTAGGTGACAAATTCACTCAAAGAGAACATAAATCCTTATGGAAAGAGATAAGCACCCAACATATAAATTGTAAAATAGTATATGTATAAAAATGACCTTTCTTCCCCCTTTATGATTGTTTTGATACATAATTTCTTACTAGTTTTTGTATCAATAGAGTTAGCAAAATTGGCCCAGCCCGAGAAGCTGACCGAGTGGCCTAATAGGCCAGGCCATAAAATTTTTGGCCTAATAAAAACTAGGCCAAAATGGCTCGGCCTTATGGGCCCTGTTGGGCCTAGAAAAATTTGGCCTAAAGGATACCGAGCCTATTTGGTTTTGTGCTATATTTTTTTTTGTTTTTTGCTTTGTAAAATATATAAAAAACTAAGAAAAAACGAGAGTCATGTGCCATTTTGACCTTGCCTGATGGGCCTACTAGGATAGAAAAAATGTGGCCCATTAAGAATTTGGGTCGGCCCGACCTGACCCACTTTTGATGCTTGGCCCACTAGGCTAGATCGGGCTGGCCCATTTAACACCTCTAGAAAGTAGGGGTGTAGTGCAGCGCATGGTGGTCACTTCCTTCATCTCAGCAACTACACATGAGGGAATGAGCTTGTAAACTAGTTGCATCAGTCCAGTGACACCCAACACCAACAAGATTGCTTCAATGAGGATATTGGAGGCCATGATCTCCAGCACGGTGAAAGCGGGGTTGGAAAGGGGGATGGTGGTGATGGCCTTCATGGGTTGGATGGGCTTGGGGATACCGTAGATGGCGTGTAGTGATGATGTTGTACATGCCGTAAAAAGCAATATGGTGCCGAGGTTGAGGTCCCTGGCTAGGGTGAAGGACAAGACTATGGGTATGTATGTGCCCAAGTCACCCATGGTGCCATTGAGTTAAGCCCTAGGCTAAACGCAACACCTAGTTGCTTTTCACTTTCTATATGGCAGAGTAACTTGGCTTTAAAGTACGAGGGGGGTTGGGTGGTGGTGCCATAAAATTGGAATGAGAGAGGAAAGAGATGAGAGAGAGAGGTAGGAAGATGAAGAAGGCAACAAAAGAAGAGGAAAAAAAATTTGTTTTGTGGTGGTTTTTAATTGTCATTATTTTTAAATTATTAACAGTGTTAATTTTAAACTGATGAAATGATCAATTTTAGCCTTTTTTAAAACATAAAGTACCAAAACAAACTTTTTAAAAGATAAAACACTAAAATAAAATTTCATAAAAAGATAAGGAACCAAAATAGTAATTTAGCCAATTTACTAATACTAGGGTTGATTATACCAACGCGATATATAAATAACTATTCTATTGAATGTTTGATCCATAGTTTAGATAGAGTGATACTGATAATTGACATTAAATGTTTGATATTTCTTCTTTAGATAAATTATAATCAAGATTATAATCTAAATTACCAAACACATTTAAATAGTAACGACAACAAGTTTTTCCTATTAATCAAATTACAGGTTTGTTTGTTTAACCTTTAAAGATATATATTAAAAAAAAGTGTTTTAATTTTTAGAGATTTTATCAAAGGTAAAAGTTGTATGTTATTTAGTTGCAATTATAAAAAATATTTTTTTATTCTAAAAAGTAGTTACAATTTTAGTTCTTTTTAGAAATTACTCAAAAAAATTTAAATCATCAATTTTTTTGTATTTTTTAATTCTATTTTTTTGAAAGTTTAAATAAACTAGTATTTTAGTCCATGTATTATACAAGATAAATATTTATTTGTATATAATTAAAATTCATAAAAAATAAATATTTTTTAATATATAAATTCTATTTAGATTTATAATGAATATTTAATTAAATTGTAATACAAGGTTATTTTAAAATTGAAATAGATAAACAGTTAAAAAAATTAAACATATTACTTTAGAAAGACTGGCAAGTGCACATTTCTCACTCGTATTGTGAGGCGAATAAGATAGCGGACTTCCTAACTTCCTTTGCTCATAATTTAGATCGTGGTTTGCATCTACTAGATGTACCATCTTCTGGTTGTAATTTACTGCTTTGGTGTGACCTGATTGTTACCCAGTATTCTCGGGGTTGTAAGTGTTTAGTTTGGCCATTTTGGCCTCCACATAAATGTAAAAAGAAAATTAAAGATACAAATAAAGATAAAATGAGATAGTTTGAAACCGTTGGAAGAGATACATTTTTTGAGCAGTTGTGGAGGTATGTATAAAATATACCTTCCAAAGAGAGAAAAAGGAAAAATATTGAAAGTGTCTAATTGAAAGAGTGAAAATTTCACTCTCTAAGTTGAGAATTTTAATTTATAGTATAGGAGTAGATATATTAAAATTTTTAAAAATATTCTTTTTAGAAAGTATTTTTTTTATACAAAATGAACTTTATAATTTTTCAAAGGTTTAATACATTCGTAGGTCTTTGAACTTTTTAGGAATTTTTAATTAGGTCCCTACACTAAAAAAAATTGTAATTAGATCCTTGATTTCTAAATTTTTGTAATTGGATCGCTAGAGTTAGTTTATGACGACTTAGAATCACTAGAAAATTTAAAATTTATGACAGTTTTACTAACTCCACAGACTCAATTACAAAAATTTAGAAGATTAAGGATTCAATTACAAATTTGTTTAGTTTAGGAACTTAATTAAAAATCCTAAAAATTTCAGGGACCTACGGATGAATTAAACCTTTTTCAAAATAATCTAACCCAAATATGCTATTAGATGACCTCCACAAAAGCAAATAGGTTTATATAGAGCTCCATTGCGCATGTGGAGAGTTGTAAGCAAGTAACTAATTGCGAACTGTCTTGCTATTCCCACCCTTTTTTGTTAAGTTCACCCACTACTTAATTAAAAAAAATAGTAAAAAGACTATTTTGTCATCATTCACTTTTTACTCTCTTTCTTCTTCTTACCACCTCTGCTTTATTTCGTTATGTTAATTTTTTTAAAAACAAATTAATAAATATATTTCTGTTGTGTAATTAATTTGTAATATAAGTTACTTTTTTTTAAAAAGCTTACCTTTTAATATCAAATCAATTATTATATAAATTATCCTTTTTAATTGAAATTAAATTAATTATGATGCAAGTTATCATTTTTAATAGTGATCAAATTAATTATTATGAAATTATCCTTTTAACATCATAATCAATTTGATTACTATTAAAAAAGTGTAATTTGTATCATAATTAATTTGATTATTATTAAATATGGTAATTTGCATCATATCTTTTTTAAAAATTGTATCATAAGTAATTTGATTGTTATTAAAAAGGATAATTTGTGTCATAATTAATTTGATTACTATTAAAAATGGTAACTTGTATTGTAATTAATTCAATTCCAATTTAAAAAAGGTAGTTTATATCATAATTAATTCGATAACTATTAAAAAGAGTAAATTGTATCAAAATTAATTTAGTTTTAATTTAAAAAGTTAATTTGTATAATTGATTTGATATTAAAAGATAAATTTTTTAAAATAAGTAACTAACATTCCAAAGTAATTACACAATAAAAATATGTTTCTATTGTGTGTTTTTTTTTTAAATCAATACAACGGAAATATGTTTCTACTATACATAATATACAATGAAATCATATTTCCATTATGTATTGAGGTCACACCCTTTTAATACAATAGAAATACTTTTTTGTTGTATACTTTGTACAACAAAAATATGTTTCTATAAAAAATATTTTGGTAAAAAAAAATTCAAACAATATAAGGAGTAAACTTGGTCAAAAACGAGTGAAAATAACAATCCCTTGCGAACCTTAACAGGCCTCGAAACAAAAGGCCCTTGATAACATAGCAATAGCGAAACTTGAAGCCCACAATGGCTACAAAAATGAACATGAGCCTGTTGCTTCCACTGACATCTGAAGCCCATTAGACGACGAATATTCCAACTGTTCTGTCCTAAGTTTTCTCCGTATCCAGGGTAATTCTAAAAAGAACTGGAAGACAACATTTTATATAACTTATTTTAATATTTTTTATATACATGTTAAAAATTGGTACTATCAATATTGAACACGTCAGATAATTGAAAGTGTGTTTGGTAAAGTAAATAAGCTATCATTTAATTTATTTTACTAGTTTAGCAAAAAATTATTTCATTAGCTTATAGTATTCTTAAAATGCTACTTCAAATGTGTTTGACATAACAAACAAGTTAACTTCTAACTTATTTGAACAATTTAAAAGTTTGTTTGGCTACAGTAAAATTATTCGGTAATAAATTTATTAATTTCATTAACTTTTAATGTTTTTTGAAATGTTATTTCATTTAACGTTGGAGCTTATAAGTTTCGAACCTATTTTTTTTTTCCCTCCTTAATCCTTAAAATCTTATTAGATTTTTTTTAATCTTTTCATTTACACCTTTTTTATCACTCTCATTAAATACCATTTATTTATAATATAAATTCATCAAAATTATAAAACAATATTTATTTATATTATCTTTTCATTTAATAAAATATCTAAAATGAGAATACAATTTAAAAATTTATTAGCCTAATTTTTAAAATAACAAATATTTGAAATAAATCAAAATATAACAAAGATGATTATTTGAAAATATATATAGTTACCAAATTTTAAGTTATGATCAAATAAATATGCCTTTATCGTTTTACACTTATTAACTAGTTTAATAATAGTTTTACTTGACACTGTTAATTTAATTGGCTAGTTTATCAACTTTAAGTTTTAAGCTTTTAGCTAGTTTTGTTGGTTACAATGTTATAGGAGATGTGAAATATTTACTAACTTTGTCAATGACTAATTTTCGTCAGAGAACTTGACTAGTCACTTTTAGTAGGATATTCCTTCTAACCATTTTTTTTCATTTATAAGAATTGAACCTAAGACCTTATTTAAAGAATTTAACCTCAATTCTACTCAGACCAATATAATGTTGGTAGCTTTTAGCTAGTTTATCAACTAATTCAGCCAAATATATGTTTCATGTACGGTTTGAATTTATAAAATCTTAACTTATTGTTTTTCCATTTTTATTCTCATTATCTTATGAGAAATTCATTTTATGTTCAGAAACTCTTAACTTTTTCTTTCACTCTCACGTACACTCATCAAAATTCATTTATGTATAATATAAATCCATCTATTATCTCATTATATTTAATAAAATATTTTAAAAGAGAATAAAATTAAATAAATTACTATACGCTTTTTTAAGATGATAAATTATTTAAAATAAATTAAAATATAAAAATGATAATTATTTAAAGATATAATTATCAAATTTTAAGTTATAATTATAAAATTAAATATATCATTTTATATTATTTTATTTTTATTAGTTAATTAATCATAATTTTACCAAATATTTTTAATTAAAGTAACTAGCTAATAAACTTTTTTAACTTTCAATCTTTAACTTCTAACTTTTAACTAATTTGTATACTAATTTTACCAAACACGCATAAAATCAAATTAACAAAGCCTGCATCGCAATATGATTTGCATTCGATAAGATTGCCGCTTGAATAGAATGCAAAGCGTCAATAAATCACAGCCCAAAATTTGTTCTTAAACAATGTAATTTCACATTGCTGGCGGCATGAGTTCACATTTTATGTTAGAAAATGATAGAACAAAGTTGAGCATCAAGAAATTGAATAATGATTTTAAAAACGAATTGATACACATGCGTGTATGTTCTGTAACATGTATTGGCGTTTCACTTAACATTTCACAAACCTTTTCAAAATTCTTATGAATAAAAAATTACGAAACGGACAACATACGCACGCATGCTTGGCTTACGAAATTTGAACTGAAGCAAACCAACCTAATCCCATAAGAAAATAATGATGAAAACAACTGGCACCCACACACTTCAGTATCCGTTTTCTTAAGACCCGTCGCCTATTGTTAATTCATATCAACAATAATCTATTCTAAATTCTCTGTTGAAAATGTTGGTGCATGTAAAATTGTTGGATTCGAGGCATTATCACGAGCGCGTGGATAGGGAAAACTTGCTGATTAAGACTAGCCCCCCACCCTACCTTTTTCTTTTTCCCGTTGAAAATTAACCTTCTCCATTTGGCATTTGTAATTTGCATTATTGCATAATGTAATTTAGGGTGGTTTGTCTAAGTTAAAAATATGATACATTTTTTTTGAAAAAAAAACATTTTTAAGTATTAAAATATTTTAAAATTTGACCTTTTTTTAAATACATAATTATCTCAGTTTTAAATATATTTTTAATCAAAAGTGATTTTTCTTGAGGAAAAAAAAACTTATAATTATCTCAGTTTTAAATATATTTTTAAGTATTAAAATATTTTATATATTTTAAGCTTTTATCACTATATTAATCCAATGGTTATTATTTGCAGCATGAAAGTAGCAGATCCAATTGCGGGGGGATCGGGGGTCGTTATATGAAGATTCATCAAATAAACAAATTATTATTTTAGAAAAAAAAAGGGCGGGCGCGGGGGGTGGGTTGTCGTGTGACATGTCTTGCATGGCGAGCATTTTCCTTTTTACGTGTGCGTGCACTAGCCGGTAGGGCAGTAGCCACGTTGAAGACCTGGGATAGGTAACCAAAGAATAATGATCATCCTCCATCCCACTTTGTAGTGGATTGGGATGGAAAAAAGAAAAGGATGAAAAGAAAAAAACAGAAAAAAATAATAATAGATGTGATATTTGATATAATAAAAAATTTAGAGAGAGATAGAAAAAAATAAGATAGAAATAAGTTAAAAATAAATAAATGGTTAAATATGTTTTTAGTCTTTTAAAAATTGATATGTTTTGGTTTTAGTCTTAGAAAAAAATTTCTTGAATAAATTCTCTCAAATATTAAAAATATCCTAATTTGATTCCTGTGTTAAACTCTGCTTAACTTTTCTGTTAATTGATTGTTACATCAGCTTTCAAGTAAAATATTTTATTACCTGAAGCATTCAGTGATAATTTTTAATAAAAAATCATATAATTACTTTTGTTTTAGGATAAAAAAATTGTGGTTTAGGATTAAATATGTAATAATTTTATTCAAAAAGTACGTTACTAATTTGACCTAGACATAACAGTTGACATAGATGGTCCACAATAGTAAATTAATGGTGACTATGATGCTAATGTGGTCATCATTTAACATAAAAGTTAAACAAAATTTAGTACAGAAATCTAATTAGGGTATTTTTAATATTTAAATGACTTTATTTAAGAATTTTTTTCTGAAAACTAAAACTAAAATAGGTCAATTTTTAAAGAACTAAAAACATATTTAACCCAAAAATAAAATATATGATAAACATTAGTCGTAACTAAAAGGAAACGAGTTTGGAGTTTGTAATTGGATGTTAGCAATAACGATGAATAACGGAGATGATTATAACACCGCTTTGTTTTCATGATAATGTCAATATTAGTATGAGTATTCCACCGACAAAATTTAGATATAATATTTTTGGTGCTGTTGGCACTATTTTTTAATTAAAATTAAAGTTTTATTTTAGTAATTTGTATAATTATTTAATACATATTTTTATTATATAAATTAGCAAAGTAAAGTTTTAAATTTGATTAAAAAACAGCAAAAAAAAATACTGCATCTAAGTTTGTCCGGATTCATTCATAATTCCATCACCTAACTCCCAAACCATGACGTGTATCCTCTTGATTTGTCTTGCCTGACCTCCATCATTTTGTTCAGGTGACAATTATCAGCATCCACCAAACCCACCTCGTCTTTTCTGAGTTGATGGCTGATTTATCAAGTGGGTTAATTTTACAAATTATTTATTAAAATATGGTTATTTTGAAACATATTATTAAAGTATAGTGGTCAATACTGTTCCATTCCACATCACTAATTTTATTATTTTTTTTATTTTACTACAAAAAAGGTCAAGTGGTTGTTATGTGGGATATCTCAGTAGTGGTAGCATTTTTTGAAAATGCTATTGTCATTGGAGTATCTCACGTGGTAGCCACCTGACACACAGTTGACAGTGTTGGTAAACACGTGTGTAATACGCTAGTATTACTAGCGTTTTTACTTTTTAATTATTTTTTTAAAACGGAGAAGAACGCAAGTTTTTAAAATTTGTATTTATTTTTTTAAATTTTGAAAAACATGAATAGTACTAGCGTTTTTGCTTTTTAATTTATTTTTTAAAAAACGGAAAAGAACGCAAAATGCTAGTAGTATTAGCGTTTTCGATTTTTAATTTATTTATTTTTAAAACAAAGAAGAACATAAGTTTTTAAATTTGTATTTTTTTTTAAATTTGGAAAATGCTAGTATTTCCATTTTAATTTTTTTTAAACTGGAGAAAAACGCAAGTTTTTAAATTTGTATTTATTGTTTTTTAAATTTTCGAAAAAGCTATTATTTTTTAAAAGTGCAAACCCACAACCACAACAACACCCTATTGCCCAAAAACACATAATAGTGCAGCACATGTAATCCTGCCACGTGCATCTTACTTCAATGTAAAGCCACAACTCTCCATCTATGTAGAACCCTCCCTCACAACAATTCCACCTTTGCATTGCTAGCTCATGCCTTGGAGCACAAAAAATTAAAACATACTACTCGTATGAATAAACTACCGTCCCAAATAAAGAACATAAAGCATTATGTTTCCAACTGGCTCCCTACCTTGCCTGTGCAGTACACTGCGAGGACGACCCCAGGCTTAGTCTTACCTTAACCTTAATTTAAGTTTTAAAATATATATTGTAAATTATACCTTAAAATATATATTGTAAATTATACCTTAATTTAAATTGTATACTTCTTTTATTTTACAATTTAACTACATATAATGTTAAGATTGATATATTACGTTAAAAAGTCGGTTGAACTGGTCGTGTCACATGTATTTCAGGACTTAATTGGGTCAGGTTTGAGTTCAAATAAATAACCTAATAAAAATTTTAGGCTGAGTAGGGACAAAGATAAACTAGTCTTTGTTGGATCGAGTGCTTACCACTAGGCCAAAGCTATAGCAAATAGTCAGGGCGCAACTCTTTCTACTTAACCGTAGCAGCCCAAGCGCCACGAGTCGACTGTGACTTGACCCACTTGGGCCTCCGCCACGAGACAATTGATGCCACACACCAGACAAAAATCTCCCCCTCGGCAATTGCCTCCCTGGGAATCGAACTCGTGACCTTGGCTCTGATACCAATTGTTGGATCGAGCGCTTACCACTAGGCCAAAAGCTATAGCAAATAGTCAGGGCGCAACTCTTTCTACTTAACCGTAGCAGCCCAAGCGCCACGAGTCGACTATGACTTGACCCACTTGGGCCTCCGCCACGAGACAATTGATGCTACACACCAGACAAAAATCTCCCCCTCGGCAATTGCCTCCCTGGGAATCGAACTCGTGACCTTGGCTCTGATACCAATTGTTGGATCGAGCGCTTACCACTAGGCCAAAAACTATAGCTGATAGTCAGGGTGTAACTCTTTCTACTTAATCATAGCAGTCCAAGCGCCATGAGTCGACTGTGACTTGACCCACCTAGGCCTTCGCCATGAGACAATTGATGCCACACACTAGACAACAGTCTCTTGCTCACCCCTGCCTAAAAATACTAACAAAGGTGTCAATTTGAAGAAACTATGGAAAGAGTTGCCTTCTCCAACTTTTAATATCTCATCTTGGCTCCTTGTAAGGATTTGCTAATAAAATATAACAGGTGTTGGCCTTTTTCCCCCTCTTCAATAAAAAAACAACTTAAACATTTCATCATTTGATGCTAGATAAACTATAAGCTTTTCTCTTGGATCAGGTCGGGCCAACATTGGTGGACTGCCCAACACCTTCTGCACCTTTTAAAAGACTGCTTCACATTCTTCACTTCATTTAAAGGTTGTGTCCCATTTCAAAATTTGTTAAAAAGGTAACGATTTATGGGTAGCCATGGCCATAAATCAAGTTAAGGCAAGATTGCCTTGCATTTCTCTGGTTTTGTCTCTATTCCTCTATTAGCCAACATATAGCCTAAGAAGTGTCCTGAAAGAACTCCAAATGTGCATTAAAGTGGATTCAAACACACATTATACTTCCTAAGTTGGTTGAAAACTTTTTCCAAGTCTCCAACGTGATCTTTGTCAAACGACGTCTTAACAGTGATATCATCTACATACACATTAATGACATCTCCCATCATCTCATCAAACACTTTGGTCATCATTCTTTGATATGTCGTCCAATATTTTGTAGCCTAAAAGGCAACATTTTGTAGCAATACACTATCTAGTCCTTCAAGAAGGCCATTAACATCATCCTCACCAATCGTCATACATCAAAATATGGTTATAACTAGAATATGCATCCGTGAAAGATAAGAATGTGTAGCCAAAGAAGTTCTTAACTAACCTGTTAATATTTTGCAAAGGAAAAGGGCCCTTAGGACAAACTTTTATTAAGGTTAGTGTAGTAAGTACACATCCTCCATTTCCTATTTGACTACTTCACCAAGATGACATTTGCCAACCAAGTGGCATATTGGATTTTTGTAATAAATTTGTCCTTCTATAGCTCGTTTGTATACTCATGAGTTGCTTTTTAGTGTTCTAGCCTTATATGCCTATTCTTCTCTGCCACTAGTTTGAAAGTTGGATTCATCAATAACTTATGGTAGTAAAATTTTGGATTGATGCATAACAAGTTGGCTAATATCCAGACAAACAAATCTTTATTCTTCATTAATAAGCCCTCTAGTCGTCTTCTAAGCTTAGAATATAAAATCGATTCCAATCTTGGTTACCTTTTATTGTGACACATGAAGTTTATATCTAATTTTAAAAATTAATATAATTCAATTCATACCAAACTTAACCATCATTCATGTTTGCAAAAATAGTAATATCTTATTGTACGTCATTTTTATTTTTGAGGTGAGAAAGATATATTCTCATAAGAATAATAGAAATTATTTTCTAATTCAATTATAATTTTCAGTTCTACTCTTACTTTTTATTTTAATCATTTTAAATTTGAAAATATTTCTAAAAATATTTAAATCCAACTAAACATATTTAAATTTACTTAAAAATAATATTTCTAAAAATATGATATTATACCTTATAGCAAACTCTAGCAATATTTTGTTTCCTTTAAGGGAGAAGTTTGGGACGATCCGCTCAAAGGTTAAGGACACGAGAAAATTGTTTCAAAGACATCTTAATGGGTGTCAACACTTGGAAAGAAAAAGAAATAAAAGAGAAAGAAATAATAAATATGATAGATGATATAATATGACAAGAAAAAAAATAAAAAAAAATGAGAATGTCATTTGAATATTTACACTATAATAATCTAATTTTATAATTATCTACTCATTTTTCTACTTATTAATGTGATAAGTATTGAATATCTTTTGTATTTTTTACGTTAAAAAATTTCTTTTATATTTTGAAAACATTACATACATTTATATTTTTTATAAAATATTAAGAAAAAATATAGAAAATAATTATAGGAGGGTATATCGTGTCCAAAAATATTATTCTTAAAATGTGAAATGTCTATTGTCATCTGTTATGTTCTTTCCTCGTAAACTGCAATATTCGTTTCATAGCCGCAGTTTTCGTGGCACGTGTTCAGTAGACATTCTCTATCATCTTGAGTCGACGGACCCACCTCTCGCCGACAACCCAAATCTCCTCGCCGATATCATGCCTCCCACTCCCAGCGTCATGACCTCCACAGTCGATAGAGATTCCCATTGGATCGTATCGTACTAGCGAGGAGGGAGAAAAGTAACTTTTATTAAATATATTAATTTAATCAGAATATACTATTTTTTAAATTATTATTTAATCACAGATAAACATATATAATAAATTTGTCAATTTTTTTAATTAATATTTTAAAAATTAAATCTAAAATAATTTCTTATTAGTTGATAATATTAAAAAACCTTTACACTAAACCATAAAAGTTAAATTCTAAATATAATTAACGTGTCTTCTAACTAATTATAATAGATTTTTATTTAACAAAAAATATATTTTTTAACATAACTATATTTTTTGGTGTATAATGAGGATATTGAAGTTAGAATCTATGACCTCATGCAAGCTATTCTAACCATTCAACATTAGGTCGACCTTGGTGGTTTAACATAATTATATTTTATTCAACAATACAAGAGGATTTAAATTCTTTCTTGTTATTAGATTTCAATGAGAATATGACAGCATTAATTTTAGGAGTGAGTAGACTCAACACGTCCATTAACTCGGTCCTATTTAAGATTGATTTTGACAAATTTGAATTTTGAAATTAAACCCGTTGTATTTTGAGGATGGATTTGAATTATGTTTCAAGTTGTCACAACCATTTTAACATCTTATACTTTCTTAAAAAATATAAGTTTTTTAACAATTGTATATTAAAAATATTTTTTTTATTTAATAAATAATATTTTGTATAACATGATATTATATACATAATAATATTATTTATTTTAAAATATATGTTGTAAAATATACCTTAATTTAAATTTTATACTTTTATTATTTTATGATTTAACTATACATAATGTTAAGATTGATATATTACATTAAAAAGTCGAGTTGACCTAGTCTTGTCTAATATATTTTGAGTCTTAATTGGGTTGGGTTTAAGTTCAAATAAATGACCTAATAAAATTTTTGAACTGGATGGGGACATAGGTAAACACGTCCTAACAAATCTCTTGCTCACTTCTAATTCACTTCATATTATATCTCTTTAGGTTTTTAGTATGTAAAAAAGATTGTTATTTTAAAAGTTAAAAAATATTAATCAGCTTTTAGTAAAAATTCCGTTTATTAATATTTCGCCTATATACTTAAAAGAATTCGCAATCATATTTTAATTCTTTTAATAAAGATGTTATCGTCAAAAATAATTATTTTATCATTATAATTTGTATAATTAATAATTTTCTTGAAATGTATTATTATTATAAAAAACAAATAATATGAAACAAAGGAAATACATCGTTTTCTTTAAGTAATGTTCTTGTTTTTATTAAAGTTGTTATTTAATTTTTTATTATCTATCTTATTGATTAATTTCTTTATCCTTATCATTCTCTATTTATTTTTTTAATATCATAATAAATATATAAAATAATTAAAAATTAGATCAAAATAAAAGCATAATTAATAAAATAATAATTAATATTATTTTAAAATTTTAAAATAATTAATGAAAAGGATATTTTTAAAAAAATTGATGCTAAAAAAGAATAAAATTAATTATTATCTGTAACAATAATAAAGATAATATGTCTTTTTGGTTTACATATTTTCCTTTCCAATTTTACCCTTCAACTCATACATTTGTAACTCCTCACTCCTTCATTCAGGTTCCAAATTAAACATTCTCTCTCTGATATTTTGTATCCATTTTTAAAAACTTTTTTTGACATTTTAACTTCTATTTTATTTTACCTCATTATTTTATGAGAAATTAAAAGTATTTGTACTGGCAGTGTAAAATTTTACTAGAAAGCCAACCCAAAAAATTAAAACTTGTAAGAATATCTATAGTTTTACCAAAAAACCAAAGACCTGGTTAAAAAAAAGAAAGTACTAGAAATTCTTCAATCGCATCTCATCCTTGCCATGCCAGTTGCCACTGTCCTTTTCAGTTTTTTTTTTAGTCCCGCAATTTCGGTTTCAAACATACACTGTTCCACTTCCACGTTCACACTAATCAGCGCGTGAATATAATTAAATGTTCAAATATGGTTGTGTTAAAATAGTTATACAAAAGTTCCTATGGTATGCATAAAAAAAAAAGTTCCTATGGTGCAAGTAAAAGAAGTGTTGCAGTAGCAAGCAACACTATATTTACTAATGCTTTTTGTTTTCAGTTGGAAGATTTAAAATCCCAGAGTTTATATTCACTCGTGACACGAATCCGTGGCTGAGTTCAACTCTTTTAAATTGTATTTATTTTAACTTAAACGATACTAAAAAATTCACAGTTCTTCGCTTCAACCAACAGCAATATAATTGTGTATGATAATCATACGTGCATAAGATAGTTAAGTTAGTTAATTGTTAGTTAAAACTTAAAACTAGCTAGTATAATATCTGTATTTTCGGACAAATCACATTGATTTTTATCCATATTTTAAAATCACCTATATATATAATTAAAATTATATGTTTCAAAACCACATGTTTTTAACTTAAAATAATTAGCCTAAATATAATTAAATGTAAAATATTAGATAGCTAGTATTAATATAAAAGATTAAAGTGCAAAAATAATAAAAAATAAATAATTTCCAAAATTACCGTTTATTTCTCTAGTAGAACGATACTATATAATCGCGTGTATTTGAATAGTGATTCAATTCACTATCTTTTATTCCTTCTGTATTTGTGATATGGTATTAACCTTCCCAGACATCTTTAATCTCTCTTTGGTTGCATTATCAGCAACTTTCTTTCCTTTTCAATCATGGTTTGGCAGAGGATTGACAACATTGTGACTTATTCTTATTTTGTGTCAAAAGAAATTACCATCATTATAAAAAAAATGATGTATTTGCAATAAATATATACCCACACTAGTGATGCAAACGTCGAGGGTGGGAGTGATTGTGGTAGCAGTGACAGTGACCCACTTGTCTACTCTCTTCTCTCTCATGATTTGGATGAGATTGAGTGTCAATGTTCCTTCTGTGCTTGCCACTAATGATAAAGGATAAGGAATAATATCTTTCGATACATCTAATTAATTTAATGTTAATTTCTTGTCTTTATTTTATTTTGCTTATTTTTTAGAATAGTATTTTAAATAATATTGGCAAATAATTGATATTTAATAATTAATATAATTGAAATTTATTAGAATACTTAATTATTATACTAACATCAAAAATATTTTTTTTTTTTAAAATAGGTATGTTTTTCAACAAAATCTTTGATTACCAATGACTTTTCGTCAAAAAATCCATAGCTAATAACCTATTGCCTAACTGTGGGTAATTAATAATAGCAATTATCAACGACTTTTACTGTCACTAATTATCGACAGTAAAGCAACAGGTAATTGCTAATGACTTTTTTCCTTTGTCTACTGGAAATAGTTACTGAGCCCTTATTTTTTATTGATACATGTCCATCGGTAAGCCATCGAAAAAAGTGTGTTATCGACGAAATTATAGTTATACCAACGGCTTTTAGCTGTAGGTAACAACATATTTTCTTATAGTGAACAAGCTAAATGTAATTTATTGTACTTCAGTTGTTGTTATTTGGCTTGATTTGAAGGAGATTGCTGCTATCTAGCTTGACCTCAAAGAGATATTACAACAAGGCAACAACATAATGAATCTCAGATCTTCCAACTTAAAAGTGAATTATTCAAATTTCATTAGGACACCTTATCTATCAATTAGCTAATACTTTACAAAGCTCAAAGCATCATGAGAGGAGTTATCCACACAAAGGACAAATTTTATAGGCTCTACATACGATTTCCCACCTAGCTACAAAAGGCAATCTTTTATTGATCATGCTCGTAGTGTTAATCAGACTTCAAATTCAATTACTAATTTTGTTCACGACAACCAATTTGCAAAATAGCGGGGGATGATGATTAGCGACAGCTTCAAGACCGACTCAATTTTATAGGGTGTATCAAGTGAAAACTTATCTTATTGTAAGAAATGAGAATTATAAATCTGGACTATATAATCATATATGAATAGTTAAGATTAAATATTATTTGGTGGTCACATAATCACTTGAAAAAATGTGTGTTTGTAGATAGATAGATAGACACACACACACACACTCTTTTATAGAAAGAGGGAAATTAAATTACACAGGTGTAATTTACATCAACTATTACAACATTAATAATTTTATATTTTTTTGTTTTTTATAAATATCTTCCTTTGAAAACAATTATGTTTGAGGCACAACCAATAACTAAATGTGGACACATCTCCTAATGTGGATTCATCAATCACTTTATATAAAATGTGAATTTTATCGATCCAACCGTTCAATTAGATCTATATATTACCTTGACTATTTGTGTCAAGTTTTGTGAAAATTAAAAACAATAAGAAAATAATCAAATTATTCATGTTCTTGTATATTTTAAAAACATATATTATGTCGATTTTGGTGTATATAAATGATATATCAAATAAGTTTGGATGAATATAAAACTTGTAGATCTATGATACATGTGAAAGAAACTTTTAATCTAATAGTAAATTTTGAGATAAAATTATTTAATTAAAAATTATTAAATAATGTAATTTATACTAATATAATTTTATCTTTTTTTCTCTTTCTCTATCTATCTATTTATTTATCTATCGATAGATATATGTCAATTTTCTTAACGAAAGTGTCGATACAAACAACATTACCGTGTGTATTGTGCCTTGGGATGTTGGGCACAGTTTCCATCACCTAGTCACTTACTTTTTCTTTTTCCATCTGTGTTTCCTAGACTGAAATAAATTTGACTAGTCAACCAACATATCTGACCCACCCATAAGATGCATGACCCACCATATTTTGAATCAATCTTTGATTAACTTATTTTCAACATTGTCGTCATCCAAGCATTTACAAACAAATGTTTATGTCAATCAGCCTATTAAAACGACACAGGGTGCAAGACTAAATTTTCTCAGCATCCGAAGGATACATATTTCAAAGTGCGACGTCCAAGCATTTGCTAAGTTACATGAGTGATCTTCAAAAGATAATAAAAGCATGAAATTATAGTAACACTATCTTTTCTTTAACTAAATAGCCAATTTAATCTCTAATGATGCAGATTGTATTAATCATTAAATGATAAAGTTTATGCTCTAACTCTTACCATTTTGGAATGGTGATGATAACGAGGTTTGAATTTAAAACTTCATACATATTATTCAAGTTTCCTACCACTAAACCAACCTTAATTAGTTTTCCAAATATGTGTCTTGGACAAATAAATTCTTACATTAAATATTTTAGACTTAAATTTGGTTAATAAAATATAAATTTACGGATTTATTTAACGGACGAAATGTCTGTAAATAATTTGAAGTATAATTTTTATTATTTAGGTACTAAGTAAGATGATTGAAATTGTCTTTTAGGAGTTATAATTTAACTATTTAGGGAGTTTTGAGTTATCATTTTTTAGGATTTTTTTTCTCATTAAGAGAAAAAGTCAAGTCCGGCATAATTTTAAATAAAATCTAAAAAATAAAATAACTTTTTTAATGAAAAAAACTTAAAAATATAACTTTTATAAAAATTAATTAGAAAAAAATTACTTAAAAAAACTATAAAAAAATCATATCAAATGCTACCTTATTTGGTTTTTCCGTCATCCATTCCAAGATTCCTAATGAATCAAAAAATTCCAAGATTCCTGTCCAGCAGATATTAGGGGAGGCAACACACCCTATTCAAGAACAATTAAAATGTAGTGCGATTTCCGATATAAAAAATTAATTTAAAACCTAAAACCCCCTTTGATGTTTTTGATATAAACCACATGTTTCTTCCATGACTCAAGCTTGAAACCTCTGATTAAGTTATAATAATTTTGTGCTGGTTGATCCACACGCTCAATTATATCCCCTTTGATGTTTATTGTGGTTAATTAAATTTCTGACCATCTTCTTTGTAACTAGAACCAAAAGAGTGCCGTATGATTTATTAAACTTAGGCTCAAAATTTTATAAAATGAAAGAATGGCTGTTAACTTTCCTCTTGATTTTGATTAAAGAATAAGTCCCAAGATATATACAGATCGCTTGTGGAAAAAGGAGGAGAGAGTACTTTTTCTACCAGCTAAGCGACAAATCAAGTACCATGCATGTGAGGAAAGATTTAATTAGTTTTAGATCAATCAAATAATTAACGATAAGATGAAACTAATCATTTTGTCATGCATCGGCAAATAACGGGAATCCCAAAGTTTCCCATATATTTGGCTCACCCGTAGAATCTGAGTCTGTTGTTTTACAAATTTATGTTGGATGCATTTGGAAAAGTAAGGGGCTCCGAGTATTTTTCAAGGATATGCTCTAGTGAGTGTAATCTTTTGTCCCTATAAAATTCTTAGTGAGTTGAAATTAATATTTTCTGATCAGTTACGTACTTGTTAAGGAATGAATAAATTCAGATATGCCAATTATTTTTCACGGTTCAAACTTAACTTGCAAGTTGCAACTATATGTTAAGAGATTGTTTTAGCCATCATATCAGCAATGGATATCATTTATAAATCCCAATGTACAAATTTTTGAACTAGTGGAGTGGCAGCATCATAAACAATAAATAACCCTTAGCTATGTTAGTAAAAGAAATTTATTATTTCGTTATCCTTTAAAAAAAATACATTGGTTTTGGTGTGAACTGACTACAATGGGAAATTATGTCTCTTGAGTGACAATGGAAACAAAGCCTAAAAGAGTTCCATTGAATAAGTGGGAGTTAAGACACGTCACTGGCTGTAGGCAGATTATAATTCATCATCATCAGCTTCAGGATATGAGGGACCACCAGTACCCAAATTGAAGGGCCAAAAGAGCCTAACCAAGTAAAGCAAAATTGACTGATCAATTGAGAGCGAGTGATGACTAACTGGTGAGGTGGCAAGCATGGCTATGAGTAGTGTATGTATGTACGTGGCAAACGTGTACCATGTAACAAATTAAAACGATAAAAGAAGCAAATGGGGTGAACAGTACGAGCTTAGTGTGTGTGAATAAGTGAATACACCAAAAAATTGAAAGATATGAAAACGACGAAGATGAAGATCCTCTTTCACAGTCACCGGTGTCTCCAACCATCATTACCCGTCCACATCACCCAGACATTCAACAAACAACGACAAGAATAATTAATATCTAATTGCTTGTTATTTGGCTTGGGCCCCACGGCTCATCACGCACATCCAAAAACATCTACATTCTCGCCCCCTTCTTAGACTAAATCTCTGTTTTTCTTCATGTCCGATAATGGTATTTTTGTTTTATTTAATTAAATATAGGGTCAAGCAGAGACGGATTCAGAAACTTGTTAAAGGAGTTGTCAATTTTTTTTAATAAATATTAAATTATAATAATTAAATACATCATATTATTATTTAAGTTGTAAATATTATTTTTTTAAAATTTTATTTTTCATTATTATCATAATTAAAAATAATATCTCAACAATAACAATTAAAATATAAAAAATTAATCTCAAGACATAATATATACAGTTCTTAAGAGTGAAAGGAGAAGGGGGCAAGACCATGCTTGCATCCTTGAATCCGTCCCTAGCGTCAGGATATTTTTATTTCAAAACGAGGGTTAAAATGTTAGTTAAGAAATATGGGAATCCATAGTGCACGAGGTTTAGGTTTGGGGGTTGAGAAAATCGGCTGTACATGAAAATATTATTATATAATCTGAACCTACACATGTTTATGATTTAAGTAAATTTTCACATATAAAAAAAAAGTTAATAAAACTCGATTAACTGCATGTCACATAAATATTGATTGAGAACTTACACAAATGGTGATAAGAATTATATAATAAAAAATTATTGGTGGACATCAAACTTCAATAGACATTTAAAGAGATATAAAAAAAGAAAGAAAATATAAGTATAATGTATAATAGTATATGATAAAAGAGAACAACAAAAATAATAATAAACATTAATGAGATGTATGATATACAACAGTCATAAATCATAAATATTCTTCTTGAAAGATAATCTTATTCAAATCAAATAAAATTATTATAAACAACAAAACTCTGCATATTTAATGCACTGAACTCAAACTCTACGCCCTACTAATTCATCTATACAGTTAATAATAGGTCTCTGAATATTGTTACTTGTACACAATAATTTTTCAGTTCATGAGGGATGAATTGGGATGCGTGAGTCAGTGGTGTATGCGTGTGGACCAGCCTGGCCAATCCAACGACGGTGGGGCCCACTAATAGTTACATCCACTGACCCACTGGGGACAACGACTGAGGTTGGGGTACGTATGAAACCGTTGTCCAACAGATTTGAGTACAATTACTCGAATCTGAATGCTTTCTCTGCGTGCAAGCTAACCTCATTCGTCGATCTTATTGTACAGCAAAAGTTATCATTATCCTCTCTCTGTCTCTCTCGGGTAATGATCCTCATTTTCGGATGGATTGAGATAGAGAGAAGAGAACAAAAAAATAATGAAAAAAAGTGATAAATATACTATTTAATATGATAAAAAAATTGAAAAAAAAAGAAGAAGATAAAAATGAGTTGTAAGGGAGTGAAATATATAATAGACATTACTCTATATATATATTTATAGACAAGTCCTGTGGTTTCTATTACCAACCTCACTTTGCATGACTCCTCCTAAGCCATCTCCATTCTCTATCTTAATTTGCTCTCTTTCGGTTTTCCGTTCTTCTTTCTTCATGTTCAGTACCACCTAGACACGCAGATAGATACACCCAAATACACAAAGGCACGCCTTTTGAGACTCTAATAACCGAAGTGTGCTTAGTCTGATTCTGATTGTATGAATGGATCCTTCAAGTGGACAACCCCAGGTAGGAAGTAGGATGCATCATGCATGGATGGCCTGATTAAAACTTTAAAATAACATTCCTCCTTGCTTTTCCTCTTTGTTTCATGTGATTTACTACTTTTAAGGATGTGGTTGATTTTGGATTTTAGTTTTTCCCGAAGAGCAATTTTGAAGTATGAGTAATGAAATGATCCATCTTAATTTGCACAGAAGAATGGATTTTTCATACTTGCTAGATATAATTTCTTTGCTATAGGTATGGGAAAGTTCTATCATTCTTTCTTATTATATACGCTATCCATGGATTTTCTATCAAACTGGGTATGTGTGTTTCCAATTGAACTCTCGAAGCTGAGAATTTGAAGTTAGGGCCAATTAATTTATAACTTTCCCATCTTCATCATTGTGAATTACCCTTTAATCGACTATCAGCAAAATACATTGAAAATTTAGGTGTGTTATATATGCTTTTTCCGAGTGATTTATGAGTTTTTTTAATTGCTTTACCTATTTTCCATCATAAACTCTCCTTTTCTGATTATATATGTGCATGCAATTATGCATACATCATGCAAGATATATGTCACTCGGGGAAAATTTATTTGGCACTTTGGCCTCAACTATTTCATCCACACTCATAGGATTTTATATATTATGTTGCAGCAAATGTCTAGCCAGTCAGTGGAGAACATGTTAGGTTGCTCAAAGCCACAGCAAGAGAAGAAGCCAAGGCCTCATCCAGAACAAGCTCTGAAATGCCCAAGATGTGACTCCACCAGCACGAAATTTTGCTACTACAACAATTATAGTCTTTCTCAACCGAGATACTTCTGCAAGTCTTGCAGGAGATATTGGACCAAAGGAGGAACACTGAGGAAGGTTCCAGTGGGAGGAGGATGCCGGAAGAACAAGAGATCAACACCATCATCAAAGAGGGCTCAGGATCAGACATTCACACCCAATCCTAACCCACTCACTACACTCCCTCATTTGTCTTATGACTCCAACAATGACTTCACTCTAGCATTAGCTAGGTTTCAAAAACAATCAAGTGGGCAATTGGGTTACAATGACCATGATCTTTCAATTTTGGGGAATCCCACAGGCTTCTTTTGTGATATTCTTGTCAATTCAGACATGAATCCCTCCCCAGCAAACCCTTCATTTTTGGATGCAATTCGAACTGGGTTCCTTGAAACACAAAATAATCTTCAGAATTTTTATTGTGTGTATGGAAATGGGGACATGGGGGAGGTGGATAATGGCAATTCTGGCGGGGTTGGGGTTAGTGGAGAGATGATACTCCCTTATGATCAAGTGATAAGCAATGCAGCCACTCAATCAGCGAGTGTAACTAGCATGAAGCAAGAACTGTGTAGGGGTAGAGAACAAAGTGATAGGAGGGTCTTGGGGAGTTTCCCATTGCAGCTGAATGGAGACACAAACATGGATGAACTTGATTCAGGAAGAGCAATAAGTTGGAACAGTTTCACATCTTCTTGGCATGGGCTTCTCCATAGTCCCCTAATGTAGACCCCTTGTGTCCTTTAATGTTTGACTAATTTGTCAATCTTAATTAAACTGTCAATCCTCTTGAGTAGTTTTAATGGGTTAATAGGATTTGATTCACTTGGATCCACTTTTTCTTGTATTTTTTTCCTGCTTTTTTAGTTCCCCAAACTGCCAAATTTTTTGTACTATTGTCTTCTTATTGATGAATAGACTAATGAAATTTCAGATTTGTTTGCCAACCAATGCAATGGAGCTGGAGGGAAATATATAGAGCATCATTTGCTTATTTGACAGACAGAAAAAAGAGAAGGAATGAGAGTGATGTGTCGCAGTTCATTTTGTACAACCTGACCCCAAGCTTCTGAAGTCTGAACAGTTAGAATCATTGTTTCAGACTTTCAGGAGCTTTGGGTTTTAAAATAGTAAGGTTGTTAAGATATTCCACCATGATTGCATCTTATTCACGTCAGGTAGAAAATGGAGTTAAAAGAATTAAAAATAAAAGGTTTTTATTAGAAAGTGTAATAATATATTTATTTATAATTTTTAATATAACGCTTCCAATAAAAACTTTCTAATTTCTATATATTAATTTCTTAATTAGTGTCCTAAGAACACTGATTAGCAAGACTCTTACTAAAATGTGTTGTTAAATTAAATTGAATTGAGATATCTTATTTATATAAAAAAATTATACAATACTTTATAAAATATTATTTTTTATCTTTCTTTATTACATTATTTATTTTATTTTTTATTTTATTATCTTTTTATTTGTAAAAAAGTTATATAAAATATTGTATAAATAAAATTTCTCAAACAAATTAAGTAGTGAACATATGGTAATGAGATTTACTATTAAGAAATAAGAAGAATTTCTCGTGCTCCTAAGAAATAGAAATTTTAGTGAGGCATGAGGGCCAAATTCGGAAAGAAATTTGTCTGCCTAGGCCTTTGGCAGACCAAATCCAACGTAGGATTTGAGCGTGAGTAAACGGTCAGTCATCAGTTTGAAAATTACATGACTATCAGAATGTGAATCAGTAACAAGCTAACAAATTAGAGAACAAACATAAGGAGGTTGTTTTTCTATTTTTATATTTGTTAAGAACTTAAAAAATAAAAATCAGAAATAGAAATAGCCTATTTTAATTAGAAAAACGAAGCTTAAAATACAAAACAACCAAACTAACTAAAACAATAATCTATCAATATATTATTATTAAATACCGTTAATTATTTATATTTCAACAAGTACTTTTGATGTAACAATTATATGATGAAGTATAGTTGACAAATAATCACACCTCGTAAGCATGTGTGATCTAGGATTCGATACTCAAGTCTATGTATATGGAAAAATATCTATTAAAAGAAGAGATCGATCAATTAAAAATAACTTTGTGTTAATTTTTACAATTAACAATTTTTTATAAACATAATTTTTTCATATTTCTTAGTTGTCGTCATGAATTCATATGTGTATCCTCTAGGATTCAGATCAACCTTTTAGGCTAAGTTGGTGCTAATCTCACAGGCTGACTTGATTCCAAATGTCGATTACTATGCTCAGTTCATGGGCAACCAAGTTAGTTGTTAAATATCTTGGCAGTTGAGGGTGAAGAGAAATGACATTTTAATTGTCAAGTCATATATCCATTTTCAGGTACACGAGGAATGGGATAGAACACTCTTTTGAATGGATCAGACGTAGTTGATCTTTAGGCAAATCTCTAGTCTTGATTGGAACAATGTGTAATTTAATTATTGCGTACATGAATTATTTTTCTTTTAGTGTTCAAATTAGCTTAATTTATGTTTTAAAAAGAATACCGAGTATCTGTTTTTGTAATATTAAGCTAAATCAAACATTCAAATTTTTGAAGAATGGTGTTAGATATAAAAATATCACAAGAATAAAATTTCACAAATTAATATCATGTCCCTTTATTGTTTTAAGTTGAAGAAATCGTTTGCCTTCTAGTTCGCAAAATAAGATCACTGTTTCGTCCTTGTAAGTGAAGGCTGAATGGGAAGGAAAAGACCGATCAATGATGGATGGATATTTAGTTGAATAATAACAGCCGAGGATAATCTAGAACCATATCGTCCATTAACCTTGGTTTAACTTTAAACCGACCGTCTCACGTCACTTCCCTCAAAGTGCAACAACTGTGTGAACATCTTGAGTTTGGGCTTCAAATTCTCTAAAAATATGCGAAAGAACCGTTATTAAAGCTCCAAGAGGCCCAAAAGATCGGATAGTGGAGTGGTGTTGGTCAATGCCAATCAGATTTACAAAACAACCGCACCCAGCGGGACCCATTACGAACCTGGAGGGAGATCCAAGTTGAATCACATGGCACTGCCACTCAAGTGCCAATAACACATTGAGAATCTCACATACACGTCCTTCAAAACCTCTTAAATTATGAAAATGAAGAGAATGTCTTTAGTGTGGTTTTGAAATAAATTTCATCACGTCGTGATAAAGTGGCAGGATTCTGATTATTTCGTCTTATATTTATGAATCCGAACGATCAATTCCACGTTAAGCACGCATAATTTAGAGGGAATAAAAAATACATTTGGATTATATGTTAATACCTGGTAAGCAGAGAAGAAACTAATATTGAGACGCAGATGATCAAATCTGTGCTTCCGGAAGGTACCAAGTTACAAAGAACATATAGTTTCATAGATTTTCTAGATAGTGAAACGATGGATCATATAGAAGGGCTTAATTCATTCAACTACTAGGCAACTCTAGACAATGTTCACCAAACAAAGGAGGCTAGCGGTCAGACAAAATTGCATAACATAAACATTACAATAACACAATATTAATGGACTACATATTCAAAGGGCGTCATGAATCAGACAGTGACTATTTTTGAGGTTTCCTCCACAAGACCCCAATCTTCTTCAGCATGTTACCATTTTTCTTAGTCTGGAAATCATCATCAAGTTCCTCACAAAAAGGTGAGTACTTATTCATTATAGAGTTATAGTTGTTGTCCAAAGATAATGACCTCTCAGTGAGCTTCCCATTGTTCCCTGCTGAGAGCATAGCAGCAGCTGCCTCTGCAGCCTTCCTCCATTGATCAGACTGTACCTTCAATCTTCGTAGTTCTGCTTCTATTATTGAATTTGCTGCTTGAGCTGCTTCCAGCTGCTCGGCCACCCTTGCCGCCTTTCGGTTGCTCCTATCTGCATCTTCCATCACAATACCGAGTTTCATAACAGCCTCGTGTTCAGCAGCCTTAACTGCCTCTAGTTCTGCAGCAACTTCCTCCCTCACTTTACCACCATCACCATGTGCAAACCTCTTACTAATCTCCAACTTCAGCATTTCATTCTCTTCAGATATGCTTTGCAATGTTGTTTCCTTGTCCATCAGATCAGCCTTCAACTCAGCCACACATTCATCTAGTCTTTGAAGCTCCTTCCTAAGTTCAAGTTCTCTTTGGGATGGCATGCTTTTTTCAAGTTGCAAATTCAACTTCTCATTCTCCTCCACAATGCCTTGCAACTCAGTTTCCTTATCCATTAGGTTTGCCTTCAACTCTTCAATATCAGCTTTCTTTCTTTTCAATTCAGCCTCTAGCTCAGATTCCCTCTGGCTTGATTCTGATTTTATCTGTTCAATCAACTCATAGGCTTTCCTGATCTTCACGGAACACTGAATCTGTTCTTCCTGGTACTTAGTCTCAGCAGTCTCTATGGCAGACCTCAGTGGTCCTACCTCAGACCTCAAAGAATAAATTTCTGCTTCAATGCGATTAGGATCCTCACCCTTTTGTAATATCTCAGCTTTCAGCTCCATGTTTCCATCATCTGCAAGATTTAAAGAATGGTTGCATTTGTTACTGATGAGGCCAAACTCAAGTTTGCTTACTAGTGCCTCTAGGGAGTTCACCCGTGCTCGAGATTGGTCTAACTCCAAAGCAGCAGAGTTGTAACCATGCACAGCTTTAGCAGCATCAGCCCTGAGGAACTCAACAGTTCTTTTTGCAGCCTCGAGTTGCCGCAGAGTCTCATTGACCAAAGCTTGTGCCTGAGCTGACTCTTTGGAATCCCTGAGTTGGTTTTTCATGTTCTCCACAAGTGAAAGAGATTCTGCCAAGTTATCCTTCAAGTTTAGTAGCTCCACGTCTGATGATTCTGCGATTTGGGTGTGTGCATTCTCACAATTAGCTACCAATTCAAGTTGAACCTTGAGCTGCTGAATTTCACTGATGGCAGAGGTCAGCGCAGCAGTGTTGTCTGAGAGCTTCTGTCGGGCAGCCTTGAGCTCCGATTGCCACGCCTTATCATGCTCTTCTATAGTTTTCTGGAGCTCAAAAACACGAGCTTGTTCAGTAGCAGAGAACTTCAGAAGTTGCTGTTGAGAATCTTCAAGTTTCACGGATAGGGAAGCTAGTTGCTTCTTGGACAATTCAGCATCTTGCTGAGCTTGCTTCTTGCATGATTCAGACAAACTGAGCTGGTTCCTCACCACCTTCAAATCCTCTTTGAGCTGATAAATCTGAGATTCCAATTCAGATATTCTGCTTGGACGCTTCCTCTAAAGCAACAAAAAATTATAATGGTTTAGAATTCTGACACAAATTTCTAACTGTAGGATGATTGTTATGAAGGTTTTATAAAACAACACACCATATTAGTGCTTCCAACATGAATTACAAAAGCCCAAGTACAACAAAATCAGAAAAGATTAAGTAAACAATAGAGGATCAGAATTGGATGAACCTAAGCTTTCACAAGTCTTGAATATACAATGCCTTCACACGTATATAGAACCAATGATAAGTTATTACATGGCAGTCGAGTAGCTTATTCTACCCACTCTCTTAATTGAATCGAATACCCCAGATGTTCAAGAACAGAATCCTTCAGAAAGGTGCCTTTAATATCTATCTAACTGATAACGTGCATTTGTACCGGAATTAAGTGCCCACAATATTAGACGCCCCATAATTACCTTCTCATTAGCACGATCAGTATATTGTCCAAAAATATCAGCAAAAATGAAAAGTAAAATAAAAGCCAACTCTAGGCCCTCAACTAATTAGTTAACACCACCTTTTCAAAAAGTAAGCCTTGAAAAAAAAAAAAACATAATAATAACATCCTACAATTTCGGCAAAAATCAAAAGCGCTTTTAGTAAGCATAAAGCTTTGTTTATATTTTTTGAAAAAGAAATACTCTAAATTAAAAACAGATTTTTTGTGCTTGTTATCTTCTCAAAAAAGCACTTTCTAATCAAAAGCACTATGATTTTGTTACACAATAAAAAAAGTGTTACCTCCGGAGCGGGGCTTCTGGGTGATCTGCGCTCAGTGACTTTGGGACTTCTTTCCTTTGATGTTTTATTAGCTTGGTTTAATGAAGAAGCAGTGTCTAGTGTAGCAGGCCTGAGTTGGCGTCCACCACGAGGGGACACCTTCTGAGGCACTTCGGAGGAGCTAGTTCTGAAATCAGAATATCCAAGCGTTATGAGTTATGTTGATCATGTAAACAAAAGAAATTGCATTGGTAAATGGAAACTCCATCTCTCAATTCTAGGAATAAAGACCAGCAATAAACGCTTTTGCCATATAAAGCAAAACCAAAGTCTTTAAATCACTCGGAAATCTGAACTTGCTAACTCATTAGAGAGATTCCTTTATATGGTTGAGCATAGAGTAGTAGAGTAGATACTCCAAACCATTGGACAATTTAAACAGACAAGACGCAGATTTAAAACCGAAATTACAATTACTATTGTTGTAATGAGTAATTGAGTACTATAAATACGTGAGTAATACTCCTGTAAGTTACAATCAAGTCTTGTCAGAAGTAACGTAAGTGTCATTAACCGTATAATTAATTTAACTTGAAAATTAAAACTTTCTCCAAGCACAAGTTCAAAAATCAATATTATGATATTACTAATTTATAAGGAGATAATAATAATTATAGAAATTTCAACTTCAAAATTCCAGGAATTGACCAAGAATGTTATTGTTTCAAGATATATTATCACTATTTACCATCGTACAATCAATGGTACTTTTTTTTGGTAGATACAATCAATGGTAATTAGCGACGGGACTATCTGATGCTATTGCTCTATCCAAAAAATATAATAATTGTTACATAAAGTAACATTATAGCCATTTGAAAAAGATAGTACTCATATTGATGCAGAGAAAACAATTCCATTTAGAACCACCAACTTTTGTTCATATTATTATGATTATAATTAGTATAATAATTAGGAATAACGTCCCGGGTCCCAATCTCCCATTCCGCAGTTAATGCCGCCTATAAACGCATTTGAACAAAAAATTATTAGCCTTTTGAAAAAACAAAAAGTCCAGCAAACATAATTAACGTCAGAAACTTGAGCTTATTACCGGAATGGACAAAACTTACACAGTACTTTACATACTGTTAATGTTGTTCTCCAATCAGAAATAGAATTTTACATTAGTAATCTGCATAGTAAAAATATGCATTAAAGAATTATGTATATTACTGAGATAAAACTCTACCTCTGATTAGGGAAGTGCATCAAAGTACTTATACTGTAACTAAGTTTTCTCCTACAATTCCATTTAACGAATGAAATTAACAAAGAAAAAAAGAAGAAGGCAAGCATCATAATTTAAGCTTCTTACTACCCAGATTCCAGAATGTTTCAATACCATAGCTAATGTGGAGAGAGTTACGCAGAAACAACGTTGAATCGAAAAGGACAAAGTGTGTAGAGTCGACAAACATTTGCTAGCGTTGGTGCCAACCATGTGTGAACTTTTAACTAGACCCACCAATGCCGAACAAAGTTATATACAGCTTATGCGCTAAAGCTTTATATCCTTGAGCACAGTGTTCCAGATAAAGTAGTTGACATTTGAATTTGAAATATGAGAAATGCCACATCAATTAAGGTGGTGAACAATCCCGCTGATTTAGCCTTTTCATAGCATATAAACAACCAAATACTATCATTTTGAACTAGGAAAGTAAAGAAGCAACGTTAAAAACATAAAAAAGCAATGGCCAAGCAATTCAAGCTTACCTTGTCTTTGGGGTCGTCTGCATGGTTTAACTGCCTTGTATGCCAGGAAAGTAAAACGGGTAAATAATTAGGACCTCGCTACTTGAATGCTCCCTGACCCACAAGGACTATAACAGTTCAGAAAAATATCATTAACTGATGAGACAAGGGAATCCAATGTGAAGGTCAATGAAGTTGGGGGGAAAATAAATAGGTTCATGCAGGATGAATGCACTCCTAATCATCACATACGAAACCATAAATGTAAAACAATTGCTTACAGCAATTTTCATTTTTCATTTCTAAAAATTACCCGTTTATTCTTCCCTTTTCGACGTGCTAGAAGAATATATATCTAAAATTGAAGACATCACTTAAAAAATACTAACATGACAGAGATTATGGGTACCATTATAAAAAAAATAAAAATAAAAATACGATCGAATTGGTATAACATGTCAACTACAAATGAAAAAATTAAATTTTAAGTAAAGTGTGTATTTTACAAAAATAATTACCTTTTTTTAGTTGAAAAAAAAGGTTCATCCAAACGCACAAATCTCGTCTTCGTACTTGAAATATTTGTGATAGATGAATTTAGTCCTTAAAAAATTATTACAATTCATTTAATTATGAAATGAAAATTTTAGACATCAAAATAATCCTCAAAAATACTGTTTACCTTTGTAAATTGGTGTCGTAATCACCCTATAAAAGACAATGTGTCGTTTTATTAGCTGCTGATATGACTAGATCTTTCGGTCAAAAAATCCCAGATTATATTTAAGAGGGACGTACAATTTCAAGAGAAAAGGACGAAATTACAGGGGCGTCCAAATCGTCATTAAAATTAAACGACGAAGATACCGAATTTACCCATATGTGCCAGCCAAATACCCTAAAACACCATGCATGTACGATGGGCTTTTTTGTAATCGCAAATGAAAAAAACTTCTTAACGTCCCATTTAGCCGTGAAAGAAATCCAATGAGTTGAGTGATCGATCCCTCGGCTCTTACACATTGACATTTTCCCATAAAATTTTCAACAAGGAAGGAAACAGACATGATGATCACATAGGTGAATGATTTCTATAACAATTTGACATGTGTGCTTGCAGGACAATGAACAGGGAAACAGCAAAACAAATAAATAAATAAATAACACGAAAATCACTTCACTTAAGGAATTTCATTTATTTAGAACAAAGGAATCAAATCTAGATCAAAGGAGAAAGCATCGGCAACACCATTAAAATCTGCAACAAAAGTAGGTAACGGAAGACCCAACTTTTGAAATTAAAAATGAGAGTGAAGGAATCACCATTTAGAGAACTAGTAACAAGTACTTAATGGAATCCAACTCTTTTAAAACAAGCACGGAACTAACAAAGAAAGAAAACAAACAAGTACATAATGGAATCCAACTCTTTTAATACAATCTTGCATTCCAAAATGAAAAGGAATAAGATTTTATATCTATTTCTATTGTTCAAAACACATTTCCCTCATTAATATACACTCAATTTGCCTTTGAAAAGGTATGTGTTAAAACATAAAGCCACGAAACCTTGCAGCTCCTGAACTTCGAAAAAGAGAACCGCGTTGATGCCGGTTTTAATTTTAGCATAACTTTTCCATATAAATAAATTATGTGGCAGTTTAAAGTGAAAAATTCGGTCAAAAAGGAAACGCAGAAAGAGCTTAAAAAAGCATCATAGCACCATTTAAGTTCAATTAATAAACTTTAATTTTCCAGAAAATTAAAATAATAAACGAAAAAAAACCATTTCACCGAGGGAAAAAAATCCTAACAAGAAGAAGGGGATGATGAAATTCAAACCTTTTAAGTTATACGGATCCTAATGAAGCACACTTATGACTTATGAGCCAGGATATCTTCTTTTCCAGAGTGTGTTACGATGGTAATTAACCTGGACAAGAAGTAATTAGCAAGATAATATTTATGCACATATTATAATAACCTGCCTCCCAAATTTCATGCATTTTCCTGAACCCAAACGACAAAGCAGAAGAAGAAACGACATGGCATGAGTCATACCCCGAGTGTGAGCCTGCGAACATATTAACTCAGAGTTGAATGTTTCTTGAGTTTTCTCGCTGTTGAGCTCTTGTCCTCTCCTGTGTGAGCGTGTGTGCATCTATCTGCCACTGCCTTGTGTTTTATTAACTAATGGGAAGGAGCAGTGATGACGTGGTGGACTGTAGTAGAGAAACGCGAATGGGTGCGTGAAGGGGGGGGTGGGGTTACAGAAGAGTCCTTGGACCTTAGACATTTGTCCTTTCACAACGTTAATTGGTTTGAAGTAGGACCTTGCGTCCGGTCGCAGTAGATACGCACTAGGATTTTAACCAAAAGGAAAATGATTTTTAAATACCTTGAGCATATTTATACTTTGGGAGAAATGGAAAAAAAAAAAGAGATAAGTAATTGATGTGATTAATGATGTAATGTGACAGAATAAAAGATAAAAAAAAATGAGAAGTGTTAATAGAGTGTTTAAAATTTGTGAGTATCTAAATATAAGCACTCTACCCAAAAGCACATAGGTAGATTTTTTCTTGCTGTACGTTTTTTATTACATGCTGTTTGGACACATAATTTTTATTAATTTTTGACTTTTTCAAAAGTTTTTAGAAAAGTTTATAGAGAAATTAAATTTTAAATATTTTTCTAATTTATAAAAGTTATAAAAAAAAGTTAAGTATATATCATCTAAACACTAAATTAGCTTGTCTAAAAAAAAATTACAAAATAGAAATTTGAGATAAGCTTTTCTATTATAAACTTTTTTAGATAAATTTATCCAAACAGACGCATGATTACTGACTAGTGACAGCAAATAAGACTGAAAATGGGTTACAATCTAATTTATTTTTTAAACTTAAACTTTGATATCACTTATTTATTTCATATAATTTTTTTAAGTTTGTGTTTGTTTTAAAAAAAAATTTAAAATTTTATTTAATTATTTAATAAGTCAATAAACTTAAAAATATTTTTAAAAATTCTTTATAATTTAAAATGTTTGTAATTAAATCTTTATACACTAACAGTTCTATAACTCCATTAATTTACATTTAACTTAATTGTGCTTTTAGCCTCTCAACCTTTTTCTTATTTACAATTAAATTAGAGTGTAAGTGATATGTAAAAATGGAAAAGAATTAATAAAAGTGTTAAAGGTGGGGAATTAAACTCTCAACCTTGAAGTTCACCAACAACTAGGGGTAGAAATAGGTTAGGTCGCCTGTCAAAGGCCTATGGCCTGGCCTACATAAGGTCTGGCTTGGCCTAGCTCGTTTATTAACAAAGTCAGGCTTAAGCTTTGCAAAAAGTCTATTTAGATAAAAAGGCCAGGCCTTAGGCCTTAAAAAAAGTTTATTAAGCCTAACAGGCCTGCCTATATATATATATATATATATATATATATATATATATATATATAATAATAAAATATTATTATATTATATTATATATATATAATTATATAATACATATATTACATATAAAAATATAAAAAAATATGTAATTTCTAATAGGCCTTTTAGTTCAATAATCTTTTTTAGACAAATAGACCTACTTAGGCCAATAGGCTTATCAACCTTTTTATAGGTTTTATAAGAAAATAGGCTTTTAAGCAGAATTACAGGCTAGACCAGGCTTTTACATAGGCCAAGCCCAGGCCTTCAAAAAAGGCCTATAATAGATAAATAGGTCAGACTCAGGCTTTATATTTTTAATAAAGGTCAGACTTAAGTCTATCAAAGTCTAGCCTGGCCTAGCCTATTTCCCCCTACCAACAACACTAAACCACTAAATTAATGACTTTATTTAATATGTAAATAAAAATTATATTATATATAACTTAAACGGAAAAACTAAAATTGCACATATATTTACAACTACTAAATAAAATAATATTAACATTAATATAAACTAATAATATTAAAATTAATATTAATAAATATAAATTAACAACATATACTAAGGACTAAAATTATACATATATTTACTACTAGTAAATAAATAATATAATATTATAAAAAAATAAGACAATAACTTATACTTTTTAATGCTATATATCTTAATCACTCTATTTTAAATAATTTTCTTTATTATAAAATTGTGTTATTTTAATTTTTTAATCACTTATTTTAAATAATCTAAAACATAAAATTTTTAATTTATTAGTTTTTAGAATTTTTTTTTTCATCTAAACCATTTGAATTTATTTAATTATTTTATTTTTAGTATTTGAATTAGAGAAATAAATATTTATATCACTATATGATAACAATTTCTATCATATTTACAAAAACATTTATTTTTTAATATTTCATGCTTCAATTATAGTGAAAGTATATAACTTTTACTCTTTTAATTATGTTATTATTGTCATTCTTATTTGCGTTTGGAGTTTCTCCAAAATTATATGTAGTTAATATTGTAATTCTGGTCTTTTTGATAGTACTTGTAGAATAGTTGATTTAATTTAAAAAATAGTTATAAGAAATTTAAGTGATAATCTTAATTTATTTTACATCTTAACGTTAGCTACAAATTGATATTTTAAATGAAAATGCTTAAATATTATTAAAATTGTTCACTTAATTTTTTATTTATATACTCTAATTTTAAATTAAAACAACACATGAACTATAACAATAACAATTTTTGAATATTATTGTTATGGATATTATTATTTATTTAGTATTTTTATTAAATCTTTAATAATTTATATATTTCTTATATTTGCTAATCTTTATCTTTATATATATATATATATATAAAAGGTTTCTAGGGTTTTAGAGGAGCATTAATTGGCGACATTAGGATTTTAGTAGCTTTAAATAGGATTCCTTAATGTTTTCATTAGGGTTTTGTAAGCATTATATTGTAAAATCAATTTGAATTTTAATGTAATAAAAAATGATTATATTGATTACCTCCAAATTGATTATAAAAATTTACTATTATATATATTAAATAGTACTTTTATATTATATTTAAAGCATATATTATAATAGTATAATATATAGTATAATAATAGTTATTATGGTAATGATTATTATTTTAATAAAGGTAATTATTTTAAAATAAGGTAATGAAAATTTACAAAAAATATTGTATATATTATATTATATATTATAATAATTAAAGGTAAATATATTATTTTAAAATGTAAAATTAAAGACATTAATGTAATTCATAAATATATATATAATTAAGGTAAGTGCCCTTTTATAAATCATGTTATTTAAATTTATTTAATTATATTAAATATTAATTGTGGTAACTTACACAATTGAATAGAAAGTATAAAACTTCTTTATTTGATTAATAAATTTCAATCAAATATATATTTTAATTTAAGAAATCCAGCCTATTGTGGTGAGAATTAATTTTAAATATGGTAAGAATTGATATATGGTGTAATAAAAAAGTGGAATTCATTTTAATTTATTATTCCATATATTATTCTATTATATGATGAATATTTCCAAATTCAGTATACTTTCTAATATAAGTAATGAAAATTATTTTAAGATTAATATATATATAAGAAAGGTTGCTAGAATATTTTTTCCCCTTTCAAACTAAGGGCATATAAGTCATTTTAAATTTCTTGCATTTAGTAGGTTATATTAGTCATTTGAAATTTTACAAATTAAATTTATTTATAGAAAATTTATTTTAAGTAGGTGGATTTTGAGAATTAAATTTGAATGGTAATTATGTCATTTAATTAGGTCATTAAAAGTTATTATTATTTTCAACTCACCATCTTTTTCTTTTACCGTAACACCACTTCATATTCCAATATTTTCTACCACTATCTTAGGGTTTGATAACACTGTGCTTCTAATCCTATGTTGTCTTGCACAACATTTGAACTCTTACTAGGAGTGATAAAGTTGAGAATAAGGTTAGCCAAATTAGGAGATTTATAATAAATTGACGTGAAACGAAAGCTCCTATACTCATTTTCTTCATTTCTTTTAAGGTTAAAACATAAACTTAGTATGTGATATATATTTTCTCTCTCTCTCTCTCTCTTTTTTTTTCTGTGTATAACATTAGTGTCAACTTTTCTTAGTTGAGGTTTGCGTGATGATGTCGGGATCGGCAATAGGAGTTTAAAGATGGTAGGTTTTCTGCAATAGGTCACAGGTTACTATGCATAGACATGATTGTGGATTCGAACAATATTAACGGGAAAGACATGGTGGTGGTTTCATGTTGTTGCATTACTTTTTTTATATTTTCTCTTTTTACTCTTTCTCTATTTTTCTTATTCCTTTTTTTTTTCTTTGGTCTTTTTGTTTTATAATTCAGATAATTGTTGAGGTTAAATAATTAAATTTAAATTTATTAATTTTAATGATGTAAAACTGTTACAAATACTTAAAAATTTAAACTATAAAAATGTTGTAAATACTTTTTTGAAAATAAGAATAGTTAGGGTTAAATTAGTAATCTTAAAATTATTAATTTTAATTATTTAATAATTTTTATACATGCGTTTTTAAAATTTTAAACTTTTACAAAATGTTATAAGTGTTTTTCTTGATAATAGGAATAGTATGGATTTCTTAAATGGTAAAAGCATTTATAGCACCATAGCATAATCCCTATATGTGTGAAATGAATTATTCAAATAATAGAAAACCTTGACGTTGTAGTGCTTTTTACACAGGCTATAAAAATGAAATTTGTTTTAATATAAATTTGTCTTTAGTATAAACTCTTTTTTTTTTTACTTACATCAATTTTATAAAAATTAATTAATAAATATGATTTTTAAAAAATTATGATATTATTGTTATTTTTTATTTTTTTTAACAATTAATTTCATTTTGTATAGATGAACATGGTTATGAATCCTATTTGAAGGATTCAACTATTGTTTAAGAAGTTATAACTCAAAATATCACAAATCTACAAGATGAAGTTAGAGTTTCTCGGCTTATAACTTCATGATGTGCAAAAACCGTAAGTGCATGGTTGTCGTCAAATAATAATTAAAAGATCGTATCCACAGTAATTGCTGGTTGAATAATTATCGCTAAATAAATAGAAATCAAACAAGAGGAATTTTAATTGGGAAAATTTAGGGTAGAGCAATTGAGAGAAAATACGATTTAGAAATTAAATTAAGTTGTAATTAAAATTGGATGTAATTCAACAAGGAAGGCTTCTAGGATTGAGGTTTTACACTATAACGCTTAATGTCTTAATTTTGCTACCTATGTGCTTCGCTTGTTCTCATTGAAGGTGAATTAACCTAAGGTATCCTTCGTTCTCTTTCAAGATACGAAAGGGTTTCTAACCAAACTTACCACCTACTGTCATGATGATTGTGTTCAATTAGACCCAATAAGTTTTTTGTTAATTTAATTATTCTTCAAAGGCTTTAACCTACTTTCGTGGTTTAAACCTAAGTTCCTTTCTTATGGGTTCCATGTTTGAGTTCACCTTTTAGTACTTTCCCAAATCCTTAAGATTATGAAAAACACTGGCCAATTCATTTAGCATAGATAAATTAATAGAAGAGAAATCAAAAAAGAAACAAGATCACACATAGACAAGCGAAAATCAATTCATTAAGATAATTATAGGGCTACACCCAATCCTAGAAAGATAAGGTTCTACTCACACATAGTCATGAGAGAACGCCAAAAAGAAAAGAGAAAGAACACAAAAACAAACTCGAAGATAATTGAAGAAGAAGAAAGCAATCACCAATTCTTTGTGCTTCAAATAAAATTCAAAGAGATCCCCATAAAATCCCTAAGAATGTCTATTTATATCTAAACTACAATTGGTCCAAAGTTAATCCTTAAAAGAAAATTAAAAGCTTGCAAAATCCATCAAGTATTTTTGCCCACCTCCTAGTGATAGGCACCACTGGCTGGCAGTAGACGTGCAAGAGTCAATTTTTGCTCTAGGGGATGCACCACCACGTGGTGGCCAATGGCAGACACACAAGTGTGGATTCAACATTAAGGAATGTGCCACCGCGTGGTGGCGAGGTCTCCAGAGCTTTTTCTTCAAATTTTAACTTTCCAAATGCTTTGGGATGACTCCCATGCTTTCCAAATGGACTTCTAAGCACTCAAAGGTCTTCAAATCATTTAGAGGACTTCCAATTGTAAATCTTTCGCTTTCCAAGCCTAAGCAACCTATAAGATTTTCCTAAAACCAAAGACAAACAAAGAAAAAGACGTAACATGATACAAGAGGGGAAAATCATGCAATTAGACACATTACTAGTCTTAAATCGTAATGAAATGCATGCAATATAGTAATAAAAACTATACTAATCAAGTTATAAACTGCGTGCATCACTTCGTGAAATGGAAGCATAAGAAATAGCAAAGTCAAACATTGATGAATTTTATGGATGTATCTATAATGAAGAAACAAGGCATACATGTTTGTTATAGATTCCTCTACAGTGACTATTATAGGGGATATAGTCCATAAAAAGGATCTATTATAAAAATTATAATTTTTGTACTTTTCTCTAATTTATTATTGTATTAATTTTAAGAAGAATATATATTTTTCCTTTATAGTGTTTTCTCACCTAATTTTATTGAAGTTTTTTTTTTATCTAAGCAAATTTATTTTTTTCCCTAATTAATTTAAATTCAATTACATGATAACATTTTAAAATTAATCCATGTGTTTGTTTTTATCTTTTCCAAGTAAATTAAATTTAGACTCTAATTTGTTCGTGTTTTTAATAGTTTTTAATTTATTGCTATAATAATTAAATATAAAATTTTAAATCTATAACTTCACTTTAATTTATTTTTAAACTAATTTAGAAATTACTTGTATTTTAATTAATTTTTAAATAGATTAGATAATTTAATTTGCTAAGTGTACTTGAAAAATAAAAGTTAATTAAAGATGAATGACAATAGACATAGAAGAGATAATGTTATATTATTATTATTATTATTATTATTATTATTATTATTATTATTATTAAATTAATATAGAATATATTGAAGATTTAATGGAATGAAATATAAATTGTCTATTAAAGATGAAAATATTATATTTAACAATTTTAACATTAATATTAGTAATTATTCATATCAAATGAGCTATAAAATCATACTCGAATGGTTAAGTTAAGAAGTTATCTTTATGTATCAATCTTTATTGCTCAAAGTTTAGATTTAGTGGTTAAAAGTAAATTCACTTGATCATTTAACTCTCATATTAATAAGGTATTCTCATTTTACACATCATTCTTTAATTTCAAATAAAATTATTGGGAAGTATGAATTTTGATTTTTAAATAATCAACAAAATTTTCATGTTAATTTTACTATTAAGCAATTCTACTGTCAACAAACAACTAAATGCTAATCAATGTCTCTTTGATCTATAGTATTTTCTTTAATAAATAAACTAATTTAAAAACTAAAATAGAATGTGGCAAGGGAGGCAATTCATTGTAGACCTATTTACCATTTTTCATGCAAATTTAATATTTAAAATCTTAATAAGTTTTAAGTAAATCATTACTTATTATTTATTTATTATTTTTTCATCTAATTAATTTAAAAAATACTTTGTTGTAGTATAATTATAAAATTTTCATGCGTTGCACGGTAATATCATTATTATTATTATTTTATTATTACTATTTTTATTAGTTATTAATTTTTTATCAATAAAAAATGAAATAGGTGGCTAATTTATGGGGTTGATGAGAATTTGCAGTAATTGATGGGTGTGATTCTTAATTATCTTTTATGTCCATGTACCTTACAAAAAAAAAGTAGGCAATTATTATAACAAAAATATTAATTTGTTATTTGTTATTTTTAAGTTTAAATATAAATTGTCTTTCAGAATAATGAAAATAACTTTCACACACATAATTTATTCATGCATCACATCAAATCAAATTTAATACAAATAAATATAATATTTGATACAAATTGTACTAACATCTAATCATTTAAATATGTGTTCTTAAATTTACATTGTTTCGTTCAATCACTTTATTTTATTTCCAATATTTTTATAGGATGTTAAATTAATGCACTCCATAAAAATGATTTTAATGAAATAATTTGAGTTCTTTTAGTTAAATTTAACTTGAGTTTAATGGCTATGCATTGTTAGTGTAAAAACTTTTAAACTGTCAACCAATCAGAAATCGTTGTTGGTATGACTTTTAAGGTAATTAATATAAAAGTCAATAAACTTACTATACATTGTGGTTTGTGATTGGATAACAGTGTAAAAATGCTTTACATTGTTAGTGCATATCGTATTTTTTCATTTAACTTTCTTATTTTTGTTATGTAATTTAATTTGTCCATGTTCTTCATTTCAAAGAATACAATGTGGAGTTTAACTTTATACTTGTATTGGAAAATAAGCACATTCAATTATCTTCTATTTTTTTTATTAATGAATAAGTTCATATTTAAATGATATTTTATAATAATATAGTAACTTAAGTTCCTTATTGTGAAAATTTTAACTTATTTTAGATCATTTTTTCAGCAATATAAGAAATTAACAAAATTGTTGATATACTTTTTTTTTTCTAAAACCCTAAAAATGACAAAACTTATATGTAGCTTCATAAGTGTTTTTTGTACTATTCTCCAATCAGAATTGAATTTCACCTCGGTAATTTGCGTAATAAAGATTGTCATTAAAGGTCACCATAGATTATCAAGGTAAAACTTCAATTTAATTGAAAAATAACACTCAAAGCATCCATGAAATTATATCTAAGATTTGTCCTACAAAAATTACTTTCTCCACAATTAACCTGTACATTGCATGAATTCACACTCTAGTTTCCTAATAATTATTATAAATATTGTTATTGATATCGTTATTATTATTACTACTTTCATTATTTATTAATAAAAAAGGAAAATGATTGACTAATTATAGGATTGATGAAAAATTGTTATAATTAATGAATGTGATTCTTAATTATTTTTTTATGTACATGTATATTATAGAAAGAAAGTAAACAAAATTATGATAATTTATTTACATTATTTAATATGTGAAGATATGTCAAAATACTTTTTATATATATAAAAAATTACTTTTCTCCATGTTTTACCCTTGCATAGCTCTAGTTTTCCATTAAATAACTTGTCCTATTTCTACCCAAATATCAAGTAAATATAATATAATATAATTCATACACAATATAAAATATAAATATTATTTTTATAATAATCATTTATATATATCCAATACCAATTTATTTTTATTTTTCAATAATTACATTTAATATTTAAATATTGATATATTTATGTGTAAAATTTTCATTACTTGTAATACGAGCATTTATTTTATAATTCAAATATTAATAAATTTCATGTCAAGTAAATATTACCTTAACATTTACATATTAATATTAATACAATTTATGTAACTTTTTTTGTTTTTTAAATATAAATATTTATTTATATACTTTAAATAAATATTTTGTACTCTTGTAATTTAAATATTTATCATGTAATTGATATATTGATACATTTTTACATAAAATTTTAATTCATGTAGAATGTATATGTTTACTTGTAATTTAACGTTAATATGTTTTCAGCTAATGTTTTAATCTATGTATAATATAAATATTTACATATGATTTAAAAAATAACATGCTTTACTGTTTCTACCGTTATGTATGTAAATATTTATCCTGCCTCTATATAAGTGTGATGCAAGTATTTATTGTTATAGTTTAAATATTAATATATTTTTATATAAAATATTATTCTAATGTGATGTATATAATTACTTGTGATTCACATATTAATATTTCCAGGTAAGGTTTTCATCCATGTATAAACGTAAATATATATCTCTAAAAATTAATAGAAAAGGTCTTGTTAATAAGTGTTGTAAATATTAACTAAGAAACATTCAATAAATCTTACTGAATACTTTAATTACTCAAAAATAGATAGATTGTTTTAATAATTTTTTTTTGTTCAATATTTTCTATCGTAAAATTTTTAATTAATATTATTAGGATAATCGTTACTCCATAGCAAGACTCCAAAAGTTAACATACTTCAATATAAAATTGTGCTCCAATATCATATAAATATTTACTCATATGAATTATATATTAATATAATTTAATGCACTTTAAATTATATTGATTGTCATTCATAATAGTATACTTTTCATTAAATGCATTCAATTACATACTTTAAAAAATTAAATATTAAAGAATTTTTATGTTTTGATATAAAGAATTTAATAAATATTTTTATTTTTATTTTCTTAACTTAGGCCTTAAATTAAAATGTTTTTTTTTTAAACTAATGCAATAAATGTCATGTAATTTTTATTTAAACTTGTTATGTACTTTTATTTAAAGTTGTTATTTTTGTTTCTCTTATTTATATCATTAGGATGCATAAAAATATTAATATCATTAAGATATTTGTTAGTAAGATTATAAAAATATATATACTAAACATAAAATTATATTCACATGTGATGTATATATTTAATCGTATAATTTAAATATTAAAATATTTTTGTATTAATTTTAACTTATATGCAATGTTAATATATATATTTATGAATATTTTTCTGACTTCGTGCCACACTGCTTGTAAGGCGCGCCATTATTGGCTTTATTTTAGTAGGCCTGCAAGACATCCTCATAGTTAATGTATTTCTATGTGTCCTGCAAAAATTCCTCCATGGAAATCGGGCTCTGTTTAGAGACTGAGATATGGAAGAGGGAATCCTTTAAGAGCCTATACTTGATTAGCATAAGCATAACGTTGTTGGTGTAAGCTATAAAGGCCAATACTTTATTTGATTATTCAGCTTACATTTGTATCTTGTTTTCTATATTAATGTGAAACATTTCATTTATTATGTGTTTATTTGTTGAAACATAATAAAGTTCGTGTAATAGTTTATTCGATGCCAATGAGATATCAAGTATATGACCTGATTGTGAGATCAAATTAGATAATAAAATATTATTCTTAAATATTTCTAGTCAAGTATTATTGTTAATGACGACAATAATACATTGAGACTAGTATGTAAGTAGATTGATGACCACATTTCACAGGTCATGGATATGAGATATCAAGTCTTTATAAAGAAATATGATTAGAGTAATGACGTACTAGATTGACCTTCGATGAGAACACTATATAGAATGTTGTGTGAGTGTCATAAGTTATTCTCATAATGACCATAGTATATGTAGTCCTTCAACTTGAAGTCACTACGATTCCTACACAAGGAGTTATTTGTTTTAATTCTATCAAACATCTCCTGTATAGGGTGATAATAAAGGTAGTAATTGGATATACAATAAGCCATGCAAATGAGTGTGAGTGATCTAGATGAGATTCATCCTTCCTACATAATAGAAATTATATCCTTGGGCCTCTCCATAAAATAATGTGGTAATATGCATGGTCATGCTAAAATAAGTCATTAGAGATATTGAGCTTAGTTGTTACTTCGTATTTATTCAGGTATCAAGAAACGAATAATTGGACACAAAGGTGGCACATTTTATGCCTTGTGTTCAATTAAGATATTTGGACGAAGGGACAAAAACTGCATAATATTATGGGTCATGATAAGGTTAACTGATTTTTCTCATTACTTAGGTGATAGTGATGTATTGCTAGATACCAGACACTATTTGTAATATTAAATATGATTTAATATTATTGCCAATATTATAAGAGCCTATAGGGTCACTCAGTTTAAGCTTGTAGCATATAAGCCCATAAGTGTTAGGTTAGTATGAGCAAACCAAAAAAGGGGCGCTAGCTTTATAAAATGGGACACTAACTCTATAATAAAACCCACTAAAACCTAGCCATCAACTAGCATTAAGAGAAAGGCTCTAAGGCATTTTGTTCATGTGGACTACTTAGAGGCAACGCTACTATAGTGGTGCTTGGCAATTTGTGATTGTTTTGAGCTACAAGAGGTAAACACTTGAATCATGAATCGTGCTAATTCATAAAGATCTTGATGGAAAAATTTTCCATTACAATATATGGTTTCTATCTATATCCCTAAAAAATGTTGGGCAAAAGGTCTTTAACCAGCATAGCTTCTTGGTTGAACCTAACAATGAAGTCTCAAAGCCTCATTTGCCATCTATTGAATTTGCTTCAGATTGGCTTTGGTCTTAGGTTGGACCTTGGTTGTGTTGAAGTTTGTTGTAAACTTTTCCCTGAGCTCTTTCCAAGAATCAATAAAGTAGGGTAGAAGAGAATAAAACCACTTTAGGGTCGTTTTATTAAGGGATAACAAGAATGTCTTGCACAAAAGAGGATTGTTGATCATCTTGTATGATAATGCAGACTCAAAGGCGACGAGATGCCCATTGGAGTTTTCGGCTCTATCGTACAACTCCATACAGGATAGTTGTGAAAGATGTATGGGCACCTCAAACTGCAATATGTGCTAAAAAAAAGGAGAATAGAGAGAATAACCTTGTCATCATACTAGTGGACCATAGTGGTGAAAAATGTGGAAGGGAAGAGCATGTGTGATAATGTCTAGGAGGAAATAGAGGTGGAACAGTCAGAGGATCATAGACAATGAAAGGAGGTGGTGGTCAAGGTCTTGAAAGATAGGTTTGAGCTTTGAAGGGTGTGGAACTGTAGGTATGGCTCGGATGAGACACAAAGGTTTTAGAGTGGTTGTGGTTGTTATGGTGGTCACTACGACGATGTTCTTTGGCGTGTTAGCCAAAAGAGTAGCGATATGGCATTCTTGTCTCTCAAGAACCTCCTTTTACTGCCATGTGAAGACGACAAGCTAGTCATGTACGATAGCAGCAGAGGCGGGGGAAGGTTTGTGAACTTGTGGTGGTTAATTCTCCGGCATGACAGAGGCTTTTAAACCATCTTAGAGAGGAGGCTACTGGGCTGGCATGCGTATGAGTGTCCATCATAATGTGAGAAAGAGAGAAAATAAAATTCTTCGCACAAATGTTAGTGAGTAAGCGAGAATGAAGTGATAGATATCAAACCTAAGGCATAGGACACCTTATATACATGATGAATGTGCAGGAAATACTATTAGGTCGTTATGTTGCACATGGAGTGCATGATGAATCATTTACAATCAATTGAACAAGGTCGGATGCATGTCAATCTAGATACATGTCAACTCTGCTTTGATATTGATCCTTCTTCCAAGACTTAGGTGGCAGACAAGATGAATCCAACTTGTTATCAGTATATTTGTCCTCCAAGTAAATGGCAAAAGAATAAGACAAGTGCAAGTGTGATGTCGAAGATTTGCCATTTGGTAGGCCTATAAAGCAAGAGTGCCACAGAATTTATCCATAACAGATACCCATCTAGAAAAAATTCAAATTATATTTTAAATCGTATGAATTCAATCTAATGTCTTATATTCTTTAACTGATTTCAAATTAATCAAAATTGAGGGTAATTTTTAAATACCTAACACCAATATATAAATGGAAAAAACTTGATACAGTACCTTAGGTACTGTTGGTGTTATTCTTCATTTATAATTAGAAATTCATTTCGATAATCTACAAAATCCTTTAATACATGTTTTTATTACATGGATTACCGAGGTAAATTTTTAATTCTGATTGTAGAACAGTACTAACAGTACCTAAGATACTGTATCTAAATTTTGTCCTATATAAATTTACTTGAACACAAAAAATGAGAAAGATGCATTGTGGACAACAGTTGCTTGAATACCAAAAAATGAGAAACATGCTAAAATTTCTATGGATGGACTCACGTGAACTATAAGTCTTTTACGCAATCAAGAAAAGTTTTTTTTTTTTTTTGGACAAATTATTAAAAATAAATATGTATATTGTTTTAGCTGTCCAAGGTATTAATTATTCTCTGGTTAATAATTATTGCTGAAATAGTTTGTGTATACAAAAATAAAGTTTTTACTTTACATGAATTTAATTTATTTTGAATTAAAGTATTTCTTAAATTTAATTTACTTTAAATAAAAATAAAAATATTTTAACTTTTTTACATTTAAAGACCTAAATGTCTAAATCTAAAGCAGTACCACAAGAGTTTTTTATTTTTATTTTTATTATTATTATTTTTTAACTTAGGGTATCTTCTAATCATGAGTGAGAGACTAATTTTTTGAAATACTAAGATCTATTTAAGGAGTTAATATCTTCCAACATATATTCTTTTAATTTATACACTTGGACTTGAAAATCAAACCTTTGACCATATTTAATAGATATGATTATCTGTAAATCATATCACACTATGTTGATACACAAGAGATTTTTTAGGATTGCTTGTCCAAGACCATACCCACCTAAGGGAAAAATATTTTTTTTAATATTATTTCACATTTTGTTTTTGTGATAAGATATAAATTTAGATTAACAAATCAATCGAAAGACATTTTCTTTTAAAAAAATTATATACAATTTAACAATAGATTTCTTAGAAAAATATACTCTTGTACTTTTATAATTAATAATTCTAATCAATTATTACTATAAAATTTTAAATTAGTTAGTCCAATTGTCATAAATTAAAAATATTACAATTGATCGCTTTCATTTGAATTTGTCTATCGCTTTTTAATTACTTGTACTATTATCAACATATTTATCATTATGTGTGAGAATATTTTTCAAGAAACGAAAGCAACCAATAACTCTAAGCCATTTATTGCCCACGGAATCTACCAGACACATGTCTATAAGGCACAGAAATTTTTTACCCATTAAGATAGGCCAGGTGATAGCAAGTTATTCGAGAATGAAATTTTAGGTTTAAAATTTATTGTCTCTATTGTTAAAAAAAAAGAAAAGTTTATAACAAAGAAAAATGAATATATACTTAGCATGGAATAAAAAAACAAAAAGAAAAAGAAAGAAAAGATGTCATAAGTGATTTCGCATATAAGAATCTTTATCTAATCCCAAATTTTAACATTGTATGTAATTATATTATTAAATTATAGAATAAACGAGATTAAATTATATTTAAAATATATTTTATAATATATATTTTAAAATGAATAATACTAAGATAAATATAACATCATTTTACAATATATATATATATATAGGGCGTATACTATGAGAATGACTTTCTTATGTGAGAATGAGAATAATCAATCTCAATCATTAAATTAAAATAGAAGGCCTAGATTAAAATATTTAAGAATTTAAATTTAAACATTATGTAACTATCAAATCTCTATAAGATTCACCAAACAAAAATCAAATCTCTAAAATATCTCAATTATCACGTCACTCTTCTTCAAGATTGTCGTTAACCCATTACCATTACCACCATGCCACTGCCACCAGTGGTGGTGGCGGCAACCATGGTGGTGGCCACAACAACAATGATGGTGGTGGCTGCAGAACGATAATGGTGGTGACGGTCATGGTAGTGGTGGCGATGGTGGTCATGGTGGTGGTGGCAATGACAGTCATGACGATGATAATGGCGGCAATTATGGTGGTGATGGTGATGAATTAATGACAATCTTGAAAAAGAGTGACATGATAATTGAAATCTTTTAAAGATTTGATTTTTGTTTGATGAATCTTTTTGAGATTTGATGGTTACATGAGGTTTAAATTTGAATTCTTAAGTATTTTAATTCAGGCCTTCTATTTTAATTTAACGGTTGAGATTGACTGTTCTCATTCTCACATAAGAAAGTCATTCTCATAGTATACACCACATATATATATACATATATATACGTATATATATAGTCAGGATTCGTTGACACTAGGTGTCAAAGTTAGTCAAATTCCACCTTTAATAACTTTTTGTAGAATGCAAATTTAATAAATCCAACTGTTGAATTTGATGTTCTTATTAATTAAATTAAGTATAAAAAATTTTATATAATTCCAAAATTATTTAGTAGTTTATCGCATCACTTTATTTTAACATACAATATAATATTAAAATAAATGTAAATATTCAATGTTAGATAACATATCTAGAAAAGTCCAAATGATGTGAAATTCAATATACATGATCATGAAGATAATATCACATAATTTAATGGTTGGATCGATTAAATTTGCATTTTACAAAAAGTTATTGAATGTGTAATTTGATTAACTTTGACACCTGGTGTCAACGAATCCTGACCCATATATATATGGGGCAAGATCCGTTGACACCAGGTGTAAGAGTTAGTCAAATTACACCTTCAATAACTTTTTGTATAATGCAAATTTAATCAATCCAACTGTTGAATTTGATGTTCTTATTAATTAGATTAAGTATACAAAATTTCATATAATTCTAAAATTATTTAATAGTTCATTAAATCACTTTATTTTAACGTACAATATGATATTAAAATATATGTAAATATTCAATATTAAATAACATATTTAGAAAAGTCCAAATGATGTTGAATTTGATATACATAATCATAAAGATAATATCATCAAATTCAACGATTGGATTGGTTAAATTTGTATTATACAAAAAGTTGTTAAATGTGTAATTTGACTAACTCTTACACTTGGTGTCAACGGATCCTGACCCCCTATATATATATATATATATATATATATATATATATATATATATATATATATGATACCAGTTAGATTGGGATGAAAATATAATTCAAACTTATTCTCAAAACATATCAATTATATTTTCTAAAACTTGAATTTATCAAAATTAACTTCAAGTCAAGTCAATTTAGCAGGAGGAGACAAATAACCCTAATAATATGATAAGAAGAGAGGAGAGATAAGTGATTGATATGATTAGTATACAATATGATAAAAAAAGAGATAAAGAGAAATTATAATTCTCAATAGAGTTTTGTACTATTTGAATGTCTAAAAATCAGAACTTTATAATTAAAAAAAAAAACAAAAAATGAGTTCTAAAGAAAAGTCAAAATGCTGGCCAATAACATGAATATATATTACTGACAAAAATTAATGTTTTTCTCACGTTTCAATGTATTCGACTCTGCACCCAGCATCCAACAAGTAATTAATAAGGGATTGTCTAACTTACTAAATAAAAACGGAGTTAAACAATTTCATTAAAGATGATTGATATAATTTTTTATATTATACCAACTATTTTTAAATACATAAAAAATTACACCAATTATCTTTAATGAGATTGTTTAACTTTATTTTTACTTGAGGTAAGTTAAACAACCCCAATTAACAGGCGCTTCTTGTTGTTAGTTATTGCTCTAGCTTGAAAGATATATAATTAATAAGGGATTGTTTAACTTATCCCAAATAAAAATAAGATTAAACAATTTCATTAAAGATGATTAATGTAATTTTTTATGTTATACCAATCATTTTAAGTATATAGATAATTGCACTAATCATATTTAATGAAGTTGTTTAACACAATTTTTACTAAGAGTAAGTTATACAATCCCAATTAATAATTGTATACTTAAACATAGAACACTGAAGAGGAAGAGGAAGAGGAAGAGGCAGTATAAGAGGAAGGGAGCCATAAAAAATAATCAGCAAATTAAAGAGAAGGTAAATGATGAGAGGCAGCAACCACCTGATCGGTCTAATAAACTTCTTGACCTTCTTGCTGTCAGTCCCAATCCTGGGGGGTGGGATATGGCTGAGCACCAGAGCCAACAACACAGAATGCCTCAAGTTCCTTCGGTGGCCTTTGATCGTCATAGGAATCAGCATCATGGTCACCTCCTTAGCCGGTTTGACCGGTTCATGTTACCGCAACACCTTCCTCATGAGCCTCTACCTCGTTGTCGTGTTCTTCATAATCTTGGTGCTCGTCGGCTTCATCATCTTTGCCTATGTTGTCACGGAGAAGGGCTCGGGGAGGGAGGTACAAAACCGCGCTTACTTGGACTATTACCTGCAGGACTATTCGGGTTGGTTGGAGGAACGCGTGACCAGTGATAGCTATTGGAGAAAGATTATTAGCTCTTGTGTTAGGGACTCTAAGGTTTGTGGTAAGCTTGGGAGAACCGTCTATGGGGCGCCTGAAACTGCTGATATGTTCTACCTCAGAAAGCTCACTCCTATTCAGGTAATTTTTCTTTTTCAATTTTTGGTTGAATATTAAATGGGTGATGTTCTTCTTCTTGGTTATTCCTATGCTAAATCAAAATTAAATTGGAAAGGAAATTTCTCAGGTAAGTTGTTGGAGAATTTTGTGTGTCTTAAAACCAATGTACAAAATAATGTTTCGGATTTTCTATTTATTTATTTTTTCCATAGAAAGTTTCGGGTTTTAGTTTCTGCTCATAGAGGAATTAGTATGCACATATATTTAAGAAGTTGAATGAAACGAAGTGCATGCACTTCATGGGATGGGTAGATCTGACTCCTGCGGTGGACCTTTCTTCAGTGAAACCTACTGCATGCGGGGAATATGGGTTTTGAGACTAATCAACTGTTTGTTAACAAGGAGAAATTATTGTATATTTACAATTGTTATTTGTATATGATTCTGAGTAAACCCTCTTTACTATTAGTTAAAATTTATTAAAAATTACAAAATCGTGAGAAATGTTCCTTAAATAAGATGTGAGACTTTTAAAATTATGTAAACCAATAAAAAATAGTGTGTTTAAAAGAATATGTTTTTAATATTAATTTCTCTTCTGACAAATTTTCATGTGATCCGTATATAATTTTTTCAATTTACAAAAAGAGTCAATAAGAAAACTTGGTTACGTATACATATCATGTGAATATTAACTAGAGACAAGAACATGTGATTTTATTCCATAAAATAATTTCTTGTTAACGAAAAGGAAGCATGAAAATAGGGACAAATCCAAGGAGAGACAAGCAGAGGCCTCCCCCCTTCCTCCTTGAAAATTATATATGTTATGTTTTGGAATTAATTCTTTAAGTTTTAATTATTATAATTGAGATATCATTTTTAATTATGAAAATAATAAAAAATAGACTTAAAAAAAACAATGTTCACAACTTAAACAACAATAATGTATTTAATTATTATAATTTAATGTTTATTTAATATTTTTTTAGTAAATTACACTGACACCCCTAAGGTTTTTGCAGATTGCACATAATCTTCCTATTTTTTAACGTTTACAACAACCTCTCTTTACAAGATGTAATATTTTTCAAATAATTAAGAGAGGTTAGTGTAATGTATAAGGGTGTTAGTGTAATATTTTTCAAACAATTAAGGAGGTTAGTGTAAGGATAGAGAAAGGAGAGGTATCGTTTGTAATTTGAAAAAATATGAGGGGATGTTAGTGTAATTTACTCTCTTTTTTTCCTAGCCCTCCCTTTAATAGATTTTTGGATCTGTCCTTGCATGAGGAACAAAATATTTGAGATATATAATTTTCTATAATAAATTATTACCTTTCTACCACATCACTTATCTTATGTTATTTTTTTTTTTATCTTTGTTATTCATTATAAAAAAAATTATGCAAAATCAATATAATTTTTTCAAATATATATTTTGTGAACAATAAAATCGGACAATAATAAAAAAGTTATTTCTTTTCATTTCAAGGTATGTTTATGAAATAAATGTATATAAAAAAAAATAATAAGTAAAAATAACGATAATTATATATAATATTACAAATAATATTATTTTTTATGTTTAAATAATAAAATTGAATAAAAAAAATGATCTCAACATGTCAGTTTGGATAGCAGATTGAAGATTTGTATTAGGGGCGTCATTGCTGACTATTAATTAAAATGTGTCACCGTCCCATATTTTTAAATATCACATAACAAGACCAAAAATAATACACATAGCAAGAATGATACCGTGACCAAAACATAAGACATCATATAAAGATTCTTCTTATAGACTATAAGGATTCAGTCTTTAATATAATGCGGTCTTATCTGTTTATGCGATAATGCAAACCATGCAAGTGACGTATTTGGGCATGTCCACGTAACGTTGCTTATGCCGAATGAATTATGTGAGTGAATAGGAAAAAATTCTTCCAAAAAACAATGCCGGCATTTAACTTGTGAGATAAATAATCAAGGGTGTGAAAGATAAACTCACTTAATTCTTTATGTATAGAAAGAAAAGGTATGTGTTTTGAAACATTTGAATAATGAAAAAAATTAAAAAACTTTTTATACAAATATAAAAAAAGAAATTATTTTAAAATAAATTAATTGAAATAAGTATTAAGATCATTATATACTTTAAAATATATTTAAAATAGATACATGTTTACGTGTATACCGTATCAACAAATTCACTTAATTTAAAATATTATTAGATTGAAAAATAATCATGCAATTTTGAGTTATAGTTGGAAACAGCTAGGGTGAGTGATTTTATTTGAATTTAACATAAAAATTGCTTACATTTAAATGGGTATGTGCATTAATTTTGTATAATTTTTACCGGTATAAAAATAATTACTTTGTTATGTAATAAAGTATATTTTACACTGCCAAATGATTAAATTATTTTCACTTTATTGAAGTTAAAACTTGACCCAAGTTCTTCCATCCACTCAATTTAAGAAAGATAAAATTTAGAAGCATGTAAATTTTTAAGTGTTCTTAAGTTAATAATGTTGGTTAATTAAAATTAGACTTTTAGTTTAATATTTAATGTCAATTTTTATCGTATAGATTACTTAAATATAACTTTAATTTTAATTTAAAAATACCTAAAGAATTACACTTACATTTTCTCCATTTAAAAATTTGAAGCATATACAATATATGCTCTCAACTCGCAAATGAAGCCAATCTCTTTTTTTTTTTTCAGTTTGGTTCTTGGGCCTTGAGCGACTGTTGAATTTCTAACTGTTTTTATAGTTTTTATAGGGGGTGTTTGTCTCAACGTATTATTTTATATTTTTAACAATCTCAATTCTTGGAATATTATAACTAGAAATTTTATTTTTGGATATATTTAAAAAGGTATTTGATTATGTTGTGTGGTGAACACAATAATGTGTCTCCGGTGAGCTCCCATGGTGGCTGCTAGCGTCTCCGGTGGTGGCAACTACTAGGACTCCGATGCCTAAGTCAGTATGGGTTTGAGTATGAGTGAGTATGAGAGAGAGCGTGTGTACCTGGTGGGTGTAGAGTCCTTTATATAATGTGCTTTTGAAGGGAAATTCAGTTAAAACTAGGTGCCACGTGGCAGCGTTCGTTTGGGTACCTAACTACATGCGTTCCTTGCCGTTAGGTGTTTCCCATGCTGTGCCGGGATAGAGGTAGATCAAATCCGGGATAGCAGGGGGTTATGAGCCGGGGTACACATTTCTGTGTTAGCCGGGATAGAGGAGTGGGAGCTGAGTTAGATTGTGGGTCTGAGTAACCTCCAGAACAGTTGCCCCTAAGCCGATGATGCTTAAAGAAGCATCGTCGGCTTAAGAGTTTAAGTCGGCCCCGTAACAGTTGCCCCCAAGCCGGTGATGCTTGGAACAGGCATCAACGGCTTAAGAGCTTGAAAGAGGGTTCGGGATGGTGTTGCCCCCAAGTCGGTAAGGCTTTGCATTGGAAAAGGGTTGCCAACTTTGGAGTCAAAAGGTTCGAGTTTTTTAATTTTTCAGAAAGCTGTGCCGTATCTTTTGTGTGGCTGAGGCGCATTAAATGCGTAATGATTCGATATCTTAAACTCTATAGCGCTTGGAATTCCAAGAGATTTGGCGATTGTCTTTTGAAAATATGGACTTGGGCCTAGCCTTGATATGGGCCCGTAATATAAGATACTTTTCTACTAACTACTTCAATACGCTTACCCCTGCTCTACTGCTAAGATTTTCTCCTTTCTCTGAAAGTTCTTCTACTTTCTGCCTCTTTTTCCTTCGCTGAATCACTACAAAACCTCTTTCCTGTCTCAGCGTTTCCTCCGACACCGATCACTTCATATATTAAGGTAATATACTCGTTTTTGCCTTCGCTTTAAGTGGCTCCTTTGTATTGTGATTTTTTCTGTACTGTATTGTGTTTTGTTTCGTCGAAGATGGACCCGTGTAGACGCAATGCTTTGTCTTCTGCTCCTGGCGGTCGTGACAACCGCCCGAGGGTTTTTTCCACTAACTGGCTGTTTCAGTCACCGGCATTGCCTCCGTCTCATCATACTGGTGGCTGTGGTCACGGGAATGATGCTGGCCGAGTTGGCTCTTCAGTTGGCCCCACATATACGCGCGGGGGATTAGCTGTCTGAGATAGGTTGGGCAGACGAGGGTTTGCAAGAAGGACCGATGAGCGCCTTTTGATGGTCGACCCAAAACAACCCTCACTACCAGAGATAATAATCTGCCCAGAAATCTTAGAGAAGTGTCGAAGTCATTTGAAAGCAGTAGGGATGCCCTGCGGCCCGGATGAGGTTCTGGAGTACGCCAAAGCCTGGGTGCAATACCCTGACTTGATGAAGATCCCTTTCGGGCCGGGAAGTATTTCTAGGGTTAAAAGGTCGGTGCAAAGTAGCGCTGGGGTTGTGTTGCGGTTTGAACCCCAACCAGCTTCTTCTAATCCTTCTTCCGGTGTTTTTGACAGGGAGATGGGGAAGACCGTTTGTAATGTGGAGACTACTCCCGAAGCCTATCATGATGCGGCAGGTCTGGGTATAGATTGGGTAGATAAGGAGGTGGTCGGGACTCGATCATGCCTCAACCAGGCGGCATTGAATGCTTTGGCAGGTCGCCTTGAGCTGAGCTGAGGCGTTGCCGAGATGCCTTTCGACATAGTGGCTCCTGGGGACGATGGTCACATATGCTCTCAAGGTTGAAAAGACAACATGGGGGCACCATTAGCTGAAGTTGAAGCTGCGGTGACTGGGTACTTATACCCTGATTTCTTACCGATGTATTTGACATTCTTGGAGCATCTAGGAGTAAGGTTGCCCCTTATGGACTTTCAAGTGTCCATTTTAAATTTTCTCAATGTCGCTCCCTCACAACTGCATCCAAATAGCTGGGCTTTTCTCGTGGCCTTTGAAGGACTGTGCAGCCGGGAGGGAGTTATCTGTAGCCGGAACCTATTTTTGTATTATTTTGCCCCCATTCGTCAAACATACGAAAGTAAATTTTCTTCTGTCTTGTTCCAGAGCGTCCGAGGTCGGGCTTTGCTGAAACTATTTCAGGACTTTTATAAAGACTATAAGGATAAATTTTTCTTCCTACGCCCTCACCCAGAAAGCTGGGATGCCTTTTTTATAGTTCGTGATGCACGAGAAAATGTCACTAAACCTCGGTTCCCTTTATATTGGTCATATGACCATTATTGCCTAGATCCGACGAAGTTCTTAGTTCGGAATAATGATTTAACCTCGGAGGAGGCTCGGGCGCGAGACCATTTTTCTGGCATGATAAAAAACCTGTAGGATCGAATACCCTGTCAATGGTTAATTGGCACCACTTCTACTGAGTACCGCCAAAATTTTGGTGTGTTTACGTGCGCTTTTTATATGTTTATTTCTGATTGTCTTGATATTTTATGTGTAATCTAACCCGGTTCATGTTCTCTTGCAGACACGATGGTGAAGTCAAAGATGGCCTACTTCACCTTGGCCTTCCAGTAAGATAAGGGGGCCAAAGCAAAAGAGCCGAGGAGAGCCAAGGGGAAGGTGAAGGTGGTCGAGAAGACACAAGTGCTTCCTCCCTCGGTTCTTGCAGCGGCCAAGGGGATAGTTATCTGGGAAGCGGGGGGGGGGGGGGGGGGGGGAGGATGCACCAGGACCTGTGAGGCCGGCTGCAGCCGAGGTAACAGCTTATATGGCCGGCGTATCTGATGGGGTTGCTTCTGCCGGCATTGATCTTGCCATCGTCTCTTCAATCGTCGTTTTTGGGAAGAGGGTAGCGACTAGCGAGGTGCAAGAGAAGGCCCTGCCCTCTAAGAGGCGTTGGGATGATCAGCTTTCTCTGTCAGCAGTGGAGTTGATAGACGAACAAATCTTGGCCGGAGAGGCGGCGTGTTTGAAGACAAAATCGACCGTGAGGTGCACAACATGCGGGGTGAAGTGAGCGCCTTGCAGGACGGTCTTAATTTATTTAGCGCTCTCTTCAGTCATATGTTTCACGGTTATACTCAATATGTGCTGATGAGGGAGGCTTTGGGTAGCAAAAACCCTTTGGACGTCTTGGTGGAGAGAGATGCGGTTATATCCAGGCTAAAGGAAGCTGAGAAGGGTGTGCACATGGCCAAGGAGGAATCCGGTAAAAGAATTGCCGAGCTAAAGGAGGAAGTGCGATCTCTGAAGGGGTAGCTGGCGGAGGAGAAAGCTGAGAAGTTGCGGCTGACCAAGGTCGAAGCGGATCTTCAGGTGAAGCTATCTGCCGCCAATGTTAGGTATGTTGAGCTAGATTTAGACTTATCCTCTCAGCTCCAAGCTTCAGGAACCAAAGTCAATGATTTGCAAGCTATGGTGCGAGAGTTGGAATCTGGCATGCCATCTTCTCAAGAAGAGACCTAATTAATGCGCCAATGCTGGATCGAGTCCATCCAGCTCTCTTTCGAGAACATTATGGAATAAGTGCGCTTCCTCCTTTAGAGGAATATGGACCTTGTGTGTGCCTGACCGGACTACAAGGTGATTAACAGCGTTTGGCACGCAAATGTAAATGGTGAAATGAGACTGGTAGATCCAATCGTCCCAGCAGCTGATTCCGATGTCGAAGATGACGCCGAGGAAGATGAAGCCAGTGGAGAGACTCAGGGTGCCGGGGTTGATCTCCAGCAAAAAACAAATAAGCAAGATGCCGTAAGGGAACTTGCAGATAGTTCATATCAACCCCGCAGATGACACCGACTTTCCCACCTTCTACCGAGGTGGTGATCTTGAGCTCGGGAACGCCGGGGTTTTTGAAAAGGCTGCCAACGCTAGAAATTGAAGGGTCGGGATGCCGATTTACTTTGTATTTTTTGTTTAAGTTTTCTTCAGATCATGTACATATGTTAGTACGTTGAATATAAATGATGAGTTTCAATGTTTTGCTTCAATGTCTCCTTTGTTCAATATAACTTAGCATATATGCTTTCCTTACGTATACATAGATTGTTTTTCATGTCTTCGCCAAGCACTCTTGCGCTTATTCACTGCTTTTCGCGCTCTCATTGGACGCTTATGTTCAATGTATTTATTCCTGTGCTTTCGTTGACTACTTGTAACTGTCAGCTTTCATTCTTCGCGCTTTTGTTAAACGCTTAGGTTAGTTACGCTTTTTGCCTTTATTTTGATTTTATACCTGAAATGAATTTCAACATAAGTATTCGTTATATATACCTCTTTATCTCAGCCGCAGCGATCTTCCTACCCCAGCTAGAATGAATCCACGTACACGGGGTAGTTCGCATGGCCTTGTCTTCACTTTTAGCAATCTTCCTACCCCAGCTGGAGCGAATCCACGTACACGAGGTAGGTCGCATGGCTTTATCTTCACTTTAGCGATTTTCCTACCCCGGTTGGAACGCATCCACGTACACGAAGTAGTTCGCATGGCTTTGTCTTCACTTTAGCGATCTTTCTATCCCGGCTGGAACGAATCCACGTACACAAGGTAGTTCGCATGGCTTTGTCTTCATTTTTAGCGATATTCCTATACTAGTTGAAGCGAATCCACGTACACAGGGTAGTTCGCATGGCCACGTCTTCATTTTTAGAGATATTCCTACCTTGGCTGGAGTGAATCCACGTACACGGGGTAGTTTCCATGGCTTCGTCTTCATTTTTAGCAATGTTCCAACCCCGGCTATAGCAAATCCACGTACACGGGGTAGTTTGCATGGCCTCGTCTTCATTTTTGGCGATCTTCCTACCTCGGCTAAAGCGAATCCATGTACACGGGGTAGTTCGCAATGGCCTTGTACTTGTGTGTGTTTGTTCACCACTGTATTTAGCTTTGTATAACAGGCAAACTTTCATTTTATTAGTCACGTGGGGCAAAAAATATTACAAAAGCCACAAGTTATAATATGCAACTTTGTCCAGCTATACTAAGGATTCAAAATGACTAGGAAATCAAAACTAGCGTTACCAATCATGCCTCAACTGTAGTATCGTCTGAGGTTGCCTGCATTCCATGTTCGTGGGATAATTATTCTTGGAAGCGTCTCTAAGGTATAAGCACTTGTTCCTGTCTTTGAGGTAACCCGGTATGGGCCTTTCAATTTCTCGGCAAGCTTTCCTTGTCTTGCATTTCTTCCCCCTATGTTGGCGTGTCTTAAAACCAAATCGCCGGGCTTGAAAGAGCGATGCACCACCTTCTTTTTTTATCTTACCGTGACCTGTCTTTTCAAAGCAACTGCTCTTATGGCGGCCACTTCCCTTCTTTCTTCCGCTATATCTAACTCTAAACGCAGCAGTTCGTCATTATCTTTTAGCCTTAGGTTAGCCACTCTCCACATCGGCTTTCCGATTTTTGCCAGGATCATTACCTCCATGCCGTAAGTAAGGCGAAAAGGAGACTCTTTGGTGGAAGAGTTGGGGGGGGTTGTGCGGTATGCCCTTAAGACATGTGGTAGTTGCTCAACCCAACACCCCTTTGCTTCATCTAAACGTCATTTGAGCCCTATGAGGATAACTCTGTTTACTGCCTCAGCCTGCCCATTTGTTTGAGCGTGTTCAACCGATGTGAAATGCTGCTTGATCCTCAACCCAACCAAGATCTCCTGGAAGGTCTTGTCTGTAAATTGCGTGCCGTTATCAGACACCAAGACATCGAGTATCCTAAACCTACAAATAATCTGTTGGAATGTGAAGTTCTCAACATTCCTCGCCGTGATTGTGGCTAGTGCTTTTGCCTCGATCCATTTGGTGAAATAGTCGATCGCTACCACCAAGTATTTAACTTGGCCAGGTGCTTTGTGGAAGGGGTCGAGTATATCAATACCCCACCATATGAAAGGCCATGGATAAGTAATCGTGCTCAAATCTTCCGGGGGAGCCATATGGATGTTAGAACATTTTTGGCATCTATCACATTTCTTAGCGAATTCCATAGCGTCGCTTTCTAACGTCGGCCAATAATAGCCGGCTCTGAGTATCTTCTTGGCCAAAGCTCTGCCTCCCAAGTGTTGGCCATAGCATCCCTTGTGTATCTCAACCATCACGTATTCAGACTTTGGCTTTCTCAAACATCTCAGCAACGGTTGTGAGAAGCCACGTTGATATAGTCTGTCGTTCACTATGCAAAAATGAGTTGCGGACCGCTCTAGCCTCTTTACTTCTTTTTTATCATTCGAAACGACGCCTTCATTCAGATAGCTCAATATAGGGGACATCCAACTCTGATCCGACTCAATCGCCAATACGAGATTGGGCTCGTGCACTATTTATTGGATGACTGTCCTATTATTAGCGGAAGATTTAGTGCTAACCAACTTAGACAAAATATCTTTCCTGACATTCTTCTCCTAGGGAATGTAGACGAAGTCTATGTTATTAAACTTTGCCATAAGAATTTTAACCTTTGCCAGATACTTTTGCAATATCGGCTCTTTGGCTTGGTAGACCCCGTTAATTCGTGAGATCATTAGCTGGGAGTTGCTACATACGCGTAATGACGTGACTCCAATGTCGGCTGCCATAATGAGCCCAGCTATACATGCCTCGTGTTCAGCCTAGTTGGTGGAGGTGAGAAATGAAAAAGTCAACGAATGTTCCAACACAACACCATCCACAGACTCCAGCAATATGTCGGTTTCATTTCCTTTTTCATTGGATGACCCGTCTACAAAAAGAGTCTAAGTTGAAACTCCAGAAGATAGGTTTGCCGGGGTCAATTCTGCTATGAAATCAGTTAGCGTTTGGGCTTTCAATGCCTGCCTCGGTTTGTATTGAATCCCATATTCTAATAGTTCTATGGCCCAAGTTGTCATCCTTCCAGCTAACTCGGGCCTATGTAGGATGTGCCGGATTGGCTGATCTGCCCTCACAAGAATCTGGTGCGACTGAAAGTACGGATGCAACCTTCTGGTCATTATCACCAAGGTGAACACAACCTTTTCCGTCTTGGGGTATCTCAGTTTAGCTCCTTATAGAGCTCTACTTACAAAATAGGCCGGCTTCTGGCCTTTTGGCGTTTCCCATATTAGCACGGCACTCATGGCTTTGTCGGCCACGACTAACTATAGGTACAACACTTCACCTGTCTTAGGTTTAGTGAGTAAGGAGGGAGCGGATTGGGTATCTTTCAACTTGATGAATGCAGCTTCACAATCATCTGTCCATTCAAAAGGTTTTCCCTTCCTTCAAATCTGGAAAAAGGGAAGAGCATTCTGCGCCGACCTGGCTATGAACCTCGTTAACACGGCAAGGCGTCCTGTCAACTTCTGGACCTCCTTCATGCTCTCAGGGCTCTTCATTTCTAAAATAGCTCGGCACTTCTTCGGGTTCAACTTGATACCCATCTCCGAAAGCATATACCCCAAAAATTTTCTAGCCGAAACACCAAATGCACACTTGTTGGGGTCTAGCCTCATGTTGAATTTTTCTAACTGGGCGAAAGTTTCCTACAAGTCCTGGAGGTATGCTAAAGCGATGGCACTTTTTATGATCATATCATCAACATATACCTCTAGGTTCTGCCCTATCTGCGCCTCAAACACTTTATTCATCATTCTTTGATATGTAGCTATGGCGTTTTTCAACCCGAAGGACATCACCGTATAACAATAGTTGGCTTTCTCAGTTTCTCCTGGTTGCCGAGGTATAGCGGGATCTGGTTATACCCGGAATAAGCATCCATGAAAGACAAATAGCGAAACCTAGATAAACCATCCACCAGCTTATCAATGTCGGGCAGAAGGTAAGAGTCCTTCGGGCAGTGCTTGTTTAGGTCGATGTAATCGACACACATTCTCCATTTCCCATTCTGCTTCTTTACAAGCACTACGTTGGCTAGCCAGGTGGTATATTTGACCTCCCGAATGAACTCGACTTTTAACAGCTCCTCCACCTGTCTATCAATCTCCTGTAGGCGCTTAGGGGCCATTTTTGTTCTCTTCTAACAAATAAGCTTCACGGAGGGGTTGACCTCTAACCGGTGGCAGTAGAAATTGGGTCTATCCTAAGTATATTTGCCGGCTTCCACGCGAACAAGCTGGCATTATCCTTCATAAGTGTTGATAGCTCCTCTTTCATCTTTTCGTCTAGGTCGACTCCAATCTTCACGAGCTGATCCTTTTCCATGTCGATCTGAATCGGGATACACTCTCCTTTCGGCTCTGGACGGGGTATCCAGGTATCTCTTTTGATCTCATCCTGGCAGTCCGTTAGGAGTACTTTGTGTTTTTTGGGGTTGGGTTTGTAATCCATGTTGGGGTTGCGTCTGACTTTAAGGAATTCCTTGTAGCATTCCCTTGCTTTCCTTTGGTCACCCTGAAGGGTGATTACTTCCATGTTATCACCGACAAACTTCATAACCAGATGCGAGACCGAGATAATGGCCCCCAATGCGTTCAACGTCGGTCTGCCCAGGATTGCATTATACGAGGATTTCGCATCTACGACTATAAACCGTGTGGATACGGTTTTTGTGCATGGCGGCTTTCCAAAAGTCACTTGGAGCTTTAAGTACCCTACTAGTGTTATGTGATGTCCGGAGAATCCTATCAGGTCTTCGTTATACGGCATTAACTCGAATTCCGGTATCTTTAGCTTTTGAAAAAGCTCGTAGAACATAACATCGGCCGAGCTGCTGATATCTACCAGTAGCCTATGGACCTCCTTATTCAACATCAAAGCATTCACCACTAGAGGGTCGTCATGGTCGGGCATAACGTCGGCATAATCTGACTCATCAAAGGTCAAGGGTGGGAGCTTCTTCTTCACGGGATTATCACCAGTATGAACCTTGGAATAAGTTGTCATTACCTCTCTAGCATGTCTTTTCCTTGCGTTATTCAACGGACCTCCACTTGAGAATTCGCCTGTAATGACGAATGTGATCTCGTGGCTCCGTGCTAGAGAATTGGTGGGAGATCATGTGGGCCGCTGGGAAGATTGTCTTCTGGGAGACTGGCAACGTATAGCATGTACCTCGACATCGTCTCGCGATGGCCGGGGTGGTGAGTGGCTTCTCACGGGACTATGTCGGCGTGGTGACCTATCTCACCGGGTTTGGGAGCGCCCCCTCCTTAGGCTCCTGGATCTCTCTCTCCTGGGTGGTGAAGGGTGTCGTCCTCTATCACTACGACTCCCGTTCCGCTTGACAAAGCGGTCTAGTCTCCCACATTTGATCAGTGTTTCAATCACATCCTTTAGCTGAAAGCATTTGTCAATGTCATGCCCGGTCGCCCTATGATATTGGCAGTATTTGGATTGATCCCCCTTTTCTCTGTTTTTTATTGGCCTTAGGGCTTTATTCCTTCCTTTACAAACTCCACGTTGAATACCTCGTTCAAAATTCTTCCTCTAAAAGTGTTCAACGGTGTATATTCTTCAAACCTCGGGCCTTTTTTATATAGACCCTGGTCCTTGTAACGCGGCGATTTGTTGGCCTTAGCCTACGGGTTCCTCTTCTGCGATTCAATCTCGGCTGTCTTCGCTTTATCGGTCTCCAGCACATTTTCGTAATTGATATACTTCTTGGCCTTCTTCAAAAACTCTTCCATTGATGCCAGAGGTGTTTTAGTGATTGACATGAAGAAAGGCGAGCCTGACCTCACCCCGTCCTTGGCCAGCATTAAAACCACTCTGGGTTGTAAATTATCCGCAGCTCGTGCCTCCTGGTTGAATTTGCTGATATATTCCCTCAACGACTCATCTGCGCCCTAGCGGATCCTTCTCAAATTGACTTTAGTCTTCGGCCTGACCTTGCTAGTTGCAAAGGTGGTTTGGAACTTCTCCCTCAATGTTGTCCATGAGTCAATAGACCTCGGTTCTAGAGATTGGAACCACTTTAGCGCTACTCCCTTTAACGAGAGTGGAAACTCTCTGCACATCAATGAAGCTGATGCTCCTTTGTAAGACATCGTTGACTCAAACACTGAGAGGTGATCATTAGGATCAGAAGATCCATTATACAACTTAAGGGAAGGCAGTTGCTGGAGCTACTTTGGGACCTGCAAATTCAAGATCCTCAGGGAGAAAGGAAGGTTGAACGGAACCAACTCATCCTCCTTATCCACCTTCATGGCCATGTGCACATCATGCATCTCCAGCGCAGGTTTCAGGCTAGATGCAATAGACCTCTCAGTGCAGTTGTAGGTGTTCTTCGTAGCCTTCTTGCTATCTCTCTCCGCTTGGAGTTCAGTAATGATCTTCTCCTGCTCCTTCAGAGCATCTCTTTGCTGTTGCAATAGTGCAGCGAGGTCTGCTTTATTAACTGAGGGTGCCAGAATATCATGCGAGTGGGGAGCCACCTTAGGAGTGGCGGAAGCAGCTTCGCCATCCTTAGGCGACTGTGGTGGACGCTTCGATGGTGAAGATGCCACAGCGAACTTGCGGCTCCTTGTGCTAGCCATCACGATCTTCAGAGGATGAAGAAAACGAAATGAAGAGAGAAGAATCAAAAAGCGATTCCCACAGACGGCGCCAATGTTGTGTGGTGAACACAAGAATGTGTCTCCAATGAGCTCCCACAGTGGTTGCTGGCATATCTAGTGGTGACACTTACAAGGACTCCGATGCCTAAGTTAGTATGGGTCTGAGTATGAGTGAGTATGAGAGAGAGTGTGTGTACTTGGTGGGTGTAGAGTCCTTTATATAATGCGCTTTTGGAGGGAAATTCAGTTAAAGCTAGGTGCCACGTGGCAGCGTCCATTTGGGTACCTAACTACACGCGTTTCTTATCGTTAGGTGTTTCCCATGCTGTGCTGGGATAGAGGTAGATCAGATCCAGGCTAATAAGGGGTGATGAGTCGGGGTACACAGTTCTGTGTTAGCCGAGATAAAGGACGTGGGAGCTGACTTAGATTATAGGTTCGAGTAATCTCCAGAACAGATTACATTTTAATATTCTTAAAAATATTTTTTAAAATTCAAAATAATTTAAGTAAAAAATAAGTGAAAATGGACATGACAGGTGTGATAGAAAATAACTTCCCATATTTTCATGAAAATATCATTTTCCCACCCCCTTACCATAGGAATATAAATTGCCTATGACATGACAATGTAACTTTTTGGGAATACAAGATACTCGAAAATATCTTTTCATAATTTTTTAACAAACATGGGAATAAAAAATCTCAGTTTCATATTTCTAGAAAAAGAAAAAGATGACGTGAAACAAACTCTTCTTAGTTGTTGAATGAACTGTTTATTTAGTTGACTCTTCTAAAAAACAACATTTTCACATATAGAATATAAAGTAAAAATGATTAATGATGAAATAAACAGTTAAATTTTTATAATCTTATAATTTATTATATTATATGTCTTTGATATAAATTTTTTTAGTCCTCTTAAATGTAGTTAAATTTAGTTTTAGTTTTCTAAGATTTTTATAATTCGTTTTGATCTTTATAAATTTAAAATTTTTAAAATGGCCTTTGTCATTATTTCTTAGTGACATGCCATGCATTTAATTATGTCACATTAATAACCATGTTAAGGTGACATGTTTAAATGCATGTTAGCTACATTATTAGTAAGTGATGATGGGGATTATTTTTAAAATTTATAAGGATTAAAATAAAAAAATTGGAAGACTAAAATTAAATTTAACAATATTATATTTACAAAAATTAAAAACATATTTTCCGTAATCTTTAATCATAAATTTAATGGTTTATTTTAAATCAACAATTAAAGGAGATTAGGTCTAACGGAGGGGCTAGTTCTCCACAACATTGTTTATGCCACCCAAATATCATCTACACAGTTCATTGTATGCTAAGTGAATTCTCAATTTAATATTGTATATGTATCAGTTATTTTTTATTTATAATAACCAAAAATTAAATATGAAATGCAGTAATCTTTAAGACAAATTTTATAATGAAGGAAAATCTAAATGAGGAGAAGGAAGATGAAGAATTTTAATAAGGGAGAAAGAACGGAAGAGGAAAAGTTTTAATAGAGATGGAAGAAAACAAAAATAAATTAATTTACTATTATATCCTTATAATAAGTAAATAAAATAACCAAGATTACTTAAACTAATGATCATTGATCAGTATAGTCTATAAATTTTAAGTATTTTATCTTACTTATAAATCTTGAGAGAAGACAAAGGAAGATGGTGAAGAATTTTGGTCCCTTCTTTGCCTTTTTCTTTTCTTCAGAATTTTAAACTAAATAAAGTATTTTTTTATAAAAATTTCTCCCCTTCTTTTTATTTATTTTTTCAACCAAACATTATATTAGAAAATATTGATTATTGAACATTTATTTTTTGTATTGTCATGTTTGCTTATGTAGCAGAATTAGAACATATGTCGTAAAAATAAGGTAGCATACACTTTCTGAAGGTACTTAAATTACATATTTTGTTATTTTAAAAAATTATACTTATTTTCTTGAGATATAAATATGTTAGATTTTAATCTAATATAATACAAATAAACTTCTTATTAACAATAAATAATTGTTATATATGAGTTTTTTAGATGTTTTTCCTTCTTATAATTTTCAATATTGTTTACAATTAATTTTAAATATTATATTATTATTTTTATAATTTTAAAAGATGCACCAATGTTTTTAATAATCTTATTATTACAAATTTGCAATTTCACCCAAATCTTGATTTTATTTTTGAAATTCCAAAGTCAATAGTAGAATTTCAAAGCTAGTTGACAAGGATGTTCAGATTCACAAAAAGAAAAAAAAAATCTCTAAATAATTTACTGTAATATATATTAATCTCAATAGAGGATGGTGTAAATGTTTATGACGGGTCAATGGCATCACAATATAGTTGTGATTACGTCTTGCTCACAGGTTTTCAGCTTTTATAATGAATAGACAAATTTCCCTATCTTATCATCTCATCTTGTTTTGCTTTAATTGGTAGATTATGACACTGACAAGTTTTTGGTCCTTGGGCTAGTGCTTGGTCCGCACATGCTGTAATCCATGCCCAATGCATGGAGCTACTAATTAAATCAACCAAAAAAATTTCACTTTTGATTGCGGGCCATAGCATTTATCACAACTGCCAGATAAGTGAAAGAACAACAATTATAGCTTGATGGTAATGAGACACAAAGGGTGAAGCTGAAGATAAATACAAAACAACAATTCCCAAATCGGGAAATTACTTATTCTCAGATATTTTCTTTTTAATATATTTTTTATTGTTAGTTTTTTTTTTTACAAAATTTACTAAATAATAGAAGTTTCTCATTTTATTTAATAAATTTTATTATTATGTAGTGAAATTTATACAAATTTTATTTAATAACAAAAAAATGTGAGTGTGATACTAATATTGTAGTTTCCTCTTAATCTATATCTATGTTGTAATACAAATGAATAGAAAGAAAACCATCTATTTTGGTTTTATATTTGTTAAGATGAAATGTTTAGCTACTTTTATGTGTCAAACCAAAAAATTCTTTATCCTTCCATTTTTTCGATCTCATTTGTTTTTATTGTCCGTATATCCCTCTTCCTCTAATTCTTTTCATTCTCTTTTTATTGTCGATGATTAAGCTTTGTTGATGACTAATTTTTGCAAAAAAACTTGATTGACTCCTTTTAATAGGGTTTTTCTTCCCAACCATGTTTTTTTATCTACAAAACTCAAATTCGAGACCTTGCTTAAGGGATTTGAATTCATTACCATTTTTTTCATTCTACTAGTAAAGAATCAATAAAAAATCTCAAATCTAGTTCGGTTAATTGTTCTCAAATAACACTTGCTTCACTTAAAATTATTCAAATATATCAAAATCTTGGCTAATAAAAAGGGTGATATGTTACGTTTCCAAGATTGGATTTCATATTCAAGTACATTGAAGTTTGGAAGATGAGTAATGAACTCATATATGGATGATTGGTAATTTGATATGCACTTCATTTAAGAATTGGGGATACTTTTAAATAATAATCGCATGTATCGTAATATTATGCCATATCATGTTTTATAATTTTTAAAAAATTGCTGCATTTCCGTGTTCATGTCGTATTGTATCTATATATCCTGTATGGTACGTATGATACTTAACTTACTCTTAACACTCATAAATCAAATCTTTTGATAATTTTATTTTAACATTAACGTAATAAATTAATCCAAATATACACCATGACATTTGATTTATTGAAGGAATGTATGATGTCCATTTTGTGTTTAATTGTAGTCTGGATGCTGCAAGCCCCCAGCAGAGTGTGGGTATAACTATCAGAATGAGACAGTGGTGGGAACCAACCCAGACTGCACTAGGTGGAGCTATGACCAACACTTGCTTTGCTATGACTGTGACTCTTGCAAGGCTGGTGTGCTGGCTAGTCTCAAGAAAAGTTGGAGGAAGGTCTCTCTGATTAATATTGTTGTGTTGAATTGTTGATCTCCCTTGTCATTCTTTGCGTCATTGCTTATGCAGCGTATAGGAACAACCGCAAGATAGATAACTGCGAATCCTGCGGTGAAACAAGGATGACAAAGGCACGACCTGGCTAGCTTAATCCATCTAATCAACTCAGGTTTTAGGATGATTTTATACATACCCTCGTATCCCTATGTTGCTCTCGGGCTTTTGTGTCGAAGACATTGAATTTGGGTTGATCTTGAAGGGTTGTATTGTATGCATTTGTTGTATTTTCACTCTAGTTACATTAGTACAACTTCAATTCCTCCTTTGAAATGCTACTTCATTTTGTAATTTGTTGAAATTACGTACGATAGGTCGATAGCTTTGTAAATTGGAAGAAATCATTTTTTTTTTTTTGGTTGTTGATGGTGTGCACCAACATATCTAGCTAATTAAGAGTCGAAAATTAATTTTAAGTTTAATTGCACTTTGTGCTATCTAAGTTTTATCATTTTGCGAATTTTGTTATCATGTTTTTTTTCCTCACATTTTGCCATCTTATTTTTGAAATTTTGCAAATTTTGCCTAATCTTGCTAATTTTTTATTTAATAAACAATTGATGATTGGGTAAAATTTGCAAGATTTCAAAAATAAGGTGACAAAATGGGAGAGAGAAAAAATACGATGGTAAAATCTATAAATTAATAAAACTTGGGTGACACAAAGTACAATTAAGCTTTAACTCTATTATAGTCAAATTGGATTTTGTATTTTTCAACATTTTTTTTCATACACAATTAAGAATCAAATCAAATGCTGCTTGGTATGCTTAATTAAAGGACTCCGCTATTTAACAATTGTGTTGGATTTTATTAATAAATTGGGAAAATATTTTAGTGTTAGCCATATGTATCATTAAGGAATGATGCTATTTCGTACAAATATATTGGGTACTGAAGGAAAACTAAACGATTAGGTGGGTGTTTAAATTTAGTAGGAAGAGAGAGAATTTATTTACCAACCACGTTTGAGAACATGCTTGCTGGGTACATATTTCATATTCATACTATCAAATATTTTCATCTGTAAGAGCATTGTCACTTCGTACAAATATATTTGGTATGATACCAAATAAAATTAACCAATTAGGTAGGTACATGATGTTAATGAGATGAAAGAAAGAATTTATTTACCAACTACATTTGAGAAAATGCTGGATACGAATCTTGTACTCATACTGTCAAGCATTTTTGTCTGTTTGATTTTATTTTTCTCTCATGAATTATCGAACTAAAAGTTCAACGGTTAGGAATACGGACTAATGTTTAAAAAGTTAATTCCAACTAAAGTTGCAAGTTGCAACATTGCAAAGGACAAAATAAATCTCTTATTATGTGATTAGCAAACTGAATCGGAAAGGGAATTGAAAATTAAACATTAAGGGCCCGTTTGGAGTGGTTTTTGGTTGTGAGTTTTGAAAATTTCAAAAACTACAACCAGTTTTTAATTTTTAAAAATTAGTTTTAGTTTTTTTTTTCTAATTTTTGGTTTCAAAATAAACTAACTTTGAAATTTCTTATTCTGTTAAAATTAGTTTAAGAATATGTTTGTGTGGTGACGACAGTAGTAGTGGTTACGACAACAATGATGATGGTGGCGGTGCCGACAACAGTGATTTTGGCGGTACCGATGGTGATCGTGGTGGTGCCAGTGGTGGTAGTGACATTGCCTGTGGTGGTAGCAGCAGCGTTAGTGGTCATGATCGTGGTCATGGTGGTGGCGGTGATGATGGTAGTGGTGATGAAGCTTGTGGTGGTGGAGGCGATGCTAGTGGTTGTGGTAGTTGTGGCAGTAGTGATGGGTCGTAGTTGTGGTAGCGGTGATGGTAGTGGCTATACTGGTGGTGTGGTTGTTGTGGCAGCGGTGATGGTGGTGGTGGTGCCGGTGTCGGTGGTGGTGGTGGCGACGGTGGTAGCGGTGACGGTGACTGCGGAGATGGCGGTGACAGTGGTGGTGGTGACGGTGGCTGCGGAGATGGTGGTGACAGTGGTGGTGATAATGGCGGTGGTTGTGGTGGTGGTGGTGGTGGCAAGAAAGGCTATTGTCAAATATAATGATGTGTATTTTTTTTTAAAACCCAAAAACCAAATTTACAAATCCTTTTTTCTTGGTTTTGAAAATGAAGGTAAAAGTGTTTTGAAATTGAGTTAAAAACCATTTCAGCTCCATTTTAGCCAAACGCGTTTTGTTTCGAAAATTGCATTTGAAAACCAAAAACCAAAAACTCGCAACCACCCCAAACAGGGCCTAAAATTTTAATTATTGTGTTTGAAAGTCGTTTTTAGAAATAATAATTTGAAGGTTGAATTTCATAAAAATTATATGCCAATTAAAATTAACATTTTAAAATTTCTAAACCTTAGCCTCTAAATTACAGTTTCTAATCTTACCCTATGTTACATAATTGTTCTTTATTTTGTCATTCTTGCCATCGTTACAACTACGTCACCATTTTTCCCAACTACCATTATTGTTATCATTATCGTTGTTGCCACACTTGCACCACCACCTTACCACTATTATTAATACTTACTGCTAGCTACCATTATTATTGCAAATGTTGCTATCCTCACTAGTGTGACCACTACTTATATGTCACCATGGCCCCTTTGTCTCTATATGTCATTATCACTATCACTATTATTATTGTTGTCACTCTTATTATTATTGTCACTTCCATTATTAACTGTTGACTATCCTTAATTATTGAGGTATCAAAATTAAATTAAAATTTAAGTTAAAGTTATATTTTTACAATCTAAACATAAAATTTATATTTTTAAATTAATTTTAATTCTGACAAAATTAAAATTGAAATTACAATTTAATTCTATATACTTTTTTGTTTTTTAGGAAAATCTTTAGAAGGTTAATTAGTTTCAATTTAGTTGTACGGTTGCTGTACATGTTAATTCGATCCCATCCAAATACTTTAGCAGCGGCCACTCACGCCATTGGAGGGTTCTAGCTCAACTGCACGAGGTGGTTGGGATGTTTAATGAACACCTGTATATGTCAATGTGAATCATATGCATGTCATTTACATTGTTTAGGCTAAAAAAGAAAGTGTATCTGATAAAAATGTGGTCAGTATACTGTTTATGAGAGAGTCAAAGGTAACAAAATAATGAAAATATCAGATGAATATAGATCTAATTATTCTATTTAAAAAAATTCAAAACTCAATTTTTCATTATTTATAAATAATATAGTATTATAATAATTTGAGTAAGACAAATAGGGTAATGTACAAGAGGATGATATTGGTCTATTCTATTGAAGTGAAATATTTGTTTGTTGTTGTTATTATTATTATTGTTATTATTATTGTTGAGATAGTGTTTCGTTCAATTTTTATGAGTTTTTTCTCTCTCTCTTTAAATAGAAAAGTTGGACTAAATACATTTTTATAAAATAATTAAAAAATTAAATACCTTAATTTTATAAAATAAAAATAACTTTTTTGAAAAAGTTAGATAATTTTTTTTTTATATCTTCTCGCTTTCTTCTTTCTCTCCCGATGGCTCATTCTCTTCACGCTTTTGGATCCTCTGCAACCAATGTCCTCTCCGGACAGTATCGTGCAATATGTCTGTCTTAGATTAATCATAGCAAAACAATTAAATGGTTCCAATTTCTGCTGGAAAGAAATTAGGCTGGAAAGACTGTAGAAGATCTAAACTGACTTTAAATATGTTTTTTTATATTATTTGATTATGAATTTAATCATTGTTAAAGGCTTAAAGATATTAAATTCTCTCCCCTCGTAAATATCATTTTCAATCATATAATATACCATTTTCTATAGGTGTTTTTTGGTAACTTCAGTTCTATCACTACAAACAATACGCAAAAAGAGACAAGTGGTCCAAAACAATAATCTCATTTTTCGGATAAGTAATAATCCTTTTATGAAAAAATTATACTTTATACTTTAGATTTTGCTAAAACAATAATAAATCTCAAAATCAACGGAGATTAGATCTAATAATAAGAGTTGATTTTCCATCAAATGCCAAAATCATAATTTGATTTTTTGTTGAATGAAACACTCATATTTAATTATTATTCAACTATGTTTTAAATAAATTACTTATTATAAAAAATACATGTGAAAAAAAAATCTCAAACTTAATTACACACGACACTCTCCAAAGAAAACTACGTACACTGTATCATGGATGGGGATGGATCACTTGTTTTATCAGTTAGAACTAATTGACAAGTTCTTATTTTCTCATGCTTCATTGTTTTCTTAGGGCCTCATATTTCATTGTTAATTAAATCATACATACTTAAAAGAAGTTTAGGCTAAAATATATTTTTGTCTCATATTTTTTTTAATTTATTTCTTTAAGTTTAAAAAATTTTACTTTAATTCCTTAAAGTGTTACTATTAAACTAAATTGGTTATTTCGTCAAATTTTTACACTAACATTGTTAATTTTGGCTGATGTAGCAAATACTCATTTAATGTAACATCTCTCATGGTTTGTCATATGTTACCAAGTTAACTGAGTTAGGATGATAAATTAATAGAAGGATCAATTTAGCCAAAAGTCTAATACGAAAAAATATAATATTTTTAATACAAAAAATATAAGATAAAGAAATATCTACTTCTAATAATAAATATATAATTTTTACACATAATAGATAAATACGAGTATGAGTTATATATTTTATAGAATTTACAAATTAAAAGGGGTTTGCTAACGTACACCTATTTGTTTTTTGCTTGGTGTACGTTAACAAACTATACCATTGGTATATTTTAAAATAATTCTTAATTATAACTTGTTAAAGTACTTTAACTAAAAAATAAGTTGGTGTAAGTTAGCAAACTTCACAAGTATTTGCTAACGTACACCAACTTATTTTTTAGTTGGAGTATGTTGGCAAGTTACACTGTTGGAGTATTTTAAGATAACCATTTGTTATAACTTGTTAATGTACTCTAACTAAAACTTAAGTGGGTGTATGTTGGCAAATTTCAAATTAAAAAAATTTAATTTTATGTTAAAAATTTAACCTAATTCAATAAAAAATCATAAAATTAATATCTTAAAAATATTTTAGTTGTAGTATATAAAAATATTCAATAATTATTAATAAATATTTTAAAATGTCTAATAATATTTTGTTGGTTGCTATTGAAAAACAAAAACGAAAAATAAAAAAAAATAGAGGTTTTGATCAATTTTAAAGTGTTAACCAATATCCAAACTATGGATTTAGATATCGGTACACTAAAGACGTTTTGGGTATTCCAAAATGAGTTATATCTTCACTGCTACAATCCTTTAGATCCCTCCTATCCTCCTCCCAGTGTCATCATCTTCCATGTGAAACATATGACCTTTAAGAGCCCGGAGCCTATGTACATCACACACAATCCCTGAGCCAAACCACACGAGATCATCAATCAACAAAAACCATGGCTTATACCACGCATCAAGTACGAACACATCAGTGACCAACCAAGGCACCCTAGCATCGCACGTCAAGACCCTATTCCAATGTTAATGCAAAATATGTGCAATATTTGCATAAATGTAATATTATATCATCATGATCACAGAAAATCGTACTTAATTGAAGAGATCATGTGAGGATGAGTAACTATAGGAGATAAGATTTAATTGAGGAAATCAGGAAAGGGCGAATTGTATCTTTTACTCAATCATTTTAGGATTATTGTTAGAGTAATTATAGGAATCATTTTTTTTTGAAGATAAATTGTTTAGGATAATTGCAATCAAGCTATGTATATATTTATGTACATATCATATCAATAAAATCAATGCTCAAAATTATTATGGTATCAAAGCCAGGTCACGACTCTAACAAAAAATCCTCGTACAACCAGTGTGAAGCATGTAAAAATGGTAGACAATTCTAGGCTGGTCAGGCTAACTATTGAGCAATGACAGACATTGATGAATATGTTAAAGGATCAAAAAACAAATTGCAACGAGACGATGATAGATGAGTCTAACGCTACTGCATGGATTATTAACACACTAAACACCTAATTATTTGTAATAATATATAATGATGATAAGCCATTTTAGTGTTTACATTTTTCTTTCGATTTTATTCATTTAACTCTCTCTTACATATCATAACTTTACTTTCCCATCTTCTATTTAAATTTCTTTATTCTCTAAATCACTCAATGCTTTAAATTAAATTTAACATTTTAAAAAAAATTGTAATTAATTAGGCATGCAGTGGCTGTGTTTCCTATCGTATGTAGATTTGGCGACTATGAATGGTAATGGGTAGGATATTATAGTATTCGTTAGGGATGACAATTCTATCCAGACCCTATGAGTACCCGCAAAAATATCTGCAATGGGTAAAGTAAATACCCGCTCAATAGGGATGGAGGCGGAGATTTACCCGCAAAATTTAATGGGAATGGGTGCGGGTATGGGTGCTATAGTACCCAACCAGCCCCATACCCGCACACACACACAAATATATATATATAATACTAAAAAAATAAGTTCTAGTAAGTATTAAAATATTAAAAATCTTGATTCATTAAAAAAAAAAGACATTGCAAGAAATATAAACAAAAATAAGAGTTTAATTTATATGCATTGTTATTGTAATTTTTTTTTACATATATGTAAGCTAGAAATTCACTATACTGCTGCATCATATTAATAAATGGGATAATATGATGAAATAATTAAATTTTATTAAACGTCTGTGTAAAAATGTTTTGCACTACAATTGTATATAAATTAAATATCAAAAATAATTTATACTCCTTTAAAAATAAATTATATGAAAAGATTATATATTTTTTCAAATGTACACATGCTTCTAAATATTATTGAAATACTTGTAATTATTCTTATCGTTAAATGTAGATTTTTTAAAAGTAAGATTATTTAAATTTTATTAGTTAATAACTATGTTAAAGGATGAATTAAATGAATTTTCCTTTATATATTGAAAGTGAAATATTAAAAAACTTAATTATAAAAATTTGATCAATACTTTCATAATTGCTACAAGAATAAAATGAGATTTGTCAAACTGTATTAAATTAAATTTTGAATTTTGCCTAAGGCCATAATTTTTTTTTTCATGGCACTACACTTAAGTAAAGTATGGGTAGCGGGTATGGATATGGGTATATAAGTACCCAGCGGGTACAGGAATGGGGATTAAAGTTGCTACCCGCGTGGGTACGGGGATTTTTTTCAAATGCGGGTATGGGGATGGGTACCATAGTACCCTACCCAGACCCTACCCATTGCCATCCTTAGTACTCATTCTCATATCCATGTTTGAAAAAAATACTCATAACCGATCTTATACCAGCATTGGTAGTAACTTTAATTCTCATTCTCGTACCCATTAGTTACCCATATACCCATACCTACACTTTATTAAGTACGGAGCATTAGCAAAAAATTCTAAGGTTTTAAGCGAATTTTATATTCAATATTTAATTTAATAAATTTATCAAAACTCATTTTTTTATTAACTACGAAATTATTGATCAAAGTTTTATGATTAAATTTTTCTAACATTTCACTATAAATATATAAAGACAAATTCATTCAATATAATTTTTTAACATAGTTAATATCAAATAAAATTTGAATAATTTTAATTTTAAAAAACTATGCTCAGCAATAACAACAATTGTAAGTAATGTCAATAATATTTTAGAAACAATGCATACATTTAAAAAAGAATATAATCTTTTTATATAATTTAATATTTTTAGTAGAGTATAAATTATTTTTAAAATTTAATTTATATATAATGTTAGCGTAAAACTTTTTTTTACAGGCTTCTAATAAAATTTCATTATCTTATATTCATTAATATGATATTGCGATAAAGTAAAAACCTATTAAATATATATAAAAATATTTTATACTAACAAAATATATTAATTAAACTTTTATTTTTGTTTGTATTTCTTATAATATTTTTTAAAAATAAATTAAGTTCTTTAATATTATAATAATTATTAAAATTTATTTTTTTAATATATATAATATTAAAGCACACACACACGTGTATATATACATGAGATAAGGTAGGCAGTATAGTACCTATATTCGCAATTATCTCCGTTAAAATTTGTTGTGGATATTTTTTGTGAGTAGCAGCAGGTTTGGATATGATTGCCTTCCCTTTTGGCGACTGTGTTTTTACTGATGCGTGAAGTGACTAGCGGTCCAAACTAATAATTTAATTATTTTTAATTTTCTCTCGTGATTCTCCTTTTGTATTCGTGCAGCCTACATATCATTTTCAGAAAGGTGACGGCGACGAGAAGCATCTCGCACTCGCACTCGCACTCGTACCCATTAAAAGCAACATTCGCGCCTCCACCCACAAACCCTAAACCCACTGACTCAGTCCCTCCCTCCCTCGGCGCCTCCCACAATGCCAGTGGCTCATTGCATATTCCACATCCCCAAGCTCCCCCTTCTCCCGTTCCGCTCCCGCTCCCGCCCCCCAAAACCCCTCCCCCAAAACGGCGCCGCTCCGACGACCACGTTCCATGCACGCCCTCCCCGCCGCCTGAACCCCGCGGCGCCGGTCCGCTGTTCCCAGCCCGTGGCGGTGGCGGAAGCCGCCCCGAAGGTGGGGAAGCGGACCGACATAAAGAAGATCATGATCCTGGGCGCGGGCCCCATCGTGATCGGGCAAGCGTGCGAGTTCGACTACTCCGGGACCCAAGCGTGCAAGGCCCTCCGCGAAGAGGGGTACGAGGTCGTCCTCATCAACTCCAACCCGGCCACCATCATGACCGACCCGGAGATCGCCGACCGCACCTACATCACCCCCATGACGCCGGACCTCGTCGAGCGCGTCCTCGAGTCCGAGCGCCCCGACGCCCTCCTCCCCACCATGGGCGGCCAGACCGCCCTCAACCTCGCCGTCGCCCTCGCCGAGAGCGGCGCCCTCAAGAAACACGGCGTCGAACTCATCGGAGCGAAGCTCGACGCAATCAAGAAGGCCGAGGACCGCGAACTCTTCAAACGGGCCATGGAGAACATCGGGATCAAAACCCCTCCCTCCGGCATTGGCACCACGCTTGACGAGTGTCTCGAAATCGCCGGCGACATCGGCGAGTACCCGCTCATCGTGCGCCCGGCGTTCACCCTCGGCGGCACCGGCGGCGGGATTGCTTACAACCGCGAGGACTTGGTGGAGATTTGTAAGGCTGGACTTGCTGCTAGTTTGACCAATCAGGTTTTGGTTGAGAAGTCTCTGTTGGGGTGGAAGGAGTATGAGCTTGAGGTTATGAGGGATTTGGCTGACAATGTTGTTATCATCTGTTCCATTGAGAATGTTGACCCTATGGGGGTTCATACTGGGGATTCCATAACTGTTGCGCCCGCGCAGACTTTGACGGATAAGGAGTACCAGCGCCTGAGGGATTATTCCATTGCCATAATTAGGGAGATTGGAGTGGAGTGTGGAGGGTCCAATGTGCAGTTTGCGGTTAATCCCGAGAATGGGGAGGTGATGGTGATTGAGATGAACCCCAGAGTTTCGAGGTCTTCGGCTCTCGCGTCTAAGGCCACCGGGTTTCCCATTGCGAAGATGGCGGCTAAGTTGTCTGTCGGGTATTCTTTGGATCAAATACCGAATGATATAACCAAGAAGACACCGGCTAGTTTTGAGCCCTCTATAGATTATGTGGTTACTAAGGTAAGCGACTTATAGTCGTTGATATTGCCATCATGTACACCAATGTCGTTTGGCGGAATGTCTTTGATTTTAAATTTTGTATAGGTAATAGTAAGTCACTGCTTATGTGATTCCAAATTATTGAGATTATAATCTGATGAACTAACAATTGTGTTATGGAGCAAGATATGTGATGTTATCACAATGCAGTCGATGGGAATGTGTTGAATAAATTATTTGTTTGCTGCTTCTTCTTTTTTGAAAAATTTGTATTTACTTTTCTCATGTGTTTTTGTGCTGCAGATTCCGAGGTTTGCGTTTGAGAAGTTTCCTGGTTCTCAGCCAATATTGACGACACAGATGAAATCAGTTGGTGAGGCAATGGCAGTAGGGAGAACCTTCCAAGAGTCATTTCAAAAAGCAGTACGCTCTCTAGAGTATGGCTATGCTGGATGGGGGTGTGCGCAAGTGAAGGAGTTGAACTATGAGTGGGAGCAATTGAAGTATAGCCTCCGAGTTCCTAACCCGGAGCGGATCCATGCCATCTACGCTGCAATGAAAAGAGGGATGCAGATTGATGAAATCTTTGAGCTGAGTTACATTGACAAATGGTTTCTCACGCAGCTCAAGGAGCTGGTTGATGCTGAAAGTTTCTTGCTGTCTCACAATTTGTTGGATTTGACAAATGTTGATTTCTATGAGGTGAAGAGAAGAGGATTTTGTGATAAACAGATAGCATTTGCAACTAAATCCACCGAGAAAGAAGTTCGCAATAGGCGATTGTCTCTGGGTGTTACTCCAGCATATAAGCGAGTTGATACCTGCGCAGCGGAATTTGAAGCTAATACTCCTTATATGTATTCTTCTTATGATTTTGAGTGCGAATCGGCTCCCACTACAAGAAAGAAGGTCTTAATTTTGGGTGGAGGACCAAACAGAATTGGTCAAGGGATTGAGTTTGACTACTGTTGTTGTCATGCATCCTTTGCTCTTCAGGTTTGTTTTCATCTCTTTTGTATTAATTGTATTAGATTCCAGTTTTTTTTTGCTGTGAAAAATTTTAACTGGGGTGCAAATGGTGCTGATGCTGCGTGATATCATACCAATTCTGATATTCTGATATTAAGCCTTAATGATGAAGTCTTTTAAGTGTGAAGTTTAAATTCTGTGTCCCCTGTCTATCATTAGTTTGGTGTTTGCTTTAAAATGATTAAATTGTCCATGCTTTGTTTTGCACTTCAATGTGATAGGAACTGGTTCTCTCTTAAGATTTGGCCAGCTAGGTGGTTATTTTGACTTTTGTGCAGTTGCTCGTCTCTTACTATGTCAGTATGTCACCCTTGTCTATTGCATTTGCAGGATGCAGGATATGAGACAATCATGGTGAACTCAAACCCCGAGACAGTCTCCACAGATTATGACACTAGTGATCGTCTATACTTTGAACCCTTGACTGTTGAAGATGTTTTGAACATTATTGATTTAGAAAGGCCTGATGGTATCATTGTACAATTTGGAGGTCAAACACCATTGAAGTTATCTCTTCCCATACAACAATACCTAGATGAACACAAGCCAGCATGTGCTAGTGGGGTTGGTCATGTACGTATTTGGGGAACATCTCCTGATTCCATAGATATTGCCGAGGACAGAGAGAGGTTCAATGTGATGCTTCATGAACTAAAGATTGAACACCCAAAAGGAGGAATTGCTAGGAGTGAAAGTGATGCCCTTGCCATTGCAGCAGAAATTGGATACCCTGTTGTTGTTCGCCCTTCATATGTTTTGGGTGGTCGAGCAATGGAGATTGTGTATAGCGATGATAAACTGGTGACTTACCTTGAAAATGCTGTTGAGGTGGATCCAGAACGCCCTGTGTTAATTGACAAGTATTTGTCTGATGCCTGCGAGATTGATGTTGATGCACTGGCTGACTCACAAGGCAATGTGGTCATTGGTGGGATAATGGAGCACATTGAACAGGCTGGGATACATTCTGGTGACTCTGCCTGCTCTATTCCCACCAGAACTGTTCCACCTTCTTGCTTGGAGACAATCAGGTCGTGGACCGAAAACTTGGCTAAACAACTGAATGTCTGTGGGCTCATGAATTGTCAGTATGCAATAACTCCATCCGGGAAAGTATTTTTGCTTGAGGCCAACCCTCGAGCTTCTCGTACAGTCCCATTTGTATCAAAAGCAATTGGCCACCCCTTGGCTAAATATGCTTCCCTTGTCATGTCTGGAAAGTCTCTCCATGATATACAGTTTACAAAAGAGGTTATCCCTAAATATGTATCAGTCAAGGAAGCAGTTCTTCCTTTTTCAAAGTTCCCCGGCTGTGATGTGTTTTTAAGTCCTGAGATGCGAAGCACTGGTGAGGTCATGGGTATTGACCCTTCATATAATATTGCATTTGCTAAGGCTCAAATTGCTGCTGGCCAGAAGTTACCACTTTCTGGTACTGTGTTCCTTAGCTTGAATGACCTGACAAAGCCTCATCTTCAGAAAATTGCACAGGCTTTTATGGAGATCGGATTTCAAATTGTTGCTACTAGTGGAACAGTACATGTTCTCAAACTAGCTAAAATCCCAGCGGAGAGAGTGCTGAAGTTGCATGAAGGGAGGCCTCATGCAGGTGACATGATAGCCAATGGAGATATTCAACTGATGGTGGTAACCAGTTCAGATGATGCACTTGATCAGATAGATGGTCTGGCCCTGAGAAGGATGGCTTTGGATTACAAGGTTCCTATTGTGACAACAGTTAATGGAGCTCTGGCAACTGCTGAAGCAATAAAGAGCTTGAAGTCCAACTCTATCAAAATGATCGCTCTTCAGGACTTCATTGATGGTGAATATAAAGAGTGAATTGATTTTTGCAGACAACCTCTTTATTTCTGAATTGGTTAGGCGATATATACCAGTAAGCACCTATGTTTTTTCTCTCAGCATTGGGTACTACTAATTTATGCTCTTTTAAGTCTTTTGCCTACAAAAACTCAATTCCTTCATCTTTTTATTTGAGATAAATTATTAAATGGTATTTAGGATGTGTGGCAGATTTTGAGCTTAACATACATTGTATATTGACTGTGCTTAAACTTGGGCTATTGCAGCTTACCGTGAGATTGTACAACATGCTAGATTTGGGAGTGGCAGATGAGTTGCTATGGGATGCTTTAATTTGTAGAGTGAAAGTGTCCACAAGAGATATGAAAGGTCATGTCTGTGTCCTTCCCGACTCCGATATAAAGCTAAAGCACTTGTGCTTTTGTGTAAAAGATTTTGTAGTATTTGGATTTCTACTGCTTAATAATTATCCTCATTTATAAACTCTTGCAACATGCACTTGATGCCGCTGCTTAGCCATTTCATTTGAAATGATTGATATCTCTAATTTGTTAAGAATGATAGCCAATTGTTTTGAATCTGTTGTACATTTCTACTGGGACAAAAGATCGAAACTGTCATAGCATGTGAGTCATTCAGAATAGAATTAGAAGCAAGTTGAGATCACTAAAATTACAGAAGAAACTATACAAATGATTGTGGAATAAACATGACAATTTGCAGTAATGTGCATTTTCCAAAATCTTCCCAAATAGGATGTAGTGATGTATGGCCCTTATGCATTAGTGTCAGTAATATCTTCGCTTTGGATTACCCAAATAGATTTCACCTGAAAAATGTTGTTCACCTAAAGTGTAGCTGGTACTGGCTTCATCAACCCTGGAATCCCTAGAGAAGCTAGCTTTTGCAAGCTCCCTTTACCTTCCACTTAATTCGCAGCTGTCTCCAAGGTTTTGGGATCTCCATTCTGTTCCTGAACATATAGGATTGACAAAAAGAACGTCAGTTTCTGAGACCAAGAGAGTTTCAATAGGGAATTTATCATAGTATACCATTGATTGGTAAGCTGAGCAGGAAAGGTAAACAACAGAAGAAACAACATGACCAATTCCCAAGTTTTAGCTTCAACTGAGTTTGTACCACTCTGAAGGATTAGGATGCCAAACACACCTACCTCACATAATAGAGGAAAGAGGAAGGTAGCCCGTCCCTGCTAAACCACTTTCCAGTCGTAGGGCTCCCAATAAAAAAGAACAATAACTTCATGTACCATTTTTCTTTATTAGTTACTTGTTTGAATTCTTTGTATTGGGCAAACTGCTAGAGTGGATTGCAATAATAAGAAATAGCAAAACTGATAAGATGAATGCTATAGGGATTGCTAGTAATAATTCCCCCTGCTGTACCACCTGCATATAAATGTAGTCTTAAAGGATGAAATAAATTTACACGTTATTTAGTCTTAAATAACCAGTTTTGAAATCCTGTAAATATAGGTGACTGAAATAGACATTGTTATAGCTAGTTGCTTACCTTTTATTACAAATGTTGATGACTGGGAAGGACAACGTAGCATGAGAATCAGAAGATCTATGTATCAGCAAGTTATTTGTATTTCTTCTTAGCTTAACTTCTATAAGCCTTAGTGGTTGTTGCCAGCTGACCAATTCAACAATTTTCATACTGACAAGAAACTGTCCTTTGCTCAGTGAGAATCAAAATGGAGAGTTCAAAGTTTGATAAAATTTGTTTCCATTTGCCGCTGTTTACAGCTTCTTGACTTAACTGGTTGTGAGGGTGTTTCTAGATAATGTATTGTTGAGGTTTTAAAGAGATGCTGTGAGATAAGGCATTTGAACCTTGCCTATACAGGGATTAAAGTGTTTGGGATAGACTTAGTCTTATTCAAAATGGGACATGGGTCATGGACAATTCGTAGGTAGGGAGACTATGTTTGATGTTAGTCCGGGAGATGTTCTTTTTTTCTGCACTTTCAAATATCTTGCAAAAGTAGTTGACATTGAAACTGGAACTTTTCTGCCAACCCGTTCTCATATGATAGCAATTGATTCTTTTCTTTGTGATATAATCATTTAATATATCCACTGTCTTCTGTTTTTAATCAATCAAATTCCCATCTTTGAGATATAATATGATCAGGTACTGCTGTCTAGGACACATGACACCCTTCTTTAATAGCTTAAGCTTTTAGGTAGATTGTTAATTTGATGTAGGATTAGAATCTACTTGGCTAAATGATCTGGAATTTGATTGTTATAGTCAATGATTCATATTCTTAGTGCAGTCACATTACAAGGTTGTTGTGGCCTTGAAATTTATCCATGTTTCTAGTTTAAGTGATTTTCTTGTTTGGGAATGGAATACAAAATAAAAGTTATTTCGGGAGTGGCAGATGAATTGCTATGGGATGGTTTAATTTGTAGAGTGAAAGTGTCCAAAAGAGATATGAAAGGTCATGTTGTCTGTGTCCTTCCCGACTCCTGATATAAAGCTAAAGCACTCTTGCTTTTGTGTAAAAGATTTTGTAGTATTTGGATTTCTACTGCTTAATAATTATCCTCATTTTAAAAATCTTGCAACATGCACTTGATGCCGCTGCTTAGCCATTTCATTTATATGGCAATCACAAACTAAAGACTGTGGATAGTATAATTTTATGTTTAATTATGTGCTTGTCCTAAAAATTGTGAATATTTGAAGTTTGTAATTTTGTGGCTTTAACTTTCATTAACCTTTAGAATTGATTTGTAGAAGAAAGAAATGCTGAATTGGAGAAATGATTGAATTAGGTCTACTATTTTTTCCCCCCTTAAAGTTGATCCAATTTGATTGGTGAACACTCTGTTATGTTGAGTAAGCATCCATGAATTGTATAGGTTTAAGGATTCAGATTTCGAAGCTGATCTGACGTTGGCTGTTGCAAAGGGTAATCCTGGGCTGATAGAGAGATGCAGGGGACGGGGGGAGGTTCGAATTGTGATTTTGAGAATCTCATGTACACATCCTTGAAAACCTCTTACGATAAATTAGAAATGTGCTCTTCTAAGGGAAATGAAGAGAATGCCTTTAGTGTGGTTTTGAGATAAATTTCATCACAACGTGATAAAGTGTCAGGATTCTGATTACTTCGTCTTCCATCAATTCCATGTTAAGCACGCATAATTTGGAGGGAATAAAAAATACAATTGGATTATATATTATATCTTTATGCCTGGTAAGCTGAGAAGAAACTAACATTGAGACACAGATTGTCAAATATGTGCTTCCGGAAGCTACCAAGTTACAAAGAACACATAGTTTCATAGATTTTCTAGGTAGTGAAATGATGGATCATATAGAAGGGCTTAATTCATTCAACTAGCAGGCAGCTCTAGACAAATGTCCACCAAACAAAGGAGGGTAGCTGTTAGACAAAATTGGATAACATATACATTACAGTAACACAATATTAATGGACTAAATATTCGAAGTGGGTCATGATTCAGTGAATATTTTGGAGGTTTCCTCCACAAGATCCCAATCTTCTTCAGCATGTTGCCGTTTTTCTTGGTCTGGAAATCATCATCAAGTTCTTCAAAAAAAGGTGAGTACTTATTCATTATAGAGTTATAGTTGCTGTCCAAAGACAACGATCTCTTAGTGAGCTTCCCATTGTTCCCTGCTGAAAGCGTAGCAGCAGCTCCCTCTGCAGCCTTTCTCCATTGATCAGACTGTACCTTCAATCTTCTTTGTTCTGCTTCTATTATTGAATTTGCTGCTTGAGCTGCTTCCAGCTGCTCAGCCACCCTCGCCGCCTTTTGGTTGCTCCTATCTGCATCTTCCATTACAATACCAAGTTTCATAACAGCCTCGTGTTCAGCAGCCTTAGCTGCCTCTAGTTCTGAAGCAACTTCCTCACCGTGTGCAAACCTCTTACTGATCTCCAACTTCAGCATTTCATTCTCTTCAGATATGCTTTGCAATGTTGTTTCCTTGTCCATCAGATAATTATGATGTGATTTTAATGTACAAATGATTTTTTTTTATTATTTCAAATGAAATGGTACCTGTATCATCTTAAAATAAAAGGTACCGAAACAATCACCACATAATTTTACTTTGAGAAAGTCATAATTTTTTATTGATGATGATTACTATCAATTTTATGGTTAGAAAAATAATATTTAATATATGTGGATTTTTGCTGCCCTTATAAGTAGTATAGATTGTATATTTTGAAGATATTAATTGCATGGCTAAATTGGACAGTGGACTCATTCTTGATTTCGTACGAAATTGTTTTGACATCATTTTTTCTTGCAACCTCGATTTTTTTTTCTTTTATTTTTTGGGTGTCTTTTTTGAAAAGTATATGCAAATAACATGTCTTGAATATCTATTGCATAATTAAATTAGTGCTTAAGGCGCTTGCCGTGTTCGACTGTTCGGTAAGCAACTTCCTGAAATTACTTCTCTTGTTTTCGTTATCGTGGTCAAAATTTTTGGGTCTGTCAATGCCATCTGGTTGTATCTGTTTGCTGCAAACAGCTAAATGCAAAATAGCGTGAGATTTGATTTTTCTTGTAACATTGATTTTGAACGAATGCTAATGACATTGGACTTCAAATTGAAGAACTTTGGAACGTTTGTTAAACTTCAGCAAGTTTGTTTTCTTTTGTCATGATGGGGTGGAACTCTAATAAGTACAAATAGGGCCATAGGGACAAATAAAAAATTAGTCAACATTTTGAATGTAATAAATTATAGATTAATAGAAAAAAATTTCTCTTTAGGATTTTTATACTGTCGGTTCTCACTTCTCATGTAACAGAGCCTTCTAAACTCGAATAAATTAAGAGAAAAAAGATTATGTACTAATAATGTAAAGTAATTTTACACTGTCATCTAATTACAAATTATAATTTATTGTAAGTTTGTTAACTTTTATAATAAATACTTTAAAAATTATATTAATGACAATTTCTGATTGGTTAACAGTGAAAAACTTTTTACACTGATAGTGCATGACTATTAAACTCATAAATTAATCATGTTCATTTGAAAATCGAGGGGAGAAATTGGCACCTGAAAACGTGTTCAAGGGCCAGGAAAGTTAAATACCGTGGTCTTAGATCCCTAATAAGATGAATTCATCGTATAGGAAAAATTGAGCTTATGAGCTAAGTTAGTATGCCTGGCCTCCACAAGCAATTTGTCGGCTTTCAGCCTTTTTTCAGTCATTAGAACTATCAGGAATCAGCGGTCTAAGTGCGCAATGTATAGGAATAAGGAGCAGCTTGTCCTCATAGCCTCAATAGTGTGACCCAAGTTAATGCTTCTAGAACACTAGGAATTTGTAGATGCATAAGCTCCAGAATTGAATTGTTTGATTTATTTACACAAAGAATTAATTTCTTAAACTGTATACACATTTTAAAATAAAATTTATAATATATTCCTAATACATTTTAACATACAACTTATCTTACTCTCTCAATTAAACATTTCCAGCATTCTCTCTCTCTCTCCTTTTTTTTTTCCCTTTAGATATACATTACACATGGTACTTTCGTCATTAGTCAAAAAATTTCTCTCTCAAACGTTTCAAACTACAATTTTTTTTATCTTTATTTGTAAACTTAATTTTCTTAATCATCTATTCCTTTCAATATATTATATTTTATCTTTATCTCTAAATTAGATTTTAATAGGTTTTTTAAAAAGAATTTGTTAATAGTTAAAAATAATCTTATATTATAATTTAAATTATTTATTATAAATTTAAAATATAATTTATATATTCAAAATTATTTATTTATTATGAACTTTCATTAAATATAATATATATATTCAAAATATTTATTTATTATAAATTTTAATTATATAAAAAATATTTATCATGTGAAATTCACATATCAAAATATTTATCGACCATTGACACCTGGTGTCAAAGTTAGTTAAATTACACCTTCAATAACTTTTTGTAGAATGCAAGTTTAACTAATCCAACCATTGAGTTATGTGATATTATATTCATGATCATGTATATCAATTTTCACATAATTTGAACTTTTCTAGATATGTCATCTAACATTGAATATTTACATATATTTTAATTTTTTATTATACGTTAAAATAAACTGATACGATGAACTACTAAATAATTTTGGAATTGTGCAAAATTTTGTATACTTAATTAAATTAATAAGAACATCAAATTCAATAGTTAGATCAATTAAATTTACATTTTACAAAAAGTTACTGAAGGTGTAATTTGACCAATTTTGGTACCAACGGATCCTGACCCACCTACACACACACACACACACATATTAGAATAACTATTTTGAATTGTTTTTAGGAATCATTCTTCAATAAGAATGTTTTTAGCTCTTTTTTTTTTCAATAAGAGCGTATTTAGGGATTTTTCTTAACATCTTTTGTCTTTCAATCTATCATTTTTATTTTTATTTCTAAATTAAATTCGAATATTTTTTTAAAAATTATTGATAGTTAAAAATAACATTATATCACAATATAAATTATTTATCGTAAATCTAAAATATAATTTATATGATCAAATATTTATTTATTACAAAATTTAATTATAATATAATTTATACATTCAAAAGTATTTATTTATTATAAATTTAGTTATATAAGATATAAATTTATCTTGTGATTGTACAGGCTATAATACTAGTTCTTTTAATATTTTATAAAAATATTAATTAAATGAAAAATAAATTCAATAGATATCTTACAATATAAAAACTTTCAATGCTTTATTCATTTAATAAAAAAGAAATATTGTAGAAAAATTTAGAACAATTCATGCTAAAAGGTGTGCTAAAAGGATTTTTTTTATGTCAAAATTTGACATAAGATTTTGTTCAAATTTTGTATACATCCTTCTTTTTATAAATGTTAAATAGAACTTCATTTATGTTCACAAAATCCAAGTTGAAAAAATAATTAAAAATTATTATTAGAATAATTACTAATAGAGATCAATGAATTGATCACCAAGGTTAATTAATGTTAATGAAGATTGGTTAATGTTTGTGAAGATTGATGCTAATGAAAATTAAATAATATGAGTTTCAGGTCAATCTTAAACCTGATAAAGGTCCAACAATCTAGTTCAATATGTGTTTTAAACAAACCTCCAGTCATTAGCCCACCTTTTCATCTCGGAAGACAGAGATATGTTGTACAAGGCACAAGTTGGCCTACCAATTTACATGGCAGATAACTGACACTCTAGCTCTTAAGAATGAAATTCTTGTTGTAACTTATTGATCTATTTCCTAAGAAAGTATGAGTGACCCTTTTGTGCCAAAAAAAGATTACAAAGACTACTTATGGATGTGATAGGCATGTCATCACTCCTACACATACTCCATTCACATTTTTCCTATAGTTAAGCAAGCATATTACTTTTGTATGTTTTTGTTGGGGAAGCAATCCCTTCATTCACAATGAGGATCAAAGGATAGAACACACATACATCATCACAAATTTGAAATAGCAGAAGAATACAAATTTAACATGGTTTGACACATCTTGTCTACATCCACGAAAACATCTCAATACTTATTTATTATCTCAAACATACATCTCATTACAAGTTTTTTGGACAAATTTGTTAAATCTTCCCTTCACATGACTCCCCTCTTTGGATCAAGAGTGGTTCTTTTCATCTCAAGAACTTCTATTTATAGACTTAACATCCTAATCTTAAAAGAATAAACAAATCCTAAAATAAAAATAATATTTTTAAATCTAAAGAATATCTTAAGGATTTGAAATTGAAAATTTGAATTGTTCTCCTAACAATTCCGCTCTCGATTAAAATTTTCAAACTTCTTCTTTAACTCCTTGGTCATAGGTGCTCATCATAATAATCTTCGATCATGCTTCTGCCTCGCAAACTTTGCTGTGTTCTTCGTCTCCACTCCGCAAGTATTTGATGGTGACACTTCTTGTACCGTCATTAGCTATTGGGACATGCTGCTTAACTTCCACATCGCCAAGAAGTCTTTTGACACTAGGATCCCCACATAGTTCCACCATTAGCTTCATCCCGCTTCAATACTTGTCTGACTAGTCTCTAAGCCGCATAACCAACTCTGATACCATTGTTGGAAAAAAAAAATAATATGGATCGGTATCTACGTTTGCGAAAACATTTCAATATCCATTCACTATCTCAAATATACACTTCATTACAAGTTTTCTAGAAAAACTTGTAAAATCCTCCCTCACATAACTGTCCCTGTCTAGGTCGAAAGTGGTTCTTCTCATCTCAAGAATATTTATTTATAGATTTAGCATCATAATCTAAAAAGAGAAAACTAATCTTAAAATAAAAACATCATCTTTAAATCTAAACAATATCCTAAGAATTTAAAATTTAAAATTTGAATTGTTGTTCCAATCATTTTTTCTAATCTAGCGTTAAAATTCCACTAGAATCACTGTTCATTTGAACGTCGAAGTACTTGCATGCATCCATTATCATTGTCAGTCCACCCACCATCATCCACCAAAGTCGAAAGAGTCTAAGACCGTTGAAGTTCTACTTGTCATATTACTTGCCGAACCGAATTGAAGTTCCTTTTTCAATCAAAACACAATTTGTAAAAATTGTTCAATGTTTTTAAAAGGTTGAAAAATTAATTAATAGTACCAAAAACATTAACTAATTGAGAAAGTATGTTATGCACTAAAAGTGTAAAATAGTTTTACACTGTTATTTAATCACAAATCATCATATATGATAAATTTGTTGCCTATTATAATAACTATCTTAAAAGTTATACCGACAATGATTTCTAATTAGTTGACAATATAAAACTTTTTTTATATTGACAGTGCCAGTAAACTCTAACTAATTTTGTAATCAATTGACTTATCATGAAATAAATTTACCAATTTTTATTAGTATTTGGTTCAATGATAATTTTAATTTCTTTATCAACTGGGCAACCAAGAGCTGTAGGAAAAAATTCAAACTGTTTAATTCAATAAAGAAAGAGAGGACGAGGATGAATGATAATAAATGCATTCATGAATTTCCAAGGACGCATGCTATAATTGTAGTAGTACGACCGCTCAATACGATTTCTATTATAGTTCTTGCAAGGCAGGACAAGCGATGATGACGAATGCCGGCTAAAAGATCCCTCCCTTCAATAGGATGGTCGAGGAGGCGGAATTTGCATTATTTTTTTAGGTGATTTAAGATGCATTTCGGGTTGAATTTTAGAAGTAAGACTTTTAATCTTATTATATAATAATGCATGAAATAGTTCTTGACACATAATATAATTGAGAAATATCTTAAGATATGCATACTTCTAAATTGCAGCCTACAACCGCAAGTGCAACTACAACGTAAAGATTTTTTGACTAATTACAATCACATTACAACTATAATTGCGGCTGCATCAGTCGTATTTTTTTTATAATTTTCCACAATATCAAAGATTGCAACGAAACTGTAACCATAGTCGCAACCGCAATTTAGAACTATGGATGTGCGTATATATGTAAAGAAGCATGAATTCATATTCATGATCTCTAGGTAATATGGTAAATAAATAATGAATGAGAGAAATTTGTTCTCTATATGATAACTAGAATTTCCTTACAATTATGCATACTCATTAATTAAATAGATCAATAATTTCTACTCCTCATTTAACACCAAGAAAGCAATCCAATCTATTATGTGTCATTCACATCAAAATTTATTATCAAATATTTATTATTTTGTCAAGTATTATGATTAAATTAATAATCTTTCTAATTACTATATTTAATAATTTAAAAAAATTATTCTAAAAAATTTATTAATATTAATTTACAAATAAATAATTCAACATTTCGTTCATAGCATTTTTTTTTAATTTAGTTTATTGACTCTAGATGGCTATTATAATGATCCCGTGTAACCACACTTTGGTGTGAGGAAGTGGAATTCATTTTAGGAAAGTGATACATCATTACATCTCTTGATCTTTTTATTCTTATGAATTAAACATATTTTTAGTCTTTATAAAATAAGCAAATTTTTATTTTGGTCCTTATGTTGTGTGGTGAACACAAGAGAAGGGCTTCGGTGAGCTCCCACGGTGGTTATTGGCGTCTCTAGTGGTGACACCTACAAGGACTTCGATGCTTAAGTCAATAAGGGTGCAAGTGCGAGTGAGAATGAGAAAGAGCGTGTGTGTACCTGATGAGTGAGGAATCTTTTATATAGGGTGTTTTGGAGGAAAATTCTATTAGAGCTAGGTGCCACGTGGCAGTATGCATTTGGTTGCCTTACTGCACACTTTCCCTGCTGTTAGGTGCTTCCCATCTTGTGCCGAGATAAAAGTAAAGTCAGACCGAGATAGCATGGAAATGTTATTCAGGGTATCCATGGTCATGCCAGCCAAGGTAGGCGACATGTAGGTCAACTTAGAGCTGTGTGTCTGAGTAACCTCCAGAACAGTTGCCCCCAAGCCGGTGATACTTAGAAAAAGCATTGTCAACTTGAGAGCCCAAGTCGGTCCCAGAACACCTTATAAAATTTTTTCCTTTATTTTCATCTCTAAAAAATATGAATAATTATTTTTGATCCCTATTGTCATGTGACACTTGCTTGTGTGTTTAATGAAAGGTCAAGTGACCATTTAGGTAGCACCCATTAGTGTCAGCAGTATCATGTTAACTTGTGAACCCTGTAAAAAAATTTCTAAGTCCCTAAATAAATGTTATTTATCTACCTTAAAAAAAACGTTAGAGACAAAAATAGTGATTTCAATATTTGGATGGATGAAAATCAAAGAAAAATATTTTATAGGGACTAAAGCTAAAATTCGCTCATTTTATAGGGATCAAAAATGGTAATTTCAATTTTTAGAGAGATGAATTTTTTTTTATAGATAAGCCTATTCTTATTTTAGTACAGTACGTGCCATACAAGAGTGATTAATTAAAGTGAGACATTTTTTAAAATTGATTATCAAAATAAAGTTCTTTTGAAAATATTTATCAACATGAGATTATCTTTTACCACATCATCTATATCTAAAATTCTCTATGTCATATGATGAGTTCCATTGTCATGTGACTTTTTAATTTTATTTTTTATATATATAATCTTACATGGCATACTATACATGAATCACTAATCTACTTTGCAACTTCTAAGTCCCGTGTGGCCTAGCGACTATGTACGTGTGGCCTAACAACTACCACGTAGCATGCCATGTAGGATCAAATCAAAATTAATAAAAAAATTGCTACATGGAAGTCGCTAATTCATTTAGCAACTTCCTAAAAATTTTTAAAAAAATTTGCATGCTTAATTTAAAAAAAAAAAACTTCATTTTTTTATTTAAAATTTTATTGAACCATTGATTTATTTTATGGAAAATATTAACATTTTTAAGATATTAATAAAAAAATTAAGAGAAAAACATCTAAACATCTAAAAATCAAATTAAATACTAACGACCAAATATAATATTTATTAATATTTATAATAACGACTAAGTATATAACATAGAATATCTAAACATCAATTAAATACTTTATAATTCTTAAAAAATTACGCTAACGACTAAATATTAATTCAGAAATTAATCAATAAAAAATTTAATTAAAAATTAATAATGTTATTGTACTAAAAATTATAATAAAATCTATGAATAATATTTCCTTATAATTTTTCTCTCAATTTTTTAATTAATATTTTAAAAATACTTATTAATATTTTTCATAAAATAAACCAATGTTCACTAAAATTTTAAATAAATAAAAATCATGCAATTTTTTTTAAAATTAAGCATATAATTTTTTTAATCTTTAGGAAGTTGTCATGTGGATTAGAAACTTCCACGTGGCAAGCTTTTTTTTAAAAAAAGAAACAAATTGATTTGATCCTATGTGGCGTACCATGTGAGAGTCATTAGGCTATGTGGTGACTTGGGCATTGCTAAGTGGATTAATAATTCTCACGTGGCATGTCATGTAGGATCAAATCAAAATTTTTGAAAAAATAAAAAGACCACATCGGAGTGGAACTTACCACATGGCTTATTAATTTTTTGTTGATGTGACAAAACAGCCATATGCCGATAAATAATTTCAAAAGAGTCTCATTTTAGTAATTAATTTCTAAAAGTGTCTCACTTTAGTCAATCGATCACCTGCCATATGACCCAAAGAATGACACATATCTATCTTCAATTTTTCACACCAAATAAATGCTACCTTTTGTTTAGTACAAACACGTTGACTACAGTCTCATAGGTGGATATTAAATTGGAGTTTCCCAGTGGTTGAAGGAGGTAGATTGGCAATGGTGATTGACACCTACAAGCACTTCAACACCTAAGTGAATTGAGAATTTAATAGAGTTTTGATGATAAGTATATGATATGAATATGGGGGTGCTTACTTCTAGTATATATAAAGAAAGGATGAAATGGCCAGGAAAAGGGGTGAAGGAATGACTATCAAGTCCATCAATATCCTCTATGTTGATCTCTAGGCATAGAGAGAATTCCCACATTGTGTAAGAGAATTGTTTTAGGAAATATGACAAATATTGTGCTATTGAGGATAGAGGTATCTATTGTTAGAGGTGTCAAAATGAACTCGACCTAACAAGTCAGGTCGAACTTGAAAAATGTAGGTTTGAAAACTACCAAGACTATTTGGCCCAGCATTATTTATTATTTATATTTTATTTTTTTAGTAAAATTTATATAAATTTAGACAAAAAAAATGGGCCAGTTTGGCCTATCTCAATGGGTCAGGTCAGGTCAGGCAGCTTATTTGCCAGCTCTATCCATTGTTTGTCATGCAAGCTAGTTTGGCTGATTTATGTACTAGCACACTTAGGTCATTAGAGGGTACAGAAACAAGGTGGTAATCTTGAAGTGTAGTAATAGTCAAAACTGGTTAGGTTGGACCAAATTTATGTCCATAACACCTTTATTGCCCAAGACTTTTAAATTATGTCATGAAAATATATATGAAAGAAAACATTTGGGACAAGTCTAAAACATATTTGTGATATGTTGATTCAAAAAATATATATCATTTTATGCATGCAAGGCTGTCACTAATTGGATTAGCATAGATAGCTTGCTACATGAGCTTTGTTTGAGAGACCCAACAGATGAAAATGTTTTTCTTTATCCTCTTTTTCATAGATTTATACTAATGGTACTGTTTTGGACTAGCTCCGGCCTATGGTTTTATGCCTTTTGTTGACAGAACCAAGAATATTGTTTTGGACCCATTTTGGGCCTGGCCATGTGACTCGTACCTCGCAATAATCACCTAACAACTTCTCTTGCCATTCTATCGCTATATAAGATGTTTCATGCCTTCAGGTACATTTTCAAACATGATTATTCACATCTTATAAACACTAACTTGAGCATTAGAGTATTTTTGCAGGTGACCACCGTCGTCTGATCTCCATTGATGCTCTCCAAAGTTATCTTCGCCTCATTTAGTCCACCCCCATTTGTATGTATGAGTAGGTATATTGCAAATTTAGGTGTTAAAAGGTAGGAATTATTGTTTGAATGAATGTTATTAAAATTGGCTCAGATTGATCGATTTGATTGAAAATTGGTCTTATGGTTGGTTTGATTTAGTTAATAAGTTGGATGTATTAATGATTATGTCTTTACATCATCAAACCAGTTTTAACCGGTGCAAATTAACCACACCAAGCGAATTAGTTTCGTGATCCTAGTCACATCCAAAGCTTGGCTCTCGACTCTCTATGCTTGTAGTCTATTATGCAATTAGATGCTCTCATTCACTACCCATAGATTTAAGTGTTGATATAGGCAATAAAGTAAAATATATATATATATATATATATATATGAAAATCGCATAAAAGAGAAATCGATCCCAAAAGTTGAAAATTATAAATTTAAATTCCACCATTATGCTATTATAACTACTTAGTGAATATGTGTGGATCAAAAAATCATATATATAATATAGGGTTTAATTTCTATATATTGTCAGTATAAAAGTTTTATCAATCAATCAAAAATAATAGTATGACTTTTAAGGTAGTTATTATAAAAGTCAACAATCTTATCATACATAACAGTTTGTAATTTAGGTGATAATGTAAATTTTAAGTCATTTGGTAAGAGAGAAATAAATGAGAAATAAGAGAGAGATAGAGAGGTGAATGAAAATAAGTGAAAAATAAAGTATAAATAAACAGTAGAACCCAGTGAAACCCACCCTTGTAATACAAAATTTCATCTCTATTTCTTTTATAATAAACAAGTAAAATTTGTACAAACTTTAATAATTTTTTCACCTCTCCCTCCCTTTCCTTCAAACCAAACAAAGGTTAAAAGGCACAGGAGGGTTAAAGAAAATGTCACACTCAGCGCCCATGTTTGCTATAAATTAAGGATGCAGAGAAGAGCAGACGTATTACAATTCATGGATGTTTGGATTCAAGTTAAAATATCTTGAATTATGTTGAAATATTAATTAATGTAATTTTAAGTAAATGTTTATATATTTGATTTCGCATTTCACATTGAAGAATTAATTTTGAGTTGAAGTAACTTTAGTAACTTTTGCTGCAGATAAAAAATTTACACTAAATTTTACTATTAATTTGTTTTTAGAATAAAAATATCCAAACATAAATCATATCACTTTAAAATCAATTTTGTAAACACTCGCTCAAATACACTCAGCTTAAATTACTTTGCATCTAAACTTTCTACTGCTTCGCAATGAACGTGAAAATATTTATTCACGTGGGAGGGGGAAAAACATGCTCCGTTGTATGAGTTTAGTGGCCAAAAAACACAGGTTATAGCTAGTGGGAGTGAGCCGTAAAGTGAAGTTGGCTAATGTTTTTCATTTCACAAGGTCCACGCGCTAATGACTCTACGACATGGCTAGCCAGAGCGAATGGGAAAGAAAAATGTTACAAATTACAAAAGTCCAACCACTTCCACCGCAATGTTGAAAGCTCAACTTAATTTTTTCCCCCCAATAACGCGTGGAAAACTTGATCACTTGAAGATAAGCTAGAAACCCAATCCTAGATATATTATTTGAACTAATTTTCAGTATCGTTCATAATACTTTAAATTATCTTATTTTTTTATTGTTAGAGATTTAAGCCACTGATATTAAATTTTAACTCAGTTTATCTTCAAGAAAATGAATTTTAACATATTAGAGTAGAAAAGATTATCTATTTTTTTTCTGTTAAATTTAATTAAGAATTTTATTTATTTTTCGTTTTTTTATGTTTTTATTTTAGGAAATAAAAAATAAAAATTGAAGCTTTTAATGGATTAAGAAAATAAAATAAAGAGCAACTCAAAACACACAATAATAAAGCCTTTAAAAGCATTAGGTTTCTTTGCACATCCAACCCGCATATAAATAGGTTTAGAGATAGAGAATTAGGGATATTTTGGATCATTATTTATTCACTCACCTTTAGGAACGACCATCATCTCCTTCTAAGAGCTCTGCAAGTATGAGAAAGATGAAAATGGTGGAAATTCACGTCTTTTTAAGAGTATATGGAGTTTTTTATATTCCCTTTTTTATTGATATTTCTATCTTCTCAATGTGTAATTAAACCTCCATTTGTTAGGGTTAGGTGAATTTTAATATAATTAGTGAATTTCTAATTTGGGTTATTAATAAAAATTTGATTTTGTTCATGTGTTTGTGTTTTTTATACCTAACATTTCTTAAGATTTGGTCATCCTTAAGAAGATCTTTTATCTATATAAATGGAAATTTACTTTAAGAATGTGCTCTCAAACATGAACCTAGTAATCCTTTAAACTAGGAATAGTTATTGGATGTTCGTTATCTTTAGGGATTTATATGCTTTAAGCTTATTCTTCTTTAATTTCATATAAGAAACTGGAGTTCTTACTTATGAATAAAGGTTTAATTGACTAGGAAATTAAATTTAAATGAATTAACAAATGGACAAACTTAGGTGCGGTTCTTTAGGTGTTTTTGATGTTATTCTCCAATTATTTCATCTTAGTAATTTACATGCAATAAAGATCAATGCAGATTACCAAGGTGAAGCTTCAATTTTAATTGGAGAACAGCTCCAAAAGCACCTAAAGAATTACACCAAAATTTTTTCCTTAACAAATCTGCTAGACAAAGTAAAAAACAAATTGAATTTATGCTTACAGCAGATAGTACAAAGAAAATTAATACGAAACACACGAATTTCAAATGGTAAGTGATATTCTTTTTTGAAATAAATATGAATTAAAAACAAAATATATATAAAATAAATTATTGGCAGAAATCACATCTTCGTATTATTGAGCGAAAACAATTTTGTACTATTAAGAATTCTAGATGAAATTGAATGAAACCTAATCTCAACATTTTCTCTTTTAAATTAAATTAAATTTCTTTGCGGTCTAGAATTCTCGTTTTTAGAAGAAAAAAAAAATCTTTATTGTTCATTTTAATTTTTAATTTCTTTTTCTATTGAACAATTCAATCCAAAACCTTCCTTGTGAATCATATTAGAATTACAATTCAATCTAGTATACTTATTGAGGTCTCATCAATTATGCATGGTAGAATGGAATATTGTGCCAGAAGCAGCAATTAAAATTAAAAAAAAAAAAAAGATTCATCGTAAATTACTTTTTTCATCTAAAACTAAAATAGTGTGATTAGATATCTAAAAATAAGTTTACGTTTCAAAAACTTAAAGTTAAGTGGTTAATTTAGGAGTGGAGAAGACATTTGCACCCTACCTTATTTATTTTTAAGAATGATTACTTAGTATTATCTTCAAATTTAATTGAGTTGGTTCTTTATCATTAAACGAAAAATTACAACCATTTTGTTGAACGTGTTATTAAGGTTGATAAATGAATATAATTAGTAAGAAATGAGTAACTGGATAATCATTCTGAAACAAATTTAAACCCCCATAATCTATGTTATGTGAGAATAGTGCGCTAAAATTATATTTCAAGAAAATGTTATATAAAGTAGATGGTTAAATAAAATCTTATTCCATAGATGGTCAAATAATATATTGATGATAGCTTCTATAATATCCAAAAAAAAAAAAAGTTGATTAATACTACTCCTTTTCTTGATTATTTGCTAACAATTTGTTTATTGTTAGAAAAAAGTCGTTGCGAATAACTTTCATTCTTATAGTGATTATATGTGTGTGTGATTACTTTTTGTTAAATTTTACCGATAATATAAATAAACAATGCATCTCACCAAATAAAAAAGTAAAAGACATTAAGACAATATGGTCTTGTTTAACATTTTGCATGTTAGTCCTTTACAAAAATTAGTACAAGGATTAAAAAAAGATGAAACATAATATTAAAAGAAAGAAAAGAAGGATCTTTCTTTTTTACATTTAGGGAATGGACATCGTAGGCTTTTCAAGGGAGGAAAAAGAAATTAAATAACAAGAGAATAAGAAAGGACCGAAGCATCTTACCATTTGAACCTACATACTTAATTAAATTATAGTTCAAAGTTTAACTAACTGAACTAATTTATAGAGGAAGAAATGTCTTTTACATCTTAATAAAAAATAAAGATGATTATAATACAACAAAATGTATATTATAAACAGATACACAGAAAGCCAAAGTTTTATGAAATTAAAACTTTTCAATTTGCTACCGTTAAGGAAATCAATCCTATATATAGATACGAACATTTTAATAAAATGGGGAGGAAGAGTGATCAAGGTTTTGGGACTAATTAAAATTTAAAACTAAAGTGTGTAAAGATAGAAAAATTATTTTTGCGTCTTGAAAATTTGATCATCCTCGAGTCATCATTTAAACGTTTATAAGGAAGTGGTTAACTAACAACGGAAGATATAAAGAAGGGAAAGATTCCCTAACGAAAATTTTAGGTCCTCATGACCGCAGTGCAACTGTAATTGCAGATGCATTAACTGCATTTGTCCATAATTTCCCAGGATAAACTGTGATGGTGACCATGATTGTAATTTAAAACCTTGGTTAAAATTTAATGATGGATTTTAATCGCACAAAGTCCAATAAAAATTCCATGATAAATTCAGGCATCTACTGGAGCAATATTCAATGATTTGAAAAGTTGCAACTTAATGGCAAAACACTTTGATTATAACTAGTTTATCTTTTCCTGTGTGTTCAACGAGCTGAACGGCCCCTCCACCAGCCTTGCCCCACCTATTAGATATCGCGCAAACATATATTCAGACACAACATATATACATATACTTATCTGCAAACAGACACTTGGATATAGAAATTCTTTGTGATTAAATGGCTTGGTCATGAGGTGTTAGTTAAGGAAGTAGATAGCTCGATCGGTCTCAGTGTGGTGGCAGCAACCCCAATAAGTCACTCGAAACAAACCGTTGTTCCCAACTGTTATGTCCAAACCTTGGCCACTTGGCACGAGCACAATACGTACGTCGAGACAACCAGCGGTTCCGCCTAGACCATGCTTACCTAGAATGTGGTACATTTATACGGAAACTCAATTCGTATTTCTGACATCATTATTACACAACTTTATTTAAAGTGAATTTAGTATACGATTTGCAAAATTAAAAATAATTTGGTAACCGTGGTGTGGACCATGTTGATGTTGTCCTGATTTGCATTAACCAGAAGTCTAGAAGTGCGAACTAAAAAAACTGGACCCGTAAGTACTAACCCGCACATGCGAGTGCGCACAGGTAAAATGTGCAAGTCTCTATCGTTGATTTTAATTTAGCATTTTAAAAGTTTACGTGACCAGTAAACCAAATATTTGTCCAAATTAATGAGAGAATATATTTATTTTTCTTCGTTCCTTTGGGCTGCTGTACGATGCTTTGAATATTATGACATGGTTTAATTCCAACACGAACAAATTAAAAGGGGAAGGGTAATGCCTTAATGTCTACCTACCCCATTTTTATTTTGCAAGTATTAATTGGCAATTACTGCGTCCTTAAGCATTTTAATTGGAGCATGACTTTTGGGTTGGATGTACTATGACTCGGGTCCAAAAAAGCTGGGGGGTGAATAGGACATGTTGCTCACTGGTTTCTTTTTCTTTTACTCACAAGGAAAAGTCACTTTACTAGGCCTGGGCAAGTTAGGCATGACATAATGTTCTTTTCCTTGGAAAATATATACTAATTTTGCTTCCATATGGAAAAAAAAAAAAAAAAAGGAACAAGCAGAGTATAGAAAACGGTTTTGTCAAAGTTGGGAAGAGTTTTCATACAATAAGCCAAAAGAAGCATCACAATCACAACACCTAACGGAGACGCGGGAAAAGAAGACAGCCCGCAGCCGGTTACTTAACGAATTTCATACGCTCTTGCTTATCCCATCCTTTCCCTATAAAACCCTTCGTTTTGGCTTCCAAACAACCCCACACTCACCTCACACACCCTTCTTCTGTCCTTGTGTCCCTACAGTACACAAAGTAGGAGCCAAACACAAAACAACAAATTCAGGGGTAGTAGTCTGAGAAAAATGGAGAGTGACACAAACACCCCAACTTCCTCTCCCACATTTTCACACTCTACAAATTCCCCTTCTTCCCCTCCCCAAGTTGTCATGAGCCCTTGTGCTGCTTGCAAGATTCTGAGGCGAAGATGTGCTGAGAAATGTGTGTTGGCACCTTATTTCCCTCCCACTGAACCTGCCAAGTTTACCACTGCCCACCGAGTCTTCGGTGCCAGCAACATCATCAAGTTCTTACAGGTAGTTAGCTAACTATTATGTTGGCCTACAAAATCTTAGCCTACTTTCATGTTTTCTCGCCTCAACTTCATTCAATTTTTTAAGACTAACTACTTTTGCGCATAATTACTCACTATTAAAGACCTATCGTGACAATTAGACAGTCCATATTATGCACATTTTCATAGTATCTGTGAGACATGATATATTTCAATGACATCATGATTCTGCTTAATGTTATCAAACATTCTGCATCGTGCATGTTCTTTGTATTGATATATTCATTCTAACTTAAAAGATTTTGCACGTGATTTTTCCTTTTTGAGTCAATGATGATTACAGACACAAACAGTGATGTGGTAACTAACAATAGAAACTTCTCCATTATTGAGTGGTAAATCACTGTTCCACCCGTCAGCAGACCAAAATCCTTCTATGCGTATTGGTCCGTGTCCCCGGGGACAAATAGATGATAAGATCAGACTAGTCTCCAATGAATGGAGTACCTAATTTTAAACGATCCCATGAAACTTCAACAGAGACGACAAAATGTACAGAACAGTTGTAATTGCATGTTTATTTTATTTCCTTTGATGGGAACTTTTTACCTTTGACTTATAACTCAACCTTTGATACATTCAAATTTATGTTAATAGAAATATGTATATATTTCAAACATGATATAATTAATTTTACACTGTCAAAAATTATTTTACATGCTTAAAAATTTTCACCTAAAGTTTTTTTCACAAATGCACAAAACGATAGTAGTTTGAGAATTTCTTCATGCGAAGTATCTCTATTTTATTTGGTGAATTGAAGCGCCCCCCCTCCCCCCCCCCTCTCTTTCCCAGCAGGACCAATGCAGTCTCATATTCTTGGCGATAGCATAATTAATGTCTCAAATAAATGCATTTTCAACGACTTAATTTTAACGAAACATTGTGGTGGGCCTCCTTAATTTCTAACAAGAATCGATTTAATATTATCAGACAACACAGTTGACAGATACATATATTTTGTGAGCAAATGAATTTTTTAAAATTAATTTCATAATCAGGTACTCAAATTAAAATGTATTGTATGACCAATTAAAATATATTGAAGTATTGAAGTACTTAATTGATGATATTATTGTTTTCCGTCATTGCTTTTCCAGGAACTTCCAGAGTCTCAAAGAGCTGACGCAGTGGCCAGCATGGTTTATGAGGCTGGTGCAAGAATAAGAGACCCAGTATACGGCAGTGCAGGTGCAATTTGCCAGCTCCAAAAGCAAGTCAATGAACTTCAAGCACAATTAGCAAAGGCACAAGCTGAGCTTGTGAACATGCAATTGCAACAAGCCAATCTTGTGGCTCTAATTTGCATGGAAATGGCACAAACTCCACAGGAATCACCACAACAATCCGTGGACAACTTCATTTCAAGTCCTTCCCACAGCAGCGGCTATCAAAACAATCTCAATTTCTTTGAGGAGAACACCAACCTAAACTCTTTGTGGGAACCTCTTTGGACATGAAGAACCAGACTTATAAGAGACATTTCAAAAGTGTTCCCATAACATTCTCCTAAGGAGAAGTTGAAGGAATCAAGTAGAACTAATAAATTATCAAAGTAACTTTGGTAGCTATAACTCATGTAGTTAGATTAATTCCCTGTCCATGAGGAAGATTTTGGAGAAAATAATGTTATTCAGGATCTAGTCTCTTTGCACAATGTTGGCAAAGTAATTAGGTCCAAAATTATCATTTAAAATGTTAGATGGTTTTCTGAAACATGTAATCGTTGCAATATTGAAGAAAACAGGGGAAATGTTATGTTTTAGTGTGTTTGTGTACGCTGATGTTTTGAATCTAAAACTCCTTTTTGGTCACCTACTATAATCATTAAAAAAATTGATCTCTCATGAATGCTTAATTCCTTGTCAAAGTAACTTTTGACCTTATGGCTTTGGATTCGTTATGGTTCTACCAGAACCAAATTTTTCGTTTGTAGATATAATGTCAATCAAGACACATATCTAGGCAATATCAAGATGGAAGACCGGACAACAACCAAATATGTATAGTTAATTAGGCTTCAATATAAATGAATCATAATACATAGAAGACAATTATTATGGTACTTAAGAGCGATTTGCAACTTTATTTGACCGCGGGTGACTGACTCCCTTAATTGAATAGACTCACTATTCATATTTTTAAGAGAAAGGTTAGTAACACTCTCTAAACACTTTTTTTTTTTTTACATTCTCTCTACTATTAATTGAAATTTATTGGAAATCATAAATTTTTGTAAGTCTCATTTCTTATTTAACAAGTCTCTCTCCTTATTTAGAAGTGAGACTTACCAAAATTTGTGATTTTCAATCAATTCTAACCAATAGTAGAAAGAGTGTTAGAAAGAGAGTATTTGAGAGAGTATTGTTAGCATTCCTCAATCTTTTAATTCATCAATTTTTAGGAAGGGTAAAGTTTAAAATCTACAAATCGGTGACGTGGTATGGATAAAATTTGTCTCCTTTAATTTAGAGTGAGTGCTGTAAGTTAAATTTAAAGAGTAAAGTGTAGGATTATAATTTATTTACATATATAATAAATCATAAAATAATTAAATTCTCAATCACTAATTTTTTAATTAATAACTATAATTTCATACTACATCTTTTAAGTGAGCTCTTTATTTTTTGAGTCAAATTCTTTTAGGGTCTGTTTGGTTTAAAGGAGAGGAGAGAAGGAGAGGAATTTTAATGAAGAGGAGGGGAGGGGAGGGGAGGGGAAAGAAAGGAAGAGATTTTTACTAGATATTCTGTTTAAGAGAAGAAGAGGGGAGGGAAGGTACGCTTTTCTTGTTTGGTTCATAAGGAGATGAGAGGAGTTTTAAAAATTAATTTACTTTTGTACCCTTGTAATTTTGAATTTCAAAACATAAGTAAGAGATATTTTAATAATTATACTTGAAATGTTTTAAATCTCCTTCCATCCCCTCCAAATCTCTCTAATATTGGAGGCTAGCAAAAATTAGATGAGAAGGATTTTGCTCCCCTCTCCTTTTCTTCTAAAAATTAAACTAAACAATAAAAGTTTATAAAAATATTTTCCCTCCGCTTTATTTTTCTCCAACCAAACACTATCCTAGATATACTTTGATTAGACTCTCTTGATCGAGAGAAACAATTAATGTAGTGAGCATATGAACAAGGCACGGAACGTGACGGTGTGGAACTATAATCAAAACACCTTTGTGGTTATGATGGCATGTGTCTCTCCCTTAAACGCGTTTTCGGGGACTATAATTCTAATCATGTGCTGCCCACGTGAGCTCACCTATATAAAGCAACCCAACCATACAACGTCACCTGTCGGCAACTCATTGATGCCCGTCTTTCTCGTCATCGTAGACGAAAACTGCTTTTTTCTCACCAACATGTCATTATTTTTAGTTTGTGAAGAAAGGAAACACATTTGCTTTTTATTGACTCAAAGTGTATGTTTACACAGGGTATATGACATCTTAATCGCGACTTATACAGTACAATCCGTTAATTAGTCAATTTTGAATAGTTCGCGTGAAATTGTTATTTTTCGAAAAGTCATTTCTTGATAAACATAGCGAAGAATAAACAATATATAAAGACAATACTATAGACATCAAATTCCGAAAAGTGTGATATACGTCAAATGCATGTATGGAATTGGAAGGCATAGGATTGTTTCCATTTAAAGAAAAATCATTAAGAAAGAATATATGAACGTGGTTTTGGTTGAAAAACAAAATTACGTTTTACGATTCCTTTGGTTCTAATTTAGTGTCATTTAAACAGACAAAAAAAAATCATATATATTGCATCATTTTTTTAGAGTTAAATTTACACGTATTATGAATGTAAAATATTTTTTTATATAATTACTACGTAATCTTATTCATTAATATTGTAATGTGATGATGAGATAAATTTCTATTGAATATTGTGTAAAGATGTTTTACGCTGATAATATATATATATTGAACTCATTTTTTCATATTTTCTTAATTTTTGCCATTATTTCATATACAATTGATAACCTCTCATTTGGTAGTAGAAAATAATGCATGGAACACCCACATGACTATGAGAGAGAGTGAGATAAAAGATATACAAATATAAATATGATAGATAATATACTGTGACAAGAAGAGAGAGATAAAAGAAGATTAATGTTAATGTGATGTTTGCACTATTGATAGATGTTCAAATATAATTATATAATTATTCTTCGGTAGTTCCTCAAAATCTTTCTTTAGTTAAAACTTATCTTTCATTGGTGCTTGACCCCTCAAAGTCAAGATATATAAATTCAACATAGTACGCTTTAATTAACATATCCCACATGCATGTTCAGATATGAAATTATAAGTTCAACACCATATAAAACAACTCTCCCAGCCATACATTAGTCATTTTACGCATTAAAATAACATTATACTTAGCATTTCATGTTTTATATTCATGACGCGCTGAAAAATTTAATCTAGAGAGGAAAAGTTAGAAAAAATCATTCATGTTTAAATTCTATAGTTACATTGTTGAATATACTCTAATGTGTGCAAAGGTTCATTAATGGATCGAAATTGTGCCCTCTCATTTTATTTATTTATTTATTTTCAAACCATTTATGTAACATGATTAACATATTGCTTTTGATTATAACAGTACACAGCCCATGATTTTTCCGTTTATTCAAATGTTCCATGTTTTCCTTTTTCCTTATTTCTTACGAACATGATATGCGTCGTTTCGTGATGTACATTTTCGAATGCATGCAAACATGGAAAAAGAAACAAAAATGTGCTTGGCATCACTTAGGAGCCAACTCCACCTTCCAGAAGTATGCGATCATTTTGCTTATTCAAACGCAGTCCCACCCTCTCTCCCTCGTGTCCTTGTTCTAACTTAATTAACTTTGTGTCTACGAGACTTTGATCGTAAATATGGATTCTTCTCCAACGTACTACTGGAACATGATTCACTTGACATATTCCAGAAATAAGGGCCACCGTTGTACCCAAAAAAAAAATATAAAGCTAGCTACTAACTCAGCTCTAGCTATGCAAGCTGCACAGATAACACAGCCACCAGAAGAGGTCCATAGATAGTACTATATATTTTCCAACTTAATAGGTCTATACGTATTCCAGCAAGCTCTATTAACTGAACAATTGATTAAAAACAAAAACTAACGTACTCCACTGCAAGATGCTCCTTGCTTTACGAAGGTATGGGGGAAGATTATTGTATGCAACCTTCCCCTTGCATATGCAAGAAAGTTGTTTTCCGGATTCGAACCCATGATCAACCGGTGACCAAGTCGCTACTTTTGTATATTGAATTGATAACTGAATAATTGATATTAAAAACAAAATTATAAATTATAACACGAAGATAGTTTTATGAAAAAATATCAAATTATCAGAAAAATAATGCTTTAAATTGCAGGGAAAGAAACATTTGCTAATCCATATGCATGTTCCAGCCCTTGGTTCAAATTAGGTCCGTAGAGATCCAATAGGTCAGCCTCTCATTCAGCGGCTCGCATGGTCCAATAAGGCGGTTCAACTCATGGTGAGCTCACAACTTAATGTAGAGATTAATTTTCTCTAAGGTCCTATAGGGATCACAATATCATTCCCTTATTTGATAACTAGATAATTAATAAGCTTATGACCTATGATAAGACAAGGCTCCCACATGTATATCTAGGATGAATACACACAAGGTGACACCCCACCCTTTCAGAGCATAGGAAACCTACCCTAGAAGATCATCATGTCCAAGAAGACCACGAGATACGTGATCGCAATCGCTGTTTCTGGGCTAGTGCAAAACAATATATAAAAGTTTTTAAGAGTTTTGCTATTTAGTATGAAAAATCATGGTACGAATTTGTCTGAAAACATGTTAATGTAGTGTAAGGTTGAGCAAAAAAAATCAACAATATCCGTTTTTGACGAACAGATGATTCCATCGTTGAAAGGTCAAACACAAGGTCAAAACGGGTGATTTTAGCTAAATTTCATCGTTTAAAGGTCAAAACGATATTTTTTCCTTTTATTGTAATTTTAGGAGTATTTTTTGTAAGGACCTTTTTGGTATTTTGTTATTTTTTGTATTAGGGTTTTCTTGCATTAGAGTTTATATATATCTATATATATATATATATATATATATATATATATATATATATATATATGTACGTCAAACCTTCTTTAACGGCAAATTTAATTGAATTAAAATATATTTGGGAGTTTTTTCATTTTCTTATCGTCAACCTGTATTCATTTGAATCAACGGGTTATTGAATCTTGTATGGTTCCATTACATACCTGAAATTTAAAAAGGGAAAAAATATGTGTATCTATTTTATTTGTTATTAGCAATTTAAAAGGGGTAAAATAAAGTTAAAAGTTTGACGGAAATCACCGGAGAAGTTTCATGCATATGTTTACTCTTAATATTTTTTGTAACAAATAATTATTTCCTTGTTTTAATTTTCATTTTGGTGTCAATAGTGCTATGGCACGCGATTTATTATTTAGTATAATAACAATGAACTTCATAAATGACACAATATTTGAACTTATATTAAGATTATATTGACGGGTCAGGATCCGTTGACACCAAGTGTCGAAGTTAGTCAAATTACATTTTTAATAACTTTTTATAAAATGCAAATTTAACCAATTCAACCATTGAATTTAATGTTTTTATTAATTAAATTAAATATACAAAGTACAAATACACTTCCAAAATTGTTTAATAATTTATCACATCATTTTATTTTAATGTACAATATGATATTAAAATATATGTAAATATTCACTATTAGATAATATATCTAAAAATGTCCAAATGATGTAAATTTTGATATACATGATTATAAAGATAATATCACATAATTCAACATTTGAATTGATTAAATTTACATTTTAAAAAAAGTTATTAAATGTGTAATTTAACTAATTTTGACACCTAATATGAATGGATACAACCCTAAATATAAAATTAGCTAACAATATATATAGCACAATGCGCCTGATAAGGTTCCGTTTGAGTCAAAAGTTATCTTCACGCGCACGTTCTATACCATTTCTATCGAAAGTATTATATATTAAAAATTGAATAATTTAGAACAAGTAGCCATGTACTGTGGTGGGTTCGGATTATCCGCATCATTAGTGGCATTAGGTTGAGTCTGAATGATCATCCACCTATAAACCCAAAGTTTGAAACCAACTAGCCAGACGACGAAACTAGAATTATTTTGTTCACACACGAATCGCGATCGATGAAAGAAATCGAAATCGGTAAACTTCTATACATTGCAAGCAGGACAACGGAATATCTGGTCTGTACCAAGAGCAATCTTAATTACATTCATACACAAGATTTGGTTGGTGAAGTGGGAACGAAGGCGAATTTTTCTTCAGGAAAAAGACAATCAGATAATGTCATTTATTTTTTTTCTCTTTTAATTTCTTTGGCTCCTCATGTCCCGTGGCAGTTAGCTTTTTTTTCATCCATCTTCTTCCTGCAAACGGTCCAATGCCTTTAGTTTTTGCCGCAGATTTATACATCTACCACCCACTTTTTGGCGTTAATGAATGCGCAGCCTTTTGACATATCCGTTTTCATATATGCATGTTTGATCATAATATTTTTCTTTTGTGGTAATCACCATAGTTAGGGCTTTTGCCTACCCGATAGGATTCCAAGATATCCTTACAAGCTTTGATCTTTTGGGCTAGCTATACGATTAATCTTTGGTTCCAAACTTATACCTTTGTTCGAGGATGTGTTTTGTAGGAGTCAAACTTAAGTCCTCTCTCACAAGCTCAATATGTATTGTCAACTGAACCACACTTATTGGCTATGGTTGATTATAATATAAATCATAAAATGTGACCCATAATACCATAAATAATGTTGACTCAAGGTCACTAGTCGTGCACTATATGTCTTAGTATATACATATTAGCTTCCGAGTCATTGATCATGAACAGTATATACAGGGTAAATTAAACTTTCTCCCTGTTAAATGAATATTCTTTAATTTATTTTATGGGAGAATGCTAACAAGTATTTTTAAGATATTAATTAAAGAATTAAGTATAAATATTTTTATAAGAAATTAAAGTATTTCTAAGATGAACCCACACCATAATTTTTAATACATTTGTCGTGTATTTTTAATGAAAATATTTTATTTATTAATTCCTTAATGAGTATCTTTGTAGCACTCATTAGTAGGGTCTTTTAATATACTATATTAATTGATAATGATGGTTCAAAATTACACGTCAATGATGTCAAAAACCATAACTAGAAAAAAAAATATTTTTAAAAAACTAATTTACATTAAAATAGATTAAAATATGATACATATTTAATTTACTATTGACATATATCTTGTATAAGTTCCGAAAAGTTAATGTAAGTGTTTGTTGTTTGTTTATATGTCTTATATAATCACATAAGTAAACTTTCATATGTCAAGTCAAACCTTCAAACAATTTAGGATTTAGAGAGATTAAGTCATGCCAAACCTTAAAAATTGGTCTGTAACAAGTAAACAGACCAGACTCAAGGTTTTGTAATTATGAATTAATTCAAGCTCATGTCAACTAAAGTTTAACCTATGTTTCCATCGCTAAAGAGAAGGGAGAGAAAGAGAAATGCATAAAAGAAATAGAGAGAAAACATGCACCAAAACTTCACAAAAGAGTTTACAGTGATACTTTGAAAGATAAAATAAATTTCTAAATTCTTTGATTTTAGTTATCATTTGAAATCCCTTTATCTTACTTAAAATAATTCTTATAAAATCTTTATTATTTTAAAAATCTCTAAATTTGATATTCAAACAATTAATTTTGATCCAAGATATTTTAAAACTACTTAAAAATTAATCTCCCTTTCAAAACTTCTAGTCCAAACGCACTATTAAGGCAGGAACTGTTCATTTTACTAGAGAAGAAAGAAAAGGCCAGAGTATTAAAGAAGTCATTGTAGCTCTGGCTAGCTCCGACCACGAATAATATAATTAAGTGGGTCGTAGAGAGATGCCAGCCTACAAGTTGCACGCTCTCGCCGGAAAACGAACGTTGTTTTTGTATTGTTTGACTTTTCATTCTATTTCTATGGGCCTAATGTCTTGTCTTGTGGGATATAGGTTGAGGAAATTTATTCAGGACTTAGAAGTTAGACTTGTATTTTCATTTTTCTCGGTCAAGAAGACTCAAAACTGTTGACTCTGGAGTCCGGAGTTACATACTTACATTTGCTCCGGTGGGAACCCAATTGATCCATTTTATGAATTTTGAACATTTACATGGTTTCTATTTTATTAAGTGTGAAATGAAGGGATTCAATGTAACAATTATTTTTAAAACGTTAAACACAACACATTACTTTTTTGACCAGCTCATTTTGTTTAGTTTGTATATATGAATCAATAATTGACTTGGAGAGTTAAACCAATGGTCTTTTATGTATGCATCACACTCTTTTTTCCGGGTAATATCGAGGGTTCAAACAATTACATGTTTTTGCATTAAAAAATTATATTTTTAAAAAGACTAAATATGCACCAATATACATATAAGTGATGTCACATTACATTTAGAGTTTAATTTTAATATAATATTGATATAAAAAAAATTTAAGCTGTTAACTAATTCAAAATCATATATAATTATTAAAATAATTATGATAAAAGTCAATACCTTTTAATTATATAACAATCCATAATTATACGGCAGTCAAAATATTCTAATTAAATTTTTACTTCTACACAATCTTATCATTTAATTACAATTGGTCTTACGTTGGTTTCCATACACATATACTATTGTTCTACCACCTAACTGGTGTAATAGAAAAAATAGATGTGTAATTATATTTTAAGTCATCTTTTTTACTAATATTGTTAATTTGTTATAGGTGATAATTATTTTCCTTAAGCAAACAATTACGGCAAGTATATTGATCACCTCAAGTAATATAATGATAAATAAGGGCCCGTTTGAGGTGGTTTTTGATTGTGAGTTTTGAAAATTTCAAAAACTATAACCAATTTTTAGTTTTTAAAAATTAGTTTTTTTTTTCTAATTTTTGGTTTCAAAATAAACTTACTTTGAAACTTCTTATTTTGTTAAAATTAGTTTAAAGATATGTTTGTGTGGTGACGACAATGGTGGTGGTGACAGTAACAATGATGGTGGTAGCGGTAGTCATGCCGATGGTGACGGTTGTAGCGGTGTCGACAATGACGATTGTAGTGATGCCAGTGGGGTGGTGGTGGCGAAGTCAATGGTGGTGGTGACGGTGCCTGTGGTGGTGGCTGTGGCGGCGCTAATGGTTGTGGTGGTGGCTGTGATGATGGTAGTGGTGATGAAGCTTATGGTGGTGGAGGTGATGCTGGTGGTCATGATCGTGGTAGTGTGGCGGCGGTGATGGTGGTGGCGGTGCCGGTGGTCGTGGTGGTGATGGTAGTAGTGGTGGTGGTGGTGGTAGTGACGGTAGCTGCGACGACGGTGGCAACAATAGTGGTGGCGATGGTAGTGGTAGTGATAATGGCAATGATTGTGGTGGTGGCGAAAAAGATTATTGTCAAATATAGGCATGTGTATTTTTTTTAAAAACTAAAAACCAAATTCACAAATCTTTTTTTTCTTGTTTTGAAAATGAATGTAAGAGAGTTTTGAAATTAAGTTAAAAACCATTTCAGCACCATTTTAGCCAATCGCATTTTGTTTTGAAAATTGGATTTAAAAACCAAAAATCAAAAACTCACAACCATCCCAAACAGGCCCTAAGATATCATTCTCATAAAAGTTTTTGTGTCAATTATCATTTACTATATATCAAGCAATTGCAAGGTGAACAAATAATGAAGATGAGATGAGATATATAACAAATCTAGATTCAGATACAAAGAATGATATGATGTAAAATGCAAAGATGCAATATCGCAATCGTAAGGATTGGAATTAATGGGTAATAATAACAATCTCATTCAATGCTTGTAATTGACATCTAGGTCCACAATTTCATATTAAATCTACTTCCTAAGTTATTAACCTCTTTATTTTCAGTCAAAATCCTAATTTCTTAGGTTCACAATCAAGAATAACCATTGCATTCAAAAACTCAAATAGAAACATGCATTCATGACATTATCCTTAAAATTCTAATATAAACGTTTCCCAATTCAATTCTAACTCAAAGTTCAATTATCCAATTGACAATCAAGTCAAAATTTCTTCAATTGATGTACAATCAAAAGAGAGCATTAACCACATAATCAAAATCTCAATTTACATGCAATTGTACTGAAATTACATAAAAAGAATCCATTACGAAAGGAATCAAATCAAAGTTCAATTTAACCTAGCTTGAAAAACCTAGTAATACATGGTAATCAAAACTATCAAAAACAATGAAAATGGAGAATAATTCAGCAAAAAAAAAATGAAAATGCAGAATAGATTAGAAAGAATGTATATAGAGCCTTCAAAATCATGTTCCTTTCATAAAGAATGAACCTTTTATCGTTACTCTAAGAATATTGATTAAGAAATTACTATTTTTATTGTTTTATCATTTTAAAAAGAAAGTTTTGCTTTTATTTATCTATTCATTTAGAAGTTCAAGATAACATTAATTATGTATCAAAAAATCTTTCCAATTATACTTTTGGGGTTTAATTTTGATAAAATGTTAATATAAATATTTTTATATTATCAACCAATTAATTAAAAATTACTTTGAATATGATTTCTAAGTAATTATTACAAAAATGAATAATTTATAATTATATAAAAATTCATAATTGGGTGACACTGTATAAAAATTTTGCATTATTAGTATATTCCAATTAAATCTATACTTTTATCTATATCTAATTCTTAAATACTTTTTACACATATCATAAATGTAAGAAGAAAAAAAATAGTGATGGTCATATTAGGAATAGGGACGAAACTACGTTAAGCTTTGTGGGGACAGATGGCTCCACATGCTTTTTAACTTTTATTATATAATTATAATTACTCCTATAATTTAAAAAGCAACAAGAAAAATTAATTCATAATATGAGTATTTCCTTCACATATTTATATATGTAAATATTATTCCTATAACTTAAAATTGTTAGATATCAGGAAGTCAAAAATAATTTTTACATAAACTAAAATATTAATTATAGTTCTTAATCATTTTGTTATCTTCTTAAATGGACAAATAAAAAGAAACAGAAAAAGTCATAAATATAAAATGTTGATTAAAAGTTATGGTGAAATTATACTAACAATTAAGATAAAATGAGCCTATAATACTTTTTAAAAAATGATTGTTGATTCTTTAAATAGGATGCTAATTAACATTTTCCATAAAGAAGGGTTAGTAACGAATAAATAGTCCAATTAAGTGAGATGTAATGATCTATTGACATATATATCTTCCCCTTTGTATTGACTCTACTAGCAATGGCAACAAGTTCGACCGTTAAAATGATCGCTACTTTTGCTCATCTACAACGTCCAGCGTCATATCAACGCAGTGTTAGTCAATACAAAGGAACATAAAAAGTCAACTATGATGACTTGCAGTAAATATAAACAATAAATTTGAATAACCTACTTTATTGGTAAAATAAATAATTATCAAAAATAAATAAATAAATAATTTCAGTTATTAATAAGAAAATCAACTATTAATATTATGTGTATATATAAAATAAATCATTGATGTATTAGAATATTAATTGTTAATTTATTTTTATTAAGAATCGAGATTATTTGGCATGTATTTGCTTGTTTGTTTTTTAACATTTTAAGGTCAAAATATGAAAAAACACAGAAATTAGAGTTTGTTACTTCATACTTAACATGAATCGAATCTTATCATACGTATAAGCTACTTTTGTTTAAAAAAAATTTGTTATATGAAAATAACTACCTTATTTTTTTTAAGAGCTTTTCATGAAATGTATTTAACCCAACTTTTTCTTTTAAAGAAAAAATAAGATTAAAAAACTGAGTTAAACACACTCTAAGGCTCTATTTTTAAAAAAATAAAAAATAAAATAAATTAAGCTATTCTCATAAGTTAAAATTAATTCATACACTTAGTTTTTATGGAAACTCGTTTTTATGGAAACTCTCTTATTTAACTTATTCAAAAATTGAAATGCATAAGTTGATTTTAGTTTAGAAAATAAATTTAATTCATTTTATCTTCTTATTTTTTCTCATATAAATATTTATGAAAAGTTTATTCAAACATAACTTAAATCAAACATGTTACTTTATTCAGAGCGATTTTTTTTTTTTTTTGATACATTTATTCATAGTGAATTTAGATGAATCAAATTCATTTTATCTACTGTGTTAAGAATTTTAATTTTAAAATTATTGTTTTAAAAGAATTCTAGACTCCAAAAACTGACGTCAGGTATGCGTGTGAGGATATCCCATCAAACAAAAAAAGGTGCATGGTTATACTTATGTGGAAACTAAGAAAGGCCTTTGTTTTGGAAAAGTTTACAATTAAGGTTAGAAATTAATGGTCTTGCGGTCGCGCTTTTGAAAATGCATCCGTGCAAATCGGTTACACCAGCTGGACAGCTGTGCTTATTGTCATGAGAGGGTGCTTTGACTCAGCATAACATATCATAAAAGTTCTTATAAAGTAAATATATTTTTGAAATGAGTAAACGGAGGCATTTAAAAAAAAACAATAGTAAATAAAAACAACAATATATGTTGAATTAAATTAATAATAAATATAAATTTACTTACTTATCTTGGAAGAATCATTTTTTACTATATGCATCATTAACATTTGGTTAGTCTAGCTGAACATATTTTTTTAATTATCTAGAACATCAATTACTCGGATCAAAACATTTTTTTTATTATTTTGTACGTTGTTAGGTAACTGAAGTCAACACGTTTGTCACGATATGAGTTATCCCGTTCTTTAGCGATTATCATTTTCTTTCTTCCAATATTACCTTTTATTGTCATTAGTCTTTAGTGATCAGTCTTTGCGTTGCCTCTCCCTAAAAGCGTAAAGTTCTTGCCTCTTATAATTTATTAATTTAATTATATTTCTTTTATATTAAATTTGAGTTTATATTTTTTATTTTGAGAATAATTTTTTATCAACATAATTTCTTTCTTAATACACAAGCTAACTTCTTTTATAGTATCGTATATTTTTTTAGTTTTCTCAATACACTACTATCCTATTCATTAATACGATGTGACAATAAAATAAATTCTTAATATATATTTATGTAAAAATATTTTACATATGCTAATAGTGTATATAAATTAAACTCTTCATTCTTTTTTATCCCTTCTACACTCATTTTCTAAATCTACTGCTACTTGTCTCCCCCCATTCTTTTGAATATTAAATCTAGAAATGACAAGAATATATGCTTGAAAAGTGTGAACACCCAATTTTGTCCACCCTTTTTATTCCTTTTATTCTATTTTAATTATCTATTTTATTTATTATTTGTGTGTAATAGTTTGTTTCTGCATTTATCATTATTATTATTATTTCTTTTTTACTTTTTCTTTTCTCTTTCTTTCTTTCTTTCCTGCTTTTTTCTGTTTGCCACACATAATTAATTATGTTGGGCCAATGTAGCCCAATAATCTTGATTTTTTTTGTTTCTCTTATTGGGTTTGTCTGAGCCCATTTCAGAAAAGAAAAAAAAAAAAAAGGTGGTCAGACGCTGCTAACAACAATGTCGTGCAAGTATGCCACACTTGATCCTTTGGCCAAAGTAGATGAACTATGAAGCTTTCAATCCACCAGCCAAAACAATGCCGAACCTTCATGAGTGCATCAAATACTGAACTCGCATCACCACCATGGAATCAATGACATCACCACCACTGAACTCGCATCTTGTCCATGTATTGTTTTGCTTTTTTTGTTTTATTTTTTCGTTTTTATATTGGCTTCTGCTGGTAACATGGGCTCAACCCATTTCGTTTGAGAGTCTAGTAGACCAAGTTAGTACTTTTTTGTAATTAATTTGGGCCTATTAACAAGAAAAGTTTCTATAAAAAAAATAATAATAAAATGAAATTTTGAATCACTATAAGAATTTCTTTCTCAATTTCTCTTGTTCTGTATTCTAAAATCATATACATAAATAATTTATGTTTCATTCTCTTCATGAGTTAAAATAACAATGATAACAAGAAAAGCATAATGAACTGTTATGAAGTAAAATATTTAAAAGTAAATGTCTACAATTTAACAAATAACAAAATCTTGAATAGACTTTGGATTGTTGTTTCAAAGCTCTTCTTTAAATTAAAAGTGTAAAAATTAATAATATAAATAATAAAAATAATAATACAATCTTTAATAAAAATATTTTATAACAGGTAAAATCTTTTTATAATTATGATAATAGCAAAACCTTTATCGAAGTAAGGGTTAATTGGATGTAACATCACTTAATCCCAAAGTTTTGAGGCACAAGTTGTGATCAAACTCTTCTCTAAAGGAAAAAAATATTAAACCTAAATTAAATTGTTATAAAAATAAATTATTAAATCAAAGTTACAATAATGCATTGGCTTGGGTGTATACCTCTGTCAATTCTATGTTTTAGGACGTATGAGCTATAATAGTTCAAAAATTATAAAATTCAATAATCATAAAATTAATAATAAAATTTAAAAAATATCAACACAAAAATATTTTCTACCAAAAAAACCTACATGAGTCTGATTTTTCATTGCACTGAAAGATACGTAGGAGCAGGAGACCATTATTGTTGAGCTCAAAAACAATAAAATTTAATCATTTTAAGATAAAACAAAACTAAATTTTGGAATAGATAAAATCCTCCTTTTTGTTGTAATTATTTTTGAGTGAGATGAATATTTTAAAAAGTTTAATCATTTGTTTAATTAATTAGAGGCAATTGTCTTAGAATAGAAGTTGTAGGATGTTAATATCTTCCTTACACATAATTGACTTTCGAATCCAAATTTAGTTTTTGGATACTATTTTCTATTTAAGGTTTTTCAATGTTTTCCCAATAAATAAATATTGGTGGCGACTCCCTATTTTTTAAATATTTTTGTCGTTCTACCGCAACTCTGGTTGCAATAAAAAGTTTACTCATTCGAATTTACAACTTGATTCTTTTAAAGTTATCTTACATATATAAATTAGAATAATTATCTTAAATGAGAGATTTTTTAAGAGTAATTCAAAAAATTTTAGAATTTTTTTAATGGGAGGATTTTTAGGAATGAGAAACAATGAAGAGCATTTTTTGGAATTTTTCCTTAATGAGATCATTTTTAAAAAATGTTTCTTAATTTCTTATTTCTTTAAATATATTCTTTTCATCTTTATTTTTAAATTACATTTTAATAATTTTTAAAATAAATTATTAATAATTAAAAATAACATTGCATTACAACACAAATTATTTATCATAAAACTAAAATGTAATTTACATGTTTAAAAATATTTATTTATTATTAAAGCTAATTATAATATAATTTTACTACAAAAAAATTCCAAAATTAGCTATAAAAAAATTAGTAGTCAATTTGTAGCTAATCTTTAGTAAAAATAATTAGCTACAAATTAGCTACGAATTGGCTACAAAATTGTTGGTAGCATAGAATGAGTGACAAATTAACTAGAAAAAATAATCCTAACTAATTTGTTGGTATTTTTTAAAAATTTGTAGCTAATTTATAATTAATTTGTAACAATATATTATTCAATTTTTCTCTTTCCTAGCTCTATAACTAAGAACTAGGATATTGTCAAAGCAATTTTGTAGCAAAAATATAACTAAAATTTTTATATATTTATAATAATTTTATAGCTATTCTTAACTAATTCATAGTTAAAAGATAATTTAAATGTTCCATTCCAAAGCTATTCTATGGGTAATTTATAGCTAATTTCTTATTCTCCTCAAGCAAATCTATAATATAATTCATAGCTAATTACAATTCAATTTTTAATTCGTAGATTAATTGTACTCAATTCAGGTTTAAATTAAACACGTTGGTCAAATTCTAGCCATAAATTAAAATTAAAATCCAATAATAACAAAACAAGTCCCAATTGAACAGTCCAAAATCCTAAAAAAATAGCTACAAAGAGGTCAATGATTTTTTAAACACATTGGACAATACAACACAAACAAGAAACAATATCAGATGAATATAACAGTGCCATAACAAAAGTATGTTGGAATCAATCTTTAGTAGAAAAATAATCAATCATAATTTTCACCAATAAGATCCAAATATAAATTATGACATGAATGTATTTTTATATCTTGGATTCCCACCCCTTCTTGTAGGAAAGTTTTAGTAAAAAACTTAAAAAATGATTTTCAAGAATGTTAGATTTCTAAAAATAATTTTTAAAATTTCCATACCAAACATAGAAAATTAACATTTTCAATCTACATTTCGAGAAAAACTCAAGAAACTTCTTATCAAACACCCCCTAAGGTTTCCTGTCTTAGTCTATGCAAAATCTTTCTCCCTTGGTGGTCCTAGCTAACATTTTTATAATGAGATCTTTTAATTCCTTCCATTAGTCTCTCTCTATTTTGTGCTGACTAATAAAAAGTTGAGCTTGTCACGTCAATTAAGCGAGACTACTTGTACACAATTTATTAAACTATTCTCTTCTCCTTCTTACCAAAAAACTTTCCAGCTCTCGAAGTCTTTGTGTTTGTGTACTATGCCCCGTATTTGATAATTTTTTTTTCCAGATCACGTATCACTAAATATTAGTCTGTACATGCTCATGGAAATAGCTTTTAGGATTTGATTAACTTTTTCAAGTATTTGTGACTCTCCTTTTTAGCTATCGACATTGATATGACATAAAATACTCATGCAAAATATTTAGAGTTTAATGGTTATATACTGTCAGTATAAAAAGTTTTACACTGTCAACTAATCATAAATCACGTTAAAGTAGTTATTGTAAAAGTCAACAAACTTATCACACATTACAATTTGTGATTAAATAATAGTGTAAAATTTCTTTATACTGTCGATGTATAGATTATTTTTTCAAAAATTTAAGATTACAGAGCAAACTTAATTTTTTATGGTCCGTATGAAAAACTATTAAAAAAAATAAGGAAAGCTTATATCAAGAGCAAAGCTTTTGTTTTCTCAACGATAACTACCAAAAACGATATCATGAGCTGGCATTAACATGATTTCTTCTCTTGAATGGTGGAAAAGGACGTTACAGTAGTTCATGAAATTTCGATTGTATATCTCAATTGATAGTTCAAGTCGTAGAGATTTATAATTGCAAAACATTTTTTTGGAGATTGGATTCATAAGAGTCAAGATGAAAATTCAATTTTAAAATGGGGAATTATAGTTTTACCTATTAATCCAAAAGCACCGTGGAGAGCAACAAAAGTCCACAGACCACCTAATTGACACCAACGGGTAAAATCTCCCTGTGCTTCAGGACCCCACAGTAATAACAAAGAGTGTGCTAAACTATTAGCAGGAGTGGAGACTGCAACGGTTAAGAAGTTGCAGCCTTCCAAATAAGAACTTGCCAATCCATGAGTATACCATGAAGTTACAAAGGTTGTACCTGTGAACCAACCCCCCAAGGCAAAATAGGCGCAAGGGAAGAGTAATAGACCAGACCAACCCACAAAAAGGAAACGGTCCCTCCGCAACCAGTCATCCATAATATCAAACAAATCATTTTCATCTCTTGTAAATTTACCAAGAGCTATAGTCATAGTGATCCTCCTATTCAACTACTTCAACCATTTCCCAACACCTCATAGCATTTTCAGGATTGGACCTTGTAAAGGCTTTTTTGAGAAGAACGAAGAAAACTTGGGCACACATGGCCTTAGTTAATTGGCATAATAGATTTAGTTTTTCGTTAATCATGTCAACATGAAATAGACAAAGACGAATGGTAAGAACTAAAAATTGGTATTTTAAAAAAGTTGGGGACCAAGGAAATTTTCTTTAGGAACTAAAACAGAAAATTCTTATATTTACATGACCAAAAATATATTTAAACCAATTTAAAATCTTGCTTCTACTTGAAAGCTAAAAGATTTTATATAAGTAGACCTATTTAATATCTATTAAAAGAATGGAATGAAAATTTAAATATAACAGTATCATATCATTAAACTTTGACATTTCCGGCAAGATTTACATTATTATTCAATCGTTTTCTAAATCCTAACACACAAGAAATAAAGAAAACTGTTGCAAAGGAGTAAAATTCGTATGAAACGATGTTAAGTAGCTAGAAATTTTCAAGCATAGACTTTGTCTGTCCTTGATCGAATTTTTCTCTCAACTGAAATATCTATCTACTTTATACACCACATACATGGTTAACAAACTCCTTGAGATCCTACATGGGCGACACGTGTCTCGTGCCTCTCCCTCTTTATAAATGCTCCTCACAAGCAATCAAAAGACAGCCAAGACTAGCAGCAAAGTAAGAAGTTATTTGAGAGTAAGAAACTATGGGAAGCAGAGTTAGCCTTTTGATCTTGTTCCTTGTTCTTTGTCATGGCGTGGCAGTGACCATGGGGCGGTTCTGGAGGACAGAGGTGGAAGAGGGACCTCCAAGGCCAGACAAGTTGTTCTTGATGCTCAAATCCAAGCGCGTGGCCAAAACTGACGCTGGGGAGATGCGAGTGCTAGAAAGCTATGGTGGTAGGATTTCGGAGAGGCGCTTGCATATTGGTTTCATCACTATGGAACCAAGGTCCCTCTTCATTCCTCAATACCTCGACTCCACTTTGATCATATTCGTGCGTTCAGGTATATATCAATCATTATATAGTAAACAATATTAATATGCATGCATGCATGCATTTTACATTTATGTATGGTCTAATAATGTGCATGAAGCCTAGAGTCTAAAGGAGTGTAACATGCTCCGTTTCAGGGGAGGCAAAGGTGGGATTCATATATAAAGATAAGCTAGCGCAAAGGCATTTGAAGATGGGAGATGTATATCAGATTCCAGCCGGTTCTGCATTCTATGTGGTGAACATAAAGGAGGCTCAAAAGCTTCACATTATCTGCAGCATTGACCCCTCTGAGAGCTTGGGAGTTGATGTTTTCCAGGTACATGCATTCATAATATAATTAAAAACTGTGTAGTGCTTTATATTTATATATAATTTTGAAAAAAGTCATGTCATGCCACTCATTTGACTCTGATTAATCTTGCTAGATAGTAAAAGTCCACACATTTTTCAATGTTTCATGTGCTATGTGTTGTGTGGTGCAGTCCTTCTATATTGGAGGAGGAGCGCATCCAGCCTCGGTACTTTCTGGATTCGAGCCTGAAATCCTTGAAACTGCTTTTAATGTAAGCTGATAATTAACTTTGTTAATTAATTGTATAACAGTTTGGAGAACTAAATCATCACCAAACATGCACACACAATACTAATTAACAAGGGTCTTTTATAACTCACCCAGGCATCAGGAGCAGAGTTGCGAAAACTCTTCACTAGGCAACACGAGGGCCCCATTGTGCACGTGGGCGATTCACATGCCACGAGCATATGGACCAAGTTCCTTCAACTTAAGGAGGAAGAGAAGCTGCAGCACCTGAGGGAGATGGTGCAACAAGAAGAAGAAGAAGAAGCTGGTGATGAAGAAGAAGAGCAGCAAACAAGTTGGTCATGGAGGAAGCTCTTGGAATCTGTATTCGGGGATGAGATCAACAAGAACACAAGGGAGAAGGTTACAAGAAAATCCCCCCACTCTTGCAACCTCTATGACAGAAAGCCAGATTTCAAAAACAGCTATGGTTGGAGCGTTGCTGTAGATGGCTCTCATTATTCTCCACTCAAAAGTTCTGGCGTTGGCATTTATCATGTCAATCTCTCAGCGGTATGCAAACAAAGCCGAAAATATTTCCATTTCATTATTCTAAAATGCATATTATATTTTAGAAAAATAAAGTACAAAATACACAAAATCTCAACACTCGTTATTTCCAAATTAAAAATTATTAATATATTTTATCTTTAAAATATACTTAAGGTGTCACAATATTGGAGAACTTAAGTGTGCTTTCGCCATTATTCTTTAAGCAAAATTAACATTTCACCTTACTAATATACATGTAATAAAAGTTTGGGTTAAAAATTAACATAGATTATCAAGTTGAAACTTTAATTCTAATTGAAAAATAATACAAAAATATCTAAAAAATTGTATTTAAAATTTGTACTATAATATTTGACTATGAAATTCTTGCAAAGTTTTAGTAATTCTTTTTGTGCATTCTCTAATGTGGCAGGGATCAATGATGGCACCCCATGTGAATCCAAGGGCAACGGAGTATGGCATAGTACTAAAAGGGTCAGGCAGAATCCAAATAGTTTTTCCAAACGGAAGCAATGCAATGGACACCCACATCAAAGAAGGGGACGTGTTCTTTATTCCGAGGTACTTTGCCTTCTGCCAAATAGCATCAAGGAGTGAACCGCTAGAGTTCTTTGGGTTCACCACCTCGGCTCAGAGGAACAGGCCACAGTTTCTTGTTGGTGCCACGTCACTGATGAGGACCATGGTGGGGCCCGAGCTTGCGGCTGCGTTTGGGGTGAGCGAGGAGACCATGCGGCGCGTGGCTAACGCACAACACGAAGCCGTGATTCTACCCACTCCTTGGGCTGCACGTGCACACCGCAAAAAGGAGGAGGTGGTGGTGGATGCGACTCCTAAGCTTACAAGGAATGAAATGATTATGGGCTTTTGATTTTTGCTGAATGTTTAAGAGCCACATTTTGATGATGCTAGTGACAATAAGGTTCCACATTCGGCTTTTTTTTTTTTTTTTAAATCTTTTGAGTTTTATTTTCCTTTTGTTGAGACTACATTATTCACGAGCTGCAGTGAGTAGTGAATAAAGTCAACTGCTTTCATTCACGTACATTTGGTCTCACTGAATTACCTTGCTTTTTTTTTTTTTTTTTTTGCCAGTGCTTCTTGATTATTTAGCCTACTTTACGGTTTACACCGCAAAAATTAGACAAAAATTACATTACAACTTATAGCTGAGCCTCGCACAATTTTTTAACCATTAATTTATTGTTTCTTGACACTATTAAGGAGAAAGGAAAAATTAGAATAAATAATATATTCTGGTTCTTCCTTCTTAAAACAATTTATATTAACTAATAGTATTTTAGCATGTCCACTGTATATAACAAATGTTTGTTTTTATATAATTAAATGTATAATAAATAAATATTTTTAAATATATAAATTAAATAATCATTTTGTACTTAACATTAATTTTTTCAAGCGGTAGCTTTTTTATTTTGAGAAATGTTAGTTCTACATTAAATTTGTAGAATATTTTTTAAAAAAGATAGAAATAAGAAGAAGAGAAAATAAGCTATGCACTAATAGTATAAAACAGTTTTATACTATTATTCAATCACAAACCATGATGTATGATAAGTTTGTTGACTTTTATATTAATTACCTTAAAAGCCGTACTAATAATAAATTTTGATTGGTTGACACTGTAAAATTTTTATACTGACAGTGTAGAACCAATAAGCTCTAAGAAAAATGGAGAGAGGAGTGTGTGATAAGATAAATAATATGATAGAGAAAGATAAGAAGAAGAAAAATAATATTATAGAAAGCGTGATAAAAAAATGTATGGATAATATAACTTTTTTCTTTTGTAACATTTTTTGTAACCTAACTTCCAATAAGAGTATTAATTGTTTTTTTAGAAAAGGCAGAACAATTAATTATGCGGACTACAAGGGATATCCCAAACTTGTGTACATCAAAGTTGCTTAAGTATTAATGTAAGAAAGTATACAATAAATAGGATTTAACCACCACTCATATAAGCACATAGAAGAAATTTTTAATCTAACCTTAATCCACAACCAACTCCTAGGTTTGATCAAACCAATCATTTTCTCTTTAATTGAGTTATGTAGAATTGAAGCATATTTGATTTTTGTGTAACCAAATGGACCATATGATTCAAAGTCACAAAAGCTTCTAACATTCTATAACATGCTTCACATTTGCCAAGCCTAACTTGGACCAAAAGTGATATGTGTCATTGTGTGGAAGAACCATGTTTACGCCCAATTACCAATAACACCTTTGCCAAATGCTGTAAGATACATTACAAGAAAACAACAAATGCTCTATAGATACTATGTCATTTTACAAAATACATAAGAGCGATTGGTTATTAGGTATGATTCTTCTTCTAAGTAATTTAGACTTTGAAGGAATTCTATCAATTATTGCTTTCCAAGCAAATGTGTTATTTTTATGTCATTTTACGAAACACATAAGAGTGATTGGTTATTAGGTATGATTCCTCTTCTAAGTAATTTAGACTTTGAAGGAATTCTATCAATTATTGCCTTCCAAGCAAATGCGTCATTTTTTTAGGGATCTATGTTCCACCAAATGGGAGTACTAGTTGTTAAGACTTAAGCACACAAATATAGTTATTCGATAAAAAAATTAATCCTTTAAATAAAAGATTCTTTTAAATCAAATACTACGCCATACTTCCTATTCTAATTAAGAGTGTTTATGGTTTGGTTTTAAGACGAAGGCTGTGGTGGGAGAGTGCTCCATGTCTTCCATCGTAGGAAAGTCATTTTTTACCGTTAGATATATTGAATTTTAAATCAATGGCTGAAAATTTTTCTTTTTTATTTTTTCTCCTTTCTTTTTCCATTTACCCTTCTTCTTCCTCTAGTTGTTCCCTTCTCTCCCCCCTCCATCTCCTTCGTCCGCTATCTTCTACACTATCCCCCACTAAATTGCACACACAAAACTCTTCATTTAGCCTCTCACAAAACTCACAAGTGAGGCCCATTTCCTTCTTTCCCCTAACGTTCCTTAACTACTCAGACCTAAAAGTCAGCCTCAATGCATCATTCAACGAATTGGGTTTCTACATGAGAACCAATCATGAAACTCTTTCCTTAATCCATCAACAAACACTCCTTAATCTGTTACCATCCAATTGGGTTTCTACATGAGAACCAATCATGAAACTCTTTCCTTAATCCATCAACAAACACTCCTTAATCTGTTACCATCCAATTGCCCCATTTTGCAATATTAACATGGTCCAAAAGATCGTAATACAGAGCCTCTTAAGAAAAGAGTTTCTCGAGGATGTTAGGAGGGATGTAGAGTTCCCTCATGTGAAGCAGATCAAGGAGAACCCTAAAGCAATCCGGGTTGTGATTGATGAATCTCTCATCCTTATTGTTTGATATTAGGTTCCAATTCTCGTTGAACATTTCCCTGAATAGTGAATTGCACCCTGCATTGGTAAGGATTGTTGCCGTTGTTTCCATCACTTTACCACCTACATTGAATTTCACCCTGTCTTTCTGAACCCCCAAAATTTGATTTCTCCAAAGATTGTGACTTTTCGAGAAACCCAAGTAGGGATGGAGATGGAGTTCAATTCAATGCCTCTACACGCTCACGCTCATGGTTCTGAATTATTTAGGTCTTGGTTTGGTGTTGTGTATGTGCAATTTAGTGGGGGACAGTGCAGGAGATGGAGGAAGAAGGATGGAGGGGGGGGGGGGGGGGGAGAAAAGAATAACTAGAGGAAGAAGAAGGGTAAATGGGAAAATAGAGAAGAAAAAATAAAAAAAGAAAATTTTCTAGCCATGGATTTAAAATTCAATATATCTAATGGTAAAAAATGACTTTCCTATAGTTGGAGACATGGAGCACTCTCTCATCGTGGCCTTCATCTTGGTTTTGATTGATTTTAAAAAAAAAAATTATCAAATTATAAAAATAAATTATAGTTGGATTTGAATAAGTTTGAATTCAATATTTTATCCAATATCATCTAACATGATTATTATTATATAAGTACTAATCTATAAATTATTTTTGTAATCAAAAAAGAAAATATATTTATATTAGTCATAATTTATTTTCATAAGTTATCTTATAAAATTAATTAAATTGAAAATAATTTATGGACAAATCATAAATTCTCTCAAACATTTACGCAAATATTAATACATTATGTCGTAAGATAAATTATAAAAAAGTTCTTCAAAATACACTCTAAAATGATTTGAATTAAATTGAATAACACAATTTTTTATCTTTTTACTTTTAAATATGCAATTAATATTAAATAAATTTAAAAATACTACATAGTAAGTAATCACGATAAAGATTATTTTAAAATATAAATGATTGCATCCATTATACAATTGATATTTTTTTTTTATAAACCATAGGTATCCTTGACTGAAAGCAATTTTGTTCGAGTTGAGATTATTTTTTTGGTATAAAATTGATATTATCTTAATGAAATGTAATTGAAATAATAAAATTGTAAATAAAATAAACTAATATAACAATTTTATAAATTTTTACTTACACAAACATGAGTTATATAATAATTTTGTAAGCAAAATTATACATGCATATATAAGTTTGATTATTTAAATTGATTTTTTAAAATTAAATTTGCAATATAATAAATTAAAATTATTCACCCGATATATTAAATAAAAACAATTATCTTGAACGAAAGCGTTTTTAGTTGTTATTTTTTAACGAGAACATTTTAAGCTGTCATTCTTTAATGAGAACATTTTAAAGCATTTTTTAACCTCTTATCTCTTTTAGTATATTATTTTCAATATTTTTAGCTTTAAATTGAATTTCAATATTTTAAAAAAAGTATCAATAATTAAAAATTAACATTGTATTACAATAATTGTTTATTATAAATTTAAAATATAATCTATATGTTTAAAAATATTTATTCATTACAAATTTTAATTATAATATAATTTATATACTCAGAAATATTTATTTATTATAAATTTAAGTTATAAAAAATAAATATTTGTTGTGTATATTATTTTATTTTTTTAATTTTTAAGACGGCCTTGATTCCAAGCAACGTGAAGATATTGGCGATGGCGAAGATACACATGAACCACTCACGCGCATAGCACGTGCCTGAAAGATCTGCAGACAACATTTGGAGGCGGCAGAGAAGAAAGGGTAGGGAAGATAGATCAGCAATGACCATGGCCATCAGAACTCACACTGCATCCTTTCTTCTAACGATAATCTCTCTCACTCTTTTCTCCTTATTTGTTCGCACCCAATCTGAGGTTATAACGTTAACCTCTGATACATTTACTGATAAGGTACACCCTCCTCATTCAACTCTATTTTCGTCCCTCTTCCCATCGCTGCTATTCTAGGTTAGGTTGCTACCTGTCTGAATCCAGAATCCGCTTTTGTTACTTTTTTGTGCCCTAATTTACAAACCCCACTTTTATACTTAACTATCCAATTCCAAATTATGCACTATCGGATTCACCCCTCCCAATAATATTCTGTCGAAGCTAATTGAAGTTTGCCTCTATACATGCAGATAGGGATGTAAGTTATTTAATTAGGGGTTTGTATGTGTGCGAGCATGAGCTTATAGGGGAAGGGTTTTGTTTTTGGTGCCAAAAAAAAAATAAAAAAATACACTGTTATAGAAATGTATGTGATCTCATTTCTCAATTACTCTTTCTTTTGTGTGTATCTAGATCAAGGAGAAAGACACTGCATGGTTTGTGAAATTCTGCGTCCCCTGGTGCAAGCATTGGTGATTAATTCTTTTATACACTGCAATAGCCTACACTTGATGCTGAACCTGCTGTTATTCTTGTTGTTGTTTTCTAACTTGGAAAATAATGATAATGGTTTGCAGTAAGAACCTGGGCTCGTTGTGGGATGATTTGGGGAAGGCAATGGAAGGAGAAGATGAAATAGAGGTTGGAGAAGTGGATTGCGGCACGGACAAAGCAGTCTGTACCAAAGTTGATATTCATTCATATCCCACCTTTAAGGTTTTCTATGATGGTGAAGAAGTGGCCAGATACCAAGGTAATTAGAATTTGTCCCTTTGCCTAAAGATGGACTTTATGGATTCTGCTCAATTACCCTGTATTCTTCAACTTAATTCACGTGCTCAAGCTTAACCTTTCACTGTTAATGACCATCAATAATCAATTATGATTTATGACTAGTTGATGTTTCATGTTTGTTTATATCCCTTGATTTCTGGTATATAACCTGCCTTGGGTTAGGGTAAAGATATTAGAATTCTTTTGGGGTTCTTACTTGTCAAGTTTGGAAAAACCAAACAAGGGATCAACTCCGTCATTGCATCTATAGAATCTTTCTATGCACATCATGAATGTGGAAAGTTAAATAAAAAGTTGAGTCATCATGATGGCTCTAACCTCTAACCTGACCCTCACACGCATGTTCTGCTGATGAATGAAGGTGCAAGGTGGCACTTTTCACTTGTGTTAAATAATGATGATGATCAAATGAGTTTGCTAGTTATCAGAGATTGTGGTTTATGCCTCTATGGTAATAACATAGCGTATCATGTATTCCCACAACATGTGTATCTTCATATCCTGCCACTAAGTTCAGTGTTTCAAAGCTTTTTAACTGTAAAATTTTCACATCACATTTAGCAGTTATTCAAGTCACGGGTACTTGAAGGGACAGACTTCTGTAAAGTGTGAACTACCTGATAGCAGTGGATTTAAGCTTTTTATGATTTATTTCCATTTTATTTAATCATCCCTGAAGGAGGAAATATTTTCGTTAATAAGCAAATTCTAGTCTTTTTATCATAGATTACTTTATTACTTATTCTTTTGAGTTTTATATGATTTATTTAGAGGACACTTGTAATAGCTATTCCCCCTTATTCCAACCAAAGCTAGGGCGAGAAGTGGTAGATCGTAAATCTAATCTTATTTTTTGCATGTGGTGCAATTGGTCAGGTTCAAGGGATGTTGAATCAATGAAAACCTTTGTTTTGGAAGAAGCTGAAAAGGCAGCAGCAAAAGCACAACTTGATAGTGATAAAGAATTATAACAACTTTTGAGGTATGCTGCCAAGACACCCACCCCATGCGCCTTTATTCTTCTATTCTCTCTATGGAGTCTTGTAATAGTAATGCCCAAGGGAGGACTTTAAATCTTGGATGACGGTGCCAAATCAATGTGTTTGGCAGCCATCTTTCTTTGTGTTTAACCTCTGATACTTATTTTTGGGAGAGCTGCAACTTCGGATATTTTAGTGAACAAATTATCAGTTTAGGATGAATTAACTGGAAGAATGGTTAATTAAGTCAACATACACCATTCTTTTGGTTAATCTTCTTAAATTTGAAATATATTTGCCACCATATTCTAAATTAGAAATCTCCCTTTAATTTTTCATATAATGATTTTACTATACTTTTATATGGTGTGCCAATTGATTGATTATAGTTTCTTCAGGTGCAGTCATTATCTGGATTGCAACTGCTCTTTATTGCAGGTGGTTCACATCCCTGATTAGTAATCACCTTTGGGTTTAGGCTGAGACATCCATTCTTCTCTGCTCTGATCAGCATTTGTTTGTTTGACCTAGCAGTTGTGAGTTAAGAACTAATTTCGTATGCTGCCACAATTTCTTTTATACTCCACAATTTTCATTTTTAGGTTTACAAAAGTAACAAAACTGATAGTGGCTTGTCAATGTTAAAAGTTTCAATACAATGATCGGTGATCTTTAATCAGGAATGATACTTCAGGATTTGTTTATAAATCATTCGATCTTTTGAATGCTCATTTTTTTTATGGGATTATACCATCCTAATATCGTATAATGGCCTTCTTATGTGCAAACAAAGCATGTTGGAAAGATGTGTTGATAGCCAGTGCATGCAGTCGTATCGGTGGTACAGAATAACTCGATGGATTTTGCACTAGAACCTTTAAAAGTAGGTTGTTATCATCTCCTTTAAGAACAGGGAAGCAGTGTATCCTCCATTTGATCGACTTGAATGTTCAGTGACCTTTTGCTGAGCAGAGGAAAGATTCTTTAGGATGGAGCAAAGACAATCTGGGTGCTGTTTTGGGTTTACCATACTTGTTTAAATAAAACAAAGAGAGTATGCCGAAAAGTTTTAAGGTCCTTGATGTTGGAAAATATGGACTTTAGAGATGGACACTAGTGTCTTCTAGCAGAAGATCGACGACTCCGACATGCACCTATATGTAGACAACAACTGAAAATCATAGAAAGTGTAGTGTCAGATGTGGAAGGATAAGGAATCCCTGGATCCAGAAAAAAGAAATGTGTTGTGAGTTGGGTGGCTGACTATATGGATGACAAGCTATCACTTGTTAGGTTGAAGCTTCGATAATTAATATTATTTCTGCAAGTTCTTAAGCCTACCAGTTGGTCGAATAGTTGCGTATTTGAGCTTTCAAAATTTCATGTAGTTTCCCTTCCATGGCCTTAGTCAATAATAATAACTAGGGAAGAAAGGCACTCCATGCCTGTATTTCACATATGAGAAAGATGTGGGAGGTTACTTGTGTTTTATAGCAGTTAAAGAGTAAATATGTGGGAGATGTAGGAAACTGAAAAAAAAATAAGAAAATGAAATTAAAATAGAGCTGTAATGGGTAGTTGATAGCAGTTAAACGATGAATAGGTCTAAGAAAAGTGAAAACCAAATGTGCGTATCTTTTTTATTATATCTACAGATAATTCAAGATTTTTGCGCCCAACTGCTATACTACAAGCACTAGAACCTGAAATTTATTTCTCAAGTAAAAATAATGTTAACTTGCACTTTTGGTCCTTTTATAATTTTCAATTCGTGATTTTAATTCCATTATTTTTAATTCTGCTATTTTAGTCTTTCAAATTTTTAAAAATTTTCAATTTTAGTCTTCCAAATCTAGGTTAAAATTTTTAAAATCACGGAAATCCAAGATTTTAGAGGGATTGCGAATTAAAAATTGTAGAAGGATCATAAGTGTAATTTAGCCTAAAAATAAATACATAGATAGAATGCAAGAAACCCATTTAATTATAGATTACTTTTAAAAAACTCGTCCTGTAAAGCACAGTAACTGCCTCAACTTATGAGGCTGACTGACTGAGCATATTAACTTTCTATTGGAGGCTTTCTTATGCATATGAATGAGTAGGGATAATAATGGGGTGTGACATGTATGGGTAGTAATGAATTTTCAGCTTTTTTGCACCTGTCTCGTTAGCTGAAAATTCATTACATGTCTCATATTTGTATGGATATTCATTAAACGGGTATTTATAGGTTTTATGAATATTTTTGGATATTCATCGTATTTTTGGATATTTGTTAAAATATAAAAATTTAAAAAAAAGATAAAAGATAAACAAAAAAATAATTTTGAAACATATATTAAAAAATAATAATTTTGAAACATATCTATACTAAAATTAAATTGGGATAACTTCTTTTACATATAATTAGGGACATTTAAAATTGCAGAATAACTTGCAATTTGCTCCCCATCCCATTAATAAGTGGTAGAGAAAAAAAATTGTCTATTTTATCTACAGATCTATTAGGTTATCTAAATCTAATTTATAGCAAGTTTTATTTTCGGATATCTAACGAATATGATTTTATTTATTTTTTGTCATCCCTATAAATGAGGATTAATTTACACTAAGCTACACGAATTAGTAAGTTTATAAAGTTAGATGATTTTGAACAGTAAGGAGATTGTTCTTTAAAATGACTTGTACAGTTGTACTTTGAGAAGATTTCTTGTATTAATAACTTCTCCATCCATATGACATGATGTGCTATTGTTTTGGTATAGAATTGAAATAGAGAAATCATAGGTAATAGGAAGAGAGATTGATGGATTTGTAAGCTTGTGATGTGTGTGAAAGTGAAAGAGAGGGGGCTCTAATTCACGTGGCTTGACGATAAACGAATGGAATAGCCATGGTTTAGATAGAGGGATAATAATGGGACAGACTCAAGATATGGCCCGCTCAACATATTTTTAAGCCTAAAGTTAACTTTGTGGTGAGACTTTTTATAGGCTAAATTTGGTGAGAATTGATATATTAAAAGATAACCTATTCAATTGAAATTAATGACTAATTGATATTTAAGTGAGAAAGAGTAAGTGATTTTTCTTCCAGCAGGATTCAAATTTCATTCACTAAAAAAGAAATACACCTTAATTACCACTATATTAAACCAACTAATACTAAATAACTTTTTTGAAAAAGCCTAAAGTTAGGACTTGAACCATCTTATGCTTGGGTCGGACTTGATCCAAGACACTCTGGATGATGGGTTTTTTGTTGGTTGGCCTTATGTCTTGCAAAAGAAAATGATTTAGTTTTTTTAGTGTTTTGGGGTCAAAATTAAACAAAAGGACACTAGCTATCTTGAGATGTGATTATCGTCAAATTGTGTGACTGTTTTTCATATGGTCATTGCTTTGTAGATGATAGTGCATTTTAACTATTTTGGGTGATTTTCATTTTCAAAAAAGAAACACAACTTGTTTGTTGTGCAAGTTATTTAAGGAAAAGGATAGAAACAGGTTAGATTTAAGCTTATATAGTTTTGAGCTTCCTATAGTCATAGGTGTCTTTTGATATAAATGTCATGAGATTTTTCCATCCTATGAAGGCCTAAGACATCTTGAGAATTTTTCTCAACCAAAGCCTAACAAATTGCTTATTAAATAAGAGTTCTCAAACTTAGTAATCCCTTACTATCTTGGTCTAGTGAAGTAGCTTTTAAAGCATTTTATTATGTTTAGACAATGGTTACCTTATTTTAATGAGAATTGATGAATCCACAATCGGCGGACTCCATAGAAGCATTCCCATTTAATTCTGTCACTATAATAACCCTTAGGTAAAAAGTGGTAGAAAAATACATATATTTGTTCATAAAGTATGAACCTTAGGATTGTGTGAAGTCAATGAGCAAGCATGTCATTTCAAGCATATTTTCAACTTTTATATAAGATCTTTGTGAATGAGAGCGAGAGACAAGAGATTGGAAGCAAGAAATGAAGGAGAATGAGACTCGACTCCTACATTTTTACGAGGAAAATGAATGTGACCACATTGAACACACGAAAGAGAAGGATTGGCTACTAAATGGCTAGCGTTTTTATAGTAAAAATGCATCGTTGCCACGTTGATAGGAGTCCTTAATACTTGCTTATGTATAATCCATGCTTTGTTATGTCCAAAATTCTTTCTGGACATGTTCAAACAACATAAAAAAGTATGAAAGGAATCTTTCAACTGATTTAACTGACTATTGCAAATTTCGGGGCCGGAGAACTCAAAGGAGCAAGAATTTTCTATTTCTTAAGAGATCTAGAATTGTGGAAACAACATTATAGGACTTCAATTCGTCACCATGAATACACTTTTCTTGGCCTTCTCTTTTGTTTTTTCTTTCCCAGACTATGAGGGGCTGAATTTTCTCGCTGAAAAATGAGAAATCCTAACCTAACTATCTGCAATTTTAGATTCTTGTTCTTAATTCAAGTTTATTTATTTTTAGAGTTTAATAGAAATACAGTGTTTTTACACACCGTCAACCAATCAAAAATTATCTTTAGTATGACTTTTAAAATAATTATTATAAAAATCAACAAATTTATCATATATAATATTTGTGATTGGACAACATACAGTATAAAAAATCATTACACTGTCACAGCATATATTATTTATTCTTGTTTATATTTATTGCTTGCTTCTATTTTTCATGCTTTTACGTGATTCAGTGCGCCAAGTTTGCTTCAAAAATATAATTGTCCAAATCAGCCATTCTGTAGCATTACTGATCTATCTACCATAAAGCATATACGTATCAATCCTATTGCTTTACTTCGTATTATGTTTGTTCTCATGGCTGCGCATACTTATGAGTGCATCAATCTATCAACTCCAAACATTTTCGCTATGTTTGGTACTGAAGAAGTAGCGAAGAAGAGAAGAGAACTGCGCGGAAGAGAAGAGAACGGCGACATTTCTCTTCGTTTGGTGGCGCGGAAATAGCAACGAAGTTTTTAAATTTTTTGTGGGTCCCATGCCAAATTTAATCCGTCCAAAACTGCGAAGAAATGCGAAGAAATACAACGTTGATTACAAGTGTTCGTTAATACCCTTGCCCTCTGTGTAATATGTTAATCACATATTCGAATATGTATATACATATTCGAATATTGTCTTCACATATTCAAATATGTATACGCATATTCGAATATATAAACACACATATTCAAATATGTATACACATATTTGAATATATAAACACACATATTTGAATATGTTATATATTAAAATCTGAAATTCGATTTTTAAAATTAAATAAATATATAAATAATTATTAATATATAAATATTTACTAATATATATATATATATTCGAATTAAGTATCATCATATTCAAATATATATATATATATATATTCGAATTTGAACACAGTGTATTCGAATATGCATATTTACTAATATGTATTTAGATATATCTGCCATGCATAATCGAATATACAAGAATATATTCGAATACTGGGTGCAAAGTCGAACATATATATATATACGTAGTGTCATATATTCGAATATGGTAATCACATAATCGAATATATGGCATTGTTATGACCATATATTCGATTATGTGAATAACGTAATCGAATATATGTTATAAATATCAAGGTAAAAAAACCAAGGATATAAGTGTAATTTTGTTTTTTTATTCCAAATCCCCAAAAGTCAAAAAGCAAACTTCCACTCTATTTCTTCTCTACTTCTCTCCAACTAAACAACCTTTATTTTCACTCTATTTCTTACCTACTTCTCTTCTCTTTTACCCACTTTCTCTCTCTTTATTTCTCTCCTCTCTACCAAACACAGCGTTTGTGCTTTTGAGGACGCTTGTCTCTATTCAAAACTCCAATTATTTGTCCTTTTCTGGCCTGGTTAGACTTTTCAAACTTCCTTCACGCATAATGATGATATGTTAGCTCAGAGGTCATTGTCAACTTACTTTTATTGATGATGATGATCTTGAGCACTTAGCTCGTCGGCGTTAAAATACGGTATATGGAATGGTTATCTTGAGTGGACTTCCAAGATTTTGATGTCTGTGGTTTAAATACCAAGCATTATCATCATCCGCACATTATTTGGAAGAAACACTTTATGGACAAGACGCACCAAATATCAAGAATAAAATCAGAGATTAATTTTAGATTTTTAGTAACTGATTTGTCGGTCAGCCACTACATAATACTAGTTCATTCTTCCTGGAGTGAAATTATCTGTTAGTTGGATGTTGATCGCACTTCAGATGAGAAGCTAAAGAAATGTAACTCAGGTTTTGTAATTTGATTTTGACAAAAAGGTGTCGGAGTTGTTTGATACAAGAAGAATCAAGTGCAACATAAGGCTAACACAAGTCGAATTTGTCATTACAATGGAGTCTCACCTTTTTGAGTGTTTTGTTTGTCCCTTTGTTTTTCACTTTTGTGCAACTCTGAAATCTTCCTTGTTTCCTACTATTTCCAAGTAAATTGGAGCTTGTCTTCACTAAGAGAATTATACCGCAGAAGACATCAGGACCTTTGAACTTAAGAAATCTCCGTGTTCAGCATCAACCCCCATGAAAAGAAATCTGTTAGCCTGGTCAATTCAAAATCTCAAACTGTTTCCATGAGAAAACTGAAATAGATTCAGTCTAGACCTTTTCAGAGTACAGAATAAGATACATAATTATGCACTTAAAAAGTGGAAGCCATGAGAACCAAAGGGAAAATTCAAATCAGGTTAGGTACTTTCGATCTAGAACCATGGAGGGCTTAGTATAATTGCATACATACAATCCCTTAGGAAGCACATATTACAATATTACTTTTTCCAGAATAAATATGAGATGCCTGCAGAAAAATTAGTACCCATGGTAGAGTTGTCGATTAGTGTGTTCAAAAGAGTGTGTTACATGTTGCTAATATTTCTCAACAATAAGAGACAAGAACACTACTTACCTTGTATTGTTTCTCTTAAAAGAAAAGACACTTTCCATTTTGCATATGAAAAGGTTTACTATGCAGGAGATATGATGCTAGCAGGCCTTGCTCTTACCTACTCAAGGAAGCTAGGATGGATGCAAGTGACAGCGTCATCTCTCCTGCGTAGCAAACCTTTCAATGCCATAACTACTCCTTCATTCTTCACCATCACTATATATCTTGTATTCTAGATCAAAAGGCCAACCAATAATATATAGACCATAATTTTTACAATTTTTAATTTGCTTATCCAAACTTGCAATGTGCTAGCCACAAAGGTGCATAGCCATTAGCGGCATCATTATTGTGTGTACGTGTGTTTCTTAATTATGTGGTCCGGATTCACAGGATTGGTGTGTACAAACATATAATAGCGATGTTTGATTGATGTAGCATGCCTTTACTGACAAAAGAAGGCTGCCTCGCTTTGTTGCTATCGTTGCGTGTGGTCTGGATTCCAATAAGTGCCATTTATGATGAGGTCATGGTACTAGCGTCACCTGCTGCCACATCAACGTCCAGAAAAAGCTGCTGCATCACCGCCACTATGGTCTTCTTGGCACATCTATGTATGGTTGTATTATTGTTCGCTACCAAGTCTTTCATTTTCATCAAGCCTGGTTTGGTGGATTCATGCGATGACATTCTTATTCTGTTCATAAACATGAGAGGATTGAAATTGGGAAAGGAAGAATGAACATGTGTGTAATGTTATATAAATAACATATAATCCTGTTTGCTTCCCTTTGGCATATATCATCCTTATTTGACCTTCCCTACTTTTATTTTCTTATCACTGTAGGATTTGTTTGATTTTCCCCCTCAAATAAGGTCTATTTATTTATATAAAGACTGAAATCTTACTCCGTGGGCTACTTAAATCCCTTCTAAACTAAGAATAAAATGGAAAGCAGAACTGAATTGCTCAACAAGGAAAATTTATTGAGGAGATTGAGAAGACCCCTCACACAAACAAGAGTACTTCAAGTAGGTGTGTGCATATGATCATTTAAATGGCCTTCTACTGCTTAATTTAGAATCCACCAAGACTGCTACTCTGCATTGATATAGGAATTAAAATACCATCTGCTCTCTGGAATTATCCTCGTGGTCCTGTGTAATAACGGCAGAATGAAAATAAATGCAACATTAAGCGTGATTTGCTGGCGGTTCCAACTCATTCAATTCAATAACTAGATGACATAGACGTGTGATTAAGAAATGCAGAACGCTAATGCTATTTTAACTTACCATTCTCTTCTATGATTTAAAAGTAGCCCCATCCTGTTACTTCACAATCATAGTATCAACAACCAAAAATCTAAAAGAAAAAAAAAATTATAAAGCCTACCCCATTTGTGTCTAATAGCAGTTTAGCTTCAAGATCAAAGTTATTAAGAAAGAACCAAGTCTAGGCCTTAGTCTGCATTTCTGACCTTCGGATGTTATGTGACAATGCAGATTCCCATCAGGTACCCAGAAAGATCCAAAATCTACATCAAATTAAGTCTGGAAAAGAAAAGGCTATATATTACCTATGGAAAACAAAAAAAAATGCTTTTATAAATCATTCTTTGTTTAAGTTTACAAATAAGTTAATAGAGGTGTGGACTTATGCACACAAAATGGAGCCAAGTGGACTTAGTGCATTGCAATGATGGGTCTTGAAGATTTTTTATTTTTGCATTAATTATTTTTAGATGGTTTAGCCATTGTTGTCAAGTGTGTTTTAATTCAGTGAAAGAAAACCATCACAAAATGAAAATTGGCGGAAAAAAACCACTACAAATTGACATTTTTTGGCTTTTTTTATTTAATTTGTGGTGGTTTAAAATAGTAGGGACTAAACTGGTATCAAAAGTGCATGTATAAGCTCTCTCATTCTCACTCACTCTCTTACGCTTTTATTGACTTAAGTATCGGAGTCCTTGCAGATGCTACCACTGGAGACGTTCGCAACCACCATAGAAGTCTATTGGGGCTCTTTCTCACTCCTCCTCGGGTTCTACTTCGCAACAAAAACCATGTATCTTTTCTTTAAAAAACAAAAATAGCACATATCTTTTATCAATAAGTTCTTAAACAAAAGTTACAAGATTAATTAGAAAGTGAAAAGATTCTCAAATTTGTTTACGACAAATTTAGCCTGAAATACATTAATTCCTAATGATATAAAAATCTTGTATTAGTCTTTAAAAATTATAAATGTTAGTCATATTAATCTTTACACACGGGACACTTTAATTTTTAAAAAAGATTAGTATGATTAATATTTATAATTTTTAGATACTAAAATAAAAAATTTATATTTTTAAGATCATTTTGTCTCCAATTAATTTTTTAAAGATGAATTTAGATATACCACTAGGATCAATCTAGTGATTGGAGATTTAAATAGTTTGCATTGAATTTTAGGCTTAAACTTCATTGTCATCATTGTACACACACACACAAAATGAATTTAGATATTTGTTCTTAAAAAATTATAAACTTATAAAAAAAGTTTAAAAAATAAGGTAATAGTATATACTCTCTATTAAAAAAAAAAAAAGACTAGCAAAGTGGAATCCCCAAGTAAATTACCAAGCCTAAAGAAAGCATCGTCCGTATTACTTAGTGAAATGACTATAACATTTGGTGTGAATTTAAGATGAAGCAGAAGTGTCCAAATGCCTTTTTAGGTTTGTCACCGTTGTGTTTTGATTGCTTTGTCAGTTGAAATTTAATAACTAGCACGGTCCATTTATGCTAAAGCATATAAAAATTAACTATTGTATATTTTTTATAACATATTTAACAAGTTCTAATTCAAAAGCGAAAATGAGTTAAGTCTTGTCAATGAAGTACGGACATTTTAAAACAGCAACAAAATTCGACACATTTGATAGATAGTTGAGTATCTTAAGCATATTGTTAGGATTTGATTTCTTGCCAACGTGTATAGAGAATAATTTGTTTGGAGAGGCAATATTTACTTCAATAATCTCTATGTTTCAAAGAATTAGTCTTCAACTATTAATTGGGAGATATCCTTGGTGTTAACCAAAAAAATCCTATACACATTGATTTGTCAAATTTACAAAATACCAAAAAAAAGGTTTAAACCCCCTAAAATTTAACATTTTTCTATAAACAAATTGAAAATATCTTAACCTAAATAGATTAGTTTTAATACAAGTCATGTTGTAAATTGTTAATGTGTTGCTTAATCTATTTTCTCCCTTACCTACAACATGAATCCAATTTTAGTCATAGTAACAAAAATAAAAATCTATCATGTAATGAGAATAACTTATTCCTAGAAAAAAAAAAAACCGTTTGTTTTTTAAAATATTTGTAAAAAATTAATAACAATAAATGACCATTTCCCAAATATAAGCAGGTCATAGTACTTTTTACTCTTTTAATAAATATATGGGTCGTAATAAATTCAAGAGTTCGAATAATTTAGTGAGCTTTCCAAACTAAAGATTAAAGAATAATGTGCCATATATAAGTTACATAGATTTGAACTGACCTTTCTAACTTTATCGAACTAAAATCTCTATCTTGCCTAATGTTAGACTTAAAAGCTATGCATAAAAGTTAAGCATAATCAATGTCCAATGCATCAATTATTATCGCGAACCAATTAATTATGGTGATATTATATATTTAAGGGTTTAATTAACAAGTGTTCTAAGAAAATTAATTAAAAAGATAATAAACAAAAAATATTTAGAAATTACTGTAGGGGATACATTAGTAACACTATCATTTATTTTCACTTTTAATTTCTTAATTGGTACTTTAAGAATACTCGTTAATCTTTTCCTATATTTAAATAGTTGTAAATTATTATCACCTACCAAGCAATTATGATCATCGTGTCAAAATAATTTTACTACATCGATTCAACATTCTAATTTGTCATAAACTCACCTTTTTAAGGACTCTTAAGTTTACAATTTCACAAAAGTATCTAATTAGGTCGTTCTAAAGAAAAGGAAAACTGACCTTTAGGCTGATCAGACGGATAATAACCTGAACACAGTTAATTTAAAAATAAAAATTATTATTATAATAATATTATACAGCACTTTCATTTCTTAACGATAACATATAAAATTTCAGACAATGAAATTTTTAACTCAATAATATACAATAGACATTTCATCCTGCAAGTACACGTTAAGCATGTACGTTGTTTAATTAGTGTTTATCGGATTAGATATGAAGAGATAAGTTCGAAGAAAATGATAGAGACAGCTTCTAAAAGACAAACAAGTAAAAAAGGTAATGAAAAAACAGAAGCCAAAATTACGGAGTTACCCAGCATTGTTGTCGTGTGTGGGTCATAAATGGTTCGTGGACAGGACAGGAGAGACGTCACACGATTAGAAATGCTCATAAAACAGGACTTGTCCTTGCACTTTACCTGTTACATGGAAACCAAATAATGCAGTCCATGTTAAGCACCCATGGCCTTCCTCTGTGCCTCTCAGGGATTATCCACCCTCTTGCTCTCTCTCACGAGTAACCCCTCGATTCCCCTCTTGATGAATTAAATTAAAAAACATCTTCATCTCTGATCCCACTCTTTCTAACATGTGCCGCTGGTGTATGTAGGATGGCAGATCACGACCGTAGGAGATTGGCCATGAGGAAGCAAATATCAGTGATCAGAGAGGGTGTGCGTGCAAATCAAGAAATGGGTGGTCAGATTAACTTTGTGGAGGTCAAAGGTGAGACCGATTTGCATGATCTGTCCCACACTCACCTGGGTTCGACAGCAAGAGCTGCTTAGATATGATTCTTCACCAAATTAATCTCACTACCACTTTGCTGTGCACTTTATTAATTAATTTCATTATTATGGCCTCTAACGTGTTTTTATATGTCATGTTAATACCTAGTTGGCTCCTTCTTTGTTCTGTGTTCAATTCTATTTCTCTATAACTACATATGTGGATCTTTTTCTTGTAGTACTGCTTCCATGATTAATATACTTCTTACGATGTTGCATATATGCACCACCACCCATTGTCATGTGGGCACTTCAATTTAACCTCAATTTTTTTAATTTTTTGGTAAACAAAGAAATTCTTACTGAATTTTGAGTACGAGGGGTACTCAAAACTAACTTGTCAAATTGGTCCAATTAGTCCAAATCCCCCCAGTTGGGTCTTGTCTGGTCTTAAAATAGTTGTGTGATATTGATTAAAGTGGGTACGTAATTCAGATTTGAGGCATACATTCAGAACTTGGAAAGAGCGCGGGTGGGTCTGTTTACACTTCTGGAACTAATCCCAAATTTCCTGCTCAAGCTACCCTAAACATATGACTGATTGGAAAGAGAATGTCTAAAAATGGTAAGTGAAGAAGACTATAACAATTGAAACGAAACAAGAAATGATAATTTTGATTGGAATATGGTGGATGGACACTTAATTGCTACTAAACACATAGAGAAATAGAGATACAAGAGAGAGAAATGTAGATATAATATGTAATATGAGGTGATAAGAAGAAAAATAAAAAGAAATAAAAACTGTTTTATACACTATGTCCATGTATCATTCCTCTTTTTATTTCATTCATTTTATTTCAAGCATACGTAATTTTTAGTAGCTTGTATTGGTGTGTGTAATTAAGGTAGAAAAAGAAAAGGAAAACAAATAAACACAAAAGGATCGATAACAATTCTCAATACTTTGAAAGAATACATAATTTGGGGAAACACTTTCACTTTTATCATTTTCTCTATTACATGTTCTCAATATTTTCTCACTTTTCTCGTTTGAATGTATATTTCAATATTAATTTTTCAATTAAAAAAAAAATTCACACTAAATCATCTTAAATTATCATCATTTTATCTCTATTTTTAAATTGAATTTTAATATTTTTTTAAATTGTCAATAATTAAAAATAATATTATATTTTAATTTAAATATTTATTTTAAACCAAAAATATAATTTATATAATCAAAGATAATTATATTAATAATAGACCTACATGTTGTTATTTGATTAAAATAGTCAGTCTGATAAGTCTAAAAAGTCTTTGACTAACCTAAATTTTGACCTTTTAACTAAATATGTTTTTTTTTTTAAATCTTGACTTATTTAGTAAATAAATTTGTCTTAATATAAGTCATGTTATAAGCACAATGAGTGATTTTTATCTATTTCTACTTATATGTGCAAGTTTTATGAATGGTATGCGAGAAAAAAAAATTGATGCGGATTAATGAACATAAAAGTCGCAAATTTTAATTTAATATTGCTTTATAGCTATAAATCGTGGGCAAATTTGAATACGTATTTTTGGGACATTCAAATATTCAATGTTCAGACATTATTTTGGATTCTGAAAATTCAAGTCAAATCATATTTCTCACATCCATTATACATAGGATTAAAATATAATTTATAAAGGCTTGGTTGACAGGGTATAATAAGTTTGTTAATTTTCATAATAATTACCTTAAAAGTTATATCAATAATAATTTTTAATTAGTTGACAATGTAAAAATTACACTAACAATGCATAACAAATAAACTTTTAAGCAATTTTCATATATCAAAAAATCTATCTAACCTCACTACTAATACGATTAAAGTATAACTTATAAAAACTGACAATTCTCACTTTTAAGAGTTAGCTCTTGAGATTCAATAGTATCAACTTATTTAAAGGGATAAAGTTCTTCCAACACTAATTTTTCTATCCACAGAACTTAAGTCAAATTACATTCAATGGAGCAAAACTCTTTTAATCTTTTTTCTTTTATTCACAAGATTCAAAATTCAATTTTTTTTCTTAAAATAACTAAACTTTTCGCCAGTAAAACCAATATGAATTGAAAAAAATACTTTTATAATATTTCTAAATATTTTTGGGGGAAGATACTTTCTAACCTACCCTTTTATTTCCATTCTCATAAAAAATTATGTAATTATGTTAAAAATTTTAAACATATACTCTAAAAAAAGAGTGTACAGCCAAGTAGGTTTTAAAATAGCACTCGTTTCACAAATGATATTTTTAAAAATATTATATCTAAAACAATTATTTTCATAAAAATTTAAAACTATGTTTAGTTATTGTTTAATATTTTAAACAAATATTTTTAAAATTTATCTAGTTGGAAAAAAAAAAACCTCAAAATATGAGTGAAATAATGCAGTAAAAGAAAATGTGATTAGAAGTTAATGATTGGGTGAGCTTCAAAATACTTTCATTTTCGTGAGAAAGTAACGCACATATCCTTTATCATAAGAATAAAAGACAAACAAAGCATGAACATGTTTCTTTCTCAAGAATTTACAGGCTTATTTGTTTCTTACTTTTGAAAATTTGTTTTTTTTTTAAAATAAAAATAGTTTTTGAAAATTACTTTTAAAAATAGTCACTCTCTTTCAGTTTTTTAAATAAAAAATTATAACATTTCCAACCTTTTTTAGCTTACTACTTTTATTTCTTTATTATTTATTTTATTTCTAGCACTCACACATCTTTCTCCACTTCTATTTTCTAAAAACTAGTTTTTAAAAATATTTTGCAAAAAGTTTTTTAAAAACAAAAAACACAATCAGCGTATCAAAGACAATCAAAATAGGCTTTGAATTTTAATTGATAACAATAGCATCACCGCGAGAGCTTATGTAAAATCAATATTTGGAGTTGTGTTTATGTATATAGGTAAGAAAACTATTCTCTCCTTATTATTGCGTGGTTCAATAAATAATTATACCAACGTGGAAAAAGTGTAAGGAAATAATTTAGATGCAGTTGGTACTTTTATTGTTTGGGCTTTGGGTAATAAAAATTAAGATAGATTACTGTGTGAACACTTAATTTTATCCGGGTTTAATAAAAAAAAAAGAGAAAATAAAAATTGTAAGAAATAAAAATAAAATAGAATTAAATAATTAAATAAATAACAAAAAGAGAAAAAATTGGGCTCAAATAGTTTCCTATTTTGCTTTTGGGCTTACCTATCTTGGAGGCCCATGATCTAATAAAAAAAGAAAATAAAAATGAAAAAAAAGGAAAGGATCTAGAACAGAAGTGGTTACATTCACTTTTCAAAATTTGATGAAAAATTAAAAAACAAAAAAAAAGAGAGAAATTGGAGGAAGGGTTAAAGATTGATGAAGAGAAACCGTTACAAAAGGATACTTGACATTGGCTTATAAATAGTGGGGAAGGCTGTTAAAAAAGGAGGAAACGAAAGAAGGAAGCTGGAGGGAGGGACCCATTTCTTACTCTCACACGTCATTCTCAAATATTGATAGCAAAGCTTGGGAGGTGGTTACCATATTGGTGTCGTCACTCTTCCTCTCAGTTATGAATTCCTCTGGCTAATTAGAGATCTGGAGGTATAATTCTTGGCACTCTGTTATCTTGCTTTTACCTTCATTGTTCTCTGTTCTACCCTATCCGCTTGCATTCAAAATAAACATGGCATGGCCTAAATCTAGTTCTGAGTTCTAATTTTATTCGTATAGGACACTGGTGTAATAAGTGCTGATATAGCAATACCATGTTCTCATACATCTAAAGTTTATTCAATCTGTAATCCTTCATCTCTTCCACACAAGCACATTACTGTTTATACGCTATCACCGTCAATATATACAAGCACAGATCACACACACATTCAAATTCAGAATCACCATGGATTAAAGATGAATTAAAATAAAGATAAAAAAAAACAACAATAAAAGGAAAAAGGAGTCGAAGCAGCGCTAGCCCGGTGTTTCCACCACCACCGCTGCGTCTAGTCGCGCGACGCTTCCGTCGCATCGCCAACGCAGGCTCAAATTGTCGACGCGTCACCATTGATCTGCGATCCCACCGTCCATCGCCACCACGCAGTCATCCTCGCGTTGCCAACGCGGTCCTTCACGCTACCACGGCTCAAATCGCCGTCTACCGCTGTGTGTGTGTCGTCGCGCGAAAAGCTCGCGCCGCCTCCACCATGCCGCCAATGCGTTCTTGTTGCATTTCCGTTTAAGTCTTTGCCGCACCTTAGCGGTGATACGTCTTCATCCATATCCCCTGCAGCGGCCCTGGTAGGAATTGTTCCCCTTAGGTCAGCGAAGGTTTGTTTTCAAAGGGGTTAAAGCTTTGTGACATTTGGGTTTAGTGGGTTGCAACGTAGTAACAATCTGGCCCCAATTTAGAATTTTTTTTTTTTTTTAGCTTTTAGAACATAGGGATCGGGCTTGGCCAGATTTAAGTTTTATACACCTTTTTTTAAGGTTAAATAAGGAAATAATAATTGAATCTAAATCGATATATATTAGCGTAAACATAACGTATTAGCATTCTTTATTTTAGCTAGACTTTCTTTTGACATTATATATGAATATAATAAAGCTAACCTTAATTTTAAAAAAATAATAAAGTTGGTCTTTCCTTAGATTATTAATTGAGAATTCAATTCCTAATCCTTTACTACTTAAAAATAATTTTAATTAAATTTAATAATTGTCATCTTGGATGCACTTCCTATTTGGACATTGTTAAAGTTTTAAAATATTAATGGTAACCATTGTAGATGCACTTCTTATTTGGTTATTATTATTTTTTAAATATTGAATTTTCTTTTTTTTAAAATGTATAATCAAGTTTAATTAATAATTTGTTAATAGATATTTCTTCTTAATGAAAATTTTAAATGAGTTTTAATGATATTTCATGTTGGGTCTAGGACCCACTTGAATATCACGAGATCTTTTAGAACTTTGTTTTGCGACAGTATTCCACATCTATTAGGCCGCTTATCGTTGTGGATAATACTCTATAATATTTAAGATTTAATATCTTAATAATAATAATAATAATAATAACTAAAAAATATATAACCAAAAACATTAACCCACAAAATGATTTTATATCTAATGAACTACATGAGTCTGATTTTCTCATTGCACCGGAGGATACGTAGGAGCAGGAGTTCACTCCTGTCGATCTCAAAAATAATAAAAATAAAATAATAGTAATAATAAATTTTTTATATAAATTTCAAAATGAAAGTAAATAATAAATAAAAAAATAGGATTAATAATTTTATAAGCAAGAGGAGAAGACAATTAATATTTTCACACATTAAGTTAAAAGGTAACCGTTTTTATAACGGATGTCATAGGGTGCTAACACCTTCCATATGCGTAATCGACCCCGAATCCAATCTTTGATTCAAGACCATATTTTAGGTTTTTCCATGTTTTTCTTTAATAAACTATGGTGGCGACTTCTCTGTTTTTAATATCATTTTTCGCCTTTTGGTCGTGACCCCGGTTGTAAAATACTAAAATGAAATTTAAATTTTGATTAAAGTACAATATAGAAAAAATATTTAGAGAAATATAAAGTGTAAAGGTGTAATTGGCACTAATGTTTTGGGTTGACTCTTCAATACTTGAAATTTTCCCTTTCGTTTGGTTTTGATATTAAAGAATGAAAGGACTTCTTTTATTTTTTTACATTTTGCGGGTCCACCAGCTTCTGTACAGCTCCCCCGCCCTACATAGCTTCTATATCAGCTTCAATATAGCTTATAAGCAGTCTAATAATTTTGGGTAATTATAAATCAATAAATATAACACATATACTTATTTTTTCGAGTAAATGGACAAATTGGTCCTTGAAATTGTCACTTACTGTTACTTTAGTCCTTAAATTTAACAAAAATCTAAAAAAAAAGTCTTCGAAATTGAAAAAACACACTCATTTTAGTCCCTCCATTAAGTCAAGTCCATTAGTTTTAACAGAAGTGTCACGTGACATACATATATGACACGTGGATGGCACGTGTCATATGGGTGTCGTGTAACACTCCTATTCTTGTCTATTGAATTATTTTTCTAATTATTCTATATTTATTTTTGGAGAACCAGATGAAAATCTTAAAAATTCGATCCCTATCGTTATGTTGATATTAGTAAGTGTAAAACACAAAGATAACACAAGAAGGGGTTGAATTGTGTTATAGCAAATTTTTGCAAAACTTTTGTTAAAGACGTATCGTCTAAAATAAGATCAAAAAGTTTTTCAAAAATGTTTTACAAGACAGACAAAAGCTGAAAGACAAACTGGAAAGCACACAAGATTTATACTAGTTCGTCTCACCTTAAATACTACATCCATCTTGGCAACAACCAAGTTCCACTAACTTTTTCAAGTTACAAGTATTCTTTCCATAAGCCTCTTCAAGCTCAACCCAAGTAGTCTTTTACTTGTCTCTCCAAGCAAAAACCTAAGTATTCTTTGAATCAAAGTCTCTTCAGGCTTCCATCAATCTCGTTAAGAAAAAGGTTTACGCGTGAGTTACCTCACTGAGTTTAACGTCTTAACAGACGAATATACAATGAAGTACAAAAAGAATTTTACAATCAGAGTATACAAGAGCTTTTTCTTTTCTTAAAGATGTTATGGTTTTTCATAATCAGCAGCGACTACACGAAAGAGGTCTCTTCTTCTATTTATAGGCTTATCCAAAAGTATCAATTGAGTGATTTGTAAGATATGGCCTTCGTCTGATGAAGAAAGTTGTTGGAGCATTAAATGCAGCATTTAATGCCTTTCACCAATTTGTCATATGATAAGATAAAGTAGTCTGCTTATTTTTTATATTCTTGTACTCAATCTTATAGCAGTTGTCATGTCTACTTTCCCGTTCTAACATTCGCACACACATTTCTTCTTTTTCGCTGACTATCCCCGAGAGTAGGTATATAGGCTTTATAAGTTTCGAGGTAGCTTTCGCTCTGATTAATGTGCAAATCATTTTAGAACGGTGTCATCGTCTATAAGATCTGTTATGGATTTAATCAAAAGATAAAGAAGATATAGTTTTAAAGATATCAGATGGTTGCTTATAAACTTGTTACGAATGACTAGCTGATTGCGTAAAAACATATATTTTAACTGTTTGTTATTATCAAAATATTTGAGGGTTATAAATTCGTCCTTTGGCTTAACAGTAAGTAGTACTTAGTTTAGATTTTGAAAAAAATTTAGGAAAAGGAGCCCAAAATTGGTAAAATTACTATTTTATTCCTAAAAAGCCAGATAACATAATTAATAAAAAATGGTTGGAAGTGTTTAAAAATTATTTTTAAGTCATCAATATACTTAGAATAATTAATAATAATTTTAGAAATTTTTTGGAAATTTGTTCAGATAGTTTTTGTGAAATGACAAAAATATTCCTTTTTCAATTTTCAATTATTTTTTTTATATTTGACAATTTAATTCTAAAAAATTGGGAAGAAATATCAAAATTTTGTTTTTTGTGGTTAGATTTAGAATGTCGAGAGCTATTTAATCGTTATTTTTAATAATTTTTTCGAATTGGAGTCCAAAAAAATTAAAAAATAACGATTTTGTCCTTATTTCTCAACATTAAGGACTGACATAAAAAAAGATTCAATTGACATTAAAATATCAATTTAAGCTTAAAATTATGTTATATATATTAAAATATAATTTTGAAAATTTTGTGAAAATTTTATGGAATTTCGATGCAAAATGATCAAAATGTCCTTCTATGTCTATTAAGTCTAGCTAGTATTGGTTTGACATCCAAAAATAATAAAAATGGTAATTTTAGTTTATTTATAGGTAAAATATTTAATTTTATAATTTCTTATAAAAAAATTGATATTTATTGGATTAAAATATATTTTTTATAAATTTTTTAGCTTAAAAATGTAAAATAAATACATATAATTTGAAATAAATTAATAAAAACTAAAATTAATTATTAAAAATTTATTTTTGATAAAATATTATGTAAGATCAATTTCACATTAAATTGCATTTTTTTGATATTAAAAGTTAAATTTTTAGCTTAGCCAATTTTATCAGTACTAATTAATTTAATTGCAGATAAAATTTACACTGATAAAGCTAGAACTACTCACTATGCACGTCCCCAAGCCTAGAATGCGTGATTCACCACATATTTTTGAATATGTGTCCTAAATTGGATTTAAAAATTAATAAAAATTAGATTTATGACATCATGGATGATGCAATTTGGTAGACACTTAATCCCCCTCCTTCTTCAATAAATAAGCTTTCAAAAATTCATATTTCTCACCATCCTTAGTTGGCCAAAACATTCGAGAGCTTCTCTCCCTAAATTTTTTTCTTCTCTCTCTTATTTTGCTTAAATTTTATTAGTTTTCATCAACTAGTGAAGTTCTTTTCCTAGAAGTTTTGCACCAATAATTTCATCTTCTTCATCAACCACCTTAGAGGTCATGGAAAAAGTGGGATTTGTTCTAAATTATTATCACTTTGCATGTTGGTTGGAAAGGTTTTCTCCTAAACCCGTTTAGGCACAAGTTTTATTATCATCATTATATTGTTATAATGTTTGATGTTCAACTTTAATTTTTGCTAAATTGTTACTTTGCTCAAATTTAGATTATTAAATTATAATTGTTAAGTTGTTACTTTGCTCAAATTTAGACTATTAAATGTATTTACTAAGTTGTTATTTTGCCCAATTTTATAATTAAAATGTTTTTATTAAGTAGTTATTATGCTCAAATTTGGTTATTATTTTTTTATTAAATTGTTATTTTGCTAAAATTTTAGTAAAAATATCTTGATTATTAAGTCATTAGTCTGCTAAAATTTTGGTAATTAAATTGTGATTATGAAATTATTATTTTGCTAAATTTTGATAAATAGTTATACTGCCAAAATTTTGATAATTGCTAAATTATTATCATGTAATTTCTACAATATAAGGCAAAAACGTTACTGATATGCAAATTAAATGAGATTAGGAAAACATCTGTTTGAGAAGTGGGAATTTGATAAATTAGTGAGTAATGTAAAGCAAGTGACATGTAGTGGCATAACATCCTACTAGGGAAGTTACGATTTGGTAAGCTGAGGAATGAATGACAAGGACCCACTTACAAAAGTCTTGGGAATAGGCATCGAGTGGTGAAGGTCCCAATGGCTAGAGTAACGTCCTTGAGCCAGGATATTTGCCTAAACAAACTCGATAACCTCGACAACTATCCAACATTCTAGGATTGGTTTAAGAGTATATCTCTATAAATAGACGTCTTGACTGTTATTTTGTACCTTAATAATGATGAGGACTGTACCATATGATGATGTTAAGAAAGGTATATGTACTCCTAATCACTTTTTGATTTTGTTGAGAACTATTATTCACTAATAAGGAGTATGGATCCATACCTAGTCACAGGTAGTCTAATACAACTTAAAATGAAGCCTAAGTTCCCTTCTATTGTCAACTTTGTTTTTATCTTTGTTTTATAGCAGACTTGCTACTATATATGTAAAAGTGATTTTAGAACAAAATACCTCACTCTATTACTTTTCTTCTTTGTATGATTGATTGTGATTATTAAAGATGATGGTAACGCTTAATAATGCTGAGGACCAGTCAGAGGATACTTCGATGAACGAGAATCTGTAGACTTAGTTATAGTATTTTTTCTATCAGGATAAGATAAATTGGCATTGCTCTATATAAGACCTTTATGATGTATATATTGGGTTAGATAGTGTTTATCTTTTGATGTAGTTTTACTTTTTTTGTATTATTAAACCATGATGTACAATTTTACGATATATATATATATATACACACACACAATCTTTTTCTTTCGTCTTTTACTATTATTTCCAAATTTTGTTATTTTTGGAATTTTTTCTATCATAAAAGTGGGAAAAATTTTACACATATTTTCATTTACTTAAACTTAATAATTAAACTAATACAAATTGTATTTAATATCAATGTGTGTTACACCATGTGTCATATGGGTTAACTTGAGGTTACTTTAGTCCCTGAAATTGTAACATAGACATCAATTCAGTCCCTGAAATTGTAACTCAAGTCATTTTAGTCCCTGAAATTGTAAGTTGATGTCACTTTAGTCCCTAAACGTTATTATAATTTTGTTTTAATTATGTAGTTGTGACTTGAATATTTACATAATAAAGTAGATAATTAAGTTAATATTGTAAATAACAATACAATATATATTCAAATTATATTATAAAATTGGTATTTAATATTGTATTTTTATTTTAAGTATGCTATACCTTCACTTCTCATTGTTAATTTTTTATCCTTTTTTATTCATTTTGTTTTTAAAATACATAAATAAATAAATAAATAATTTAATTTTTCTATATTTTTATTTTATTTTCACAATTAATTCACTTATCAATTATTTTTTTATTTTGAAAAACATTTGTTACTTTTATTTCTTAAAAACTATAATATTTACAGTGTTTTAGTTTTGATTTGAATAATTTCATAATAAAATAAGTAATTAAATTAATATTATATAGGAAGACTAATATATTTAATAACATACTATAAAGTGATACTTAATATTCATTTTCATTTTAAGTTTTTCAATATTAATTGTCTATTTATATGTATTTTATACTTTTATAATATATAAATAAAAACAAAGTTTTTAATTTCTCTACATTATAATTTTATTTTATTAATTATTTCACTTATCAATTATTCTTTATTTTTCTCTTATCTTAAAAATATTTATTACTTTCATTTTCTGAAAATTGCACTGTTTATATCTTTGATGTTCTATTATTTATTTGAATAATTAAAAAAATAAAATACACAAATATTAGTATTGTTTGTTGGAGGACAAATATATTTAATATTATATCATAAAAAGTGGTATTTAAAGGTCAAATTTTGATTTCATGCTTAATTTTATGCATCAAATGAATATAAATATGATTTTGTTTCAATAAATTATATTAACTTGCTTAACAATTATTTCTTATTTTTCTCTTATTTTAAACTATTTATTGCTTTTATTTGTCCAAAACAACTTTTATGGTGTTATACTTTTTATCTGAATGATTAAAGAAAGACTAAAAATGTGACCAGAAAGATTATGGACATATTTGATTTATCTAAAAATTTGATAAAATTGTAAAAATTGAGAAGAGAAGAGACTTTCATTTTTTTACTTTGAAGAGAAGAGAATGGAAGTGATTAAAGTGTGAAGATAATATATGATTTGAATATATTCGTCTTCCTATTTGCAATATTAACTTAATTATCTACTTTATCATGTAAATGTTCAACTCACAATTACTAGATTAAAACAAAATTATAATAATGTTCAGGGACTAAAGTCAGATCTAGTTACAATTTTAGGGACCAAAGTGATATCGAGTTACAATTTCAAGGACTAAATTGACATCATGTTGTAATTTCAGAGACTAAAGTGACATCGGGCTAACCCACATGACACATGTCATCTACGTGTGCGTCACATGTCATCCATGTGTCATATAGGTGTGTCATGTGGTACTTCCATTAAAGATAAAGACTTGGCTTAACAGAGGGACTAAAATGAGTACTTTTTTCAATTTTAGGACTTTTTTTTTTGAATTTTGTTAAATTCAGGGACTAAAGTGACAGCGAATGACAATTTTAGAGACTAATTTGGCCATTTACTCTTTTTTTTTTCCTTCATCTCATAATTTTTTTATTTTTCTCTTTATTTCTTATCACATTATTTGTCACTTTTTTTTCTACCTTTTCTTTTCTCTTTTCCTTTCATCCATATACCCCAAATTTGGATCTACAAGTATCAGTGCTCATTATAAATTTACATTAATTTTTTCTTTTATTTTTTTTCCTTAATTTTCTTTTTATCTTTTTTTCTTTCTCATTACATCACTTAATATATTTGTCACTTTTTTTTCTTTGTTTGTTTTTCTTTATATCTTTCTTCCTCACACTTATCCAACATTAACATTGTGTTTAGTGGTGAAGAGATAGCAGAGAAATTGAGGGGAGGTGTAGAAATAGGAGGGAGAAGCAAAAGTGAATCTATTTGGTATATAAGAAAGAGAAAACAGTCCATATACTGACAGTATAAAGTAGTTTTACACTGTCATCCAATCACAAACTACCATCTATTGTAAGTTTGTTAACTTTTATAATAAATACTTTAAAAGTCATATTAACGGTGATTTCTGATTAATTGACAATGTAAAACTTTTTATACTAACAGTGTATAACCATTAAACTCTATAAGAAATACATTGAAAGGAAATAAAAAAAAGAAGTGGTAGATCCCACTCCAATTTATTTCCACACAAAAATGGTGATAAATGACAAAGTAATGCGAAGCGGTTATTTACACACACGATTTTAAACATTGATAATCGATTAGCAATTATTGATATTCGGTTATTGTCTGTTTTTATACATAAAATCAATTGTTTTTATAATTTAATCAATTAGGGTTTAATTGATTAAACCAAAGATTTAATCGATTAAATCAAAATCCTTGGTTTAATCGATTAAACCCAAGTTTTAATTGATTAAATCATAAAAACAAATAATTATTTAATTTAAAAATTGATTTTAAAAGTTTTTTTTTATTTCTCTCTTTTATTTTTTAATTTTTAAAACCAAACATATCTATTTTACTCTATTTCTCACTTATTTTTATTCACTTTATTTCTCTCTTATTTATTTTGATTCTTTTATTTCTTACCTATTTCTATTTTACTAAAAAGATGTGAAAGGAATCTCTTTAACATTTTTTACTATTGTTTTTTAAAGAAATTATTACAAATGAAATGGGATGGTTGTAATTCTCGACAAGATGGTTCTCTGAAACACTGATAACTAGGACCTTAGGACGTCTTTGATGAGATTTCTCTTCTTACTTTAATAGTGTCTAGCACTCCAGTAAATCAAGTGAAATTTTTGATTCATTAGAAGGCAATCGTGTGAGACTGAATCATTCATGAATTACCAAGGGAGGTAACTGATGCTATCTCTGCATATGGGACTATCTTTCATAAAATAATAATATAATATTACTTTTCACATACAGCAATTTGAAGTTAATAATATAATATTGCATTTTGTCCAAGTGCTACATTGCTTTTCACATATGGGAATATTGTTTTTGCTACAATTCGATAATCCTACAAACTGTTGGGATTTAATGTTAACCTGTATTATTTTTTATGTATTTTAAATTTTAAAATAAACTTTTTATTTAATTAAAATGTAGTATATATTTATTTATTATTTAATAATTGCCATAGAAATATATTAAATTAAAATTGATTAATAATAAAATATAAAAGAATAAGATACATTGTAGAATCCATTAAAAAAATTTCAGTGAATTTCTTAGTTGGAAAAAAAATGATTAAGTTGCTTAAAATAGAAAAAATTGTGTAACATTATGGGAAATTATAAGATATTAAATATAACAACTAATGCGAGTGGTTTCATGGAGATATCCTTACAGTCAATAAGAGTTGCTCTCTCACATTTACTTATAATTTTAAAAAGTATATTATAAGTTAATTTAAATTTATTTAATAAAGTGTCAAACAATTTTTAAACTTTATAAAAATTTGTAGACTTGATTTACTCAATAAAAATTTTTAACGGTTAAATTGTTAAAATTTTATATATACCAAGAATTATTAAGTAAAATAACTTTACTAAAAATTACTCTTGAAGTAATTTTATTCCCACTTATTATATTATACACACACACACACACATATATATAGAGAGAGAGAGAGAGATAAAATTTTACCACATGTATTTACTGTGGAAAAGAAAGGATTTATGAAAAAAAAATTGTTAAATTTTAGGAATTATAATTAAAAGACAAAGCTTGTGTAAAAGTCTATGTTTAATTTTAATCTTTCTTTATATCTGTGATTGGTAGGATTGTTCACGGGTTGGTTTGGTTTGAATTTTAAAGAAAATAAAATCCGAACCAATCATTTTTTATTAGTTCGATTTTTTTATTTTTTTACACAACCCGAACCAATCAGAGATCCATCCTATAAAAATGTGCAAAAATCTGTTTTTGATGGTAAAAATGAAGATATTAACGGTGCAACTAATTAAAATAGAAAAGGAAAGAGGATAACAAAATTAATACTTCATTCTTTTTGGTGTGATCATTACATCTGTATAATAATGCCTTCTTTCTCTACACGAGTCAAATTAAAATAGAAGCAGCCAGCAGGAGAATACTTAATACTTATCACTGAACACAAACAATTCTTTGATCTGTAAGTTTGTTTTATAGCTATTTTAGCTTTTAGGAAAAGTTAAAGACTTAAAAGCCTTAAATTTCTATCCAATATGAGATCCTACCTGTAACTTGTACATCTTTTCTCTGTACAATTTATTGAAACAATTTGATAGCGGGATTGAGCGAGTATATTTTAGCAGTTTAGATTAAAGCTACAAAGACCATTGCATACCACAAAGCTAAAGCGGATATATATACTATAATTACGTTGGAAGCGCGACGAAGAGTTGTAGTCAAGCAGAGGACTCGAAGAGCTCTTTATCCGATCGCCTATCAATCTTGGTCAATGGCTCAGCAAACTTGACAGCAATGTGTGAAGTGTGGCAATCAAGCACTGGAGCATACCCATTACCTTGCCTTTGAGTACTTTGGGGTCGTTCCATCCATCTGCAAAACAAGCAAACCACACATTAACACTTTAGCACAAAACAAAAATTAAAAAGATTAAAACAAAAGGCTAATAAATAATACATAAAGGTCTTTCATACGAGAAATTATTACATACTATAGTATGAGATTACAATGGTACTAGTGAATTTCCGTACAATTAAAAAACTTACGTATCATATAAAGATTGACTGAGATCATGAACATATAATATTTCCAAATCATAAAATAATTTTATCAACTCAGTTAGATGGTACTCCACGTGACTGAAACTTGGTCACATAAAAATTGAATGAGATCATAAACATATGATAATCTCAAACCATAAAATAATTTTATTAACTTTTTTTTATAAATTAAAAAACTCAATTAGATATCATATAAAAATTAATCGATATCATAAACATATAGTGGTTGTAGACCCTAGAATAATTTTATCCACTCCTTTTTATAAATCGAAAAACTCAGTTACATATAACTCATATAATAAAATAATACCTTGTTGCAACAACAGATCATTTGTTTAACACCAAGAGTGAAAGCAAGGCTTCAAAACCACCGGTGGTGGAATCAATAATCAAGACCCGGTGATCATGTTCTTAATGAAATCACGGTGACCGGGTGCATCGATGACGGTGCAGTAGTATTTGGTGGTCTCGAACTTCCACAAGGCAATGTCGATGGTGATACCACGAACGGCACTTAAAAAACGTTAACCGATTATTTAATAGCATGAAGATTCTGAAAACTCAGGGACATTCTAATTATTTAGAAAAGAAATTGTCGTAAAGGAAACCTCGCAGAAAGAAACAGATGCTTCACCTCGAAGACACGCTAAGAGGAAATTGGAAGAGAGCTACGAGTGCGAACGATGAAGAGGGTAGGGGGCAGTGATACTTATAGCACAATAGTTCCTGTGAAACTAGGCTTTCCAATTAGGGTTTTATTGATAATCAATTGACAAAATAACCCTTTAGGTCACGCGCAACTTTTAGATAGTAATAATGTTTTATTCTCTTAACTTAAAGGCTAATAAATATTTTCGCGGATTGAATTTTGTCTTATGAGATTTTTAAGGGATAAGATAAGATTATTTGAAAGGTTAAATATGTTTTTAGTCTCTTAAGTTTAGGATAAGTTTATTTTTTGTCTTTCAAATTTAAAATTAATTTTTTTAATCCCTTTAATTTGAAAAAAATATTTTATTCCCTCGAGACCACTTGCAATATCATTGACAGGATGGACAAGTCAGCTGTGCAACATCAGTTGAGTTTGATATGATGTTTTCATTAACAGAGATACTAGTAGATGAGTTTTATGTACTAGAATCACAAACTACACTTGGACAGAAGAACTAAAATATGTTTTTTTTTTAAATTACAAAAACTAAAAAGATTAATTTTAAATTTGAAAAACTAAAAATAAATTTATCCTAAATTTAAAATATTAAAAATATATTTAAGCCTTATTTGAAAAGTTTTACTTTTTTTTTTAGGGATATCTAATAGATAAGCAAAACGTATTAAATAAGTCTTATTCATATTTATAAAAAAGTTATTAAAAAGGATAAACATAAATTTTTCATCAATATATTATTGTTTTGGTATTTGTTGTTTAGGGAATTGAGCACATTGATGATGCTGGATGTCGGCGATGTCAAGGTGAAGTTGAGTTGCCTATAATGATTGTACTTGCAAAATTATTCTAACGTTAGGAATGATTCTATTATTCTTTATTTGGTAAAAGAGAAATAGGATATGAAAAATAGATAAAAAAAAATGAGTGAGTTTGGTAGAGAAACATTAAGAGAGAAAAATAAAAAAGTTAAGAGATTTATTAGTTATTTTTATTCTAATTTTTACCTATTTATTTCTTTCCTATTTCTTATATATTTATCTTAAACCAAACACATTTATTTTCACTCTATTTCCATTCATCTTTCGTACTTTCATCCATCTAATTTCTCACTTATTTTTTTTCCCTTCTACCTACCAGTCCTTTAAAGTTACTATGAGTAAGCATGATCTAACCTATCCCATTAACCCACTCTGGCTCGATGTTAATTTTAATGGACTGGGTTTTGAAATTAGGTTCGATACATTTTGAGGACGAGTTTAAATTATATTTCGAGTCATCCCAACCTAGTTTTGTGACATATATTCTCTTAAAAAGTATATTTTTTTTAACAATTGTGCATTATTAATAAAAAAAATTAATTTAATAGATAATATTTTGTATAACATGATATTATATTTATAACGATATTATTTTACCTTAATTTAAGTTTTATACTTTTTTTATTCTACGATTTAAATATACATAATGTTAAGATTGATATATTACATTAAAAAGTTGAGTTGACCCGTCTTGTCTCATACATTTCAAGTCTTAATCGAGTAGGGTTCGAGTTCAAATAAATGACTTGATTAAACTTTCAAGTTAGGTAAAGACAAAGATAAACTCAACTCGTTCCTTACTCACTCTTAAAAGCTACAATACTGACGTGGAAAGAATATACCTTGTGGTCTTAGGAAGTGCTTGCATAGGAATTTTATAAAAAGAATTAGGTGATGTGGGTGGAGGATGACTAAGACATCTTATTAGCTTTATAATTGCTTGTTGCACAATGGGGGTGCCTTTAAGCATGTTAAGAGGAAATAACATAATTTGTAGCACAAATTTTACTCTTAGGGACTTGTGGAGTCTAAGGTTTGAGTTGCAGGTCATGAGACGACTTGGATGGCATTAAGGTGACCCTGACTATCAGGGTGCCAGCTTGAAGGAGGAATGGGCCTTCTTGCATTTAGGGCAAGATATTGGGCATCTAGACCTTTTGTTGGCCTAGGGTAGGTCTTAAAAAGTTACCCCCCAAGGAAATGCTAGGGAGGGTAAAAAAATCCATACCCATAAGTAAAACTTGTTACAAATTAGATTTTGATACATTAATGGGTATTAGTTGTGACACTCGTTCATATTGAACACAACCCGTACTTATTTAATTACTTAGTTAGTTATTGATTTTAAGTTAATGAAAATGTGAGTAAATTTTTTTTCGTTTTGTTTTATGATTGATTGTCTTTTCGAAACTTTTAAAATAGAAAATCCGTAAGTGAAACAGAATTTAAAAATGGGAGTAAAAGATAAAAGAAATAAATTCTATCATATGTGTCAATAATGTACATCATCATTACTGAAATACACACCATTAACTAAACTTAACTAAGTACATAGAATTGAATACAAGGAAAATCTAGACATTACCTACCCCACTAAATATAGCAAAAAGGGTCCTACATTAAAGTAGTATCTATGTAATATATCCCATAGCATAGATAATCCAAAAGAAAGTAGGCTTTCCAATCCTCATCTGTCGAAGTAGTTTCTAAATCATATGGTGTAGCATCAAGGCGTAATCATTGGACATCACTGCCATCTTCGCGTATAACCCATAAACAACATACATAGAGAAAAAGATAGAGGAGTGAGGTGATTTTATTCTTAAAATCACTTTCACATACATGATAGGGAATCTTACTGTCAAACACAAATAAAACACAGTTAACAATAACCAAATAAGGGAACCTAGGGTTTTATCTAACTTATATTACCCTTGACTCTGTATGGATCCATAATTTCCATTTGTGAATAATAGTTCTCAACAAAACCAGAAAGTGATAAGGAGTACATATATCTCTCTTAATTCATCACGTGGTATAATCCTTATCATCATTGAGGAATAGAGCAACAGCTCAGGACATCTACTGTCCATATAGAGGTATACTCTTACACCAATCATGGAATGTGGAGTAGTTGTCAGGTTTATCAAGCTTGGTCAGGCGAATATCATGACTAAAGAGCGTTACCTTGGTCATTAAGACCTTCATCACTCAATACCTTACCCCTAAAATCTTCGCAAGTGGGTCACTACTTTTATTCCTCAATGTATCAAATTGTGACTTCCCATGCTGAGTGTCATGCCACTGCATGTCTCTTGCATCATATTACTCAACTTAACTAACATCTCATCACTCATCACTCTTATATATCAGTGAAGATATCTCTTGGTCTCAACATACCTGAGCATTAGTATACTCTCTTTTTAATGTCCCTACTTCACTATGAAGGGATATATATATATATATATATATATATAGAAATATCAACAACAAATTATAAATTGAATAATTTAAATGTAAACTATTAGAAAGCGTGTAATTAAATGAGAAAGAAAACTTTAGGAGAATTACTCATAATCTAACATAAATTAATAGGTACTTTCTTATCAATTTTTATTTAACCATTTTAAGTACCTAATTTAAAGGTTAAAGTTACTTAGAAGAATTTCAAGGTTGGATACTTTATCAAAACCATATTACTTAAGATGATTAATTAACAATTTCAATTTCAAAGTATAGCTCTTAGGTACTCAATAAAAGATTGAATTAATTAATTAGAACCCTAAAACTTAAATTTAATTAATCTTAGAACTTATATAAAAAAAGAAAATTGTATACTTGAAGGTATTAAAGTTTTAGAGTTTATTTTAAGACATTGATTAATCATTCTAGAGAAATAAATTAGATAAAATTTAGAAACTAATTTGAAACCAACAATAATTTTAATGAAAGAGGTTGAAAATTTTATTTAAAATAACAAACAAAATTTATTTCTTTTTCCAAGTTTAGTGGCTCAGTTTGATCCTCTAGTTTAAACAACTAAATAATTTTCATAAAATGTGATCCGTAGCTTATTAGAAAGATAATTTTATCTATTTTCTAAAACATTCAGGATCACATTAAACAAAAATCTAGAAAAAAATATACAAAAATAACAAGCTAGTAAGGTTAGACAAATCCACTAGATGACTAACAAATTATTTTTAGTCTTTTTCTCAGTTTTCTTAGAATATTTAGCATGAAAGTAATTTTTTTCTCAAAAGTACATTGAAAGCTTTCTAAATTGACCAATATCATTAAAAACAAAGCTTTATACGAATTATAGTGATTTTTTGAAAATTGTAGTTCCAAAAAACAATTTTGGCCATAATCAATGCACAACCAACAAATTCAAAAAATTGTTAAAAATAATAAATGACCATAAAAATAAGCATGTTATATATCACTGGAAAGCTTAAGTCTAGTTTTTAGTTGTTTAAATAGGTTTTCCAAATAACAAACTAAAAACTTTAGAATCATGAAAAGGCATACACTGCCAATTTTGCCTTTTGAGATGACAACATCAAATTTCAATATGTATAACTTTTCATTTCTTAACTTTTTAAAGTGATTCTTGAGTCTATTATGAAGAAATTTTTGCCTAGTTTCATTCAAAAAAACAAGCACGCAAAAATAATAACTATAACTCAAGTTATAAGCAAAATAAATACGAATGTCAGATATGAAATTTTAGCCAATAGCATAATCACAACAACCATATGAGCTTTAAGATTAAAAGACTAATGGGTTTGGGAGAAAAACTCACCCAGCATCTATGTGAAAGCAACAACATAGAGAACCCACCCCACTTCTCCCATTACCTCAATTATCATTGATGAAGAGGAGAAGGAATAATGGAGGTGATGGTGGTCTCCTTGGAAGCTCGCTTAATGAAGCTTTGTTGAAGATGGATGATGGTGGATTATGGAAAACAAAATTTATGGTGAAGGGAGAAGGAGAGATGTGAATTGGCTACCCACTTGGTCCTATTTATAAAAGAAGAATTATATGATGTGTCCCTTGATGAGGTGTGCTTTGTAATGTCATGTATATGACATCATCTTAGAAGATGTCATCACTTAGAAATATGTGATAAATGTGTGTGTCCATTTTAGTCCCTGGCAATGCCGAGGTGCCTTATAGAGGTTTATCAGGTCTACGTTAAATTTTAATTTTATTTGTTTATTCTCTCGTTATCGCTTAAACTTTAGTAAATTAACTTTAATACCAAATATTGAATTTTTGTGTGAAACTTGATACACATATTATTTTTAATTTAAAATTAATTTCCATAAATAAAAAACGTTTTTTTATAATTTTTTTCAAATTTTTAATTAATTATATAGAGTTTTTAATTTCATATTAAATTCATTTTAGCTCAATAAATTTTAAAATTTTTATGAAAATTATAAAATTAAATTTCTCACCTAAAAATGTATTGAGGATGTCATTTCTACTATTTCTAAATGTCAAACCAACATTGATTTGACTTAGCAGACAACTATGAGTATTTTGGCCATTTTTCACAAGAATTTTAGAAATTCTTAGAAAATTTTCAAAATTATATTTTAACATATATGATATGATTCTAGGCTCATATTGATATTTCATTGTCAATTGAACATTTTTCTCATATCAATCCTTTTATGTTAAAAAATCAGGACATAATCATAAAAAAAAAAATTTATATTAAAAATGGTGGCAACGTATGCAACCACTCCAAGTTGGGGAGGGACCACATAGGGTGACAAAGCTCTCCCAACAAATGCAATTGCAATCCCAAGCCTCAAACCGAGGACTTTGGTTAAGATGGAACAGCCCATTGCCATTGATCCACGCATTTGTTGGTATAGTCATCATTTTTTTTATTTCTCTAGGCTTCGACTTGAAAAAATTATTAAAAATTACAATTAGATAGTTCTTGAAATTCTGATCATAATGGTGTGGAACAGAATTTTTAGATTCCTTTTCTAATTTTTTAGAAATAAATTCACAAATATTAGCAAACAATTGTAAAGCTAAGGTAGGGGTGTTACACTTGTGGGTAAAGTAAATAGTTTTTTCTTTACTTGCTTATTAATAGTATGAAGGTAGATAACAAGATACTTGTAGTCGTGGATACCAGTAATTTGAAATTTATTAAATATCTTTAATTGTATATAAAGAAATACATCACCAATTTTTTTAGTATAAATATATGTTTCAAATTTTTATTTTTTTATTTTTTACTTTTACAATTTTAAATTTTAAGAAATATTCATCGATACTCATGGATACTTACAAATATTATTAAAATTCGTAAATACCCATTTAATGGATAATCGTGAATACTTATGTAGGTATAGATGAATTTTAGTCCAATATGGCAGGTGACAGGGAGTCATTATACATGTATGCCTCGCCCCATTACCATCCTTAGTTGGTGCCTCGCACTAGACAAAGCACCAACTTAGGTGTTTGTTGCCCCTCTAAGTAAGTTGTTAGTGATCATTGACACTTCATCTTATTTAGGTTACAATTGTTGGTGTTTTGTTTGTCTTGTGTTACATCCATTAGGCTCAGCACAATGAGCTTTTACTACCATATGTCTTTTCTTTGGTAGGTGTGCAACAACTTGCAACTGTTTAGCTTCGGGACTTTTGTCATAAATGAGTCCTTAAACTGTTGGAGTTCTCTTTCTGCTTTCACTTCACTCTTTTTGCTTCCTTTGCACACCTGTTCATCTCTTCAAAATCTTCACCTTTCCTTGCTTCTCGCGTGTTCTCCTCGTGTTTTTTTCACCTTATTTTCACTTTGTTTGGTCAAGTAGAAATGATGGGGAAATAGGAAAGACTGAAAGAGGGAGATGAAATAGGTGAGAAATGAAAAAATAGGATTGTTTGGTTGTGTGGAAATAAGTGGGGAAGGAAACAGAAAGGTGTAGGACCTACACCATTTTATTTCCTTATGGAAACAAGTAAAATGGAGCAAAAAAGTGTCACTTTTTACATTTTGTGCTTTTTTCAGCAGCAATTAAAAATCATCAAAAAATGACATTTAGTTGTAGTTTTGGGTGTTTACTGGCGATTAAAAACTACCAATACTGCTATAATCAAATTTTAAAATATGACAATCAATTTTTACACATAGTAATTGATTATTTGAGCATAAAATCGATCTACTATATTATAATAATTTTTACACATAATACTTCTATCTCTACTATGTTTCTCATCTATTTTCATTTGTTCTATTTCTCTCTTCCATATTATAAAATTTTAAAAATATGTTTAATATTTTAAAAATATAATTTATAAAGGCTTAGTTGTCAGTATATAATAAGTCTGTTGAGTTTTACAATAATTACTTTAAAAGTTATATCAATAATAATCTTTAATTAGTTTACAATGTAAAAATTGCACTAATAGTGCATAACCATTAAATTTTTAAGCAATTTTCATATATCAAAATATCTATCTAACCCCACGACGACTAATACGATTAAAGTATAACTTATAAAAGCTGACAATTCTCACTTTTAAGAGTTTGCTTTGGAGATTCAAGAGTATCAACTTATTTAAAGGGATAAAGTTTTTCCAACACTAATTTTTCTATCCACAAAACTTAAGTCAACTTATATTCAATGGAGCAAAATTCTTTTAATCTTTATTATTATTATTATTCACAAGATTCAAAATTTAATTTTTTTCTTAAAACAACTAAACTTTCTGCTAGTAAATATTTTCTGGGGAAGATACTTTCTAACCTACCCTTTTATTTCCTTTCTCAGAAAAAAAAAATTATACAATTATGTTAAAATTTATTACACATATACTTTAAAAAAAGAATGTGCAGTTAAGTAAATTTAAAATGGTATTCGTTTCACAAATGAAAATTTTAAGAATATTATATCTTAAAAAAATTCATTATAATTTAAAAATATGTTTAGTTATTCTATAAAAAAAAATCCTCGTAAAATTTTTGATAAATATATTATAAATTTTTTCATTTTACATCACATACAAATTGCATTACAGGTTTCATAGTCGAAAACTTAATATAGATTTTATGGTGCATTTGGGTAAAGAGTTTAACTATGCACTTATTGAATATATGTTTATCATAAAAATATTTATGTAAAAGTGATTTTTACAATCAAATAGGAAATATGGTTGAATTGTTTGGATATAAGTTGTATGATGTTTTTATAAGTTACTCTAGATAACTTATTAAAATAAGTTGAAAATATTTTATAGATATATCATAAGTTATTTTCATAAGCTCTCCTAAACATTTAAGCACTTGTGTCATAAAATAAGTCTTAAATAAATTGTAAATAAATTATCCCAAACACTAATGTATTATGGGTCACACAGTTGAAAAATCAAATGCAAACTTTGATTTCATTCTTGGACTACACACATGCAATCAATTTTCCTAATCCATGAGTAAGGGTAAAAATAAGTCAGGCTAGGTTAGGCATTCTTATGTCTTACCTAACTTGCTTTATAATTTCACCATCCAAACATAACCTTTTATCTATTATAGACACTTTTTTAGGCCTATCTTGATCTTTATAAAAGCTTGTTGTGACCTATTAGCTTATTTAAAAATCTATTTCATATTAAAACCTTTTAATAGGTTGTTGAGCCTATCTGTAAATAGAGTAATATAGGTTAAGAGGTCTATCATACTAGAATACTAGATTTAATACTTGTGTATTGCACGAGTTTATTTAAATAAAAAAATATGTAAAAAATATACTAAGAAAGGAATATTTTGTTAATTCATAATTTATTATAAATAATATTGTTAAGATAATATATGTACTTTTTTGTTAAGGTTAATAATAGTAATTGTCAACCTTTTTATTAATGAGACTATGATTAAAAGAATGAAATATATCAAATATTGTGCATAGTTCATTGAAATAATTTATTAAATATTTGTGAGCACCCAATTTTATTTGGGTAAACAAAATAAAAATGTCAAAAAATTAAAAATTAAAAAAAATGATTAAAAATTTCCTTCTATTTGTGTTTACATGATTTAAAAGGTCTTACTTTTATTTATCTTGTTTTCAAACAAAAAAAAAACAAAGAAAAAAGAAAAATGTTTTAAAAAAAGGGAAATATAAAATCTAAAAAATAAAAATACACTAAAAAAAACATAAAAAATACAAAATAATCAAAAACAAAAACATTAAACAAGTTAAGTAAAAATGTTGAGTGATAAGGACTAGTTTGTTTTCATGTGTGTTCGGAACTAACAAAGGTTTGGTAGAATGCAACAAAGCCTAATTTGTTGGTTAAACCATGTAACATCTATGTGACCAATGTTCAAGTATTGTACTGTAAGAAGAAAACAAAATGGGTGAACGAAAAGCAAATATCAAGATGCAATGCTTACCTCTAAAACTTGATGCATGTCATACCAAAACAAAAATCAATTAATAAAAAATACGTAACTTCTCTTTTGAGGTAAGAAGCAAGAGACATTTTATTATCTTTGACAATAGCACTCTTTCGTGCAAGCTATCCCTGCGCAACCACGATCATGCATCACACTCTGTCACAAAGCCAAGAGTTTATTTTCTTTTTGTTCACGCAAAAAACCAAGAAAGAGGCCCTGTTCTCTCTTTTTTTCAAAAAAAAAAAAAACCACAACAACATTCACGCACAAAAACTTGGAGCACCACTCTCATATTTTGATTTTGATAGAACTCATTGTGGGGGGCATTTAGATTCACTATATTCTCTCAAGACTTTCACTCACCATAGAACACTCTTGCATCTCTCTCATTCTCACTTTGAGCCAAAATAAAAACGCCACAAACTCTTTTTGGTTCCTAAACTTCTTGGTAGCAAAGATCCAAAAGTCATGCATCCCTCTACCTTTGAACCACCGTGAGTATTCTTCCTTCTCCTTCATGAACACCTAAACCACAACCACGAACCAATCTTGAACCACCCATCTTGCAATATAACTTCCACAATAAACACCAAATCAAAACACACATAGAGATCTTTCTAACACACACAGAGGTCTCACCATTTCTTTTGGTCCATCATTCAATCAATTACATTCACACATAGATACCACCCTTTTCCTCCTCTCCACGATACAAACACACACAAAACTCACAACTCATTTCCTCACGTCCACAACACACACTTGCACATTCTCATCTTTTAGGCCTTTACACTCTCACATTCCTCACCTCACACAAGAGGCTCACCATCGCTCATCTTTCACTCACGACAACTGTTGGGGGTACCAAAGTCACAAAATAATATCTCACAACTAAAATAAGAGATGAGAAAAATAAGGCAATTGACACACAATATTTTAACGTGGAAAACTCTCAACTGATAAGGGAAAAACCACAAGCAAGACCAGAGAAATAATTTTACTAAGTGGAAGAAAAATTATAGCCTCTCTCTAAATATAAAGAAAGAACAATTACACTCTCTCTTATAATAGGAGAATACACATCTCTTTATAAAATAGGAGAAACACTTAGAGAACACTCTTATATTTTTCTCTCTTTGGTGGGATGCTAAAACCGGTGGAAGGCTTTGCTATTTTTAGGAAAATGTTTGCAACTCCCACTTACACAATATAAATGCACCGAAATTTTTTTTGACTTCTAAGCCATAAAAGTGGCTTTACGCAAGTTTCACAATCCTCCACTTAAAGCTACTTTTGTGAGCTTTCAAAAAAAAAAAAACTCTTCTTGCCAATTCCTTGTTGCTTACGTTTCTAATAGGCCGTAGGAGGATCGACACAAAATGAACTTGTCAGTATTAACTGGCTTTGTCATAACATCTGTTAGTTGTCTTTGGTATGAATTTTTTTACATATCCACACTCCTTTCCTCTACTATTTCTCTAACAAAGTGGTATTGAACACCTATGTGCTTTGTCCTGGAATGAAAAGCTGGATTCCTTGCAATGTGTAAGGCACTTTGATTGTCACAATACACGGAAATCTTTTGTTGCTTGTGCCCAAGTTCTTCTATCAGCCTTTGAATCCAAATTGCCTCCTTGCATGCTTGAGTAGCTGCCATATATTTAGCTTCTTTAGTAGATAAAGCTACAACAGTCTGTAATTTGGATAACCAACTTACCACCCCTCCTGCAAGTGTAAACACATAGCCAGTAGTGAATTTTCTTTTATTAAGATCACTAGCAAAATTCGAATCAACATAGTCTTTGAAAATAAATTCTGATCCTCCAAAACATAATGTAACACTCGAGGTTCCTTTAATGTATCTAAGGATCCTCTTAATAGCATTCCAATGCTCTCTACCAAGATCTGCCATAAATCTGCTAACCGTTGCCACTGCTTCTGCAATGTCTAGTCTTGTACAAATCATAACATACATAAGGCTTCCCACCGCTAATGCATACGGTACTCGAGACATTTCCATTCTCTCCGCTTTATTATTAGGACTCATACTTGAGGATAATTTATAGTTGACAAGAAGTGGAGTTAAATTGGCTTACAGTCTTGCATGTTGAAGTGTCGTAAGACCTTCCATAAATAATTCTTTTGAGAAAGCCAAATCTTCCTATCTTTTTTGTCTCGGTGAATTTGCATCCCTAAAATCTTGTTTGTTGGTCCCAAGCCCTTCATATCAAGCTCCCTAACTAATTGAGCCTTCAATTCTTAGATTTGATCTTTGTTGGGGCTTACCACCAACATATCATCCACATACAACAACAAAATGATGAAATCATTTTCATCAAACCTATTGTAGTATGTACAATGGTCTGAAATTAGTCTGTTGTAACCAAGGCTAATAATGAAGGAATCAAATATCTTGTACCAACACCTTGGCGTTTGCTTTAAATCATACAGAGATTTGGTTAACCTGCAAACCAAGTTTTCTTTCCTTGCTCTTTAAAGCCTTCTGGTTGGAGCATATATATTTCCTCTTCAAGTTCTCCATGGAGAAAAGCAATCTTTACATCTAGCTGTTCAAGATGTAAATCAAATACAACACACATAGCCAGAACAATTCTTATAGTGGTCAGTCTGACAACCGGCGAGAATATTTCATTAAAGTCAATACCTTCTTTCTGAGCATATCCTTTGACCACCAATCTTGCACGATATCGTTCCACTTGATCATTACCATCTTGTTTGATCTTGTATACCCATTTGTTTTTTATGGCTTTTTGACCCTTTGGAAGTTCAACAAGTTCCTATGTTTTATTTCTATGTAAGGCTTCCATTTCTTCATGCATTACTGCCATACATTAAGAAGCATCTGAACTCCTCAAAGTCTCTTGAAAGGTTGATGGTTCTCCTTCTTCAGTTAGAAGACAGTATGCATCATGGCTTGCCATAACATAGTTTGAGTGCCAAGATGGTTTCCTTATCTGACATGTTGTTCGTCGAACATCTCCTTCATCATTTACCTCATCTAGTTCTTGTTCTCCGTGCTCTGGTTCTGTTTTAGAAGAATCATGATTTTTCGACTTTCCCTCTATCTGTATTGAAGTAGTCTCTAAGAAAGTGCTGTCATTTTTCTCCTCACTTTGCAATTCATTTTCTACAAAAACTACATCTCTACTAACAACAACCTTGTGGGCATTGGGATCCCACAAGTGATACCCCTTAACATTGTCAGCATAACCCAAGAATATACATTTCTTGGATTTTGGATCCAGCTTTGTTCTTTCTTAGGAGTTGTACATCACATACACAGGACACCCAAACACATGTAAGGAAGAATAATCAATTGGTTTGGCTTTCCACATCTCCATTGGTGTCTTTAAACCAATTGTTGTTGATGGTGATCAATTTATCATGTAACAAGCGGTTTTAACTGCTTATACCCAAAAAGATTTGGCTACTCCCACTGTTCTCAGCATAGCTCTTGTTCTATCTAGGAGAGTTTTGTTCATCCGCTTTGCCACACCATTTTGCTGAGGTGTATGTGGAACTAAGAATTGTCTTGAAATACCCTATTGCTTGCAAAATATCAGAAAGTCACCACCTACATATTCTCTTCCATTATTTGTCCTTAAACACTTAATTCTTTTGCCAGTTTCAAGCTCCACTTGTGCTTTGAATTCCTTGAATACTGGAAACACATCTTACTTCTTCTTGATTGGGTACACCCACAATCGCCTAGAGTAATCATCAATGAATAATACAAAATACTTTGCTCCTCCCATGGATATTTCTGGTGATTCCCAGACATCAGAATGAATCTAGTTGAGTATGTGTTTGCTTCTAGTAGTTACTCTAGCAAACTGCAATCTATGCTGCTTGCTTATCACACAGTGCTCACAAAAAGGTAAATTTACCGTTTTGAGCCCGGACAGGAGATTACGTTCTGCAAGGACTTTCAGGCCTTGCTCTGATATATGACCGAGTCTACAATGCCACATCATTATTGCTTCTTCTTGACTTGTTATTGCAACTGATGCATCTGCTTCTTGCAATGTATCTCCCAAAAATATGTATAGATTGGCTGTGATCTTCTCTGCTTTCATCACTACAAGATTACCTTTCACTACTTTTAAGATCCCACCTTTAGTATGGATCTTGCACCCAAGGTCATCCAATTGCCCAGTGGACAATAAGTTCTTCTTCAAGCCCTTCACATGTCGTACCCCTTGAACTATGCGAACAGTACTATCATACATTTTCAATTTGACAGTACCAACTCCAGCAATTTCTAAGGCATAATCATTTCCCATGAACACGGATCCTTCTAAGATAGGCTCATAAGTGCAAAACCAATCTCGGTGTGGAGTCATGTGCCAAGTTGCACTTAAATCCATTATCCAAATATCATGTAGTTGTTTTTCAACTTTAGAACTGATTGCTGCTTAGCTATACAGGACTTCTCCATCATTTGAGGTACTTGCAGCACAACCTTTAGAGGTTAATGCTTCAAAGTTCTTTCCTCCATTCTTCTTGTTGTGCCAACAATCTTTCTTCAAGTGCCCTCTCATGCCACAATTATAGCATTTGAGATTCTTCCTTCTTCGAGATTTTGATCTACCATGATTTTGACTCCCACTAGAGCTACATTCTGTTGACCTGCCTCTCGTCACCGTTAAAGCCTCTGCTTGCTTTGAATTCTCCAACCTATCTTCCTTATTTTTTTCGCCTGGATTCTTCTTCAAGAATAGCTCCGGCAACATCATCAAAGGATCGACGACCAACAACATTATTATTTTTATGTTGATGATGAGTTGATCATACGAATCTGGTAAACTATGAAGTAGAAGTTTAGCACGTTCATTTTTTGCAATGTTGAAATCTGATGCTGTAAGCTAAGCAAATAAAGCATTTAGATTGTTGATGTGATCTGTCACCGTTGTGGACTCACTCATTTGAAGAGTGTAGAGTTTCCTCTTTAAGAATATTCTGGTGTGAAGTGAATTGACCTCGTACAATTTGATGAGAGCATCCCGAATTTCCTTCGCAGACTTCTTCTCTACAACACTGGACAAAACTGAATCTGCCATTGCTAAATGCAAATTGGCAACAGCATTATCATCCATCTCTTTCCACTTTTCATTAGTGATATCTGCAAGTTTGCCTTCAATTGCATCTAGATAGTTGTCTTTCCTCAAAATTGCCCTTATCTTCAATTTTCACACGGAGAAATTACTTCCCTTGAACTTCTTTATCTCGTATTTTGCTGCCATGGTTTTACACCAAATAATTTTTCAGTTGAATCGGCTTGCACAATTTCCACCGTAAATAGTACCGTATACTGGAATAGTGACTGTAGTTCATGAATCAGTATACCAGGTAAGTACCCAGGAAAGAAAGGTGAGTCACCAATGGACACACTTAAATACCAAGTCTTTCCTAGCTAGAACTTTCCTAGACATGCACTTCCACACTACCACACTATATTACCAGCAGCAAGAAAAAATTCTTTTCTGATGTGGAAGATCAAACTAAACTACAACCACATAACATACTACAAATTTTCTTATAAATTTGGCACCGTACTAGCGTGTCGCAGCGGAATAATATCAACAACCTTTTGACTCTAATACCACTGTTGGGGTACCAAAGTCACAAAATAATATCACGCAACTAAAATAAGAGATGAGAAAAATATAGGAATTGACACACAATATTTCAACATGAAAAATCCTCAATTGATAAGGGAAAAACCACGGACAAGACCAGAGAAATAATTTTACTAAGTGAAAGAAAAATTACAACATCTCTCTAAATATAAGAAAAAAATAATTACACCCTCTCTTATAATAAGAGAATATATCTCTCTTTATAAAATAGGAAAAACACTTAGAGAATACTCTTCTATTTTTCTCTCTTCAGTGGGATGTTAAAACCGGTGGAAGGCTTTGCTATTTAGAGGAAAATGTTTGCAACTCCCACCTACACGAAATTTTTTTTGACTTCTAAGCCATAAAAGTGGCTTTACGCAGGTTTCACAACAACCACACACAGAGAGACTCTTTGATAACACACATTCCTTCTTCCTTCTCTCGGCTTTTCCTTTTAACCTCTTTGTCTTCCATTACCAGAATCGATAACAAGTGCCGTTTTTAATCCTTCGTGGACCCATAACCACTAACAGAAACCACACACATTCAAGATCCTTCCTCGTCCTCTCATATATTTCAAACAACGCTCTCTTCACCAACATAAATCACACAGACACATAAGGATAGACCCTCGCACCAATAGGCACTCACATTCCCTCTACCGCACACCATTCAAGCCATAAAGAAACAAACCAAGACCTGCAAGTCATTCAAGCACTACTCCCGAGTCGTGAACCATTTAAGCTCGTGTGTCCTCGTCCCAAGCACCTACCAAATCGTACCTTTGAAGTCAGCCATCTATGACTCAGTTTCAAACCAACCCTTGAACCATCCGCAACAATGTTTCACCGCACCGAATCAGTTACGCCATCTAGCTGCAAACCAACTTTAGCACCATGTCCGTTTCTTGCATTCATCAAGCTGACTACACCATCCAGCTGCTAACCAGCCAGAAGCACTTACACAAAATCACTACCACATCAATCTGAAACTGCAACAACACATCAATTAAGACCCTGACTCATTGACTCAACATCCGCTCACAAGCCATGAACGTATGAGTGCCCCAGCTGCTCAACTTCATTGTCAGATATTAGGTGGTAACAATCCTCATTTTATACGGTTACTTCTTATCCTTTCTTTCTTTCGAACATGTGGTTTTGTTTTGTGTTTCAAGCCTCGTGTAGGATTTGTTAATCATGTTAGTTCTCTCATGATCTTTTATTTATATTTTTTTTTTTGGGTTTAGTCGATTTGGATTGGTCTTTTATTATAAAGCTTCACGTGGGTCTTGTTAATATAATCATACTATCATTCTATTGCCATTTCTTTACCTTTTATTTTGTTGTTATTTATGTTTTTTTGTTATGTTCTTATATGTACGGTAACTACTAAGAAAAGTTAATAAAAATTATAAAACATGAAAAATCTGAATTAATATAAAAAGCAAAACATTTAAAAATGCTTTTTCTCTTTTCGTACTAACTCAAAAGTAATAATAATAATTCAAGATTATAAATATTAAGTAAAATCGAGTTTTTCTAATTTAATTAAAACAATTCATTTTGTTTAATAGAAAGAAAAGGTTGATTAAATGTGACATTTTCTTGACTCTTATCATCTCTTGAGACACAAGTTGTGACATTATGGTAGTCTTAAGACTTTTTTAAGAATTACGATAATAATAAAATCTTTTTTTAGAGAATGGATTAATTGGATGTGACATATTTTTAATTATAAGATTTAAAGGCACAAGTTGTACAGCTTGTGATCTTAAAACTCTTTTCTTAAATAAAAATGTTAAATCAAAGTTAGTTTGTTATAAAAAATATTAAATCTTGGGTGTACGTCTCTGTCAATTGTATATTTTAGGACGTATGAGCCACAACAATTTAGAAACTCTAAAATTAAAATAATAAAAAAATTAATTAAAATGTTTCAACACATAAATATTTTCTACTAAAAAAATTACGTGAGTCTTATTTTCTATTGTAGCCAGAGAGTAGAAGCAGGGGACCACTTCTATCGATATCAAAAACAATAAAATTTAAGATAAAATAAACCTCCTTTTTTATAATAAATAAAATTCTTTTTTGTAATTATTTTTAGGGTGAGATAAATATTTTAAAAGTTATTAATAATTTGCTTAATTAATTAGAAGTAACCATCTTTATGACAGACGTTGTAAAATGCTAGTACCTTTTCTACTCGTAATTGATTCCCGAATTCAAAATCTGATTTTGTAAACCATTTTCTTTTTATTTTTTTCAATGTTTTTCCTTAATAAATATTAATAGCGACTCCTTATTTTTAAAATATTTTTTCACCGTCCCACTACGACCCCGATTGCGACAATACTTTATTGTAAATTACTTGTTTAATTAATTTAGTTTGTATGTTTTTTATTTTGCACAACAATAATATTCACAATTGTTTTGTGTATAACTTTTTTTTTTTTTTTACAAAGAAACGCTAATATAATAAGGAAAGGTATCAACAAAGTTAGGCATGAGGTCAAACATCAAGAATACATAGAGAAATTTCTTCAATCCAAGTGGAATCAAATTTTTCTAAGCCGTGTCTAGCAAGAATATGTGTCAAGTTATTTGCTTCTCTTGTTAATACAATATATAATTAATTGTATATGACAAAACAAAGATAATGTCCTTAGTTATTTTTGTAAATCTTGCTTAAGTTTAAGTAATATTATGTTAATTCTCTAATTTAGTCAATAATTAATTATTGATCTCAACAACATTGTCATTTATAAAGAGGTGGTCATTTCTCTTTCTATTTGATATTTTTCATTTTACATGTTTTGTTTAAAATTTGGATACATAACTTGAGTAAATACCCTATTGGCTTAAATAAATTTTAATATGATATTTTTTGTCTGTTTGAAATATTTAACGATTCTTATAATGTTAGTATTTTTCTATCACCAATTTGTAAGAATCATTTGTTAAATTTACGTGTCAAATAATTTATTTTATCTGCAATAGTGTTAATAACTTACAATTTGTTAATATTCATTTGTCAATTTGTGTAAATGCTTGTATTAATAATGTCTTCTTCTTTTTTTGTTACCATGACATTGGTGCGAAGTATCCATCGATTTTATGTTAGTTAGTTAATGATGTCTTTGAATGAACTATCAAGAGCATAAACTCAATCTTTTTATTAATTGAGCAATTTTTTGGTATAGATATATGTATCCTTCATAGAAGACAATTCTACTCGACCCGATCGGATAGGACTACTATGAGTGACAAAGTTTTCCCTCCAAATATTGAATAAATTTGGTCCATGCATATTTTAACTTAATTTTTTTTTAAAATAATTATTCCATTTTAACAAAAAGTCCTTTCAGAAAGCTAGTAAAGAGTGATTATTTTATAAAATAAACTAATAAACTAAATTAAATACACATCTAACGTGTTTTTTTTTTTAATATTAATAATATTTAGAATTTATTATATGAGTCATTCTACATATTGACGATAATAATAATGTAATATATATAGATGTATATAAAATGAGAGACAATGAACATAAAGTAAAAATACACACACATTAATTAATATAGTGTGTGTGTATTTTGATACTATATTATATACATAAAATAAAAATATAGGGTTCATTTGTTTTGTTAAATTTCATGGGACTGGACAGTACAAAAGCATTTGTCTTGTGTTTGTTTAAAATAATGGTCAAAGGACAAGACAAAATAAGGGGAATAGGACTGGACAAAAGTTTAAAATTTTATTACTCAATAAATCATTAAACAACTTTTTGTCCAAAATACATAATACTTAAAAGACAAAAATACTCCATCATTGTTGTTACCATCATCACCATCATCGCAGCCATTGTCACTACTGCCGCCACCACTATTGTCGGTGCTGCCACCACCACTGTCACTGTCACTACCACCATTGTGACTACCTTTACCACCACCACCATATTGTCGCCGCTACCACCATCATCGTTGCCTTCGCCGCCACCATCATTGCTGCCATCACCTTTGTTATCACTGCCACCATCCCCACTTACACCCCCACCACCACCACAGTTGTCACTTCTGCTGCCACCACTATTGTCGTCTTATTAAAATAATTAATATGAATTGTATTAATATAATTAATATTAAAAAGGAAATTGCAGTAAATCTCACACTATTTTGCTTGTGTTGTCAATTGTCCACCAAACAATCTACAAGATAAAAAGTTGTCATGTAACTTAAGTATTTGTTTTGTGATGTACCTTGGTATGTATCAAATGCATTCATGATTCGTAAAAATGATTAGCTTAAATTAATTGTTAACATATAGCAAAATTTTAAATAATTTTAAAATTACATTAATATATATGAATTTTAATTTAGTTACTTTAAAATATTTTTATCAACAATAATAATTAAAATAATTGTTTTTAAATATATAATTAACTAAAAATTTATTCATTATAATTTATTAAAAAAATAATATACATTCGAATCTTTCTTCTTTAAAATATGTTTTATAAAATAATTACAATAATAAAATTTTTAATATATATTGTATAACACACACACACATATATATGAATTTGCTAACGTACACCCACTTACTTTTTAGTTGGAGTATGTTAACAACTTATAAATATGGATTATATTAAAATACATTCATGGTGTAACTTGTTGACGTACTTCAACTAAAAAATAAGTGGGTGTATGTTAACAAATGCTTGTGGGTTTGCTGATGTACATCCACTTTTTTAAGATAGAGTACGTTAGCAAGTTATAACTAAGATTATCTTAAAATACACCAATGAGGTAACAATGTAGCTTGTTAGCGTACTCTAATTAAAAAATAATTAGGTATATGTTAACATACATACATATATATATATATATACAAGTAATAAATTATGTAATAATTACTTTTTTTTAATAATACATTATATGTTATAAATTTAATAATGCAGGAAACATTCGAGTTGATTCTTATAAAAAAAATCAAGCCAAACATCTAATTTAATTCTTATAAAAAGGACTAGATGAAGTATTATATAAAAAAATATGTATTTTAAAACATGTTTTATAAATTAATATTTTTAGCAATAATAAAAATAAAAAATATTTTAATTTATATGTGTTTAGGTATTAAATTTTTTTAATGTTTGTTTTTTATTTAATAATATATTTTTAATATATAAAAATTTTATAAAAAGTCATACAATTATTAAATTTAATAAATACTAGTACAGTACGGATTGTGTTGGTCTTTACACATGTTCAAAAAGTAACCTATGTATATACTAATAAGCTGGTATATTCAATAAATATAATATATGATGATATTGTTAAATATTATGTTAATAACATTAAATATAGAGAGAGATGATTAGGTATTGAAATTGTAATAATAAGCTGGTATATTCAATAAATATAACATTTAATGATATTATTAAATACTATATTAATAATATTAAATACAGAGAGATGTTTAGGTCTTGAATTTGTAATAAATACTTTTGTTTTTTTTTATCATAATTACTTTTATAATTAATAAATATATTTAATGAATATTTATTAAATTTATTAAATCTATTTTATTAATAAATATAATATTTAATAATATGATTGATTTTAATTAAATATTATATTTAATAAATCTAATAAATAATACTGTATAAAACAATTCCTATTTAAAAATATGTTTTATAACCTAATATTTTTAGCAATAATAAAAATAATAAATATTCCAATCTATATATGTTTTGGTATTACATTTATTAAATTTAATAAATATTATATACCCAATACATATAACATTTAATGATATTATTGTAGTTAATTATATTTTATATTTAATAAATACATTATTTAATATAATATAGGCTAAAATACACTTTTAGTGTCTTATCTTTTTACTAAAATTTGTTTTGGTTTTTTATCTTTCAAAAGATTCATTTTGGTCCCTTAATTCTTAAATTTGAGTCAAAGTTGTTCTTCCAAAATAGTAATCGTTTTCAATTTTAGGGCACAACTTTGAATCCTTTTTTAACTAATTCAAGATGTGAAACTTGTTCTATTAGATTTACCTACATACAAACTATGAAACTCAACTATTGTTTAAACCAAAAAGGGTCATAAATATGGTGAAAAATCGCGTGAAAAAGGAGTCAAAATCGTGCCCTAAAATAAAAAATGATCACTAGTTTGGAAAGACAACATTGATCAAATTTGATAGTTAAAGAACCAAAATAAATCTTTTGAAAAATAAAGGACCAAACGAATTTTAGTAAAAAGATAGGGATCAAAAGTACATTTTAACCTATAATATATAAATAATATGTTTATTTATATATCTTTATAAATACTACACTAATAATACTAATTCCTATATTTAAGACTTGTTCTCTATTTTTTTTTTTAAAACCATGCTATAAGTGCGGAGTATCCAACGACATTGTCAGTGACTAATTCTCGCCGAAGAACATAGCTGGCCACCTTTAGTAAGGTTTCAAGACCTTACTTAAAAAATCTGAGCCTAGCTCCAATTGAACCTATGACGTGTTGATTATCTAGTCTATTTTACTAATTTATATAGATAAATAGATTATATATATTGCATATTAATATCTAGGTCAGGATCTATTGACACCAAATATTAACGTTAGTCAAATTACATTTTTAATAATTTTTTGTAGAATGCAAATTTAACCAATCTAATCATTGAATTATGTGATATTATATTCACGATCATGTATATCAAATTCCATATAATATGAATTTTTCTAAATATGTTATCTAACAATGAATATTTATATATATTTTAATATTCTATTATACTTTAAAATAAACGTGATGTGATGAATTACTAAATAATTTTGGAATTGTATGAAATTTTGTATACTTATTAATAAGAATATTAAATTCAACGGTTAGATTAGTTAAATTTACATTTTACAAAAAGTTATTAAAGGTGTAATTCGACCAAATTTAACACTTAGTGTCAATGGATGGGTGAGGATCAAGTTACTCTGCGAAAAACATTTGATAGAGTTACTTCACTCAATAACTCTTGGTATATATTAAATTTTAACAATCCAACCATTGAATATTTTGAAATTATGTCAACAATCATGCACACTAAATTTTAGATAAATCAGATATTTGTAGTTAGTTAATCTTATAGTCGATATTTACTTATAACTTAGAAAAGTATATTATACATTAATTTGAATTTATTTCATGAAATATCAAATAGTTTTCAAACTTTATAAAAATTTGTAAATTTGATCTACTCAATAAAATCTTTTCATTTAATGGTTGGATCGTTAAAATTTAATATAAATTAAGAGTTATTGAATGGTGACTTATTTCTAATTTTTATTGCTATTCATGGGCTAGAACCGTTCTTAGTGTGTCCATGAATTGAATTATATTTACATATTATTTTACTAATTAATTATATGTAAATTTAATGAAATATGTTATGTAAGAAATAGTTTTAAAATAATTTATTTTGTTTTAAATAATTAAAGCATTTTTTTGTAATGAAAATAGAAAGGGAACGAAATATTATATTTAACTAATTCTATATTTAAATTAATTATTTTTTTAAGAGATTATATGTATCTTTTACTAGAGACAATCATGTTTAAGCCAATATAACTACTATATATAACAAAGTTATCCCTCAAGTTTTTAGTGCAGTTGCTTATGAAGAACTCAAATTTGAGACTAAGGTTGACAATAAACTAAACCAATTTGAACATAGTTTAAGACTCAATTCGACAATTAGCTCATTGAACTTTGTTCATGAATCAAATGAGTTGAACTTGAGTTAAAAAGTAAGCTCGTTAAATAAATGAGTTGAACTTGAGCTATGTATAGTTTGACTCGTTTGGTTCATGAACGACTCGCATATATATATATATATATATATATATATATATATATATTAATTAATTTTTTTAATAAAATTCGTATTCATTTTATTTTTGTATGAAATAAATAAATAAAAACATGTATAATAATTATAATTTTGAGCCCAATTGAGCTAACGAGCTGAGCCGAGCTGTCCACGAGCTTGAAATTAGTTGAATTCGAGCTAAAAAAATAGGTTCATATCAAACTTGAGTTGAGCTTCAAGCTGAGTCGATTCTTAACGAATTGAGTTAAGCTTGACTCGGCTCTACTCATTTTCAGCCTTATTTGAAACTATTAATTAAGTTAGAACAATTCTGTATCAATTGATTTGTACGCTCAATGGTATATTTAAATTATTTGATTGTTGAAATGGAAAAATAAAAGTTAACCGAAATATAATTTCTTAACTTTTAATCACAATTCCTAAAATTTTGTATAAGCTTAAATATGTTTTTAGTCTTTTAAATTTGGGGTATATTTGTTTTTGGTTTTCCAAATTTAAAATTTATCTTGTTAGTTCTTGTAATTTGATAAAAGCCTGTTTTAATCTCTTAAAATCACCTGCAGCATCATTGACAAGGACAATTTGAGTCAGTTGTGCAACATCAGCTGAGTTTGGTGTGATGTTTTCGCCAATAGAAACTCTAATATTCTAATAAATGAGTTTTGTGTGACAAATTTACTAACGACATTTGGGCAAAGAGATAAAAACATGTTTTTTTTTAAATGACATAAACTAAAAAAATTAATTTTAAATTTGGAGACCAAAACCAAATTTACCCAAATATTGAGAGATTTATATATCATAGAAAATCTTTTTCTTTGTTATGATTATAATAAACATATTTTAATAGCAATATGACTAATATCATCACTTTTTTTCTTCTTCTATCAATCAAATTGTAATTTTAAAAAATAAACGCATCCAAATATACTCCCAATGGAATGTTGACATTTTTTTCCTATTTAATAATCATAATATTAAATTTGCATATTATTTTGTTTATTTTTATAACTTACAATTAATAAAAGGATTGAGTTCACAAATAATAAAATGGAATAAATTAGATGCGAGTTACGTGTCTCATTTTTTTCTTGAATAAATTAGGTCAAGCACAACTTAAAAAAGATTTAAAATAAGATATTGATTTTACTGTACTATTAGTGTAAAAAAAATTATACTGATAATTAATTAAAAAATTTTAAATATATCATTTAAAGTAATTATTATAAAGTCAACAATCATAAAATACATGCCAATTCATAATTAAATAGTAATGTAAAAAATATTTATAGTGTTGGTATATTTTAATTAAATGCTTAAAATAAAAGTTTTTTTTTTAATGAAATCAAATCCAAAAGATATTCTTTATTTAGGTAAAATTAAATAAAAGATATTTTTTTATCCTACACAGACATTAATAGTGTTGGTATATTTTAATTAAATTCTTAAAAAAAATTATTTTTTCAATAAAATCAAATCCAAAAGATATCCTAAAAAAAAATCCAAAAGATATTTTTTATTTAGATGAAATTTAATAAAAAATTATTTTTTTCATCCACGCGAACATTTATAGTGTTGTCATATTTTAATTAAATTTTTAAATAAAATTTGTTTTTCAATAAAATCAAATCCAAAAGATATTCTTTATTTTGATAGAATTTAATAAAAAATTATTTTAATTAAATTTTTTAAATAAAACTTATTATTTTAATAAAATCAAATCCACAAGATACCGTAAAAAAAAAATCCAAAAGATGTTATTTATTTAGATAAATTAAATAAAAAATACATTTTTATCCTATGTGGATATTTATAGTGTTGGTATATTTTTAACTAGTATTTTAACTTGTGTATTGCACAAAATAAATATTTATTTTATGTAGCTTAAATTTATAATAAATAAATACTTTTGTATATATGAATTTTATTATAACTAATATTTTAGCCTGTGCATTGCACAGAATAAATGTTTATTTTATATAATTAAAATTTATAATAAATAAATACCTCTAAATATATAAATTATATTATAATTAAAATTTATAATAAATAAATATTTTAGAACATATAAATTATATTTTAGATTTATGATAAATACTTTATATTAAGAAACAATGTTATTTTTAATTTTTGATAATTTCTTTTAAAAAAATATTGAAATTCAAGTTAAAACTAAAGATATTGAAAATAATAGATTGAAAGAAATAAGAGGTTAAGAAAATTCTTAAAGTGTTTTCGTTGAAGAATGACAGCTAAAAATACTTTCGTTCAAGATAATTATTCTAATTTATATATATAGAGGAATATCATATGCATGTTAAGAGTGTATTTGAATTTTGAAGATAAAATATATATATTTCAAATTGATTTATGATATTTAGTTATAGTTTGTTAAACCGTTTAATTGATATTAGGAGGGTATTTGAATTTTTAAAATAATATATATATATATATTTGAAATTAATTTTTGATATTCAATTACAATTTATTAAAAACATAAGAGCATATACCAAGTGCATGTTAGCAGAATGAAGTTCACTTCTTCATAAAAAGAGAGTATTCAAATGAGAGTAAATGTGAGAGAGAGTGGAGGCCTGAGGAAGCAAATAATTTTACACGTTTATATATATAGAGGGATTAAAATTTGTAATAAATAAATGTTTTTGGACATAAATTATATTTTAAATTTATAATAAACAATTATTGTAATACAATAGTAATTTTTAATTATTGATAATTTCTTTTAAAAAATATTGAAATTTAATTTAGAATTAAATATATTAAAAATGACAAATTATAAGAGATAAGAGGTTAAAAAATTCCTAAAAATGCTCTTATTGAAGAATGACATCTAAAAATATTCTCTTTGAATAATAACAACTAAAAACATTCTCATTCAAGATAGTCGTTCTTATTTAATATATAGGATGGATTAGATTCTTAAAATAAATGTTATTTTTTAATGAAATCAAATCTAAAAGATATTTTTTATTTAGAAAAGATTAAAGAAAAAGTATTATTTTAATATTAAGCGGATTGACGCCAAGCTAGCTTAAAATTAGATTTTACGAGTTATATTTGTTTAATCTGCTAAGTTAAACGAGTTAGAGGTTCGCAAATCCGTAAACTAACTTGTAACTTATTATGAATTATGAATTATTATTTTAGGATGTGTAGGATCAAGATTCTCTACAATTAAATTTTTAATTGTAAAGATATGAACCGTTTAAAATGTTCATTTTTCTATTAAAAAAATAAAGTATGAATGTTCTTTTCAAAGCTTGTGTCAATTGAATTATAACAGCACGAGGGTGCAGTTGAATTCCAAACTCTAGAGGATTCAGTTTCCAAGATTTAACACTAAATATTCAATCAATTTTAAATATCGGATAATTCAATTACTTCAAAAAATTATATTTCTGTGTAAAATTTATTATTTTGATAGATTCATTAAAATTTTTAATTTATAATATTATTTGTTTAGATAAAATCAAATATTTTTTTGAGCAAATTACATTGATATTTTTTGAAATATTTTGATACTTTACATGACTTGCTTTTTTTTTAAATGTTAACAGCAACTCTCCTTAATGTATTTCTTGGGTAACATGAGATGTCAGTAAAAGTTATTTTTATTTAGATAAAATTAAATAAAAAGTTTTTTTTTTATCTTACACAGACTTTTATAGTGTTGGTATATTTTAATTAAATTCTTAAAATAAAGTTATTTTTGATGAAAAATTCTGAAGGATGTTCTTTATTCAGAAAAGAATAAATAAAAAGTATTTTTTTTCACCCTACGCGGATTAAGACCATAGATTTCACGAGCTAGCTTAAAATTAAATTTTACGAGTTATATTTGTTTAATCTGCAAGTTCCTCTCAAAATTCATCAAAAAAAAAAAAAAACCTGCCAACTTAAATGGGACAGAGGTTCGTAAATCCGTAAACTAACCTGTAACTTATTATAATTTATGAATTTTTATTTTAACATGTGTCTAGATTTAATATTAAAATTTCAATTAATTTACCAGTTCGAGTGGAACTAGACCAAATTCTTTAAGTAAAGTCTTAGGTTCAAGCCTTATAGATAGAAAAACATAATTGGGAAGAAAGACCTCACTAAAGGAAGTTAGCCGGTTACCCAAAAAAAAATCAATTAATTTTAAATATTGCATAATTCAATTACTTCAATATATATATATATATATATATATATGTAAATGTATAATTTATTATTTTGATAGAGTAATTAAATTTCTTTTATTTATAATATTATTTGTTTAGATAAAATTATTTATTTCACTTTAGTGAATTACATCAACACTCTGGTTGTTTATTGAGAATGCATGTGACCTTTTTTTTTAACATTTAAAACAACTCTTCTTTATGAGAGTATTATGTGTAATGCATTTCTTGGGTAATAAAATACAGTGTAATGTATAGAAAATATGAGTATAATATATTTCAAATAATTAAGAGGGATAATGTACAAATAAAAAAAAAAGATATCAGAGAATTTGATAAAATCTAAAAAAAATAAAATGTTAGTATAATTTATTCTTTATTTATTATGTAGCTCAATCACTTAGGACTCTAATGGAATGTATACTTAAAATATTATGCTTAAATTTTATTATAAGTTTAATATCTTTAGACTCTAATTGTGTGCAATTTTAATTTTATTACGAGTAATCATTTAGGAAGCATTAGTTATTGAAGTAAAAAACATAAAAATATTGCACTCAAGTTTTATTTAAATAAAAACCATATTTTTTAGTCAAACTTAATTGATTCATTCTTCTTTTTTGTAGTTGGGCTCGCCTCGAATCAAATTAAATAAATCTAAGCTCGTTTAATTTAAAGATCAAGTACATTAGTTATAAACCTAAAGCCTGATACTCGACTCGATGACGCATATATTATTATATATTATTATTTAAAAGAAAACTTATATTTACGTAGATTAATTAAGCGATTGACTCATATTGTATACTTGAACCCTTTTCCTTCCTAATACTTCAACTTTTAGGGTTCCTCTCATTTCAGTTTTTGCGTATTGTCTCTTCCATAGGTTTCTTCTCCAATTGTCGCGCCCTTAACCACTGCCGAACATCGCATCGCAATTTGGTTTTAGTGTTTCTTCTCTTCGGTCATTCAATGAGTTCCATTTAAAATTTTCAAAATTACTCTTTTAAACAAATTACTCTTAAAATTTTACATTTTTTTTTGCAACTAAATAGTGAGATGTAATAAATAGGAAGAGGTATATGTAATTAAAAGGTAGTGGATGGCTTGAATTTTGAAAAAGGAAACATAGGGCAATTTATTTGTAAGGACCCCAATTTATAAATGATCTTCATGCTAGCAGAATCATGCTTCAACCTTGATAGACGAGTTTTATGTATGCATTTTTTGATGATGTTTTAGAGCTTCACATGGATGAGTTCTCATACTCCAGGTTTGTGTGTATAGAAGAGTATTTGTTGGAAGATGTTAGTCTCATAAATAGATCTCGGTATTTTGAGGAATTAGTCATTGACTTTTGGCCGAGGAATACATTGAGTTCACCCAAAAAAACTTTAATTTTTCCAAATTGACATTTTCCCATTCCAAGCTTTTGATTAGGGGGATAGTTTATTTTTCATATGATTTGTTAGATAACAATAAATCATTGAATGAATGACTTTTGGATAAAATATATTTCTATCCCTCAAAATATCTTGTATTTCAGTTCTAGTCCTTATAAAAATTGAATACGTTTTTAGTCCCTATATTTATCAAAAGTGATGTGATTTTAGTCCCATTTCAAGGACGAAAAACATGTATTTTTATTAAAACATAAGGACTGGAATGTATTATATTTTACAAGGATTAAAATTGAATTTTGAGATATTTTGAGGGACAAAAACATATTTTACTCTTGATTTCTTGAGAGCGTCATGTTTTGCTTTTAAAACATAAATGCATATGGCTTGGTTTTGTGTTTCACTTTGCACTTGTTCTCTATTGTTATTTCATTGTTTGGATATCTATAATTGTGATCAATTTATTTTGCTACAATTTATTATTAGGATGATAATGAGTACAGTATGAGTAAAGTGGTAATTTTTTGGTTTCATACATGTATCTCCCTTTGGAGGCAATCTCGTTCAAGATAATGTTGGATACTAAATATGACCTCTCAACGATAATTTAAACCTTGGTTAATCATGTTGTGGAGGATAATACCTGTCTCCATACCTACATTTAAAAAAAAAAATTGTACCTAAACTACATGTGTAGACAGTAACTTTAAAGAGAAAACTTAGATACAATTTTATAAGTATTTTTAGTATTGTTCTATAATCAAAAATTGAGTTCTACTTCAATAATATGCATAAGAAAGATTTATGTTAAATGTCATCATAAATTATCAAAATACAAACTTGTGATTAAAAAACAACATCAAAAACACCTATAAAAGTACATCTAAGTTTTATCTCAACTTTAAAATCTGTACTCAAGTGCATGCAAAAAGTTATTATAATGTTTGTAATGTTTTATAATTATATTACATTTCTAATATTTTATATAAGATCTTTAAAAAACATTTTAATTAAATTATAATTATATTTTTAATCAATATTTTTTATTTATTAATTTTTTATAGTCAATTAAAAATGTGAGCAACAAATACAAATATAGGTGTTGCAACACCGAATAAATAAAGATACAAATATTAAAATTACTATCTATACAAATATGAATTGGGGTAAAATTATTTTTAAAAAACGTGGGCATAAAATGGAGTCCAATGGCAATGCTACCTTGGTGAAACCCTATAAAATTGTGGCAAAGGAGAGGAACCTGCAGAAACAAAGAAAAAGAGAGTCCAATGTCCATTGAACTTGGACGCAAGCGTACTGAAACCTAGCCCGGACGTGTTCCCGTTAACAAAACAGATTGGATATCGGCAATAGGTCCGAAGTTTCAAGTGTAGATTTGGTTGTGGCTCAACAAGAAACGCACAACGGAAGTAAGCTCCCAAAACCCTAATTGTCGCTGGCTTTTCCCTTTTTTCTTGTTGTGTGCCACGATTTCGATTTGTTTCTATGATATATATTTTTAATTTGTGCCCAATTTCCCCTCCTCGCCCTTAGTTATGAGTTTAACTCCCATTTTTTTTTTCAATTCACCATCTAAATTGTACTGGCTGCTTTTGTCTTGCTTGTTTTACTTAATTTGAGTAGATTGATCACTGCTGGGAGCAGCATGCGCTAGCTTCCAGGGCTTTGCTTGCAGATTGCTCTTTGATTTTGCTGAAGATTTTGTGCAAAATGGATTTGGTAGCCAGTTGCAAGGTATATTCGAGTTTTTTTTTTTTTTTTTTGATTTGTTTGAGTGGTGCCTAATTCAATGGATTCTTTGTTTGCCTTTCCTTTTTTTTTTTTGGGGAAATTGTGTAAACTTGGTTTCTCAGCATTAAATTGTTAATGCAGAACACAGTTTTGATTTTCCTGGTAATTGGGCAATATAAGGTTTGGAATGGCGACTAAGAAGAGCAAGGAAACTTCTTGTTTCTAATTTTTTAAATTTGATTTACATGGATAGATGTTAGAAATTTCTCTGGCAAGCATAGTTTGTACCTTATTCATTGATTGGACTTGCAGTTTTTGTTTAGTTTGATTTATTTATCATGATCATTGTTAACCAGGGGTCCAGTCGCGCAGGGAAAGGTTTTATTCATTTTTGTCTTGAGTTTATGCTATGAAATATTAACCATGGCTATGCTGTTCTACTTTACTGATCTAGTGACTTTTCTTGCAGGACAAATTGCAATATTTTCGTATAAAAGAGCTCAAAGATGTGCTCACTAAATTGGGACTTTCAAAACAGGGAAAGAAGCAGGTGAGGCGAGAAAAAATTGCTGATCATGTATCTTCAATTTTAGGATTTTTCTTTGAAACCTGAATTCAAGTGTAATTAGCATCATTGAATGGTGTTCGTTGGCTGATTAGTTGTTATTTTTTATATGCTCTTTTTTTAACCACCTTTCCCACTAGATTACACGCAATTTGAATTGCTGTATTTGGGTTGCATGGCTTAGACTTATATGTCTCTTAGTAATCAAGAGTATGAGTTTGAAACTCTTGGAAAAGATGGATATTGTCACAGTGGCATAGACTTTCATGATTGTTATAACTTTGGTTTTTAAATTTTAACTCGTGCAATATTATTTTTTAATGCTTAACTTCATACCATCTATTTTGGAGTTTTAGGACAATATAATAATATGAATGCTTCATTTTCTGTAGGATCTTGTTGATAGGATATTATCTATTCTCTCAGATGAACAAGGTATGATTATACTCTTTCTATGACATACACACAGAGAGACTCTACCTTTAGTTCTAATTCTCCCTTATTTTCGTAATGCTTCTGTTTGAGTTGTGACAAAGCTTATTTACTGGAATATACCTGCATAATAGAGTTATTAACTAAATTCTTGAACATACAGATGTCTCAACTCTTAAATGTTGTATTTGTCTGTCAATATCTCATTGCAGTTGGTAATTGTTGTATATGTTTTAATGTATCAGTTTTCTTTAATTCAAGTTAGATGGAAATCCTTGGAAAATGCAGTGATTATTTTATTTGCACCTTATAGTAAACTTTCCTTCTTAATCTGATGAATTTGGGCTGTTTCTTTTCACTTGGGCTTGTGTTTGTACAGCAAATTTCCTTTTATGACTTGTCATATTATGTGTTTAGAGCACATTTTTAAAATTCAGATCAGCCATCAACTCAGCTGAAGTTCTAGCTCAATGGGTCACACTGGTCAGCCATAGTTGTCTACAGTGCCAAATAGCGGGGCTATCGCGGAGTGGCTGGAGCATGCTACGAAAATTGAATAGGGTTGCAGTTTGAAGTAGTGGTCGTTGCAGCTGCGATAGTGGACAAAATTGTGGAGAATAGCAGCTGGAACAGTACTATTGGAGTGGGGCACAAAAAACCTATTTTAACCATGAAAAATGTCGTTTAGGGCTTTTTTGGGGGGGGGGGGGGGGGGGGGGGTCAATTTGGGATTTGGTCCCCTCCTTTGAATCAGAGCTGGAACTTTACTTTGTCAGTCACTTGTGCGCACTCTGTTGTGAAGTATCCACTGTTCTTCTTTATGACAAACACCCACCCTTCTCTGGCTACATTTCCGGCATCCCCCAGCATTTTCTGGCTGGCTGTGACAGGTGGCCATCCCCAACCTATGCAGCCTCTGCTCTCCATTGTTTCTGATCCTCCCTGAGACCTCTGCAGCCATTTTTGGCAAACCTGTCACTGTTTTCAGCCAACTGTAACCTTTGCTGCCTTGCTTTGTTCTGTCCCTGCGTTTTTTCTGTTCTTTTAATCCCTCTAAAACAGGTCTTTCATCTCACTGGTCTTGTGCTCTCTTCTAAGTTTTACCATTTAATTTTTTTATTCTAATTGGTTAGAATAGCAGGCCATCCTGCTACCCGCCATAGCATTTTCAGGGTCGGCTGCTCTGTGCTGCTATTTGGGATTGACAACTATATGGTCAATATCAACAACAAAAGCCTTATTCCACTAGGAATGGGTCACACCGGTCAAACCACATAAAATATATAAATATTTAGTTATAAATAAAATGCACTTTAGGCAATAAGATTTTCAATTTTTCCTTTTTTTGGCTTGTTACAATGGATTTTTTTTTTTTGTGTGTGATTCTAATTCTGATTGAAATGCCCAAATTAAAAATAGAGCTTTGGACCGTAAAATTAAAAATTAGAAAAAATTATTTTAAAAATAGAAGAAAAAATAGGGGTTCACATTTTAATGAGTTCCATCTTTTTGGCTGCTGTAAACCCATCTTTTGTCTGTATGCTTTGCAATCTGCAGTCTCAAAGCAATGAGGACTAGTTACAAAGAAGCTAACTCAAGCTTTCTGCCATAGTGCAATAGTGTCACTGTTTCTTGCTGATTCGTCATCATCAAGCTTCAAGCCATAGTGCAATGGCAGTTGGCAGATGTGCAACCCTCAGACTCTATTAGGGTAGAAGGGAAGGAAAAATTAGTTGGGGACAGTTAGAATGGTTAGTTAATTAGAGGGATCAATTAGATAAATAAGGGAGAGAAGAATACATTCAGAGAGAGAGAGAAAATTTGTAAGATAAGGGGAAACTACATTGATTAGGCTCATACCAAGTGATTATCTAGCCACTGAAGGGGTTACTTTAGGCGGGTGTATATATGATTTGTTTCCAGTTTCCAGAATTTCAACTTGAGGATGGTTGAATTTTATTGGGGCAGTATTGTTAGGATAGGAGGGAAGAAAAAGTTACGCTGTTTTTTCGATTTTTCACTGTAAAGAGGATTCAAGACATTTTATCGACATGAGTGTTCTATATCAAAAAAAATTCTAATAATTTTATTGTTAGGGACAGTTAGAGTAGTTAGTTAGAGGGGTATCAATTAGATAAATAAGGGGAATTAGGAGAGAAGGCATTCAGAGAGATAGTAAGTTAGTAAGAAAAGGGGACACTCTTTGTGAGGGTGAAACCTTGGAGGAGGATTAATTCTCCTATTTCAGTTGCTTAATAAAACTGTTCAATTTCTTTTTTAATTCCTATCAATTTCACATTTCTCTATCTTGGGCTTGTAAGTAGTAACAATCTCTGGCCACTGCTTCCTCTGCTCCTCTCTAATATTTGCTCCATCTTATACCTTTCTTTACATTGTCTCTGCCTTGCACACTGTGATGCGAACAAGCCAACAAGCTAGCCACTGGCAAGGGTAATTGGGGTGGGTGATGGCACCCTGCTTACTGAGTGTGGGGTGGATGGTTTGGAAAACTGACAAGTCTCTGGGCGTACTCCAAACCAGCCAAGTTGAATCAGTTTTTACCAGTTCTATTACATTTTTGATCTGGTTCAAGGCTTGAACTGGTTGAACTGGCTGGTCTAAGCCTAGTTTTAGAACACTGGCTTGGAGTGATGGCAACTTCTATGAAGGCTAAGTTTATTGAATATGAATTTTGGAATTTTTTTTATTAATTATGCATATAATTTAATTTTGTGAAGTTTCCTTTCTAATGTTTCTCCGTCTTTTCTCCTGTAAACTAAGCACAGCTTGTTACTTTTTCCCAGTTTCGAAATTGTGGGCCAAGAAGAATGCTGTTGGAAAGGAACAGGTGGCAAAATTAGTGGATGACACATATAGGTCAGTGTTACAGACAACACTGTTGATGATATTTTCTTTATCTAGCTTTGGTATGCTTCAGATATATGTAAAGGTTGAAAGTTTATGGATCAGTTCATTGTTCGCACATGATTTGATTATTTGTTTTTAGGTTTGCTTTAAGTTGATTATACTGGTATATGCTATAATGTCCTCAGTTTATTATTTTTCTTTCTTGACTTCTTGTGTTTTCTTTTTGCCCAGAAAATTGCAGGTATCTGGGGCCATTGATCTAGCATCAAAGGGACAGGGTGCCTCGGATAGCAGTAATGTGAAAATTAAAGGTGAAATTGATGATTCCTTTCAACCAGATATGACGATTCGCTGTCTCTGTGGAACTTTATTGGATACAGAGCCATTGATCAAGGTGTAATATTCAATGTGTCTTGTATCCTGCTGATATATAAAATTATATGCTTTTTTAATGCCCTTATAATTTTATTGGTCATTTCTATCCCCCCCCCAAACCCCTGATAACATGTTTTTTTAATTAAGATCATTGGTGACAACTTATGTTTGTTAATTAAGAGATTTTTTTCTTCTTTTCTAATTGCAGTGTGAAGATACAAGATGCCATGTGTCACAGCACATCAACTGTGTTATTATTCCAGAGAACCCTATGGATGAAATCCCACAAGTTCCTAATAAATTCTATTGTGAAATATGCCGACTCAATCGGGCAGACCCGTATGTTGTGTTCCCTTCTTATTTTAGCCAATGGGGTGGAATAAACTGTTCAGAAGTTTTTTCTTCCAAGTTCATTGCTGAATATTTTTTATGTTTACTTCAAGTTCCAAGTGCCATTTTTGTTTTTTTTGTATTGTCAAGGGCTTGTGTTGGTCGAAATTATTTGTTTTTTGTTTTCTCCAAGTTTTTATCTATGATATCCTGTATTGGTGCAATTAACTGAACTTATGAGATGATAACATGTTGCATTGTCGTAACTTCACTGTTGATGGTTCTTTTAGTGGCATGTTGATGTTGTAGAGGCAGTCAATTTATGTATTTTAAAGTCCACAGCGGAATTCAATTGCGCCATTCGATCGACAATTTGCCCTTTCTTTTAGTTGAGCGATCGCTCACGCTTCCTCCATAAGCAGCTTGTCCGCATTTGCTTGAGGGAATGAGCGTAATTGATACAGAATCCTATCCTCTGCTTCCAAGAGAGCTTGATCCACTACCTCCTTCGGGTGGTTCGATGTGGAGGAGGCAGGCTCCGGCTCAGCCGCTAGAGGACGATTATTCTTCTATGATAACTTTGTTCTGTCTTAGTGTTGTAAATATCCTAGATATTTAGGAGGTCAAAATATCTCTTAATATCTTTAGAGATTTGTTTCCTATTTCTTATTATTGTTATTTTCTTGTTTCCTTTTTTACCTTTTACCCTATAAAAGGGAGATTAGTGAATGTACAAATTAGACAATTAATATAAAAATTCTCTTATTTCAACTTGGTATCAGAGCCTATCCTAGATCTATTGTTGGGCCATCTGCATTTGCCACGCTCTAGGCCTATAGCCTTGGGCGTGAGGGGGAGTGTTGGAAAGCCGCCTTAATTGTGGTCACCCCTAACCCGCCTTAGTTGCGGCCTTTTTTGGGGCCGCCTAAATTGCAGCCTCAAGGGTGGTGGTTTAGTCCCACATCGATTAGAGACATGGCTTAAATAGAGCTTATAAAGCTTGGACAGTCCTCACTTTACAAGCTGGTTTTGTGGGGTTGAGTTGGGCTCTAACCCAAAATTCTAAGATTTGGGCTTGAGTTAGGCCCTTAGCTTAGCTCAAATTCTAAGATGGTATCAGAATTTATCTTAGATCCATTGTTGGGCCACCTGGATTTGCCATGCTCCAGGCCAATAGCCCTAGGCGTGCGGGGGAGTGTTGGAAAAGTCGTCTTAGTTGCAGTCACCCCTAGCCCGCTTTAGCTGCGGCCTCTTTGGGGCTGCCTTAATTGTAACCTCAAGGGTGGTGGTTTAGTTCCACATCGATTGGAGATATGGCTTAAATGAGCTTATAAAGCTTGGACAATTCTCACCTTACAAGCTGGATTTGTGCGGTTGAGTTAGGCCCTAAACTCAAATTCTAGTTCTTTTAGTGGCATGTTGATAGTTGTAGAGGCAATCAATTTATGTATTTTATTCTTCTATGATAACTTTGTTATGTCTTAGTCTTCTAGTTATGAGAAGAGATTATAATTATCATTATGGTGCTTTGTGAGGCTTTCAATTTTTGTGAAACATTTTCATTTCAAGGATATGATTATGATTCTCTAATGAATGCTATGTTTGATGTCTCAAGCGATTTCTTTCTCTTTTATCTGTTATATTCTCTTGTAATAATTGAAAGAAGCTTCCTATGCATTTATTATTTACCATTGTCTTTAGCCCATCACTCAAATTTGCATATTTTGCTCTTCTTTATGTACAGGTTTTGGGATTCAGTGACACACCTTTTGTTGCCGGTGAAGTTGACCACAACCGATATTCCTGCTGAGGGGTAAGACTACGTTGTGTGGATTTGTTCAAGGTAGACATAGTTTGTGACTTTGTGTAACTGGGTTCGTGTTTGAGCAAAATGAATGTCTTGTTTAATTGTTATAGCCAGTAAGAGATTTTGTTGCCTAAGTTACAATTACAACTTGCATGTAAGAGTCTGATATCCTTCATTCAGGCTTGACTACCATCCATTTCATTTGGGAGGTGAGGGTGGAGGCGTGTGTGATATCTAATTCCATTCTTCTAATGCAAGTTCATGTGCATTATGTATAGCTTTTGGTTTCTTGCTTTATATGTTCTACATTCAGTTATTTTGTGCCATTCGAAGGGATACTAGTATTAGTGCTATTTCCTATTTACATTGTGTGAAGTAAAATTGTTTGGGTGTTGAATTTGTTTTTCTGAGGTGAAATTCTCTCAGGACATTAATCTTTTGGAACTATATTTCTCCCCTCTCCTTTATTTGAGTGTTTTCTTTTCTTATCTTAAATCATTCTCAAATGCATCACATATTTATTGTTAACCGTTGTTTAAACCTAATTCTTGATATAACTTTCTACTCGAATGATTTAACCATATTTCTGTTTGAATTGTTCAGAACCAACCCAGTACAGAGTGTGGAAAAAACGTTTCAACTCACTAGAGCAAACAAAGAGTTGGTATCAAAATCAGAATATGATGTTCAGGTTGGTTTGGTTTAGTGCTAGTAGTAATAGTTTATTGCATAACTTTCTATCTAGGTAGTTTGTTAATGTATGCCAATTGTTTCATATCTAGGCTTGGTGTATGCTTTTGAACGATAAGGTTTCATTCAGGATGCAATGGCCACAATATACAGATCTAAAGGTCAATGGTATGTTATTACAAGCCGTGATCTCCTCACTGTTCTTTTAGTTTCCTTTTGAGAATTTTGTTTCATGTTATGGGTCTTATTTTAGTTTGCATATCATGTCACGTGTAATTAGAAGTACATAATTTGTAAGTAAAACATCAGACATTTCTTCATGGAATTCATGAATTTTGTGGTTGAATTGAATTTTTCTCAATTGATTTGAATATATTCATGTAGGTCTTCCTGTTCGTGCAATTAACAGACCTGCTGCACAGTTGCTTGGTGCTAATGGTCGTGACACTGGTCCAATTGTGAGTTTATTGTCTTCTATTGATTATAACAATTCAGAAATTTCTGTTATCTTATTTTCTGTGCTTGTATTTTGAATGTAGATATTTATGTGAGTGCTAGTTTTAGTTTGATCTTTTCCCAGCAGTTTCAATTAAATTTCATTTATATTGGTTTCATTCAATTTCTTATTTTATTTTTTCTTTTTCAGATCACACCATATATAAAGGATGGAATTAATAAGATTTCCTTAACAGGGTGTGATGCTCGCATATTCTGTTTAGGTGTCCGTATTGTTAAAAAGCTCAGCATGTCAGAGGTAGATTGCATTCTAATTTTGCTTCATTTCTAAGTATGGTATTCTGGATGACTTTTGGTTCCTTCAATCCAGGCTTATTGGAATAGTCAAGTTTGATGTTAAGAATCTGCTTGTATGATGTCAGTCCAAAGTTTCTGAGGCTGGTCCCTTTTGGTTGATTTCTGAAAAAATTGAAATTTGGCAAAACTTGGAATGCTTATGTGTTTATCATTCTTTGTCAATTTTAACTAAGACGTTATTGATTGAGGCAAGTATTGAGGGGCCAGGGTTGTTTATGTAGTGCTATGACTTGATATTGTAGCTCTAGCTGATCTTGGCATTTAGCACTCATTTTTATCGTGAAAAGCATCTGTCTTGTTATTGTTTCTGACAAAAAGAATTGTATCTATCATTGAGTTCTTATGCATTCTTAGTTCCATGCTTTAGTGTTATTGGCTTGTTGCTTTGATTTTTTTGTGGTGTATGTTATTACCCTTTCACATATATAAAAAAGGCATGGTTGGGTGTACTGAACTCTTAAAAAGTAAATTCAAATATTGTTGATTTGGTTTTTATATGTGAATCTAGTTTTCTGCTTAGTAAATAAGGTGAAGAAAGATTACAAACACTTGTTTTGCATTAACTTCTTTTGGAGATTTGAACCTCTTGATCTCTGTTTCTCTATGTTATTTGGCATGGCTGTTTTCATCAAGCTGCATTTGGGCCTTTGGTCATACCAAATTTGTTTTTGATGAAGTTATGGTGTTTCCAAACAAAGCAGAATGCTGTTTTCCTGTTAATTTTTTATCTATAATTCTTATATGTTTAAGTTAGTGATCTAAATTTTGTTTGCTCCTCTCTTAACCGTTTAAATGTGGAGAGAGGTTGTGTACGTGGATCCTAACGGGAGTGGGGTTACTTCACTGTCTAATTAAAAAAATTCTTTTATGGAAAAGAAATTGTAGGTGATGGAAGCAAAGGAAAACACGAGTTGAGGATAAGGTATCATCTAGAACAGGTAGAAATACAAAGGAGAAAACAGAGGAAAGGACATTAGGACCTGTTTGGTTTAAGGAAATGTGTTTTGTTTCCATTTTGTGTTTTCACTAACAATTACAAAAAAGGTCAGTATTTTCAATCTGCCTTGTGTTTACAAAGATTTGTTCAGGAAATGGTGAAAATAAAATGACATTTTTTGTAATTATCAGTGAAAACAGAAAATGGAAACAAAAAAACATTTTCCTAAATCAAACAGGTCCTTAAATGCAGCATCCAGCAAGGCTGCCAAATCTCTGCATTAGAGTCTAGAGATTCCCAAACCTCAACAGTTACTTAAAGTAGAGCATCAAGAGTTAGAGAAGTTGGAAGGACAGCTTTGGCTTAATTAGGAGGAGTAGAAGGGAGTGGCATTGAGGTTTGTTAGCACTGTGTTAACAGAGCAGTGTCATAGTGATAGAAACTGGATCAGAAATGGAAGAAAAATAGAATTTCTGCATTGATTGTGTGTATCTTGACAAAGAATTCCCTGGATATTCGAGGGATCCAGGCCTCTCCGTAGTCGCAATTCTATTTCACCCAAATGACTGCCCTTCTCAACTCCTCTTCCTATTTATAGGCAGCTACTGGTATGCTAACATAAACCCACCCCTTAATGGGCCTAATCAGTTGCAGGCCCATTCCCCTCCTTTCTAACATAACCCCTTGTATTTCTTTGACTAACTAACCTAAATAACTAGTTACTAATATAACTAACTGACCTATCACATAGCATAGTTGTAAGGGGAAACCCTGGGAGGAGATATCTTTCTCCTTGTTTTGTTTATTTTTCAGTTGACCCATGAAATAACTTTTTTTCTTTTCTCTATTTACACTATGGGTTTCTAACATTGTTAAGAGTCGGCTACACTTTTGAAACAACCACGGACAGAAGTGCTAAGCATCAGAAGCAAAATATGAAACCTTATCCCTTTGAAAGATAAAATTTAATTCACGAAGAAGGATGTGATATTTATATCTCTGTTTTGTTGAAATGTCTGTGGCATGTATGTTGAATTTTTAAAGTCTATATCTTCATATAATATTATTATACATGCTTATTGTCCAATAGTGCTGTAAAATTAATGATTTGTTCTCTGGTACCTAGATCCTAGACATGATTCCAAATGAGTCTGATGGTGAGCGTTTTGAAGATGCTCTTGCACGTGTCTGTTGTTGTGTTGGGGGTGGAAATGCAAATGATAATGCTGATAGTGATAGTGATTTGGAAGTGGTTTCAGATACTTTTAGCATCAATCTTCGTTGCCCAGTAAGGCTTTCATGTGTTGGATTATTTTAGTAATAATAGTTTTTTATAAATCAGTTCCTGAAGTCTTGTAAATTTTTATACACTTGTGAAATTTATAGATGAGTGGTTCAAGAATGAAGATTGCAGGAAGATTCAAACCTTGTGTTCACATGGGCTGTTTTGATCTTGAAGTTTTTGTGGAAATGAATGAACGATCAAAGAAGGTATGATTCTCAAAAGTTGAGCATGATTTGTCGGATACTTTTTTATTTTTAAATAAATGTTTGATGAAGCATTAATTCTTTCTGCAGTGGCAGTGCCCCATATGCCTTAAAAATTATGCTTTGGAGAATATCATTATTGACCCTTACTTCAATCGCATCACTACTATGGTAGTGTCTTTTCCCCTTTGATCTTTATTTCTCTCTTCATAAAGCTCATACTTGAGTTTGTTGAACCAGTAGTTAACTAGTTATTACTTGCACTGGGTTGCTGGCACAGATGAAAAATTGTGGAGAAGAGATTGCAGAGATCGAGGCGAAGCCTGATGGTTATTGGCGTGTCAAGGCTAAGAATGAAAGTGAACGCCGGGAGTTGGGGAATCTTGCTCAATGGCACCATCCTGATGGATCCCTCTCTGTTTCTACTGATGAAGTCAAGAGAATGGAAAATTTAAAGCTCAAACAGGAAGGTGTTTCAGACAGTCCTATTGGTTTAAAGCTCGGCATCAGGAAGAATAGTAATGGTGATTGGGAAGTCAGCAAACCTGAGAACACAAACACCTCTTCTGGTAACAGATTGAATGAGGATTCTGAAAATCATGAACATGTTGTTATTCCAATGAGCAGCAGTTCCACTGGAAGTGGTCGGGATGAAGATGATCCTAGCATAAATCAGGGTGGTGGTGGGCATATTGATTATTCTACCACCAATGGGATTGAGATTGATTCTGTGTTTAACAATAATATTGATTCAGCTTATGGATATACTGTTCATAACACTTCTGCTCCGTTGGGTGATGCAGAAGTTATTATTCTTAGTGATTCAGAAGACGACAATGATTTATTGATGTCTCCTATAGTTGGGTACGGAAATAATCAAACTAATGCTGCAGTTGATGTTTACTCGGTGCCACAGCCTGGAATTATTGATCCATATACAGAAGATCAAAATCCTGGTGGAAATCCGGGCTTAGGAGTTTTTAATAATCCCAGTGAAGATGATTTTGGGGTGTCCTCCTTCTGGCCATTGCAATCTGGAACTCCGGCAGTCTCAGGATTTCAATTATTCAGTTCTGATGTGGATGTGTCAGATGCATTGGTCAATTTGCAGCATGGTGATATTAATTGCTCCTCATCACTGAATGGTTATATGTTGGCTCCAGGTGCTGCTTTGGGATCTAGCACTCTCGTACCGGGTTCCTCAGCAGGTCGACCTGACGATGATTTAAATGGTGGCTTGGTTGACAATCCACTGGCATTTCATGGAGAAGATCCCTCCCTTCAGATTTTTCTCCCTACAAAACCAGCAGAATCATCTATGCAGCATGAATCGAGAGATCATGCAGACGAGTCAAATGGTGTCTTCACTGAGGATTGGATCTCTCTTAGTCTTGGAGGTGGTGCCAGTGGCAGTAATGGTGACACTTCCACTGCAAATGTGTTGAATTCCAGACCACAAATTACATCCAGAGAAGATGCCACAGATTCTTTGACAGATGCCAGTTTGTTACTTTCTCAACCTAAAGCTTACATCATTCCTTTTTACTTTTCTTTTCGTTTTTTTTTTTTGGAGGAAGTTAATTGTCCACTTGAATACCGTTGTTAGCTGGGGCAAGCATTTTGTTCAACTTAACCCTCATAATATGTTAGGATAGTTTGATACAGACAGACACATGTCGAGGTTAATATCCTCCACATTTTCAAGTGGACAAACAACCATTTACTTTCTATAAAAGCAAATATAGGTCGTCGTAGGAATACAGAAGCTTTTCACTCTTTCTGTTAGTGAACATGCTTTTGTTATGTTTTTGATGAGTAAAGATTTGCTTAATTCTTTTACATGTATGATCACATAAGATTTTTCTGAGCTCAATATCAAGTTATTCTTAAGGCTATGAGGGACGATTGGAAATTTGGATATGTCATTTTCTTTTCATGAAGCATTGTTGTTATTTCTAGCACTAAATGTTAGAAATCTTTAATTAGTTTGTTGAAACTTCACATAGATGCTATTGTGTTGGTTGTTCCGAATGGGCTGTAGACTTGTCAAAATACTCTTTGCATAATTCTATTAGTCTTCTGCATCATATCTTTGTCTAATTCAACTCATAAGTTGAAAGCAATTGCATATAAGGAAATAGTGGTTAACTTGAGTGATACTTCATGATGATTGAAGCTGTTCTATTAACTAATTTGTTGAATGGAAGGACTGTTAATATGAATTGCATTCCTATCTTGTTTTACAAGTTTTACAATTAAAAACCAGCATTGGCTAGTATTTTGTGTTTTGTGTACACGTGTTAGAGAGAGGAGGGACAAGGAAGGAGGATATAATCAAATTTTATAGAGATCTCTTCATAAAAATGATCCAAATGGCTATAATTTCTTTTCTTCCTGATAAAACTTTAATGGTTGCCAAGTGAACCTTGAAAATATGAAGATAACCTCTTAACACAAAAAGTTAGCTGTGATTGTGCATTCTCTCTGGTTTGTCTCCTTCCTCCTTGTGTTTTGTTCCTCTATTTTGCTTTTAATTATGGACAATATGCTAGGTTGTTTTGACTATATTCAAGTTCTGACCCAGTGATTCTTATATTCAATGCTTCATTTTTTCTCTTCCAAATTTATTGACTCATCATTCCTCCTTATACAGCTCCTTTGCTTCTTGGTATGAATGATGTTAGATCTGAGAAGACAAGTAGACAAAGATCAGATAGCCCTTTCTCATTTCCCCGCCAAAAACGTTCAGTAAGGCCCCGCCCGTATCTTTCTATTGATTCAGATTCGGAGTAGAGGTATCAGACCTTGTGTCTCTATTAACTTTAGATGTCCTTCTTAATGTCACATTTTGCATTTAGAAACTGAAGAAAGTTGAGCAGCATTTTTGGTCCTCAGGAAATGGAAGATGATGTGGTCTGAGGCACCTCTGGTATTATTTCCCCATTGCTGGTGAAGGTGTTGGCTGCAAAGTTTCCCAATTCTTTATATGCTTGATATTCAAGTTGTCCATACGACATACTGAAAGGTCAAGGGCATGCTATTATTCCCCAGTTTTCAGCGAGGAACTGATGGTGCTGGTATAGTGCTGTAAAGAATATTATATCTGCAATTTTGTTTCTGCTGAGAGTAATTAACCTGTAAATGTTAAGCCAGCAGATTTAATAGTAAAATTAAAAATAGTTTAATCTTATTCACACCCAGGTAGACGCCCAATTTTGTAATATATGGTTGCCTACATTTGTAATATATTTAGGCATTAAAGTTGCCTCCTGGATTGTATATCCTGGTGAGGATTAACATTTTTCCTGTCTGCCTGTGTATTTAGTCTGCGCAGCTGGAGTAAAATAGTTGAAATATGACCTTCAATATAGCCAAGAAAAATTGTGCCCCTGGATAGATGCTGTTAGACAAATTTGAAATTGTGATACCCTGTTCTTTCGTAGGGTGCTGCTGGTTAAGTTAAAGTAAATTGCAACTGTATAAGTAGATTTTTGGCCCGTTTGGGAGCTGGGGAAGAAAGCAAGGGTTTTGTTATAAAATTCTCTCATTTATTTCAATTGGTGTTCAAGTTTACTTAATTTGTCAAAATTTTAGATGTCTAAAGAGGGTGGTAACATTATTTAATCTTAATTCTACCTTTTTCTATATTCTATTCTTTCGCCATTTCAACTGTGCTATCATATTACTCTAATTTTCCAATTAAAATGTTAAATTACTTAAAACAATTCTTGCCATGATTATTTTTTCCAACAAAGTTTATAGACGTGCTTATTTGAAAATAGTTAAGAGTTTCGTTTTTCATATTTTTTTTTCAGAAATTTATACTGTCTCTTTGAAACTAGTACATAAAATTATTCTTCCGTCCACCTTCCTTTGTTGCCGTTCCTCTTCAGTGGCGGGTGGTTTTCAGAATCGCAAACGTTTATTCATCTTAGAGACACTCACAGCTAGGCCACTTGAAATAAATTTATTTGCATAGTGTATGTTGACGTAAAATCATTACGCTTTTATTTAATTGTCTAAAACTTTGAAAGTGTTTTTTATATAAAATGAGTTTTTTTTTAATACTGAAGTAAGTGATTTCAAGTATGACTCTTGCTATTTTTATTCTAAATAAACGTTGAGTTTCTATGCAAAGTTTGTATGTTCTCTATGTTTTAAAAAGGATTGTTGCGTGAGGAAGCACATTAGATATGAAATCGGTCGCATTTAACCACTTAATCTCTGGAGTCTGGAGAGTTAATTTTACAATTTAGCTTTAAACGACACTTCGATTCAGTTTCGTAAGTGTTTTTTGGTGTTGTACTTTCAATTAGAATTAAAGTTCTACTTTAATAATTTATGTTAAAAATTTTTATTATGCAGATTATCAAAGATAAAATTTAATTATGATCCTAGAACATAAAGAAACCTATGTAATTAGTTTTTTCCTTTACCTTTTCGTTGTATCATAGCCGGTTACTGAATAAAAGCCTTTTTGTATGAGAATTTAAACAGAAATGTGGCTTTCCGAATAAAAACACGTGTTTCGAGACACGTTTTACCATTTTGTGTGTGTGTGTGTGTGAACAAACAGGCTATAAGTAATTGTTCTCTGTTTCCTCTGTGGTTACCCTGGTCCCATTTGGGTTTTCCTGAAATTGGTCGGCGTGGGTTTCTAAAATTATAAATCTTTATTTTTAAGGGCAAGCTGCAATTCAACTATGCTTCTGTTGAGTAAAGCACAGATATGTGGTATTATTTTTATTTTGGGGGGTGAAATATTGGTATTTGACCGTACAACTCATTATTATATGAAGCGACCGGGAGTGACTTGTGTTTTTCTTAAAGCCAGATGCGGCTATAGCACAAGGTTGGTCCGAAGTTGTTTTCTAAGTTATATTAGATCATCGCCATGATAGGGGAATCTTGGAGACCACCATTATTACTCCAGAGTACGTTACTTGGTAATGGCTTATTACATAGTGCCAGGACAACATGATGCCCTTATTCAGCAAGTTTAGAGGGCACAATTGTCAATCTGTTTTTTTAATGTCCTCCCTTGCTGTGCTTAGTGCTTACTAGCTCAAAGATAGTAATCGCTCGTGGTAGCAACAGATGTGCAAAATAGTATTGATCATATAGCATAGAAACAGGGCCAACACCACAATACTTAAGACAACCCTGAAACTAGATTCTAACTACTGTTGGAGAAGAATCTGGCTGACCCACGGAGGAAGACTTTGAAGCCTCCATTATCACTGGGGTCTGTTCCAAACAACTCTGGGTATCATCATTGATCATCCCAATTGTCATCTTCTCCACTTCTTCTAGTGTATGTATATGAATCTTGGATACCACATCGCAGAACTCACTGCAGACAAAAGGGAAAATGCATTTTTTTTTTCAGTGTATTTCACCTAGAATGTTACATAGGATAATAGGATGGAACAGGTATGAGATTCTGTCGGTCCCATCAGTTAATTGTGTACAGTAAGGTGATGATGGCCAATGATAAATGACTAAAAGGTGGCAATTTGAACAAACAAGAATTAAGGAAGATTACTACTTACTGCCACGGGTCATCCCCCACAACCATTATGTCATTTTCACTGTCAGTGTACAGGATTCTCCATCCCTTATTAGGATCTCTTAGAAGGCCTTCCATGCCAAACAGTCTCTCTAGTTCAATCCGCAGGTCATTGTAGCTGCTCAATCTTGAGAGATCAATGGCTCTTCCAACTAAGCTACCTTGCTTGTGAACCTTCATTCAGTGTTATGTTACATGGGTGGGCAAATTGTCAAAGGAAGAGAAAAAGGCATATCACAATATAACTCTGTTGCTATCATCGCTCACCTTTGTGCAACTTCTTTTAGCAGAGTTCTGTAAATTTTGGGTGGGAGTTTCCCCGGACAAGGGAAATCCAAATAGTTTACAAGCATTTACCTTCCCCTTGAAATTGTCATCATTTGGAATCCTCACGCTTGCCCCTAAAGAAGCACCACCAGAAATATTGTCCTGCAGCTTCTGCTCATTGGGGATTGTGACATCTGACCGTCCAACTTCATTTCTCAAGATCCCTGGCTGAGTGGAAGGAGTGTTAAATGGGACATTCTCTCGTTGGAAATTGGTGGGTTTAGAGCACAACATGCTGCTACCTTGACCAGCTTTGTGGATATCACCATAAGGAAAATATGCAGTTTGAATAAATTCTGGTCCTAAAGAGTGAAAGGTAGGGTTGGTTGCCTGATGCAGATTGTAATTTGTGCAACTGACATTGGGTTTGCCCCAAGCACCAAAGTTCAAATCAACCTTTCCTGTCAGGGATCTAAATGGACATATTTCTTGACCTTGCAAGACCCTTGGAAACCTGTTAGTTTCCATGAAGCCTGCATAACTAGAAGGGTGAACCCTCATAAGCTCAGCAGCAGTTATCTTTCTCATTCCAGTTGAAGCAAGATTAGGAAGACTTGGAGATCTGATCTCAAATTCTGGCTGCTTAGTTACTGTGTCACATCCATAATATGGTGACATAAAACCTGTATTTTCTTGACCTTGCAAGACCTTGGATGATCTTACAGACTCCTCAGAGTCCATAAACCCACTGCCTCCTGCTGCCACACCTCCCATGTAGAAGCCAAAAAATAAATAAAGAAAGGAAGATTAGGATGCATTAAGTTTACTGATTTATGTTACTTAGGCTATCTCAGCATTAGGATTTGGGATTCATACCAGTGATGAGGTGACTGGGTGAGGCAGCCTGCAGACCTGGCCTCAGTTTCTTCAGCCTTCTGGAGGATTGAATGCTCAAGGGAGGGAGAGACGCAGAAGGATCAATCTCCCATGGAGATACTCTATCTTGATGATTAATCTCAATATCCTCATCCCATCTGACCTGTTGGATATCACAGTAACAACCTATCACCATTTGGTCTGTATCAATGTAATAAATTTTAAAAACACTAGTTTTGTAGAGAGAGTATAATTGTAGCCTTAAATAAAAGATCTTCTCTTGGATACGATGATTGCATGTAAAACAATTTAGAGTGAAATCTAGCCAAATAGACTAGTATATTGTGCAAGAATGTATTACATATTGGAATTATAGGGAAAGAGGATTAGATTTCTCAGTGGTTCCAAATAAAGTGGCTTCACAAAATTTCAGTTTGATAACTGAAAACCAGAGTTATTAATTCCCTATCCTCTTAACATTTCTCAATGAGCTGCAAACACAGAAGTGATAAAAAGGAATATATAAATAAAAAAACCTTGCATGAAAATGCATCATTAATAAAATTCGGTTGATGAAATATGCTTGAATGGCAAGGTAGGTGAAGAAAAAAATCCAGAGCAAATGCTAAATGTATAATATGGGCCAAAACATACTGCAGAGTTTGTAAAGAAAAAAACTAGCAAATGTACCATCAAGCACCTCCATTTTGACTTAGGCCATTTATAGGGATCCAAATCACTCATTCCAGTCACTATACCACTAGTACACCTGCAAGACAGGAATATGTCATATTCCTCACAAGATTTTTTTTTTATTATTATTATTATTATTGGGTTTATGGAAGATGATGGTTAAAATTTTATGACAATGTTGTAGTTGACCTTCTTTCTGGAGATTCATCCATTTCAAATTTCATTTTGAATCTTGTCCCGATGGTCACTGGATTCTTGATGCTTTTGACATATTTTTGGTAGGGCACAACAAAATCTGCATGACTTGCTCTGTATTATATCAAATGGAACATATGCCAATCATGAGTATGCTGAAATCCTTTATCAAGCAAAAAACAGATAAAGCTTCACATATAATGAACACGTCACAAGATGTTAGGATCCAATCGGCAAATGAACAGTCAAGTAAAGTTCATTAATCCCAACATTAAAAGGCATGGGCACCTTACTATTTGACACAACAATATGACAAAACAACTAAAAAGTTACACGTCAAATTGACAGATTCCAATCATTTGATGATAGAATATGGATAGAAAGATGTGTTTATGGATAGAAAGATGTGTTTATTTTGTTGGAAGGAAAAATAGTTAGCAGGATGATCAGGAAGCTTACAATAAAGAAGGGGGAAAAAAGGTACAGAAAATGGAAGAGGAAAATTAAATCAGCTGAAGAGGGTTATCCAGTCCCTTTTCACAGGAAACATCACATCTATTTTATTTCTTCAAAGGCTGAGAAGATGGAACTCATTGTCCCCCTCTCCTCCATCCAAAAAGATCAAAACTAGTAAGCTGTAAAGATCTTGTCATGTAAGTTTCTAGAGAGGCCATGAGCCATTTTTGGTCAAATTAAAATCTTTCACTCTTCACTATCCTTGCATCCACATTCATGTTGTAATAATCTTCCCCAGCCAGGATGATCAGATGTCTGTGTATGTCAGATTCCCCAAGATGGTCAGGAGTTTCCAAAGTCCATTCCTCTCTTAGACCCTGATGGGAATATCCTACATAATTTGACCAATGACTAAAATGTGATTCCACCTGACAACTACAGCTAGAATTAAAATCCATAATTGACAGATATGGTACTGAAGCTGTAGTTCTATCTACAGCTAACTATCCACTCCATGTATGATGTGGGAAGTATTTTGGACAACACCGAGATGATAGATCAGGATATATTAGCTGATAAAGCCTACTTGTCTATTTCTGAACATTAAATCCCTTCCTTAAAAAGGATGGAAAGCCCTTAACCTATTTTGTCTGCTATAGTCACAGTATCAGATTGGAAGAATAACAAACAACTAGGAGACATTAAATAAATATCTGAGCTATCTATCTGGCGCTTCTAAGTAAGAACAAATGCTTTTATGGTGTGCTCACTCTTTTCTCCATACCTTACCATGTGAACTTGAATATACTATCACTTCACTTTCATTGTGACCAAGAGTTGATTACTAACTGACAGATAAGTTATCATAACATACATCAGATTGATGTTTCATCTATAATTGCCACAACATAATGACAATCAAAGGTTAAATAATTAGAGTGTGAACTTCAAACATTTTGCAAAACGAAAAAATCTGATCCAAAAATGTAGTACCTTGGACTGTAGAAAACATGAAACATGCTTTTTGCGGATATAGCATTAGCCACAGAAGAAAGGAAACTGGGATAATAACTCTGGCTACCAACAATTGATTCAGGAAGACCATTTCTCGGTCGAGCAGCTCTTCGGATTCCCAATCTCAATTCTCCATTTTCACCCCTAAAAAGAAATTAATGAGCAATAAGGAACCACTGTAAGGACATTATTATCACTCATTTTCCATGCTTCCAAATTTTGGCAAGACATAAATTCTAGATCCCCATGAACAAAAAATGTCAAGAGGTTCAGAGATATGTTCCATGAGAAGATTTTTTTTTTCTACAGATTCCTCGTGCTAATTTGGTACTTTACAGTCACTATGACAAGAAGCTCTCTTAATATTAATAATCAACAAAGAATATATACTAATCATTCCAATAAAAGAACATAACATTGATTGATAGAGCAATATAGAAAAAACATACATATCAATACCAATTAAAACAAGAGTTTAATAGACATGTACTGACAATGTAAAAGATTTTATACTGTCAATTAATCAAAAATCATCATTCGTAAGACTTTTAAAATAGTTATTTTAAAAATCAAACAAACTTAATATACATAGCAGTTTGTAATTGGATGATAGTGTGAAAAACCTTTACACTGTCAGTGTTTATATTATTTATTCTTAAAACAAAATCCTACTTGAACACACATGCACACATATATACACACACCTCAGAAAGAGAACTGCATCTCCAGAAACAAGATTCTTCTGGCTAACAAAAATACTCCAGCCAGTAGTGAGCAGATGCCGCCTTGGCTGACCTGACAAAAAATACCACATGGACTCTCTGTATCATTTATACCAATCAATATGTGATTATTACTCCGGCCACACTTTTTTTTTTTTTTCAATTACCTCTGTAAATATGTCGAAATTTCCACTCCACACCATGTAGGTCTTTGGCAACAAGCTCTTGAGAGGGTCTCTGCTGCTTATAATCCTGCAGTAAACACAAGCAATTCATCACCCTCAGGGAGACAAAGAATTCAAAACTCTTAAACAATTCCATGTTAGAAATTATAGTGCAAACTAGAGCATGGTGTCACACCAAAGGAGGAAAACAGTCTTCAGCAGCTCTGCGAGGGACAGAGAACCCCCCATGAGTGCTGGTATCTGAGGCTGTAAGCGTTTTGCAAAACATGTGAGGTGTTGACTTTGTAGCTGTTGTTTCATTACCCTCTTCATCTGCTCCCAATTCCTCAAGCTCTTTTCCCTCCAAATACATCCCTGACAACTGAACACAACCCAAGATTTCAGGCCACTACCCTTCTACTACAAACAATGCTCAAAGTAATAAGAATTTCTCATCTTTCTAGGGAACCAAAATTAACCAAAGATGCACCAAAACAGAATAATAACAAAAACCAACCTCAGCCTGGGGAAGCAAAGTAACCTGTGTATAAACCTCATCATTCTCCTTATTGGCCTATTCATAGAGAAAAATACAATTTAAAAGACAATTAAGCCAAACCAAACCAAACCAAAAGAATAGAACCGATACAAGGGTGCAACAACTTTATATGAATTAAGCAGGTACAATACAAGTTCACTCTCAATTTGAGTACTCACAAGTAGCTGAACGTTGACAACTCTACAAAAGATCTGTGGCTGAAGATCATAAGTGGGCATCTCCATTGGTGAAAAGGGAGAGAAAGATGCAGCTTGTTCTAAGTGCCCTTGTGGGAAATACACCACCACATTCCCTTTCTTTGGGAGGGAAGTGAGGGGGCCGGCACAAGCGTGCCAGAGCTCAAGATAAGAAGAAGACACACGTGCGGAAGAGGAGCCAGAAGATGAACAAGTTGGAGAGGACAAAGAGCAAACACAAGCAGCGCCTTTCTCACACTCCCCATTGCAAGCCGCACTCTTCTCAGCCTCGGTCACTGCATCGTTCAGATCAATTTCCATGAACACCCCAGTGTGGTTGATGGTTCTCTTGGAGTGGGACTCAAATGTGAAACCAAAGAGAATTAAAAAAAAAAAAAAGCAAACAAGAAAAGAGAGGATAAAGGAGGCCAAGGGTGCAATCAAGTGGGTTTTAAAAAAGGAAAGCCAGAAAGTAAGAAAGAACTGTAACAAAATGGAAATGAGGTCAAATCACGAAAAAGGAGTTCACGTTTGGAGGGACACACCACAAAGGAGAAAAGAAAAACAGGGGAGGGGTGGAACAGAGGACATGGTGGGAAGAGGAAGAGAAAGAGAATATGATTTTGAGTGTCAAGCAAATAATAACAAGAAATTCAAAGTATGATTCCACCCCCATTTGAAGGTACTGAGAAGAGGAAGCAGAAGCAGCAGACATAGACAATTGCATAGGAGGCACAGAAACAAAAGCCAATGTGGTAGTGACTTTTGGACTTGAAGTGTTAGAGAGAGAGAAAGTGTGTGTGTATGTGTTGGGTGGGGGGGACAGGCCAAGACAGTACAGAACCCACACCCCCCACCCTCTTCTCCTTTGCTTTGCACTTAACTTTATCTTTTCTTCTTTATTAATAATTTCCTTCCCTTGTGGGTGAGGCCCTCCACCAACACAACCAAAAAGCAACCAAGGAGCCCTTTCATTCAATTGATTAAACATATTCTGCCACATTTTTTTCCCCCTTCCCTCAAAGCAAATTCAACCTGACAACTTAACCCACCAAACATTTTATTAGGTTACGTAAATATTATGGCAATGAATACCATGGTTGTTGAACTCAAGTGAAAATCAACAGGTTAATTCGCCAACCATAAGTAGAAAAAAAAGGTTACCTTTTTTCACCTGATTTGATTTGTAGGCGTGTGATATCCGACATATATAGCCACACCGGTTCCTTTAATAAAATTACTATCTTCTTTAAATTTTATTAATATTAAAGACTGATTTTAACTAACTACAAATAAAATTATGAGTTTAATTAGTATGTATTGTCGGTGAAAAGTTTTGTACACTGTTAATTAGTTTAAAATCATGTTTGATATAACTTTTAAGATAGTTATCAAGACTTTAAAATGCAATTATCAAGGTTGTAAAAGTTACATCGCAGTAGCGGTTTTGTTGTAATTCTTGGCATTGAGAGAAATTACGGCCGATTCGGTCGCAATTATAGTCGCGATAAATCAAAAAATCTTGCTGTTACAGTCAAAATTACGGTCACAATCTTAACAATCCTTATCATATATGACGATTTATAATTAAATTTCTTATTTAAAAAACTCTATGTACGTTGCATATATCTTTAATGTAATTATAAATATATTTTAATTAAAGTAAAGTGAGGGAGTGAGAAGGGGAGAGTGTGTGTAGGATACTGTAGAGTGGGATTTTGGCAGGAACTATGGTGGGCGTGTTGTTGGTTGTTAGGACTCTAATCAGTAGCTCAGACTTCAGAAAGAGGAGCCCTCTCTGAATCAACCGTCCACTCCTTTACATATCTCACGTCTCATCACTCTTTCCTTTTTCTCATGTTTTATAGTCATCATGTTTCCAACTGCATTTCACGCGCCTGCAACTTTCTTACTTACTTGTCCTTCTTTTATCTGTTTTTTTCTATGCAAAAATAGACCCTTCATCGCATCAGTTTGTGTAGCAGGTACCACGGGGGGGTGAAATCTAAGTTCAAATTGGGTTGAGTTAACAATGAATTTCATTGTTCGCGTTAACATTTGTTGATGAATAACTATAGCATTGACATTTGACACCTATACAGAATTGACACAACAATTTGCAGAACTAGCAGATTGAAATAAATCGAATACGACGGGATCTTTAAATGATACTTTTCTTATGCTAAAGTATGATAGATAACTACTGCACGTTCATATCTTTATTCTTTAGCAAACAATTAACGGGTCAACTAGGATTTGGTTGACTAACGGTTGCTTAACTAGTGTAAAATAATAATGAAAGGTTTGAGTAATTTGTAGGTTTTGAATTTAGTCCTCCTTGAGTTATTAAGTTGGATTCAACAGCCTTCATTCTTGTAGGTAAAACGTCAAATGGATATAAAAATCACTAATATAGTAATATTAATTATCGACTGTTCAAGCATGAATGTGGAAGTTTTTTTGGCCAAGAAGGGGTTGGTTAGTTTTTATTTTTCTTTTCCTGTATAGTTTCTGATTTGGAATGGTATCACGCTCGGGCAACATTGTTTGAAAACCGATCATGTGACCGGATTGCTCCTCAGATGCTGACTCCGCGCTTGGCTCACCCCTTCAAGCATGGCCCCTCAATTTAGTAGCCACTTAGGGTCCAATTCCTGAAATTGCGCAACCACAATTGACACAGACATGCATGTTGCGTATGAGGGATGCTTAATGTAATTTGTCACTGATCTTCTGAACAAACAGGATGATGATTTAAAACCACCAAAATACATTGCCAAATCCTCCTATAAATACCCACATTGCTCCTTTCATCAAGTACGCTTTATTCCACCTATAATGTCGTTACTTTATTGAATGAGCATTAGAGTCTTTGCAAGTATGCCTCCCCGACACACGCGAAGACCCTGTCGATATTGATGCAAACCAACCGGTTATAGAATTTGGTAGAACAGTATTCTTCTGAACTATCAAGATAAGAATTTTTTAGATAAAGATAAAATAAGACAACACTTTTCACGAGCTTTTGAAAAACTATTAACATTTTTTCCCCTTTCAATTGTATCACTTTGTCTGTGTCTTTGCTAGAGAGAAGCCTCGTCAGTGCATACATAATCAAAACACTCCTATAATAAGTGTCCTACTAATGCTTTGATTAGTATCTTTTTATAAAGTAATATTAATTAAAATATTGGCATGCACGGGGTTAATTCCGCTTTTTTACTTTTACTTTTCTTAAATAATTATTTATAAAAGGTGTTAACGCAATCATATGTCATTATCGACGAAGTTTAAAAATTAATAAATTAAAAAAGTATGTAACTTGATCATAGATGTTTGCATAAGAAAGAATATGCAGAATATATACTGATAGTGAGTTAGGAGAGTTGTTGGTGTGAAGTAACTGAACATTAAGATGTCAATATTTTTTTCTATACTTACATGAAAAAATGAAAGCAATGGAATATAATCTAAATTAGCGCTCTTCCTTTAATGGTATGATACATTGCATATAAACTAGGGTTCTGTTCAAAATGTGTTTGCATTGCAGAGTTATATACTCTTCCTAGTTACTAAAAGCTGCAAGTGTGCACCAGAGGATGCTTTCGAAGTTCTAACTTTGTCGTATTTGTTAGCGAATGGATTATGATTATGTCACAGTCGTATTAGTAATATTCTTAAGAACATGATAAATTGATTCCTATTAACTAGTTTAATTTACATGCACTGTAAATTTAAAAAATTTTACATTGTTAACCAATTAAAAAATTATAGTAGATATAATTTATAAGATAGTTATTATAAAGGGTTTAATTACTTATTTATTTGCTCCTTATACTTGTATCATTTTTACGTTTTGGTTTCTATAGTTAAAAGCTACCCATTTTAATTCTTATACAAGCACTTCTAATTATATTTCAATTTTTGCCATTAAATGTGTCTTAACTCCATTAGGTAAAACTGTTAGACAAGTTGTCACTTTAGCAACAAATTTGTGGTGGTTTAACAAGTACCAAAAAATTTGTGACGGTTTTATACTACTAATTTTTATTTTATGGTGGTGTTAGTTAATGGGGTTTAGACACATTTAATGATATGATCAAAACATAGTTAAAAGTGCTCATATAGGAACTAAAATGAATAATTTTTAGGTATAAATGACCAAAACGTAAAAATGGTATAAATATAAAAATCTTATAAAAGTTATCAAACTTATTATAAATGACAATTTTTAATTAAATAACATTATAAAATCTATTTACACTGTAAATGTATATACTATCTTCTCATATAATAATTCTAATTAATTAGTTTTCAATCTCTTTTGATTTCCATTTTAAGCATTAGATTTTGCAAAGAAATTAATGACTCTTTAAATTTTTTTCTTGGGTTATGTATTAACTTAGTTTTAAAAGATGCCCACAGAATATACATATATCTTCACATGCCTACAAAGGGATAGTAGACAATTAGATATGGACGTGACTTAAAGGTTTGTCTGTCCTCGTGCTAAAGTCATGCAAGTTTCATCCAAAAAGTTGGTTTAGTCCACATCAAAAGTGGGGTTATATTGACTGAAAAATGGAGTTGGCTTGATATTTCTCTTTTAGTATGCGAACATGAAGGGAAAACAAAAAGATCAATTGTATTTTGCTTTATTATGTGTCACCGACAATAAGTATTTAATTATTTGTTTACATTAAATCAAATTATATACTATTAATTATTTAGCATAAATAAATACTGAACTAATATTTAGGAAAAAATATAAATTTAATCAAAATACATTGATAGTATAAAAACAATTTATATTATTATCCAATTACAGATTGTCATGTATAGTCCAATTGTTAATTTTTATAATAACTATTTTAAAAGTATAACCATGATTATTTTTTATTGGTTGACAATATAAATTTTTTTACATTTATGGTATGTCAAAATTAAACTAAAAAATATATTATTGTCAATTATTTTATTATCCTATATTTCTTGTAGTTTTAACTTTTATTATATCGGAATAAAAATTATATATATATATATATATATATATATATATATGACTTTAATATTTTAAGTAACATATTTACATTAGTAACGAATAAATGGTTTCAGAAATTTAGGTATAAAGTATAAACCTAAAAAGCACGCAAATATGCACCACAAGACGCTAAATAAACAATGACTAAAGTTAGATATAGTCTGGATGTCTGCCATCAAATAAGAATAATTTTCATATATTTATCGGTACCTCTATTTTTTTTCCCTATTTTTATCTTTCTTTTATTATCACATAACATTTTCTTATTTTCTCTCTCTCTCTTACTTTTCTTTTTCTTTTTCTTTTCTCTTTCTTCCATTCCTTACACCCCATTTTTTGGGAGTGTTCAACGATAATTTTCCGCCATCAAATGCTTGATATACAGAGCATATTTTCTTTTTTCTCTTTGTTGGCCTTTACCTTGAACTAGGATACTGACAACAACAGTCTTGTTGGAGAGATTCCATCCTTTTCAAGTGCATGCGCCCTTTATAAAATTTTTAGAATTCGTTAAATATAAAGGTTATTATTTTCCTTAGTAAACAGGGGATCAATGAAGGATTGATTATATTTCAAGTTAAACTCACGGTTAATTAATGATGAGTATTGCAATTTAAGGAATCTTTTCTTACCTCAAGTGATGGTAATTTAAATTCTTTTATTTTTTTCAAAAATATAAAAGAAAAGTTAGAGTCTTTCATGATTAATTTCATTTTGGACGTTTTTAACTATATCCATCTTTTATTAAGGGGGTCTAGCTCAATTGGTTAAGTAGTGTGCGTGAATTGTTGTAAATCCCTAAAATCGGAGTTTGACTCCTCCCTTTGAAATATATATATATATATATATATATATATATATATATATCCATCCTTTTAGGTTTTATTGTGCATTTCTACATCATTTATTACTCCGAGTTTTGTACATTCTTAATTTGTATCACATATAAAATCAGTTATGTGTACATTTAACTAAAATAGAAAAAGTAATGACAAATAAATGAATGCAACCAAAAATATACACATAAAAACAAAAATCATATAATAATAATTAAAACTTTACTAACTAATGCCTTAAAAATATATGATATTTTATTCTATATTTTAATTTTTTTTAAAAATTAATAAGTTTAATTTTAATATATCAAATTTCGTGATAATGATTGAAGATTTATTATTTTTAATTACCTTAAGATATAAGCTAACAAAATCTTGATATTTAATGAATGATTTTAAATTTTCTCATAACATCTTTTTATTGATTCATTATTTATTAAATAAAAATATTAAATATTTTTTTGATGTTTTTAAGATATTAAATATAGTTAATTTTTATAAATTAATCACCCGCTTGTTCTAAAATTAGATAGAATTATTTTTTCATCGTTATACATAATTTGAATGTGTCTAAGTTAATTTTATTCATAAATTATATGTTAAAATATGTATATGATGTGAGAAATTAATTTCTCTAATAAAATAAATAAACGTTAAAAATATTATATGTGAATATAACATAGTGCCGATTAAATTAACCTGTAACTCATAGTAGTTTTGTTTGACTTAAACAAGATTGCTTTTCATAAAAAAATATTTGTGACCTCATACCAAAAAATATTTAAATTAACCCTAATAACAAATTAATCTTTAGAACGTATGCATGCTTTGAAGAATTATTTCTTAATTAATATAGATCAAAGAGGCTGATGATTTTAATTAATTCTTCCGCATATTTTCTATGTATAAAGCTGAATTGCATCATTCGTTGGAACAAACTAAGCATGGAAGCGCAGCATTACCATAAAAGTAAAATAGCTATATATAATTACAAATAACATGTTTGGTTTAACATCTTGAATGTAATTTTCTACATTGTAGGTGTGATTTTAAGTAGTAGTTATAACCTTTACATTTCGAACGTGTTTTTTTTTTTTTTTTCAAAAAATTTCTAAACATGCTTAAAGTCGACTCATGGTTTGGATTTGATCACTTTTTTTTTTTTTCCTTCACGAAAATTAAGGATGTTTCTTCCACTCCTGTTGAGATCGCACGTGGCATTCGGGCAGTAAAATTCCCTTGTTTTTCCCCCGTGGTTTTCTCTGAACTCTTTTTCTGGATAGAAAGCTAGGTAACATAGCATTGTGACACAGACATTGACATGCATAATATAATGACTTTATTAAAGCCACGCAGCACAAGCGTCTATCAGTCCATTGCATTGCAGTCCTCAGCAGAGAGAGCATCAGTGAGTGAGGGCGAGGTTTTTGTCTTTGTGTCCGTTTTTGTTATAAAAACAACAGGTTTGGTTACACACCCTAAGATAGAAGGGTCATGTAGGATCAATGGACATTAATTACTTATTACTAGTAATCAGTATCAATAAAAAGGAGACCACCCCACCCTCGAGACTCATGCGGTTACACTTTGTTTGATATGTACAAAAAAGAAGAAATTAAAGTAAAAAAGTTATAATTCACCACATTTGTCGTTGTTGTTATTTAAGTATAAAATAAAGACTTCTCTTTTTTATTTAATTTGGTTGATAAAAAAGAATAAAAATATGTGATAGTAGTATTTAAATGGATGAAAACATGTCAACTCTGACTAGTTTCATTTCTTCCTTCTCAATCTTTCCAAAAAGGGGGAAATGAGAAATTGTGCGACTCATGAATTCTCAACCATCAAAATTTCTGCCTTTCCATCCTATCAAATAAGGGGTCAATCTTTTCCCCCAAAATTTACATACCAAATGAATCATCACTAGTCTTCAAAGTTCAATATATGCTTGACAAACACTATATAAAAACCCAGCTTACTCTCTCTCTCTCTCCTTTAATCAATGTGTCTCTGTCTGGTGGATTGATTCTGTCTTTGTCTGGCAATAAGCAGCTTTCCCCTGTTTCGTTTTTAGTCTTATTAATCGCCCGCATTCATCGTACCCTTCATCATATGTCCATGTCTCCTTTCCAATATTGTTGGTGTGTGACTGGGTGTATATTTTATTTAAGATTTTTCATATTTATATCTACGATAATACTAAATTTTCTTATAATATTTTTTAATAATTCTCTTAATTAATTATCAAATAACATTATTAAATACTTTAAATGTTTTTAAAATATTATATGTATTTTTTCATTTATTTATTTTTTTACAAAATATTGGCAGGATTATTGAGAAAATACTATAAGACAGTATAATTAATATTGCTCTTACATTTATGTTGACATATCGAAACTTAAACAAATGGGTAGTTTTTGAAAATTTAGAATCTAGTTTAAATTCTGAAAATTATTATTATAAAATTCGAATCTGAACATTTAGAGAAAACCGGCACCTATGGTTGGTTGAAGGCATAAGAATACAGTAACATTTTATTGACATGGAATTTCTATAGTTCTTATTAACTTATTTAACTCTCGTTTGTTTTTGTAAAACTTTAAGTAACATATTGGTTGGCTAATTATGTAAGTAGTCCTGTATTCCGTATAAATCCTGGCCTAGGCAAGTTAGTGTCTAATGAGGACTGTATGGCTTGTAAAGGTGCCCCATGCTTAGCTTAGTTCCAAAAAACAAAGAGCTGGTGGGTCCATCGTAGGAGACAAAGGGTATCCCCATGATTACTGACCTGCAATTGGGGTATCACACCCATAAACAGGTGCTTTTATCAAAGTTGAGTTTGGACAAAACATCAAGAAACAAAAGAGGTGCCTAGAGTCATTATCTCTCTTTTGGATATTATACTAATTTTCAGCAAGCATAATTATAGATGGAAGATTTAATTGGATTGAGGTTTAGATATGTTTCAAGAGCTTTCATTACCACTAAATCGTGATAAGGTTATCTTAATCAAACCGGACCTACTCATCTCGTTCTTTTCAGCTTGAAGAGTTAAAAGACTCCTAAATCCTTATATTAGGTTGAGTGAATTGGTAGGAATCTAGCTAGATTGGTTATTTAAAAGGCAGTAAAGTTTTTTATATATGTCAAAATAAATATTTTCTTGTGATGCACCAAATATATTAATTGCACATTATTATTTTTAAATTGTGTATAATCTTCCTAATTGCACATATGACAATATCATAATCATCTTCCTAATTTGAACAGTTCCCTCTAGGGCTTCAAAAGATGTGATAACCCGTTGTCCATTACTATTTTACCGATAAAGATTGAAACAATCACTCACATTTTGAGAAAAGAGTCATTACAGTCGGGGGAATTATAAATTATGACTAAGATCTGTGTATCAACAATCGTTGGTCACAGTAGAAGTAAATTGTGAAGGTGAGTTTGATTTAACTTTTTTTTTTTAGTTTAAAAGTTATTTTTTAAGTTAAAAATTAAAGTAAGAATTATAAAAGTCAAGTAAAAGTTATTTTACAATTTTTATTTTCATTAACTTAATATAAATGACTTGAGAGATAGCAGGAAAAAAAGGAAGAACGAAAAAAGAGAGGGGGAGAGACGGCGAAAAAGTGAGAGATAAGAAAAAAAAAGATTTTGTTCGTTTATTGTTTTGATAAACAGTTTTGTGTTTTTTAAAACTTGCTTGCTTCTTGAGTATATTAATTTGAAAGTGTTTATTCTTTAAACATATTTTTGTTTTCTAAAAATTTGTCTCGAGCATTAAACATAGCACTTTTAGAAAATACAAGAGGATGTAAAAACATTTCCCAACTATTTCTGATTTTTTTGTTTTTAAAATACTTATTTTAGAAATAAATTTCAAAATTTAATAGATTGCAAATAAGAAATTAATTGCTGAGTAGTGTGTAATTATTTTAGAAAATAATTTTTAAAACAAAAAATGAGAAGGGAATAAAAAACACTAATTTTTTTCTCCTAAAAGGTCTTTCACCCAATTTTTTTAAAAAGTTTCTTTTTTTCTTTTTTCTATAAAAATTAATTTGTTTAATTTTTTAAGAACTTTTTGGTAAATATATTAGATTCAATTAAACATAGAAAGAAAATTGAGGTAAAAGAAATAGAGTTTAAAATCTATGTAATTTTACACTGTCAACTAATTAAAAATTATTGTTATTATGATTTTTAAGAGAATTATTATAAAAGTTAACAAATTTATCATATATAACAATTTGTGATTAGATGAAGTTATAAAAATGATTTACATTATTAATACATACACTATGTGCTCAAGAAAAAAAAAACTGAATTAAACATAACCTAATTTTAGACAAACTTTATTCGTAATTTCAAAGTTTTTTTTTTGGTCAACGTAATTTCAAAGGTTCAAATCTTGAAATTGACGCTCCAGGATGGGCTTCACCGAACTTCCTCTCTCATCCAAAATTTAATTTCAAAGTTTTGGCCACGAGAATTCCCATATAAAAATTAAAAGAAAAATCACATTGTATTATTGTTAGCTCCTATTAAGGTTTGCCCTTTTTTTTATAATAAATATTTTGTACATTTACAAGCAATTTTTAATTCAGGTAAAATATACAAATATAAATATATTTTAAATTATAAAGAAATACATAATTAATTTAAATATAATAAATTTATTTTAAAATATATGTAAGAATATTTAAAATTATAAAAATATGCATAATTTATTTAAAATTTTACATTTTAATTTTAAAAAAATGACTTGTATCTTTTTTGAGGAAAAGTATAGTGTTTTTCTTTTCACGGTCCAACCGAAAGTATACTCTAACCACACTCAATATAGATGTGATTCAGTATAATGCACTACTAACAAGTTACAATAATTGGTTTAGTGTGTATTAATTATATCTTCCCAGATCGACAGAGACTTTTTTTTTGTGGCATAAGATCATCAAAGTGAGATTTATCTCTTCCAACAATGTTTTCCTCATATATATCGATTAGAATCAAATTTTGGTCAACATTCTTAAATAACCTAATTATTTGCTAATTGTGTCAATTTTTGTTGAAAAGTTTCAACAATTTAAAAAGAATTAACAATAATACCTTTTATATATATTTAAAGAGAAGTGCTAAATGTTGCTTATTTTTTCCCCAAATGTTAGTGTTATTTTTCAATTAGAATTGGAGTTTTACCTCAATAATCTACATTAATCTTTAATGCAAACCTTTATTATTCAGATTATCAAGGTAAAATTCAAATTTTAATTGGAGAACATCACCAAAATCATTTAAAGAACTGCATCTAAATTTTGTCCTTACCATGATTGTTTATACTCCCTCCATCCCATTTTGTTTAACTTTTAAGATTTTGGCACAGGAATAAAGAAATGCATTTAATATTTAGATTTCAAAACAATTATTATTAAATTTCTTAATATACCCTTATCTTTCATATTAATTAGATTCTCTCTTTTTTATATTTTCTCACTTCACAATAAATGTTTAAGGATATAATAGAAAAAAAGATTTAATCATTCATTGATATTCTAAAATGAAAATCAAAATGGGACATTTTTTTTTTTTGCTAAATTGTCAAACAAAATGGGATGGAGGTAGTATATTGGTACATCTTATCGTGTTTCCTAATAATTTTCAAGAAATTTGTTGTATCAACTAAATACAAAATTGTTCCAACTTAATTAGTAGTCTCAAGTTCGAACCTTAGATATACAATTCCTTTAAATATTCAGAAGAAAATTTTTGCCATACATAATGATCTTATCCAGTTTAAGTAGATTTGTCTCCCATAAAAAATGCTTGTGGTCTGTACCAAAATAAAATAAAATCCATAGTCTTAAAAATAAAAGTATAATTTCTATGAAATCACATAAAGTTTTGACTTTTGCTATTTACACCCCCTGTTCACTAAGTACACCCCATCCCTTTTTATATATTTTTTATTATCAAAAATACCCTTTTAAGCCCTATTTTTATAACCCAATGTTTATATTTTAAATCCTATTTTTACACACCCATCTTTATTATTCTTTAAGTCCTAATTTTGAACTTCTATCTTCACTTCATATTCATCATTCTTTAAACCCTGATTATGTAATATAGCATTTTTCATTAAATTGATACGTGCATTTTTAATCAATTTTTTATGTCATACTATATGTTTTCCTCTACTTGGCACTTCTTTTCAAGGTACGTCTAATGTTTACTTCATTTATTATACGTTCAATTTACGAAAGCATGTATTTATTAATTTATCAACCTTTGTCTCTGAACGCCTGGTTTGTGTGCTCAGTAAAACAATTATCAACCTATGCCTCTCTCAACATTTGCTTCCTTTCAATTTTACTTTTAGTTTTGTGTTGACGAAAGAAAAAAGAGTGCGTTCAGTAATTGCACTTGAATTCATTTTCTGTTATTATTTCTGAAAATCACTTTTCGGAATAACATCTTCCAATTTCGGAAAGCATTTTTTGGAACTATGTTTTTTAAAAAAATATAATTCTGAAAATTATTTTTTGGAATAAAGATGAAGGGTATTTAAATAAAATTATATACAAAAAAAAGACAAAGGGGTGTACTTAGTAACAAGGGAATGTACTTAGTAACTAGGGGTGTAAATAGCAAAAGCCTAAATTTTTTTGCATTAAGCGCTTCCCCGCCCAACTTGTGCGTGCTAGAACATTCTGAAAAGCCCACAAATAGCATGAAGCATGGGGACCCATAAGGTACCCTATGAAGTATGAATTATGAAGTAATCATATTCATAGGTTAATTTGATTCCTCTGGGAAAATATTCGTGGGAAGGACAACTGCAATATGCTAAACGAGAATTGATTTTGGACTAAAAAATGTATAAGAAAAACTCATGAAAAGGAAAAAAAAAAGAAAAAGAAGAAGAAGTGAGGAATAAACTATTTCAAGATTGAATTTATAAGAGAGAAATTCTAATTTTGTAGACATTGTTATTAGACTTATATTGTGAATAGAAAAAACGTGGTGGAAGAGACCCCACTAAATGTAGTCATTCATATTTTTTGACGAAAATTAGCCATCAAAAAAGCTAATAAATACTTTGCATTTATAACATGATTAAAAAAAATTGTCAGTTTAATTAAAAAAAGGTGAAAAGTAAGCAAATGTGGCTGATCTCATTGCTTCCCTTACCACTAATAATTGCCGATAACATCCCTCCTTTTTCTTTCTTTGGATATGACTGCCTCCTGAACAAGCTTCTACCATAAATTTCCTTAAATCCAGACACAAAAGGGTAGGATAACCATTTCATAATGAAAGACAAGGAAAGGTGTTACAATTTTCTTGAAAATAATTCTGTCCGATTGTTAGATGGTAGTTGGAACATCAACTTCCAAGTGTTAAAATATTTCTTATCAGCAATAGGACTCATATGTCTAATGGCAATTGGCAAATACTAATCGTAGTCCACTCTTCGGTCATAATAAGAATTTGCCAATTGCCATTAAATTGGCAAACTTAATAAGAATCTAAATTAAATTCTTTCATTTAAGATGCTTTTAAGAGCACTAGTATATGGTCAGCATAACGAATGAATGAATGAATGGAAGACGTAGAACCACAATTAAAATTCCAACGTGGTAGCAGAAGCGTCACTACTTTTCACTTCTCAGATTCTTTCATTGACTTTTAAGCATCCAATCCAAGTCTGTATTATTATTTAATAAATTATAATTTTAGGAATGATTTTTTGTTTTTATTCATTTGTTGTTTTAAATTTTAAAAGAATATTAATTATTATTTTTAATTATATTCTTATACGTATTTAATTCGTAATTATTTCACATGTTTATCAAAAAATTAATAATGATTAAAAATTCAAAATTGAAAAGAAATTCAATATGAATATATATATATATATATATATATATATATATATATATATATATATATATATATATATATATTACATATTTATATCTTTCATATGTTTCAGATATTTTAAAGCATCAAATAAATAAATCCTATATTAATAAAAAATGTATATGAAAAAATTAAAAAACGTTTTTAATATAAATAAATTTGTTAGCTGTATTTTTTAATTTGTATATTATTACCTTAAATGATACATATATATATATATATATATATATATTTCAACAGTCATTCTATTTATTTCAAAAGTTTGCGTTTTATCAAAAACGGTCTTTTTTAATCTACATAAAAAATGTTTTAAAAGTTACATGTCCGTTATTTTGAAAACATCAATCAATTATTCAAACATGAAAAAATTGTAATATACCAAATGTGTGGGTCAGTTATTCTTTTATGAAGAAATTCTAGGAAAAAAGATGATTTGCACGGGTTGCATTTTCTTTACGCACATTCTAAACCGACTTATTTATATAATTATTTGCTTGAAAATAAATAATAGAACATATAAGATAAACCAAACATTTTTACCAAAACCAAATAATAGGAGAAGTTTACTTATATTTTTAAATTTTTAAAAAACTTAACATGATAGAAAATGAAATTTCAAAAATAGTATAAAAATAATTAAAAAAATCCTTTTACTTAATTAAAATCCACATGCTTTAACTGATGGTCTACTAAGATCTCCCCTTAATCATAACTCAATTACTACTATCATCATTGTCATTTAGAGTTAAGGTTAATTTCTATGCAGTAAGGTATTTATTTTATTTTATATTTAGATAAGTAAAATTTCTAATTTATTCTTATGTCAGCATTATTGTTTTATAATCTTATATTTTTTAAAATATTTAAGAAAAATAATCTTATTTAAAGATTATTAATTTTGTGTTAAAGGTCAATATTATGTATTATATATATTTTTGTCTTAATTATACCTTAATCTATTTAGTTTAGATTGTATTTAGTCTACAAATTTTTTGACCCAATTTAATCGCTTTTTTCTTTAAATCAAGCAAACTTGGCACTGTGTTATTTGTTCAAAGGTCCATTTTGATAAAGGAAATTATTCAAAATATTATCAATACATTCACACCATAAATTTTAATACATCTCAGCATGATTTTCAATTAAAAAAATCATTAATTTTTAACAAATGCTCTAAAGATTCTAAATAAAATCCATGCGATAAATTGTATAATTTATATCAAATAATTTTTTTTATTGATTTCAATGATTAGACACGGTAACATATATTAGACCTGTAATTTGTTTTCTGTTCCTAGCTTAATATCATGGATCGTTGACCAAAAGCTGTAGAATATTTGTTGCATGCAGTAAAATCGTACATGCTTTTGCTTTATTCCGAAAATGTACAGCTGCAAGATCAATTTACGAGATTCTACTTTTTGAAAATTTTGATCATATATAATACAGCATACCAAAAAGGTTCGGTGTAAAATATTTCTACCTCCTACAAAGCCATTGCATCATCCAAAATCATGCATGACAGAATATAATCCCTTAATAAAGGAGGTTTGTAGAAAATCCAAACAAAAACCTCCTACACATCTTTTAAAGGATATATGTGTGTTAGGAATTGTACTTTTCAAGGAATCATAACATCTCTGTGACATTTGGGATATAATGAGACATTGAGCCATGCTTTAATTTGAGTTCATCTATGGTGAAGGACTCCTTCCTTTGTTAAAATGTATCATTGAGGATGAATGGTGACAAATCCAAAACAAAAGTAGCATTCCACAATCTAAAGGAAGTAAGCTACTGTTTTTTTCCTCGAACCTTCTCCATATAAATTGTTCCATTGATTTAGCTCATTCATTATTGGTCCTTCTGCTGCAAAACTTGCAGCCATCTGCACTTAAACAATATTTGTAAGTTAATTTTCATGGAAAAAGATATTCCACTGGAAATAGCATGCATACTGTGCTTCTTTCACTTGTTGTGTGACACTGTTTGTATGAAATCCTTAATTACATGTATAAGTTAACCTTTTTAAGCAAAAATAAAAATGGATCACATGACCAATCATCTTTAGTAACAATTATAAATATAACATAGTAGATTTTTTTTTTAATAATCAAAGTTGTTTATTAATAATTATCATTTCTTCATTCTTCAATTAGTGAAGAATTTAAAAGTTGCAATAATGCAAAAATTCTATCCACATTTCACATAAATTAACTTTAACAGATTTTCACATACAAAAAAGCAGTAAATCACGAACAAAATTCACCTTAAGATTAGTTATCCTTCTGTCATGGTTGCCACCAGCTCTTTGAAGTATAAGTTTTCATGTTTTTTTAGCAAAAGAGTCTTCAAGATCATTTCCCTGTTCAGGATCCTGCTCAATAATAAAAAGGTAAAGAGATGTTATTCACCAAGTACAAAAGCAATAATAATTGAATTGAAAAACAGATTGTCTAATGATATTGTTAGTAGATGATTTTGCTAGTGCTCATAATTAATGAATATTGCTATTGCAAAGTTGAAAACAACACTTAATTTTATTGTATCCATAAAAGACATCCAACAAGCTCAATTAGTGAGGAATTAAAACGCCAAAGAATAAGATGCATCACTTTAGCACCCCATTTTAAGGATGGATATTGCATAAGGTCAAATAAGACTAAGTATCATTTAACACTCCATTTTTAACAATTTTAATTATGAGGCAAAGTGTAAAGCTTTATGAAATCTTATTTATAAACAATTTGTTAAGAGAGAAATACACTTCAAGATTTTTGGAGCAAATATATATATATATATATATATTTCAACAGTCATTCTATTTATTTCAAAAGTTTGCCGATAGTTTTATCAAAAACGGTCTTTTTTAATCTAGATAAAAAAATGTATTAAAAGTTACATGTCCATCATTTTGAAAACATCAATCAATTATTCAAACATGAAAAAATTGTAATATATCAAATGTGCGTCAGTTATTCTTTTATGAAGAAATTCTAGGAAAAGAGATGATTTTTAGTTTAAAATACGAAAAGCCTTAAAAATTTAAAGAACATCTACAGTAAAATACTTATATTTAACTTATTTTAAGAAAATAAATGAGAACTTAAATTTGACCTGTCAAAAATAAAATTCTGTTTTATTTCATTCCATCATCTCTTTTAGATTTGCGTTTGTTATTTTTAGGGATGTTGCTTAAACACTTCCTATATGAGTTTAATTTTAACCTATTGCTAAATAAGTTTTTTTTTTATTTTTTATATATCATCATTCAATTACACATTATTTAAAAAGTTAGTTTTACCAACATGTCATTGATTTTAGTAAAATTAAGCTCGAATCTCTTAATCAAGGTCTTAGATTTAAGTCTTGTGAATGAAAAAAAAAATTGAAAAAGGAGACTTTACTAAAAATAATCAGTTAGGTTTTTCGACAGAAATTAATCATTGACAAAATCAGTCGATACTTTACATCAATAACATGGTGATAAAAAAAAAGCTTAATTTCTAAGAATATTATTAATAATAATAATATATTTTTTTACGTTAAATAATAATGTAAAAATAATGACAAATTAAATCATTTTTATATTCATGAAAAACATTAAACAGTAAAGTAATCCTTTGTTAGTTTGTTTCAATATAGTTTCAATGTTTAATAAATTTTTAGTCGGGTGAATGAAACCAACTCAAGCATCGGGCATTTGGTCTAGTGGTATGATTCTCGCTTAGGGTGCGAGAGGTCCCGAGTTCAATTCTCGGAATGCCCCAATTTTTTCACGTCGTGGTACCAAAATACTTGCAGAGTGTGCTATGTCGTCCATCCCATCAGACCCCATCAATTATCTTATGGTCTCACTGATACTATGCATCATTTGTGGGCAAGGGTCCGCCCCTCTTTGTTTTCAATCTTATTGCTTTGGTTAAATTTAGTAAGTATTTTTGGAGCCGAACTCAGTTTTGGTCGAGTATATATGCATAATATTATATATATATATATATATATATATATATATATATATATATATATATATATATATATATATATGCGTGTGTGTGTGTGTGCGCGCACACACTTAATATTATGAGTTTAATAGGTATATATAAATAGTGTAAAATTTTTTATACAGTTAGCTATTCAAAAATTATGTTTAGTATGATTTTTAAAGTAATTATTATAAAAATCAATATGTTTAACATATATGACAGTTTGTAATTAAATTACAGTATAAACAACTTTTATACTATTAGTGCATATATTATTTAGTGGAGTGCTAGGGATACACTCTTTTACACAATTTCTGTAATTGGTTAAAATTTATTGAAAACAACAAAATCAATAGAGAGAAACATTATTCGTTTGGTTGAGAGGAAAGAAAGTGAGAAAAGAAAGAAAATTTTGAAATTTAAACTGAAGAAAAAGTGAAAGGAAAGAAAATTTTAAATTTTTGTTTCTAAAAGTCAACTTTTCTTTCTCTCTTCCTTATACTTTCTCTCCAACTAAACAAAGAAAAAGATATTGTTATCCATGTTTTCTTTCCACTCTACTTTCTTTTCTCTCCCTTTCACCTCTTCCAAACACATATAAATAAGATGTGGGGTCCACAAAAATTTGTCATTTTCAATAAATTTCAACCAATAAGAGTGTGTGTTCAAAAGAGTGTTTCTAATATTTCTCTATGAGAAGTGCTAGCAACACTCTCCTAACACACTCTTTATTATTGGTTAAAATTATTGAAAACTAAAAATCATGAGAGAGAATAATTAAATATGATGTGAGACCCATAAATTTTTGTAATTTTTAAGAAATTTCAACCAATAAAAAAGAGTGTGTTCAAAAAAGTGTGAGACAATGTATTGCTAGCATTTCTCATTTCTCTATTATTTATTCTAACATTATTCCAAATTACCCATATGACATGGTCCCAAACCAAAATGTCATTAACTTGGCTTTAAAAGGTTGTTATGTGTTTTTAAATTTCAACAATTATGGTTTTTCATGACATTATCGACTTTAAGAGGAAATAATGAAGTTAATTTTCATATTAAAATTACCTGACAACGACAGATTTAATCATCACAAGTTGAGAAAAAGATAATTGAAAAACAATTAAATAGTTCTATAAATTATCAAATGTAATCTTTATATAAAAATTAAATATTATGATGTTTTTCAGACAATATTTGAAATAGCATTTGAGATTAAAGTTTATAGTTTATTACTTTTTATCTAATTTTTATCCTTATTCTTTTTAAATTCCTCCTTTGTACTTTCGTAAATAAAAGAAAATTTTATATAAAGTTAAAATAAAAATAAGCAATAGTTTCAATGTATTCATGACAGAGAAGTTTAGAAGGAAAAAGGAAGGGCTGAAGCGAAGCAAAAGCAGGAAAAGTCGTCTTGGAATTCAAAATATACAAAATATCTTATAACAAGTAAAATTTTAATTTAACTAGTTAGGTAAGCCATGACTTGCATGAGATTGTTATACATATTTATTTGGTAGTATAACAGATATTTTTAATTAAATTAGTTAGGTAAACCATGATTTGCATAATTGCACGAGACAATTATATATATTTATTTGATAGTATAAATTTTTATATTTCTTAAAAAATTTGATTTGAATTTATATATTATTAAATTATTAAATATAATAAAATTTTTACATGTCAAACTAAGTATTATTTAATTTAATCGGAAATCAATTAATTAAAAGAAGGAATAAATAATTTTAAAACTTAAAACCATATTATGTTAGAGTACAGATCAAATCATTTGTAAATGAACTAATTTTATATAGAAGGCCTTAGTGAGCATTTTCTTCCGTCTCTTTTTTATGGCGATTGTTTTTTTTTTTTTTGTCAAT